>CM060452.1:1085400-2285400 GCA_030545235.1 Helianthus tuberosus
ATTATTATTATTATTATTATTACTAGTAGGGTGCCCGCGCGATGCGGCGGGGGCGACACTTTGGATTGCGGCACTCGTTGCCGGTAGTTTTCTTATTTGTATATGATAACATTGTTGTGGTGGATATATGTCATAAGTGTTACACGTGGGAGCCTAACACCTATAATGTCTTGCAATGTTCGATCAACTGCCTCTATCAGCTGACGTTTCGCCATCGATGCCTCATCCCATATAATTAACTTGGAGGACCTAATTAGTTGACTTATAATTCCTAAAATTTTGGGACATAGTTTACTATTTATCTACTAAATATCGTAAATTAGTATTAAATAATTCCTAAAATTTTGGGATTTAGTTTACTATCTATCTACTAATATCGTAAATTAGTATTAAATAATTCCTAAAATTTTGGAACATAGTTTATCTTCTATCTACTAAATATCAAAGTTTTGTTTTGTTATAAAAATTAATAATAAATAAAGTATAGAAAAACTGTTTCAAACATGTAAAGATTCGTTTGTTAATAAAAAATACTAAACAAATGACAAAAGTATATTAGTTCAATCGAGATGTAAATTATAAGTGCAATAAAATAACACAAAACATAAACTTCAAATATAAAAAAGACTTTATTATTCATGGGATAGTCTAGATCAAACAAAAAAAACTGAAAATGGAAAAAACATAAAAACACTTGATATATTTCATCTAATTTCTCTTCTTTTTTGATCCGTTTTTCTTGTTTGTGCTCGAATCAGCGGTATCATCTAATTCATCTTCTTTCTCATCGTCCTCAGAATCATCTAAATTTATAACCTCGACCCATTTTCATTCAGAGAGTCTCTTAGATCTTTTCTTTTGATTCTCATACTTCCGATCCTTAAAAAACAAAAATTTAATAAAAAAGTTAGAAAATGATTAAATAAATTTTAAAATTACCTCTTTACTAAATTGACGTTGAAGATTAGACTTGTATGGACTGAACATTGCACCATAAGAAATAATTTCAACACTATTATCACCATCATCCTACAATAAAACACCAAATAATAACATAACGAACTTGTTAATATGAAAGATTATAAGCGAAAATATTACTTAAAAACTAACAAAAGCTTGTTCGACAACTGGGGTGTTTAAATTGGTGTGTTGAATCTGAAAAATCAAATAAGTTAGTATTCACATAAAAGTAAATAAAAGAAAACAATTATTCATTATTGCGATATAACAAAACTTATCATAGAACCGACCTTAGATTTTTCAATATCGCACGCTTGTTTTTTCGCATCAAGTGAATTCAGAACTGGCTCCATATTTTAAATCTGTTTAGCAATAGAAATGTAGAATTGTGAGTGTTTGCTATGTATTTATAGTAGTCCATTAGGGTTTAGTTTTAGATTGGTCATCCATTTATTTAGGAAGTTTGTTGTGAGTTTTAAGTTTTTAAAATAAGATGCACATATCATGTTTAGTTTGTTGTGGCATGTTTAATAGGAAGTTTGTTGTGAGTTTTATCTATACTATATTAAACATGCCACAACAAACTGACTCTGTACAAGTAAAATTAGGGAATATTTTAGTTTATTAATGCCGTTCAAAACAAAAAACTTGGGTAAAAACAAATGTTGGCTTTAATCAATTGTACATTTACGCATCGGCTATTTGTACTTTATGAACGCACGGCGAAACTAAAAAAGACAACTATCGAAACGTTTAAAAAAAGGGTTATTGGATTTTATCACCCCAAACTATCGGCTATTGGCCACTGCCACCCTCAACTATCACTTTGACGTCCGTCACCCCCAATTTAACACTTAGTGTGTTCTGTCACCACGTCATTAACTGATCAATCACTTTTGATCCTGTTTCTCTACTTTTGGGGGTGTCATAGGGATCTTAAGAAGGTTTTAGAGATCTTAGGAGACTCCCAAAAGTATAGTAACGGGATCAAAAGTTAGGGATCAGTTAACGACTTGGTGATAAAACACACTAAGTGTTAAGTTAGGGGTGGCAGATGTCAAAGTGATAGTTGGGGGTGACAACGACCAATAGCCAATAGTTAGAGGTGATAAAATTCAATAACCCTTAAAAAAATGTGCCGATCGTCATGGTACCTTCGGATTTTTTTAAAACATTACGGGTTGTAAGATATCGCAGGAACACATTAAAGAATTAAAGGGGGAGTGTAACTAATTACCCATAATTATGTTAAATGTCAAGGATTTAAATGTAATAGATTGAGGGACTAAAAAATAATTATGGTTTAAAAGACCACTTTACCCTCATTCTAGGGGTTTATTTATAAATAATGGGGGAAGAAGTTCTTAACTTTTGGGAATCATTCCCTCATGTATTATAATATAGTATAGATTATTATCATCATAAAATGACTTATGCTTTATCACAATCTCATGTAGATGCCTTAGAGGGTGTTTGGGGTTGAGTTTTGAAAATAGATTATGCGTTTTGAATAATCAGAATCAGATAATTAGTTGTAACAAAACGTGTTGCAGAAAGATAGTGTTTGGATTTGATTATGTTGTTTGATATCACAATAATAAGATAATCAACAATTTGAGTGTTTGACAAATATATATATTTTAAAAAATAAATAAGTGAAATGACAAAGAAATCAGTTTTTGGATTATCACGTTTTCCTGCAGTAAGGGGTGACCTACTTTTGGATTATCACGTTTTGATCTCTACAAAACGTAAAAAATCAGTTTTTATTAATTTTTTTTTACCAAACACTCAAAATAGACTTTTTGTGATTTAAAAAAAAAAACAATAATAAAAAATCAAGTTGAAAAAGCAATCCCAAACACACCCTTAGATACAAAACAATATATTTTTTAAGGGAATAATCAATATCAAACGCATCATGTAGATGCTTTAGATCCAAAACAATATATTTTTTTAAGTGAATAATCTGTTGAAAATTTGTTAAAATAACATTTTTCACAAATATAGGAAAATATTTTTTTCCTACTTTGGACTAGAAATAAATATAAGAAAATGAGCGGGTTTTATATATTTATTTATGGGTTTGTGTTCTATGTTGGAAGAGCTTCGCAACGAACTAAACCACGTCCAAAACGGAGCTAAGATGAATGAGATATCGATGCTCAAAGTTTGGTGTTTGAAACATTGAATGCTGAAAAAGTGGGAAAGTGGCACCTTGTCCCACATAGGAGGAGAAATGAAACTTAAAGGGGTATTTAAGTGGGAACTCTTCATCCTTATTGTTTCATGGAAGCAGACGCTAAGTGTACTTGCGAAGGGTGCGGACCTTAACTTGAACTCGCACACGCACGCGCGTGGCGTGGGCGATGAGGCGCAATGTGGCGCTTTGATTGCGCACTTTGCACTCCGCTTGAGAGCCGCCTTTGTAGTTTTGAGCGCGTGCGCGTGGTGGAGTACAATGGCTGCAAGGACCAGGTGGTGGGTGATGTGGCATGCAGGCGCATGGGTACGAGGCGCATGACCCTGGTGGGTCCGCGCGCAATGGTGCTTGACGTGGCAGTCTAGCACGTCCGCGCACGAGTACACATGGTAGGTAGGCGCACGATTGCGCGCATGGAGGATGGGCACTGATGTGACGTGCGCGGCGCACCAAAGTGAGCCAATACGGCGTGACTGTGTGGCGTGCTCGTGTAGGCTCACAGGTGACATGGCACACGCGCCCATAGAGTTGAGCCAGTGTGGCGCACACGAGCATGAGCGTGCAAACCTGCGCGCGCAAGGGCGCGCGTGCACCAGTGTGTCTTGTGCGCAGTAGCTTCTAGCAGTTAATGCCCGTGCAGTTACATTTCAGCATTTGAAACTGACGAGCCAACGGTTTTGACTGAGAATTAAATGACGAATTAAAGTGCATTGAAGACGTTTAATGCAGTTTAATTCTCACATTTAATTCGTTTTTCAGTTTCGAGTTCAGACTTGCTGTATAAATAGGAAGGACCCTGCTGCAGATCAACACACCAAAATTCACAGCAATACAATTCTTCTCTCATCAGAATCTTCTTCTTCCTCAAGCTTCAAAGTATACATTCGGGTTGGAGTCAAGACCGGCAGTGCAACTGTTTCGGGCTGTTGTATCCTGGAAACAAACGTGTTCTTTTGGGAGACACGAAATTTGTTTTAAGAGACCCGTGTCTAACACGATCCTCAGCCAAGAGCATTTTTATTTTTCTTGTAATTCTGTTCTTGTTTTTAATTTTATTTCAGTTGTAACCAGTTCTGGTATCTTTATGCTTTCCTAATTTCTGTTGTAATTCAAGTTAATAAATTTTTATTTATTTTGCACGAACGGATTTCTACATAATCAATATCAAACACATGTGAAGAATTAAACAACCCACCTTAAAAAGATTAGTAGTTTTTGCAACGGTAATATATTGAACTGAACTGTTTTTATGTGTACGAAATCTTCGGAAGAAACGAGTAACCAAACCAGCCACTTATTAGAAATCAATGATGGTGTTTTCATATTAATTTTGGAAAGCAAAATATGATCTTTATATTATATGGACGAAAAGCCCCTGTCCAAGGAATCCTGCCACACCCTTCTCAAGCTTCTACAAGTTGTGGAAGGAAAATCGAGGAGACCACTCACATCCATAAGTAGATATGAGACCACATACCATTGGCAAGCCTATGTTGTATCGTGACACATGACATTGTAATTTTATAGGTTATTTTTATGTATCCGACAGTCGAATGATACCAATTCACCATATTTTTTTTTATGTAAAACGATCTTGGTAAAAAGTTCATAAGTCCGACATTGCTACAAGTAAATCCATATCCCTATACACATATAACATGATCCACATATGTGTGTAACGTCAACCATTTATATCAGTAAAACAACCACTAGTGAAAATCAATATTTCAACATACATAAATTTAGAGGGGAGGTCATCTTGATGTGGGGCTAACCAACTTGGTAAAGACATATATGCCTATTAGAGGGAGGTCTTAGATTCAAACCTACACAAGAAATTAGTTTATAATTTTAGTGTAAAGTAGATTAAGAATAGTGTTTACGTTTAAAATAATGTACATATATTTAGGAAAGAAACAAATAAAGTTTAAACCCTTATCAGTATTAATTGTGTAACCTCATTGTGTATTGTGGTATATTTTATCTTGAATATCGAAATGAGTTAATTACTGTTTTCGTCCATGTGGTTTGTCAAAAATCACTATTTCAGTCCATTAGTTTAAAAATGGCGATTTCAGTCCCTGTGGTTTCACTTTCGTAACCATTACACTCCACATCGTAATCATTTCAGTCCCTGTACTTAACAGAATAAATGGATTAAAATGTTTACGAAAGTGAAATCACAAGGACTGAAATTGCAATTTTTAAACTAATGGACTGAAATAGTGATTTTTGACAAACCACAGGGACGAAAACAGTAATTAACTCTATCGAAATATTGAAACAAAATATATTAAATAAAAACAAATATTAAAACCAATACCAATATTTATTAATTTATAAACTTTAATGTTTATTTAATTATATTATATATATACAATTGAGGTATCATCTTACGAACATTACTGGAAATGGACAAAGTTTTCATATTATTTACGATGGTGCCATTGTTTTTTGTCCAGTAGAGAGATCCACAAAACCGGTTAGAGACAAAACGAAGAAAAAGCCTCTTACCTTCCAGCACCTTCGCCTTCTTCAGACAAACCCCTTTGCGTATTATCTACTGGCCACCGCCTCTTTCTACCTTTCTTCTTCTTCATCATCATCATCCATCCCCATGGCTTCCTTCCCCTTGAGTGCTGATAGATATCGCCGGACGGTGGCGGGAGACAGTCAGAAAGACAACTGCGGCTGGGAACGGCAAGAAGACGATTGCGGCGGCCGACGACAGCGAGAGTGGCCACGAACAGTGCAATTTCTTGGTCGGGGCACGGCAGCAGCGAATGGTGGTTAGTCCGTCTACTTCAAGATCGGAGCTTGCCGTCACGGTGACCGATGCTCGAGGCTTCACACCAAACCGACCATCAGTCCCACTCTCTTGCTCTCAAACATGTACCAGCGCCCTGATTCCATCACCCCTGGTGTCGACCCGCAGGGTCAGCCTCTCGATCCTCGCAAAATCCAGGATCATTTTGAGGTTTTTCTTCACCTAATTTTCCCTTTTATATATGTTTTGACGTTCATCACTGTTTAATTTCTCAGTTTTGGTTTGCTATTTGTGGTAGTTAAATAAATTACATGTGCTGTTCTGTTAATTTCTTGTGATAACATGTTATCGAAAGTCGAAGAACGATAGGTGTTTTGTTCTGTATGTATTTAGTTGTTATAGATTAGTTTTTGTGCTTACTTTTAACCCCAGTGTTACCTTATACAGAATTTTGGAAGCTTATAGATGTGTACTAGCTTTTCTTTTGTTGCAACCTAATTGATTAACATTGATGAATTGAAGTCACCTTATGTGTGGTGTTCTTACTCCCCAATTTTGGCAAAGAGGAAGATATAAACTAATTAATATTAATTTTTTTTTTTTTTTGAAAAAAAATAAAGCCCAAACTTAAGGTACAACTCTACTAAACATTAACATTTTTTTTTTGGGAAACCCCCAAAGCTTAATGTATAAGTCCACTAAACACCAACATGTTGGTAATGTATAATATGGTAATAGTGGGTTAGGATATAATAGGAAGTTTATTTGGCTAAGAAGGCTAGGAAGTAATCTTGACCATCCATTTATTTAATCAATGGCTAAGATTAAATGAGGGAAATTGAAGGGAAGAAAAGAGGCGCGTGAGTTTGTTTAGGGGCATTCTAGTCAATCCAAGGCAATAGTTTCTCTCTCCTCCAATTCCCCCCCATTTTTTAAACGTTAATAACTCTTTCATACGAAATTATTTTTTTATAAAAATTGCACCAAAAAAATGAGCGTTTTTTATCTTTAAAACGAGTATACTATTGCTATATTTTGGAAAAAAAAATTCTAAAACCCAGTTGCGTAAAACACAATGGAAAAAACTCAGTTGCGTAAAACGCAATGGAAAAAAAACCCTAAAAAATGACATTTCTCTAAAACGCAATGCACCAAAAACACAAAGAAATGTCATATTTGTAAAACGCAATGGCCAGAAAACATAAAGAAATGTCTTATTTCTAAAACGCAATAGCCTAAAAACACAAAAAAAAATGTACTTTCTAAAACGCAATGGACTGAAAACACATAAAAATGTGCTTTACCTAAAACGCAATGCACCAAAAACACAAATAAATGTCTTATTTTTAAAACGCAATGGCCAGAAAACACTTAAAATGTCTGTTTTCTAAAACGCAATGGACTGAAAACACATAAAAATGTGTTTTTACCTAAAACGCAATGCACAAAAAACACAAAGAAATGTTTAATTTATAAAACGCAATGGCCAGAAAACACTTAAAAATGTCTCCTTTCTAAAACGCAATGGCCTAAAAAAAAAAAATGTTCTCTCTAAAACGCAATGGACTGAAAACACCTAAAATTGTGTTTTTACCTAAAACGCAATGACTAAAAACACTTCAAAAATGTGTTTTTCTAAAACGCAATGGCCAGAAAACACATAAAAATGTCTTAGTTCTAAAACGCAATGGCCTAAAAACACCAAATAAACTGTTATCTCTCTAAAACGCATTGAACCAGTACAATAGTTTTGTCTGTGAATTGTCTGAACCAGGAAGTAGAGATCAATAGGTTGTCTACGAATGCAGTTTTCCAGAAGCAATTTACAGAAAATTAAATGTTCTGATGCATTTTTATTAAAGCAATTTACAGCTCAACCCCAGCCAGGGGCTCTGCCCCTTGGACCCTGCTACCAGGGGCGCTGCCCCCGGACCCCCGCCAAGATCGTAAAACGCAATGACTAAATCAAAAACCCAGATCATAAAAATGAAATTAAAGAATTTCTTACATGGATCGAAACCGATTTCTTCAACGATTGACGAAATTTGAATGATTCAAACACTTATCAGCGAATCGAACGGATCGAGTGATTATCTTCAAAATCACCGGAAAAAACGAGATTTTGTATGAAATTAAACTGGGTTTTCTTCAAAAAAGTTGAAGAACACGTTGATCGGGTGTTTGAATCATTGATTGGTGACGAAAATCACACAATAATGTAGTGATTATTGAGATAGAAAGTGAAGAAATGGTTGAAGATGGTGGGTTTTGAAGTTACTGGAGAGAAGAATGAAGAAGAAATGATAAGATTGACTAAAATACCCTTCCTCTTTATTTTAAATTTTACCACATGTCCTTCTACTATTACTTCCTACACTTCTTAGCCAAAATAAACTTATTATTTGATCATAACCCTATAAATAGTATACACTTTAACATAACTCAATATTTTTATATCTTTCTTAATACTTTTATTCGTTAGTTTTTTCATACAGAAACTAAATACATAACATAATTCTTTTTTTAACAGGTGGACCTAATACCCACCAAAACAAATATTATTTTTTTCTTCACAAAGAATACATAAGTTTAAATTAAAAATTATTAAAAGCCGAGTTGCCCAACCATTATAATAAATAATATTAAAACACAACTTCCTGATCAGCAAGCCGTGCTGGCCACAACCTCAAGTGCCAGCGGTGGTCGTTGTTATAGGTTAGTAATCTCATGCGTGTCGTGTCACAACACCATGTCATAGGTACTATGTCACGATTCGTTCTTCTATTTGTTACAGTATCTTTTGTTTTTAGCTGGTCTTTGTCATTTTCAATACATACAAACTTAAGTTAGAGATGTCGGCGGGAATAGTGAAAGAACACTATTGGCCAAAAGTGGCGGCTGACTTTAATAAGTTTCTTTTTTTCATAAAATAGTTATTTATAATTCCTGTAAAATTACGATTTTATCCCCTGTTAAAAATTATGATATTGCCTCCGGTTCGAAATTGAATTTATGCCTTGCCCCCAGCTTAGATCTACGATTTTGCCCTCTGTTAAAAATACGATTTTGCCCTGGTTAAAAAAATATATATACTTTTGTCTATAATTTGGTTTGCATTTTAAAACTACAATTTCGCCCCCAGTTCAAAATAAAAATTTTGTTTGCCCCTTTGCCGACAGTAAAAACTTACGATTTTGCCGACAATTCAAAATAAAAACATGGTTTTGCCCTCAATTCAAAATATTATTCTACCTCCAGTTTAAAATTACGATTTTACCCCAGCTAAACATTGCAATCTTCTCATCATTTTTTTTTGGCAAAACTATTATAGTTTTTTATTTGACTTGGTTGACTTAATTTAGTTTTTATTTGTGCCAAACAGCTGCCTAGCACTCGCTAATTGGTCCTGACAAATTATCGTTTTGCCTCTAACTGTAAATTACACGCTTGCCATCGTTTTAGTTACTTTTTTATCATAACTATGATAGTTTTTTCTTACTTGGTTAACTCGATGTATCTTTTTTAATATCGTGTTATAAGTAGCATGTATAACTAACCGAAATAAATGCGTACATGTTATTAAAGTTAGAAATATTCGGTTTAGCGCCCCGCAACGCGGGCGGCGCATAACTCTAGTTAGATATATTTTTGGTATGGTATTTTATTATTTGAGGTAGTGATATATTTATTATTGAAAAATCTGAATTGATATTTCAAATAGAAGTGAGGTGTTACAATAGCTTGTGTCATATAATGGAAAACTTCAAGATACCGTATGTAAAGTGACATATTTTCAAGATTTGTGCCCACAAGAGGACCCAATCAATTTAATGTATGATTATAACTTAAAGTCGATTGTTTTCGTGGAAGCTTACATGTCAAACAAAAGCCTAATTACCAAGAAACTTCAGAAGACTTTGAAATAAGACTCCCAGTCCCACCCTCCATCCACATATATGAATTGATATTGGTTTTGGAGTTATTAAACCAAGATTAATCAAACGTGACATGTTTTTAAGTAATAACATATTATGTCCGACATTAGATACATGTTTAAATATAAAAGATTGTGTTTAAATAATTAATAATATATAGTCACAAAGGGTTAATCTCATAAAACAATACTTTGTGTGTGGTTATTATGTCATATGGCTGCTAATCAAACATGTTATATCGAAGATGTGAAATTTTTATTTTATTTTAGTTATTGATGTTGATGTGAATTTATATTTACTTGTTGATTAATATTGCAATAAACAATTCAAACTTTGTTTTTTCTTTTCTTATTCATTTTTATCATTTGTTTAAAATTCTACACCAACTTTTCAATTTATGTATTTCCAAGCTTTTGTATTTACTTGATATAGGTTGATTCAACTCATTCAAATTATGTAGTGAGTTAAAATGACTAATTTATTTAAAATTCGATAACTTAGAAAGAGTTCAAAGTTCAAACGGGTTAACGTCATCCATTGCATTTGCCAACACGCTTGTTGTCACCATTGTTGCCACCACCTCCTCCGACACCTTCGCTATCGTCGCCAGCACCACCACCCACATCGTTGTTGACATTGCCACAATCACGATTGTATCCGCCAAAATTGTGATACCATCGTCGATGCCACCATCATCGCCACCACAATCGATGTAAGTCTAATATTAACTGTAATGTAGAGTTCAAACACGTAATTAAACTTTTTTTTGCTTACATATATAAATCGAAAACACTAATTAAATTTCAACTTTTATTTTTATATAAACCGATGTTCTCATTTCAAACCATATATCAAAGAGGTAGTCTTTTTAAAATGAAGATACTAGGGTATAAATATAGTCTACTCCATAAAAAAAACACTAGCAAACTATTCCCAAATCGCTAACGAAATAAAAGTAAAAGGACTTAAGTGTAAATATTCGATAAGAGAAAGTTCAACTTGTCAATCGAGAATTGAAATCCACATCACGATTCACGACTCACGCGTCTTAGGTCGCATTCGTTTCCTTGTTAACTCGCAAGCCATTTATTGACAAAATACACATATTTGATATAACTTAACCGACTAAGGTGAGTTGCATAAAATACTTATTATTCACCAAAACATATATTCTTTATGATTTTAAATTTATAATTAGGACATAAAGACCATTTAAAACTTATTTGACCCTTCAATAATCAAATGTATCGACAAAGAAAGTCGTTTGACGATTCCTTCATCAATTGGACATTTACAATATAGAATTATTTGTAATATTGTGCCCATTTACCCCTTCTAATATCTTTCTATCGAATTGGAACAGATTGAAGGTTCTCATAAAAAAATATTTCTTTGTTTGTTAAATATAGGGACGGCAACAGGACGGGTATGATATTGATATTGGTAACTTCAGTCTCATACCCTATCGTAAAATCGTGTTTCATACTCAACTCAATACTTGTAAGATATGTGTCATATAATTACTAGTTATATATCCGGTTTACTCTTGTTAAAAAATTACCCATAAGGATTCTCAAATACATTTCTTACCATTTCAGTTTTTATGTAATTATGTTACCTGATGAAATTAGTAATATTAATAACAAAAAAAAAAAGAGTAAATTAGTAATTATTCTATTACAAAGACAAAAAAAAATATAAAAAATAAAAGAAAAGGTTTATGTGTATGATTCGGGTAAACATGTAAATATGTTTCGGGTAATCGAGCAGAGTAAAACTGTAGTCACCATAAAACAAACCTACTACAACCAGTCAATGACTGACCCATGCAATACAACATCCATGGCTTCCTCGTCCATGCCATGTCACGTCACGGTGGCGCCCTTGCTCATCCGTGACACCTCCATTGCGGACACTTTTAACAAAAATAAAAAAAAAAAACAAATATTGTTAAAAGAATTACACGTTAATCGGAAATGGTACAATCGTTTATTACAACTTGGTCATAATTAGACAAAAGAGAAAAAAAATTATATTCTTGATGGTGATTGGTGAAACATTAAAAAGGTGTAAAAACCAGTTTTAAAAGTCATATTTATTTTTCAAACAATAAATAGACTTAATGCGTAGATTTTTCTCTATAAAGCCTATCCTCATCACCACAAAATAGTAACAAAACAAGACCGTGTTTGAAAGCTTCTTCCCTTTCATGCTCATCGTGTTCATCCTTGAGAACAAGTAAACCAACACAACAACACCATGGGAAGAAAGCTCGATGCGCTCCTTGGTCGAAACTTCAGAACCAAAAAGTTCAAAGCCACCGTTAATCTCGCCATGTCGCGTCTAACCATCCTCAAGAACCAGCATCATGCTCGCCTCACCGTCGCTCGCTCAGATATCATCCAACTCCTCAACCTTAATCACCACGAACACGCTCTTCTTCGCGTACCACCCCCTCTTTCGCGTTTTTCATTAACTTATTTTTATTAACGTTTCACAAATATGTTACATTTTTTTTTTTTTGGAATAAATAGGTTGGTGAAGTGATCAAGGAGCAAAACATGTTAGATGTGCTTGCAATGGTGGATGGTTATTGTCATCTACTTATACAAATGGTCAAACTCATAGAAAAAGAGAGGTATGTACTATTTTTTGTGTCATTTTATTTTAACATATAATTTGTAACAATTATGATTTTTTTTTCATTAGCTTTTTTTGTAAATTTACATTAGGTATTGTCCGGATGAACTTAAAGAACCTGTATCAAGCTTAATATTCGCAGCTCCAAGATGCGGGGAGTTCCCCGAGCTTCAAGAGATTCGCGCGATTCTAACCGCTCGTTATGGGAAGGAATTTAAATTTGCTCATGGTGATATCGAGCTACGAAATAGTTGTGGAGTTAATACAAGGGTAAGCAAACAAAAAATTTTCATAACATAACGTAACATAACATAACATCACATATAAGATTGATTTATATGTTTAGAAGCCGAAATTCTATAGTAAGTGTTTTTTTTTAAATGATGTTAGATGGTACAAAAACTGTCACCCCGACAGACGAGATTGGAGACCCGAATAAAGACCCTACAGGAAATCGCTAACGAGAACGACATAGTTTTGAAACTTGGAGACTTGGAGAATCCGAGTCATACAGAGGTAACAAAAATCAGATTGGATCAAAGTTATCGGATTTTAATTTCGATTGTGAAAAAATAAATTATGGTTGCAGGAGGAGGGTGAATCAACTAACGGTGACACCGCGAGAAATTCGTGTGCTTTGGATTTTGATGATGTTTTGAGTTTTACGGAATCCGTAAAAGGGAAAATGAAATACAAGGGTGTTGAAGATGCTGCACAGGCTGCTTTTGAGTCAGCAGCCTGTGCAGCATCTGCCGCCAGAGCGGCAGTGGAGTTTTCTCGATTACAATCCACTGGTTCTGATAATACCGATAGCTCGAATTCTGGACCAAAAAATGTACTTGGTTCCATCCCTGATGAATCAAAGTTCCCATTGAATTTAGAGAAAACCGAGGAGACGGAATCTGAATATGAATCTGGATCCGAAGCCGAACCTGAACCTGAACACGAACACGAGGGTGAAATATCAAAGGTTGGTTCTGATTCAGATGGGTCCAAGGGATTGGAGAAGACTAAAGTTTTTAATGAAAGTAACAATGAGATAATTGAGGACAAAAGTACTGATATATTGTCATCAAAACAAAAAGAGTTTGGTATTGGAAGCAGTAAATTACAATTTGGGGAAGTACTAAAGATGCAACAATCTGATTTAACAAAGAAGCAAATTGTTGTGAGGTCTTTTTAAGGCAGTGTTTGGATGATAGCTGGTATGGTTGTGTTCAAAGTTTTGTAAGCTATGGTTATAGTACTTGTTTATATTATCTATTTCATTTATTTGTTATGCTCTTTGATTTTGAGAATTATATGGCTATTCTTGTTATTAATTTTTTTTTGTTTTGTAAAAAGAGAATAATGTTTCTTTAACTGAGTTTATATTCCATATCATATGTTTCTTTTTGGTTTCTCCTAATAATATTGCATTACACGGAACACATTCATCTTAGTGGGACCGGCGACGACGATGGTGAACTCATTTATTTTAGTGGGACAGGCGATGGCGATAGTGTAAGCGACACATAATAGTGATGGCCGATGGATGGTGGCATGGTTCTCGTTTATTAAATCATGTTTTAGTTACTGTATGGCATGATTTACTATATAACATTTACCAAGTTGTGTGAATAGTACTGAGTCATGGACTTAGCTTATTTATCATTCATTTTGTCAATGTTGGCCTCCAATGAGAACGGCTAAAGTAGGTTTGCATAACATGGTAGTACTGACTCATGTGGGGTCTATTTGATCATATTTAACCACAAAAATTTAACTGAGTTAGGGCTAAATGACATAACTTGCAAGGATTTGCAAACATCGAGTACGTTTTCTGTAATTATTGAAGATAAAGGACACAGTTTGCAATAAGTAACATACATAAAGGACGATTTTTGTAATTTACTCTTGATTTTAAATTTATAAAACTTTACCTAGGTACCGTTACCCTACCCTAAAAGAGTCATAGTAATTCAAAAAAGATTTTTCTTCTTTGATTTTTACACAGGAATATTGGATTTTAGTAATCTCAACTATTAGTCATTGGCCGCCAACAGTCTCAACTTCAAAAATAACCATTGTCCCGACTATTGACATATTGGCCACCAATGGACCCTGACTAACAGAACCCTAACGTCGTTAGTCTCCGGTCGCCGGAAAACCATTTTTAGCCCGAAAAAGGTTTCTAAATGTCTCATCTAAGGTTACAAAGATGTTTAGGACGAAGATGTTAAGTTTTCCGGCCAAAAATAAGTTTTCCGGCGAAAAAAGGAGTTTTTTGACGAATTCAATAATTGGGGCTTTTACTAAAAAAATGTTCTTAAAGGGGTCCATAATAAGGTTACAAAGAGGTTTGGGACGAAAATGTTGAGTTTTCCGGCCAAAAACATTTTTCCGGCGAACGGAGACTAACGGCGTTAGGATTCTGTTAGTCAGGGTCTAATGGAGGCCAATATGTTAATAGTTAGGACTGCCAATGATTATTTTTTAAGTTAAGACTGTTGGTGACCAAAGAGGAATAGTTGAGATTATTAAAATCCAATAATCTTTTTACCAAAGCAAACATATTTATTTGGCAACAAGTTAGAAATCCATGTATTTCATGAAACTAGGTTTTTTCATAATCGCCGCGTTGCGGCAAACTTCTTTTGTTATTTAGTCTGTGTTTACATGTGTTTTGAAATCACTACGAGGGCGTTGCGCACGAAAACGCTGACAAGAATAAAAAGAAAATATAGAAAAAAACACTAAAAGATAACCGAAATAAGGTCAGCCAAAAAAGTTGTATGGTAATGATGTTGTTCGTATAAAACCCGTGGTCAGAGATAAGCAAATGGTACTGGGTACCGGTACTGAATTTTCCGAACCGAAAGATCTTTAGAACAAATTCGGTACCGACTTTTGGCGCCTACCATTTTTTACCTTCGTATACCGGTACCGTAACCGGTATTTTCGGTATCTGTATCGGTTGGCACCGAGCTCATCCCTACCCTTGACACTGAAAAAGGAAATCATTAAAAGTTGAAGAAAATCAACAAAAAAGTTGCACGATAGCGTTGTTGTTCGTACGGTACCAATGATCAGAGATGAGCAAATGGTACTGGGTAGAAGTACCGAATTTCCCGAAATAAAAGATTTTCAAAAACATTTCGGTACCAACTTTTGGCGTTTTCTATACCAGGCTGGTGCCTGTTTTTACCTTCGTGTACCGATAACTGTACCAGGCCGGTGCCGGTTTTTACCTTCATGTACCGATAACGAACCAGACCGTACATGTATTTTCGATACAAATACTGGTTGACACAAAGCTTATCCACATTAAAAAGTAAAGAAGTGATTATTATTATAACTAGTATTGCATATTATGAATCATGTTGGATACGAGCACTTTTTTTACTATATTATGCTATGTAACAAAACTTGTATACTCGCATTTGCTTTGACATTGAACTCTATTTTAATACATGTTGCAGGTTGATTGATGAGGTGATATTACAAGATGAAACAAGATTTAGGTGGACTTAGATACACACCTAGATTAAATTGTTCTTTAGATGTTATGTTTGTATTTTGAAACAGTGTTACCTTTTTTTTGATCTTGTATGACATTTTAGTCTTGAAATGAAATTGGATTTAAATTATATTGTCACATAGTGTTATGAAGTCTCTTGCAATCTCGTTTTCGTCTCATCCCGATGTTTCCGCCATCGGTTGGGGTGTGACAAGGGCCAGTAAATTGTTTATCACCAATCTCATGCTAGCTGATAGGAGATCGGCACTTGCGACTATACAATGCCTCGAAATGAGCCATTTGAATACTGGAGTGGTAGCTATTGTTGTACGAGAACTCGATCAATGGTAAATGCACATCCCAACTACCACTAAAGTCGTTGGCGCAAGAATGGAGCATGTCTTCTAGGGTTTGGATAGTACGTTCAGTATGTCCATCTTTTTGAGGATGAAAGGTCGTACTGAGATTCAAATGAGAACCCATAGCGGACTGGAAAGTTTGCCAAAGACGCAAAGTAAAACGACCATCACGATCAGAGATGATGTCAATGGGTATACCATGACGACATATGATTTCATCAGTGTAGAGTTGAGCAAGTTTCTCAACCTTGAAATCTTCATGAATAGGAAAGAAATAAGCTGATTTAGTTAAACGATCGATAATTACCCAAATGCTATCGTGACCAGAAGATGTGCGAGGAAGTTTGGTTATGAAGTCCATAGCAATGCTATCCCATTTCCAAACGGGGATTTCAGGTTGTTCGAGTAGACCAGAAGGGCGTTGATGCTTAGCTTTGATTTTCGAGCAAGTGAGGCACTTAGAAACATACGTGTCAATGTCTCTCTTCATACCATGCCACTAATAGGATGCACGGAGGTCATGGTGCATCTTGTCAGCACCAGGATGAATCGAGTACTTGGATTTGTGTGCCTCGTTCATGATGAGTTCACGAAGATTGTCGCGATTTGGTACGCAAATGCGATTACGACAGTATTGCAAACCATCTGATTTCGTCCAAAGTTGGTCTTCAGTAGCACCACGTATTTCTATGAATAAGGTTCCTTCGTTGGCGGACGAGTATTGAGCTTCACAAATGCGAGTGTGAAGATCGCTAGAGATGTGAAAACAACGAATACTACTAACATGAGTCTTATGACTGAGTGCATCGGCCACAACATTCGCTTTACCAGGATGGTAGCGAATCTTGCAGTCGTAGTCGTTAAGCAATTCCACCCAACGTCGCTGAAGCATATTCAGTTCCTTTTGGTTAAAGATGTGTTGTAGGCTCTTATGGTCAGTGAAAACCACACACTTCGTACCATATAGGTAGTGCCGTCAAATATTTAACGCAAAAACAACTGCGCCAAGCTCGAGGTTGTGGGCAGTATAGTTTTTCTCATGTATTTTGAGTTGACGAGAGGCATAAGCGATGACCTTGTCTCGTTGCATGAGGACACAACCAAACATGAGTCTTACGACTGAGTGCATCGGTCACGACATTCGCTTTACCAGGATGGTAGCGAATCTCGCAGTCATAGTCGTTAAGCAATTTCACCCAACGTCGCTGACGCATATTCAGTTCCTTTTGGTTAAAGATGTGTTGTAGGCTCTTATGGTCAGTGAAAACCGCACACTTCGTACCATATAGGTAGTGTCGCAAAATCTTTAACGCAAAAACAATTGCGCCAAGCTCGAGGTTGTGGGTAGTATAGTTTTTCTCATGTATTTTGAGTTAACGAGAGGCATAAGCGATGACCTTGTCTCGTTGCATGAGGACGCAACCAAGACCACGGTTCGAGGCATCGCAATATACCATGAAATCATCATTCCCATTGGGAAGAGCAAGAATAGGAGCGTTACAAAGCAAGTTCTTGAGAGTCTGAAAAGATTCCTCTTGCTCAGGACTGGGGATGAGCTCGGTACCGAAAGTACCGGTACCGAAAATCCTCAAAAGTGGGTACCGGTACCGAATATACCCGGTACGGTACGGTTTGGTACCGGTAAGGTACCGGTATTTGAGGGTAAAAACCGGTAAATACCGGTACCGAACCGGTACCGAAAATGTAAAAAGTCGGTACCGAATCAGTACCGAAAAGGTACCAGGTTCGGTAAATTCGGTACCGGTACTGGGTCCATTTTGCTCATCCCTACTCAGGACCCTAAGCAAAAGGTTTCTCTTTTTTAGTCAACGAATGTGAGAGGAACGACGATTTTCGAAAAGTTCAAGATGAATCGGCGGTAATAACCCGCCAATCCTAAGAAGGAAAGGATTTCAGAAGGAGTTTTAGGCGCGGTCCAATTCTTCACTGCTTCGATTTTGGAAGGGTCGACATGGATTCCTCTTTCACTAACAATGTGTCCAATGAATTGGACTTCTTTGATCCACAACTCGCACTTAGAAAACTTCGCGTATAGACGTTCACCACGTAAGAGTTCGAGTATGAGGCGTAGATGACGTTCATGATCAGCTTAGGTCTTAGAATAGATGAGAATATCATCGATGAAGACGATTACAAAACGATCCAAATAAGGCTTACAAACACGATTCATACCTTTCATCTAACAAAATTCTCAACTATATATGTATAAATAAAAGTGGTTAGTAAAGTAAACGAAGGGAAAAGATGATAAACATACATTAAAAGGGAAAATCACCTCATGTTCTTAGATGCCAGTACATCAATCTGAATGTTAACTTTGACATATGAGTTGAAATTAATTAAGTAGTTCCTTATATAGCAAAGTTATTGTTAGAGCCTAGAAGGATATGATCCTATACTCAAGTTCTAGAAATTATGAGACTTGTGTCCTATGATTGGACATGAAATGATGATCCCTAAATAACTTTGCTATATAAGGAACTACTTAATTAATTTCAACTCATATGTCAAAGTTAACATTCAGATTGATGTAATGGCATCCAAACATGAATTGAAAAACCTTTCATCTAACAAAATTCTCAACTATATATGTATAAATAAAAGTGGTAAGTAAAGTAAATGAAGGTTCTAGAAATGGTGATTTTCCCTTTTGATGATCAAGCAACAACAGGGGTATAACTTTCATTAATTTCAAAAAAATATTGGAACAAACACAAACAACAGGGGATATAACTCGGGATGCAAACGAACCAAATGTTCGGTGAACAGTTCGTGAACCGTTCGGCGGGAAGTTTGTTTGTGTCACCATTCAAGTCATAGCATGACAGACACCTCTTATTTTCCTTTATGCGACAAGTTTGTTAATATGGTTTACTTATTAATTTCGAGGAAGAAATTTGTTTAAATAGGGGTAGGGGTGAGCAAAAATAGGGCCGACCCGAAAATACCCGAGAACCGACCCTATTATTACCCGAAACCGACCCTAGTATACTTATGTAGGTTCTTTTTCGGTTCTGAGAATTGATGTTTTTCGGGTATCCGGTCGGTTCCGGGTCGGACCACATAATAAACGAGATGTACCTACTTTGGACCGAAATTAATAAATACTAGAATGTTGCTGGGCCGAAGCCCAGCAGCTATAATTAACTCTAAGCGATTTTTATGTTGTAGTTGTATCATAATCGTTCCACAGGATCCATATTTCATCAAGCATCACTTAGATATTGTTTCATCTTTCAGTATCTCATAACTTTTGCTTCTTCTTCGACTTCAACTTCAAGATACCCGAGGTACGTGGTTACTTTTCCTACTAAATCATTATACAAATTCAAATTAGTATTATATTCTAAAACAATACAATGAATTCTATCAAAAACAAAAAAAAACTAATAGCATGTTTGAATCAGTATATTATTATTCGGTTTGTTTTTATTGTTGAGTAAACTTAGCTTGCTAGAAGGAGAACAAGTGCGGTAAATTCTAAAGTTTGGGAAGACTTTGTGAAGTTTTCGGATGACCATGGAAATCAAAAGGCAAGATGCAAGCATTGTGGAAAGGTCGTCGCTGCAGACCGGGTAAAAAACGGAATATCGGCATTGATAAGGCATGTTAAAAGATGTCGACAACTAGTGACCAATTGTGGCTGAAATGCAAACGATCTAGAGATGAATGATCTAATGTTTTATGTTTTGTTTTCTTGTATTGGATTCGTGTGATTTGGTTTGGATTTTGTTGAATTCTATTATATGGATATCCTTTTGTTTTGGCACTTAACTTAAAATTCGGTCCATATTATCGATTATATGATGATTGATGAGCATCGAGATAATCAGGCAATCATGTTACATAAGTTAAAAATCAGACTATATTTCGGCACCTATGTTACATAAGTTAAAAATCGGACTAATACGAACTGAACATAATCAACTTTTTAAACAAATTATATTGACCCGTTACAAGAAACCAGTTCTCTGCCCTCAGTGAAGAAAAATCCTGGATTATTAGATAAATCTGAATTGTACCTTATCTAGTTATCTTCTTGATTGCTAAAGATCGAATTTTGTTATTAGTTTCTGTTTAAAAATCGGACTATATTGGATAATTAGACAACCCATGTATTTTAAATAATAACTAGGTGGATCTGCCCGCGCAATGCGGTGGGAATTTGCTCTGTTCGGTTCAGTTTGTTACCGTACATATCTTTATAGCACCGACACTCGGCTTAAGGGCATGATATGTCCAAAAGAGTGTGATTTACAATGAAAATCATAAAGAAAGGAATACCGGTGTGGGTTCTAATAATAACTATAGCAGTACCAACGTCTGTATCAGTTGGTTGGCGAGATTTTTTTTTTAAAACAAAGTCACATATTCTACTTTATAAAAAATATTTTGAATGCGAGATATCATGTGAAAATCAAATAATATAAAACTAAACGGGTAAAAAGCATATATTTTTGTAAGTATATATCGATACCGGTTCCGAGAATACCGATATGGGTATCAACGTGGTTCGATTTCGTTCGCCATGGTACCGCTATGACACCGACACTTGATATAGACAAGATACCAAAAAGACCATATTTCGAACAAATTGCGTTTTAATAAAAATTATACAGGAACGTTGAGGAAAAAAATCAAACACAACTTCATATTTAACTTTCTTTTAAACAAAAGAATGCAAGTTATTGAATAAAAATCAAATTATTAAAAATTTAAACAGGCTAAAAACGTATAATGTCTATAGTATAGGGGTATAATAAATTAATTAATTATAATAATTATTAATTATTATAATATACTAATAAAATATATATAACAATAATAACAAATTAACACAATATTATCACTGTCTATAGTATAGGGTATAATAAATTAATTAATTATTAATTATTATAATATACTAATAAAATATATATTAATAATAACAAATTAATACTATATCATCACTGTTCATGAACAATTCAAATTCAAATTAACTAGTAGGTTTCCACCTCGTGCGTTGCGGCGGGGACGCGACAGAAGTTCGGTCGATATTGGTTCGTTTGTTAGTTCGGTCGATATCGGTGCATTTGTTACGGTATTGTCTCATGCTATAGTAAGCGAAAGAGTATACACATATGACCAAAACAACATCTACACATGTTCGATTTGTTGCAATGACTACATTATTAACATTGAAACGAAAATTAAAATAACAAAAGAAAAACCGTAATATAAAGCTTGCAAAGTGTGACATAACCAAATTTATTACGATTAATGAAAATTTTCACTCAAGAACATAACAAAAAAAAACAATTCTAATAATTGTGATTTTAGAAAACATATCAAGATTATAGCAAGATTATATATGTTGATGTATTTAATGTCCAAATAATATTGTTCTCATGTTATTTGGTTAAATTATTAAGACCAGACGGTATGGGGGCCGGCTTGGCCCGACGCCGGTCCCCCACACCGCCCCCCTCGGTCCGGCCCGTCCCAAACGACTCCCACTCGCCGGTCTTGCCCTGCCTCCCTTCTCTCACATATACCTATACATACATACATATATATACATAAAGAGGCTCATCCCCCACCCCGTAGGTCCATCCCCTTCAAGCCCCTTTTACGTGGCGGTGATGTGGCGGCCCATCCTCTTGGGGATGAGGCTCTCCATACCCTCCATCCTAATAGATAATAAAAACTCAACCAAAACTCTAGAAACAAAACAAATTAAAAAAAAGCAATCCAAGGTGGAAGGAGCACCAGCCAATCATATATCACTATTGCATTGTAACAATTAATTACATTTAGTATTTTACAATTCCTCAAACTTCAAAGTTAATTTACTTTTATAGTTTAATCACTTTTCCAATGTGCCAAACATTTACTGATGGCACTATTCATCATCAGTTTCTAATTATATGTATAAATAATGTATAATATAATATAATTACATGTATAATAAATATAATATTCTAGTTGATTTTTTAAATATATATTTAAATATGAATTTGAATATGTATATGACTTTTCCTAGATAAGTTAACTTTATGTATTAAACTAGTAGTTGCCTCGTCCGCGTTACGGGGCGATGGCCGAATAATTCTCAATCAATTAAAAAAACTCTACTATAATTTTGCTAGAAAAAAAACTAAAACGGTGATAAGACCGTAATTTTCGGCTCAGGGCAAAACTGTAATTTTTCAGGACTAATGGGCGAGTGTTAGGCAGCTCCTTGACACGAGAAAAAAATTAAATGGAGTTAACCAATTAAAAAAAAAACTTTTATAGTTTTGCTACAAAAAACTAAAACGATGGGAAAAACGTAATTTTTAACTGAGGGCGAAATCATAATTTTAATTCAGGGATAAAATCGTAAACTAAATGGACCAATGGGGGAGTGCCAGACAGTTGCCGGCATGACTGTAATTTTACACTTGGGGCAAAATTGTAATTTAACCAGGAAAACAAAGAAAAACGACGGAGAAAATGTAAATTTAAGTTGAAGGCAAAATCGTAACATAGATGTGAGAAAAAAAACCTAATGGCAAATCTGTAAATTTAAACAGGGCAAATTCGTAATTTTGATCCGAGGGCAAAATTGGAATTTTTAGCTGGGAGCAAAAGCGTTAATTTATTTTCAAGTGGGGGTAAAAACATAATTTTAAACTGATGGCAAAATCGTAATTTTAAAGGAAAAAAACTAGGGGCAAAATCGTAATTTTGAACCGAGTGCAAAATTTGAACTTTTAGCTGGGAGCAAAAACGTAAATTTATTTTTATGTGGGGGTAAAAACATAATTTTAAACTGATGGCAAAATCGTAATTTTAAAGCGGGATAAAAGAGTAAATTTGTTGGGCCAATAGGGAAGTGTCAGGCAGCTGCCTCACAGCATTACCTTAGCCGCCCATTTCAGCGAATAGTTGGCCAACACTATTACCGTCATCTTGAGAATGTAGATATTGAAAATTATACTAAGCTTTCCCACCAATGGGATGGCGGAACTATTGCCGGCCATCTTCTTTGTATGTGTAGGTAAATTTTAGTTGATAGTCTGTTACTTTTGAAAGGAGGAAAGAAAATAAAGGTACATACAGCTAGCATGCTTGTTGGTTCTTATGGAGGGCCAGAAACAACCTAAGGTTCAACAGAAGAGTAGTAGTGTAGAAGAGGTCTTTTGTGAAGTTAGGGCGGTTAGTTATTTTTGGTTCAAACACAGGGCTAAGAACGGTTCGTTTGAATGGACGGATTGGTGTAAATTTGTTAATATGTAAGTTGTTTTGTTTGTTTGTTGTCGTCCCGGCTTTCGGGTTCGGTGTTTGCTAACGAAGTTCACGTTTAAAAAAAACAGCTAGCATGCATATCAAGGTGAAGGGATGGCTTGTGGCAAGCATAGGCATAGTAGGTTTAGTCTGACAGAGTCATTAAATGCAAAAACCACACCGATTGCACTGTTCCGGCGATTGCAAAAAACCATGAATTCGATTCAAACAAAAATTACTAACATTGAATGCTAAATCATTTATAGCAAATGATTGATCATCCGATTGCGTGTTCCAGTGATTACATTCAAATAAAAACAAACATTGAAGGCAAAATCATTTAATACAAAACCTACATTCACAAAACGACGACGACCACCACCACCTCATCACCTGCATTCACAAAACGACCACCACCACCACCTCCACTCCTTATACCGACCATCCGCCATCGTTCTGTAAAAAACCCAAAAGACCCTGTCGTTGTTTATAAAAATGGCACCTTTCTTCATCATAACCTATAGATGAAAGAGGTGGAGACAGAGACAGAGACGAAGGCACCGGCGGAGACAGAGACGGTGGGAACTTTCTTGTGTCGGAACAAATTTTCACACAAATAGGTGGAGACAGAGACGGAGGCTGGGGCGGAGACCGAAATGGAGGCGGAGACAGAGACGGTGGGGACTTTCTTGTTTTGTTCCAACAAATTTTCACACACATTATGATACCAAACACACACATTATGATACCAAACAAAACAACTAAAAGAATGATCGTAAGAACCACCACGGCTACCACTTGTTCCATCGGAGACGGTTGGGGGGCTACCAGCCTACCACTGGTTCCATCGGAGACGGTTGGGGGTTGTGTAATGGTTGGGGTTGGGATGTGTAAGTCACATACTCACATTACAATTTTGCTTATTTGCGGTACGCATATATAAGAGCATCCTCAATAGGGGTGTTTTTTTTTAATGTTTTTATGATGCTAAGGTGGCATTGCCCCACCAATCACAAACATTCTCTCTCTTGCCCCGTTCCCATCACCTAAAAACAACACTCTCTCTCCTCTCTCCCTCTCACAACACATTTCCATCTCCTTAAATACATGTTTTTCACTACATGCATCACCACACCTTCTCTCCTCCACCTCACATTCTCTCTCATCCACCTCACCTTTATCTTTCCTTAAAAACACTCAAATACACCTTATTGGGGATGCTCTAATATGTGTGTGTGTGTGGGGGCTCATCGGGGACAAAAGTGAAAGTGCACTAATTTTAACGTTATTTTACTAATTTTGTGAAAATAACGTTAAACTTTAGGAACACCTTGTAGGTTTTAACCAAGAACCCAAAAGGGGAACCCTGCATTGGAGGTTTTAACCAAGAACCAAAAAGGGGAACCCTGAATTAACTTTTGAGATCCCCTTGCAGGTTTTAATCAAAAACCAAAAAGAGGAACCCTTTCTTAACATAAAGATCTTTCTCTAAGGTTTTAATTATGTTTATTATAGAACAAAAAAACAGGAACACTGAAGGGGTTTCAGTAATTCAATTTAAACCCAAATATGAGTTTTTTTTTTACTTTATATTATAGGGCCCGATTTAAACCCAAATATGAGTTTTTTGACTTAAATTATGAGGTGTTTATCTGCACTCCTTTTAACGTAAGAGGTGTGATGTTGATAAGACTTGCGTACAGGGATGTCGCTTGTACGGTAAGACTTCCCCTAAAAAATTAAAAGTTGAATAAAATAAACAAAAAAAGTTGTACGATACTGTAACACCCTTCTAATTACTACTTGAATTTAATAATAATTAATACAATTTTATATAAAAGATGTTCAACCTATAACAATAGTTCCATAGATAAAGTTCCTAAGTAGCAAAACATTAGTCAACTAACGATTAATTCAAACATTCATAAGTTGTTTAGCAAATAGTCTACATTTTCAAAAAAAAACATTGTCTATTAGAGTTAGATAATGCAGAAGCTTCAAAAGTTAGTGTTCGGTTCTTCAAAACATGCTTGATTATCGTCCACATACTTGCAAAACCTGAAAACTGAAGATTTTTAACAAATCTTAGTGTTAGAGTTCTTATAAATGTTACATAATCGAAACTACAATAAAAATGGATTCGATTAACTATAATATGCAAAAACTTATAGAAATTCCAGGACTTTACCGTAACTACCGTAAGTTACGGTAGTCCCTTGAACTTTTTGGTCTATCGTAAATCAGTAGAAAACCACCGTAAGACTTTTGTTTTCCACCGTAAATTACGGTGGACACCGTAATTTACGGTGGACTCTGCAACTTTGCCATTTGACTATTTTTGTTAATTTCACCATATTCCACACATCGTTTTAGGCGATTCTTTTCCTGTATATTTGTAAATTTATTAAGGACATGTTCCTTACGACTATCATACCACAATTTGACTCACCGATTAATACGTGTAACACCCCGAAAATTTCGTCCAATAATGTATTGACACGTGTCATAAGCTTTGAACGTGTGAAAGAATACTTTAGAGGGACTAAAGTTGACAAACAATGAAACTATGTAAATATAAGGGTTCAAAGTGTCAACAACGAATAAATATACTTTACAATAACCCTACATGGTGTTTATAACCCTAAACGAATAGATCATGGATCATACGAAGCGAATTGTGAAAGAAAGTGAGAGATTACAAACTACAGGAGTTAAATGTGTCAACATGTTAAGATGTACCTCTGAGTGATCTTTTAAGCAAACCTGAAGCCTTGTAACGATTAAATATGCTCACTAGAATGTACCATAAAAATTTCACCAAGTTTCGTTGCCGTATGAGAAAGTTGTGATAAAATTCGTGTGTGAGGGTTAGAATCGTCAACAGTGAAAATTAGGGCTTTTCGGGTGATCACAAAGTTACCCGAGGACTTCACAAAGATGGTATAAGTCTTGAAGCCCTTATAAATCAATTTAGAGGGTTTATAATGCAAGAAACAAGGTGAAAGCGACGTTTAGGAGGACTGGGGACTGAAAATGCAATAACTGAAAACATGATTACCTGATCCGTAGGTCCAGGCGGCCCGCGTGAGGAGTGGCTGAACTGGAGGCGGGCCGCGTGACAGCTACCAGCGACAGAATTCATGACAGGTGCCTGTTTGCATGTTCTAACCGACTTTAAACATGGTTTTTCGATTCTATGGGCTTCCTAAAGTGGTTTACAGCTTATAGAGGCCATATACATGCATCTTGGATCATCTTACACTCATTTGGAATCAATCTTTGATGATCAAAGTTTTTATAAAAAGTCTTATGTTTCAACATGCAACACATATCAACTTCTGGACATTTGGAGGAGCTCTGGAACTGATACAAGGCTCACAAATCATCCATTAGACGTATGTAAGTGCCCTTGATCCTTCTCGTTGGAGTTATGCTTAGTTTAGAGCCTAGAAGTCAAACCGTCGTAATTACGGTTTGACTTAGCGATAAATCATGAACGGTC
Organism: Helianthus tuberosus; assembly: GCA_030545235.1. Classification (NCBI taxonomy): domain Eukaryota; kingdom Viridiplantae; phylum Streptophyta; class Magnoliopsida; order Asterales; family Asteraceae; genus Helianthus; species Helianthus tuberosus. The sequence goes on from CM060452.1 coordinate 1,112,535, forward strand.
CAGAGTTTTGTCGAAACGAAAGTTGTTACAAGTTGGTAATTATGTGGGTAATAAACCCCTAAAAGGGCACTCACTGATTCCAATCCTAACTAGGTCGTTCGTCGAGTCAAACTTCTTCCGAAAAGTCAACGGAACCATTAATCGCATAATTAACGATACAGAAGGCGTGTAATCTGTTTTATCAGGCAAATAACTTGAAAATAAGTATAATAACTTGTCTAAGCTTGTTTGATTCGACAACTTTCTGTTTTGAACCGATTCGGAACCGAAAGACGCAAAAGTTTGACTTTTGCTTTGACCTCAGTTCTGACCCGATTTTGATAGGTTTAGACATGCCTTAAAGTTCCATTAGGACCTAGTTACATGTTGGTATAACCCTCTGCGTTTATACCACTTGAAACCTCGATCGTCCGACGTTTCCGTTAAATGCCTAAATAATGACCATAATGCCCTTATGTTTATAAAACGAGATTTTTGAAGATGTGAAAGTATAAAAGTATTTGTTACTGATTATTGAACATGTCTGTAAATTTTCACGTCAATCGGAAGTCTAGATTAGGAGTTACGCTTAATGACGTAATTATAAACACTTTTATTAATTAAACGGCGTCATTAGCGTAAAGCCTATCTAAACCCAAATTTTTGACATCAAACCTTTTACCCACTGATGTAATATAATATTTTGGGATTTTTGAAGATTTTTAATTATTTTTAAACTGATCATAAGCTAGGATTAGTGCCTTAATTCGGTTAATACCGAATTTACCCTTTTCGGCCATAAACTGAGTTTTACAAATCCTTTTGACACCAATCCAATTGCTACTGATTTTAAATATTAAATAGAGTGTTTTGAACCTGTTTAACTGATCAGGAAACTCAGAATCATATTTTAACCCGTACGTCGCTTAAAACGGCTTTATACGCGTATTAAACGCATAGTAAGAGTTTAAAACTATTTTGGCATATAAGACTTATAACCAAATGTTTTAACCTGATAAAATAAGTTATTTTACTGATTTATTCAGACCCGGATCACAGAAGCTTAATTGATCCCTTTTATAATCTTTAAAATGACCAAAATACCCCTAAGGGGCTTAATATGAGATTAAACTCGTTTTGGGCATAACGGAAGGTATCCTACTGATATCACAAAATATTTAAGGCATGTTAACTTAGGAAACCTGTTTAGGACTCTTATGGTTACCCGTTACGCTTCATACACGTTCGGTTCGGTTTATGTAACTAGTTTACATAAATTAGCCGAAACGGGTCAAACCTTATCGGTTTTATCTCAAAATCCAGAATGTGTATAATATACCCATATTATACAAGTCTCTGAACTTGTCGGATCTAAATCACATTCTTTTCCGGTCTTCGCTTTATCATGCGTTTGAACCGTATCTTCTTCTTGAAAACTAACCGGTCTAAGTCAAGGCTTAATTAAAGACCCGTTAGGATTCTAATAGGTTATTAAAAACCTTCGTTCCAGATTTAGGAGCCCAGTAAAAGCTATCTGCACTTGCTGATTTGATACGGCTGGGATTGAATTTATATTTAGCTCAGGTAAATACTTTTAACTTATTTTCCCTATACGGGCTTGGGGTACGGTATATAAAATACCGCTTGGTCCAGCATTGAATCTTTAATCGAATAGAGGTTAAATCATTGATATGCTCTGTTTTGAAATGTTTTGTTGCTTAAAGCCTTTGGGGGGTTAATGACCATGTCCCGGATATCCCTGGCATCATTTTACGAAATGGCCACGACCTCAGCACTCAGGTGTAGGCGTACACCTGTCAGTGTCTCATTATATAAAGTGGTGTGTCTATTGATCTTTAATCCAATCTAAGGATCGGACTACTGAACGCATAAGAAACATGTAATTCGTTTACAAGTTTATATATTTACATAATTATCCCAAGTTATAAAATATTATTTGTGCCTTGTGCCTTAAATCCATTTTCTTAAACTCTTTTCAAAACGAGTCGGTTGATTGTATTTACCAGTGTAAACTGACGTATTTTCCCAAAAAGGCTTAGTGCAGGTACTAATCGGAATTGGCTGGCTACTCCTAGCATAAATAAAGAGTCTCGCAAGCTTAGATGCCTAAAGTCTGTTGAACAGTGTTATTTTATTTATGATCCGTCTGTGGATCCTTTACTTTCGTTGTAATACTTTGATGTTACATTATTTCGGATGGTAATATATTTATCCTTTTGCTTCCGCTGTGCATTTATATATTGTGTTGTTTGACTATGATGTTGCCAACCACGTCACGTTACTCCCCTACCGGGCCCACCGGTAATACGTGGAAATTTGGGGTGTGACAGGTTGGTATCAGAGCCAACATTGAGTGAATTAAACACTATCTTTTTGTGTTTAATCTCAATGACACATTAGCACATACCTTGACCTTCTGAGTCTAGACTTAACATAGGAATATTCTCAATCCTTATCTGGAAGTTCTGCTTCCAAAATTTTTATATTTTGGATACGTCGCCAAGCGAAGAAGCCGTAATAATAATTCTCCACACCAGGAGCCATGATTTGCTGACTTTCGTCCAGCGGCTAGGAACATGCAACCAAGGAGAAAGCAGTCAGAAATAAAATGAAGAAGAAACTCCTTTTGCTTAAGATCGTTTCCTTAATAGTCCTTCTAAGGACATAATTACTTTTCAGTTCCTTCGAGGACAACATTATTCCTTTTAAGTCCCGTCTAGGGCACATCTGTATTTTCATTTTGTAGTGGAATAATTAACTTTAAATTTTCATTCAGACATTCCTTTTATAAGATCTACCTTTATATAAAATGGGAAAATCTAAAAAGGACGAGACCTAGCCACGCAATATATTGAGGCAGGGCAAAGATGGTAGTTCCATAATTAGATTCAGATCCATATTTAACACCTCAATTTAGGATTGTTCTGCGTTAAATATTAATAAGAATCTTAAGAGTGAAACCTAGCCTTCGGGTCATTTTAAGGCCGGGCCATGATGGTAAGACCTGTTTAAAAGATTCGAATCCCTGTTAACATCTGTAAATATGTTAACACTCCTGACAGACGTGATTCATTAAAATCACACACGTCATTCTTATTAATGGATTCTTCAAAAGATTCCTAACCCAATGTAATGATCTTTGAATCATGGGTTAAGATCATCACCTGAGATGATCATATTTTGATCATACGTGGTAATATAGCGCCTACAGGCCCTGCTCATTTCCATATGAGCCAAAAGACAGTAGTAGCGACGACTCCCTGTCAGATAAAGGTAATGAACTAGGTTCAACCCTTCATGCTTTGATTCTTTGAAATCATAGCTTATAATTTATAATTGTCCTTGTGACTAGGCCATTTGTGCTATCAGTATACCTTCGTGTCTTGATTCTCTGAAATCATGACTTATAAATTAAACTTGTCTACGCGACTAGGCCATTTGTGCTATTACTAACTTATAAATTAGGATTCATGATAAAAATCCTGGATAAAATAAATATCATTCCATACCTGCCAATATAGATATTAAAAGAGAATCTTAAAAGGTTTGACCTAGCTAAGATGGTAAAACCTGTTTAAAAAGAGATTCAGATCCTTGATAACATCTGAAAATGTGTTAACACTCCCGACAACCGTGATGCTATAAAAATCACACTTGTCATCCTTATATTAGGAATTTTTCCAAATCCCTTATTTAGCGTAAATGATCAATAGGAATCATGGCTGGTAAACGTCGAAAATGATGTACGCATCAAAACATCCATTTGGGATGTATACATACGAGTAAAGATGAATACATGAAAAAGATAGTTTTATTTCATAACTTCTTGTCAAGACAATGAACTATGAAATTTTCCGACCCAAAGGAATCATCGATTATGTTTTTAAAATTTCCCTAGTGACAAGGCCTCCGAGCCATCATAAGTCTTTTGGAACAAGCCCTTGTGCTAAATATAAAAGATGTCAGTATGACATTGGCAGTCGTGACTTATGTCCCCTGTCCAATAAATATGGAGGATTATTTTCCGCTTAAATGCCAAAGATGGTTTATTTAAACTTAGGCCAAACATAATCAAATAAATTAAATTCTATCTATTGGCCTATATGGTTTAATTGCGCCATGGCTATCTATTCATCAAATTCGACAATTCACTATATGATTAAACAAATTGTTTCTACTTGGATAGTAGCCTTCAAAGCTTCACCATGGCTGACTCCTCTGAAGCTCACCATCATCCAGTTAATCAGAATGATGAAGTAAGACTGAACTTAACAAGAACCGAGTTACAGGCTATGTTAAATACGGCCATAAATAACGTTGTGGATCGCGTGCTGAGGGATCACAAACGGAAGGGCGATGATACCCCAATTCAAGGTCGTAAAAAGGGTAAGACCGGTTCAAACCATAGCCTGTCCAAGCCAAAGGGGGCAAAGCCCAAATGCAATAACTGCAGGAAGCAACATTCTGGAAAATGCACCATCGACCCACGTGCTAATTTATGTGGAATTTGCAAAACCAAGGGTCACAAGACCTTGGATTGCAAGAAAGTGGAAGATGCGACCTGTCATGGCTACGGCGAAAAGGGCCACATCAGTACTAATTGCCCTAAGGCTGCCAGGGAAGGAGCAGCTAAGTATGGCAAGTATTTAAAGGACAAACAGCAGTCAGGTGAAAAACCCAAATGCAAAACCTGCAAGAAACAGCACTTCGGGAAGTGCAGGTATGGATCGAACTTGCATACACAGTCGAGAACTGTTGCATGTGGGATATGCAAGTCCAAGGGGCATAAGACCTTGGACTGCAAGAAGATGGAGGACGCAACCTGTAACGGTTGCAATGAAATAGGGCACATCAAAACTAATTGCCCTAATAAAACCAAGAAGTCTGGGAAAGATTCGAAGGATAAACCACGGACTGGTAAAAAGCCCAAATGCAAAACCTGTAGGAAATATCACCTCGGGAAATGCAGATATGAAGTTCCGCCTCTACCCTGTGGAATCTGCAAGTCCAGGGAGCATAAGACCTTGGGTTGCAAGGGATTGGGAGACGCAACCTGCTACGGTTGCAATGGAAAAGGGCACATTAAGACCAACTGCCCTAAACACGCTAAAAAGCTTGAGGAAGATAAGAAGACCAAAGCTGGAAGCTCTCAAATAGATGCTCAGGAATTGTTCAGGATAACAATGTCACCACAGGTACTTTCTTTACCAGTAACGCTTATGCTAGAGTATTAATTGATTCATGTTCAGATAAGTCTCTCATAGACAATAGATATTGTAAATCATTAAATCTGCCTGTTAACAACTCTAAGCGTTAAGTATAAAGTAAAATTGACCGATAACACCTCGGAGACTGCTCCAGCAATATTAAATGGATGTTTTATATCCATTAGGAATTACCCTTCTCCGCTGTCCTTGTTTCATTAATAAGAGGACTCTATATAGTAATAGGTAAGGATTTGTCGTCTTGTGACCAAGCCCATATTGTGGGTGATAAGAAGCAGTTAATTATCAAGACTGTCATTTTGAAGGTTTGCTTAGGATCAGAAAATCCATGCGGCCCGCGTAAGCCCTGGGTGATACCTTACGCGGCCCGCGTCAAAAAAAAATGGTGGAATTGGCCGTCCCCGGAATCGAACCTGGGTCTAGGCCGCACCCTTTCGCGCGCCTAGCCAACCGAGCTAGGTGCCTAGTTTGTGAAATTTCCATTCTTATTTAATATAAGCACATGTACAATAACTTCCTTACTTCTTACTACTATCACCTACTTATCCTTCTTAGGTTGACTAAGCACTTGGTGAATTCGGTATTTTATACCAAAACTTCGAGTATGGAAAAACTCAGAAAGAGATTTCAATAATAAAAAGGGGGCCATCGATTTCATGAAAATTTATGGATGAAGTAGAAACCATTAGGTATATCAGCGGTTATGCTGGAAAGAATCTGGTAAAGCATACATCACAGTCATTTGAAGACAATACCCTAAATTAGTGAGGATATTAAGGAAATCCTCAAGAAAGATCATATTATACATTGTGGAATGGTCCAAGTTTTAAGGACCTTATTAGAAAAACCTAGTATCCGTTTCGCGAAAAAGGGAAAAGACGGAATAAGAATTTTCTGACTCTCGCCATAAAAGTTCTAGATCGTCGACAGTATGTCGCAAATTTTAATTCATTGGCTGAGATAGTACCCTATTAAAGCACATAGTTATTAGTGGTTAGCATTGGCAATAAGAGGGCACATTAAGGTTTAAAAAAAAAACCTACTCATTAAGAATCCATTATGGATCTACCTCAGCTACCCACGTTATAATGATTAAGAAGTAACCAGTCAAAGTTGAGACTGCCCTAAGGTTATCTAAGATATTACAGCTAAGTTTAGAAGGATTAATAGTGGGGGAGTTTAGCCCTCCTGTTGAATAATTAGAGACAGCTCACATTAGGAATTTCACCAGATAAACCCTTATTTGTGAATTTATTGCTATAAATTACATGTGGTTATGGGTGCTGTTAATTCTCTCACCAGACCATAAACTTAGCAAACTTTTAGAAAATTTTCCTTGTAAGAACCCCAGATGTTAAGTGTAAGGTAGAACCTTCAGGCAAATCATATGAACCATTTCTTCTGTTCTTGTCAGAAACCTTTAGGCATAAAATTTTAGAAGTATCCTCTCTCTAAAAGGAAGTGCGAAAGCATATATAGTTGATATCTCTTTAATCTCTACCGATTCCGAATACCAGATGGTATGATAAAAGCGCCATATGAGGATTGGTTTATCTTAATAAGTTCCATAGATTGCTTCCATGCCTGATCAGTATGAAGGTTTAATACATGGGACCCACAAAGATATTCCGATGGTCATAGAGTACTAAAATCAGCTAATGGTATTCAAAGGAGATGTCCAAGTTGGAATTGTCCAAGTAAATGTTCCCGATTAAGGAAATTGTGGACTAGTAACATGAATGTGTCACTTATTTGACACAAGCAATTATGGGTGAACTGGAGCCCGAGATATGGAAATCTCTCTGTAACCTCCTAATATCTTGATCATCTTCTTCTAAGATTACCCTGTTTACCCCAGAGAGGCAGGTAGAGTTAAGGGTTATATTCCAGTTAGGGTTGCATTATCATGAGATCTCCAAGACAGCTAGTACCATTTTTGACAGAATTGAAAACCCTGGTCAAATAAGTTTTAAGATATAGATTCATATAGCCTAACTCAATATCCTGAGAGTTCGGTATAGTTGGATATGAAAGACGGTTCATTTTGCTTATGCATTATCACCGTCACCCTAATTAGGTAACAATTAAAAATTTGCCATCAACTGCACAGGATCGTCGATCTGTTCGACTAACGGCAAGGATTAGCTATTCCCTAAACATTAGCTAAGCAGTGGTTGGAATAACCATCTCACCTTAAAAATAAAGCTTTTCTATAATAATGGATATGTAAGTATTAAGGCTACTCCTTTGGAGACCTTGTATAGATGGAATGTTAAATGTCTAGTGTTAGATAGAGAATTGGTAAGTCCAATTATCAAGATCTGAAAGTTGCCTGGGGAACAACAAATAAGATTATACAAATCCATAATCGATTGTAGGTTGCCAGTATATGGCAAGAAATCGAGGAGTTATGAAAATAGCAAACTTTCTAAGTTCTTGTTAAGGAAAATGGTTTAACAAAAGATATCACCCAGGAAGGGTGTACCAAAATTTGTGAAATTATCAGGCTAGTTAAGCTCTGAATATATGGAAATCCTTCGAAAGAAATCGAATGTATCAAGATCAAGTAGCTTGTAAGCTAAAACCTATTTAAGGAGTTTGGCGGAGCTCGAAATACATTGCACACTAGTGACTGAAGGAGGTGTTCCGCCAATAAGTCAAGGAGCACTATCACAAATTGGTATGCGGATTTACGATGTGATAAACATCCTATATCGATTGAGGATCGACAGGTTAAGAAGCTTCGAAGGAAGCAAGTACCAATTGTAAAGTTCAAATGGGATGCCCGTAGAGGTCCCGAGTATACGTGGGAGGTTGAGTCCACGATGAAAGAAAAGTACCCTCATCTATTTCAGTAAATCTCGGGGTCGAGATTTCTTTTAAGGGGGTGAGGATGTAACACCCTGAAAATTTCGTCCAATAATGTATTGACACGTGTCATAAGCTTTGAACGTGTGAAAGAATACTTTAGAGGGACTAAAGTTGACAAACAATGAAACTATGTAAATATAAGGGTTCAAAGTGTCAACAACGAATAAATATACTTTACAATAACCCTACATGGTGTTTATAACCCTAAACGAATAGATCATGGATCATACGAAGCGAATTGTGAAAGAAAGTGAGAGATTACAAACTACAGGAGTTAAATGTGTCAACATGTTAAGATGTACCTCTGAGTGATCTTTTAAGCAAACCTGAAGCCTTGTAACGATTAAATATGCTCACTAGAATGTACCATAAAAATTTCACCAAGTTTCGTTGCCGTATGAGAAAGTTGTGATAAAATTCGTGTGTGAGGGTTAGAATCGTCAACAGTGAAAATTAGGGCTTTTCGGGTGATCACAAAGTTACCCGAGGACTTCACAAAGATGGTATAAGTCTTGAAGCCCTTATAAATCAATTTAGAGGGTTTATAATGCAAGAAACAAGGTGAAAGCGACGTTTAGGAGGACCGGGGACTGAAAATGCAATAACTGAAAACATGATTACCTAATCCGTAGGTCCAGGCGGCCCGCGTGAGGATTGGCTGAACTGGAGGCGGGCCGCGTGACAGCTACCAGCGACAGAATTCATGACAGGTGCCTGTTTGCATGTTCTAACCGACTTTAAACATGGTTTTTCGATTCTATGGGCTTCCTAAAGTGGTTTACAGCTTATAGAGGCCATATACATGCATCTTGGATCATCTTACACTCATTTGGAATCAATCTTTGATGATCAAAGTTTTTATAAAAAGTCTTATGTTTCAACATGCAACACATATCAACTTCTGGACATTTGGAGGAGCTCTGGAACTGATACAAGGCTCACAAATCATCCATTAGACGTATGTAAGTGCCCTTGATCCTTCTCGTTGGAGTTATGCTTAGTTTAGAGCCTAGAAGTCAAACCGTCGTAATTACGGTTTGACTTAGCGATAAATCATGAACGGTCCAGAGTTTTGTCGAAACGAAAGTTGTTACAAGTTGGTAATTATGTGGGTAATAAACCCCTAAAAGGGCACTCACTGATTCCAATCCTAACTAGGTCGTTCGTCGAGTCAAACTTCTTCCGAAAAGTCAACGGAACCATTAATCGCATAATTAACGATACAGAAGGCGTGTAATCTGTTTTATCAGGCAAATAACTTGAAAATAAGTATAATAACTTGTCTAAGCTTGTTTGATTCGACAACTTTCTGTTTTGAACCGATTCGGAACCGAAAGACGCAAAAGTTTGACTTTTGCTTTGACCTCAGTTCTGACCCGATTTTGATAGGTTTAGACATGCCTTAAAGTTCCATTAGGACCTAGTTACATGTTGGTATAACCCTCTGCGTTTATACCACTTGAAACCTCGATCGTCCGACGTTTCCGTTAAATGCCTAAATAATGACCATAATGCCCTTATGTTTATAAAACGAGATTTTTGAAGATGTGAAAGTATAAAAGTATTTGTTACTGATTATTGAACATGTCTGTAAATTTTCACGTCAATCGGAAGTCTAGATTAGGAGTTACGCTTAATGACGTAATTATAAACACTTTTATTAATTAAACGGCGTCATTAGCGTAAAGCCTATCTAAACCCAAATTTTTGACATCAACCCTTTTACCCACTGATGTAATATAATATTTTGGGATTTTTGAAGATTTTTAATTATTTTTAAACTGATCATAAGCTAGGATTAGTGCCTTAATTCGGTTAATACCGAATTTACCCTTTTCGGCCATAAAATGAGTTTTACAAATCCTTTTGACACCAATCCAATTGCTACTGATTTTAAATATTAAATAGAGTGTTTTGAACCTGTTTAACTGATCAGGAAACTCAGAATCGTATTTTAACCCGTACGTCGCTTAAAACGGCTTTATACGCGTATTAAACGCATAGTAAGAGTTTAAAACTATTTTGGCATATAAGACTTATAACCAAATGTTTTAACCTGATAAAATAAGTTATTTTACTGATTTATTCAGACCCGGATCACAGAAGCTTAATTGATCCCTTTTATAATCTTTAAAATGACCAAAATACCCCTAAGGGGCTTAATATGAGATTAAACTCGTTTTGGGCATAACGGAAGGTATCCTACTGATATCACAAAATATTTAAGGCATGTTAACTTAGGAAACCTGTTTAGGACTCTTATGGTTACCCGTTACGCTTCATACGCGTTCGGTTCGGTTTATGTAACTAGTTTACATAAATTAGCCGAAACGGGTCAAACCTTATCGGTTTTATCTCAAAATCCAGAATGTGTATAATATACCCATATTATACAAGTCTCTGAACTTGTCGGGTCTAAATCACATTCTTTTCCGGTCTTCGCTTTATCATGCGTTTGAACCGTATCTTCTTCTTGAAAACTAACCGGTCTAAGTCAAGGCTTAATTAAAGACCCGTTAGGATTCTAATAGGTTATTAAAAACCTTCGTTCCAGATTTAGGAGCCCAGTAAAAGCTATCTGCACTTGCTGATTTGATACGGCTGGGATTGAATTTATATTTAGCTCAGGTAAATACTTTTAACTTATTTTCCCTATACGGGCTTGGGGTACGGTATATAAAATACCGCTTGGTCCAGCATTGAATCTTTAATCGAATAGAGGTTAAATCATTGATATGCTCTGTTTTGAAATGTTTTGTTGCTTAAAGCCTTTGGGGGGTTAATGACCATGTCCCGGATATCCCTGGCATCATTTTACGAAATGGCCACGACCTCAGCACTCAGGTGTAGGCGTACACCTGTCAGTGTCTCATTATATAAAGTGGTGTGTCTATTGATCTTTAATCCAATCTAAGGATCGGACTACTGAACGCATAAGAAACATGTAATTCGTTTACAAGTTTATATATTTACATAATTATCCCAAGTTATAAAATATTATTTGTGCCTTGTGCCTTAAATCCATTTTCTTAAACTCTTTTCAAAATGAGTCAGTTGATTGTATTTACCAGTGTAAACTGACGTATTTTCCCAAAAAGGCTAAGTGCAGGTACTAATCGGAATTGGCTGGCTACTCCTAGCATAAATAAAGAGTCTCGCAAGCTTAGATGCCTAAAGTCTGTTGAACAGTGTTATTTTATTTATGATCCGTCTGTGGATCCTTTACTTCCGTTGTAATACTTTGATGTTACATTATTTCGGATGGTAATATATTTATCCTTTTGCTTCCGCTGTGCATTTATATATTGTGTTGTTTGACTATGATGTTGCCAACCACGTCACGTTACTCCCCTACCGGGCCCACCGGTAATACGTGGAAATTTGGGGTGTGACAATACGGCTAAAAGCCACTATACTATCATTCGACCCATTCTAACTTTTTTTTTCTATTTTACTACATTACACTAGTAAGCCTATGGCGCCTTATACCCATCATCCGGGGCTTAGCATCACTTGCGCTTCTTTACCAATTCCATGGTTTAACGCTCTTGTGATTTTAACGCCAATGCTAACTAATTAGAACAACAATACTACAATTTACACTATTGTTTGACCTGTTGGCTCATCTTGTGGAAATCCTCCAATGTGACAACTACCAAACGGTTCCTTATTAATTTTAACTCTATTAATTCAAGTAGCGATCATAGTCGCAAAATCAACACAATTTCTATTCTAAATGCGACTATACATAATATAACCACAAATCACTTAATGTAACGGGTCAAGTTACATACCTTCAAAGTACGCCCTTCAAACGCAAGTCGCCACCGGCTTGTCCACTCGATGTTCCGGTGTCCTTTCCTATAGAGTTCAATCACATTACGTTTAGAACTCTTTTAAATTCGCATATCGCACAATTTGCCAAAACATCATAATTATGAGTTTTACTTTTAGATTTCAGGTTTAAGTCTTCTTTGAGGCATTTATACAAACACCTTAAGGGCAGAATTCTAATTAATTCATTAACAAGCTCATGGCTTGCCATATAACCCGAATTTTCATCAATCAAACTATCTAACATACATATTTGTCTTTATAATTCTGAAATAGCTTTACTTAGGTCAAATTACACTAGAACAACTCCAAATTTCCTAGTGTTTATCAATTTCTACATAACCCACTAGTCACCTACAATGGTGACCATGGATTTCACTAGAATTTAGTATAATTTCAACATGTACTTGTCTAGGGTTTACTCCTAGACATTTTAATGTTCCTAATTCATCTACAAATCACACATGCATCATCAGATTTCAAGTTCTCTAAATTCATGAGAAGTTTAAGTAGAGAATTTTTTTGTCAAATTTTACATACCTTATGATCTCCTTGCAATGGAGATCATTAATCTATGCTCCAATTTCGATTTGGGACCGATCTTGACCTTCAATTTGTGAGATTTAACTGAGCTAGGGTTCTTGGGGAGCCTGGGGTTCGCCCCCTCCTTCTGGTCGATATCAGTAACACACAAACAAGTGTGTTTGGATTTTAATTTTCATGTTTTATTAATATTAGTTTTCACTTTAACACTTTTGGTCCCTCAATTTTCATCCTTTATAAATTTTCACTCCTAAACTACTCACAACTCATTCTCTAACTAGGTTAACATTATTCCTAGTTAGTTTATAATTCTTATTTATTCGAAATGTTATTGTAATATAAGAATTTGTATTTTCGGGTTGTTACAAGTCCACCCCCCTTAAAAGGGTATCGTCCCTGAAACCAAAGTACGTACCGAATAGTGTAGGGTAGAGACGCCACATCTCCTCTTCGGACTCCCATGTAGTGTCCGAACCCTAACTATGTTCCCATTTGATCTTGACTTGATCGATTCTCTTATTCCTTAAGGTTTTTACCTTATGATCCAAAACCGCAATGGGCTTTACCACATAGTTTAGCCTGTCATCCACCTCGATGTCGTTGTAGTGGATATAAATTGTCTCACCCGCTAGACATTTCCGACGGTGTGACACATGAAATGTGTTATGAATTCCGCTTAGTTCCTCAGGTAGTTCAAGGCGGTAAGCTACCTTTCCTACCCGTTCTACGATCGCAAACGGCCCGATAAACCTCGGGCTCAATTTTTCCTCTTTTTCTAAACCGGATAACCCCCTTCCATGGGGATACTTTAAGCATGACTTTGTCGCCAACCTGGAACTCGATCGGTCTCCTCCTTTTGTCAGCATACGACTTTTGTCTATCTTGAGCCGCTTTCAAGTGTGCCCGAACCACATCAATCTTTTCATTAGTGGCTCGTACTATATCTTGGTGGGCGAGTTCTCGTGGGCCCACTTCACCCCAACATACCGGGGTTCGGCATTTCCTACCATAGAGCATTTCGTATGGTGCCATCCCAATACTAGCATGGTAGTTGTTATTATACGCATGTGTCTTTCACGAGTAAGTCCTCATGGACTGTAACTTTTATCTTGTATTTCTTATTTTGTCACCTATTTGACCAAATTGTCAATTGACCACTCAATAGTATGAGTTCATCAACATGTTCGCCCCATACTAATCTTATATTGACAAGTGTTTTGTATAAATCACGTCACTATTTTTGACTCTGGATGGTCTTGTCGGCTAGATTGATTAATCACTGTCATTTTATGCCCCGTAATTCGGGTCTTCCATATTGTCATATTCGGTCTTACATGAGTTTATGATTTCCTATCCCGTAACTCACGTTACGACATGATTATATTCTGTATTTCTATGTCACTTTTGTGACTATGATCGCATCGCATCACATCATGTTTAAGTTTTCATTAGCTCTTCATTATCATGAATCTTCTTTCGAACATAGTGTCTCACACCTATCGGTGTTGAGACCTATATTCATTAATATTAGCTATTTTCTAATTTCTCTATAACATTCATATTTGTTAAATGCCACTTCTTACTAAAACAGAATTTTAGTTTAGCATCTATCTATTTTACTTATGTCGATTACTCATATCCAGGAATTGACGACAAGAATTTATTCTTTTCCGTTATTATATTGCGCGGGGAATCGTAACCAGTCCCCATGCTTAACCCCAAGTGACCCGTAGATTCCTTCACTTTGCCTCGTAGGCTATTTTATTAGATCTTCACCTTTTTAAGGTGGGACCCTATAGTTTGTTTCTTCGTATTTGTGACCCGAGGGTCATTTTGGTCCCGTAGACCTTTATATTGTTTATGACCCGAAGGTTATAGTGATCCCGTAGATCGCTTTCTAGTTGTGTCCTTATTTAATTGTATATATATACATATGGCGTCAAGGCACCCCCTTTTATGTTTAGAATAATTTATTTTCGCTTTTGAAATTCATTTGACCTTAACCATAGTCTAAGGCTACACTCATTTTCTTTCGGATTATCTTTCCGACTCTTTGACTTCTTGCGTCGTATTCACGACTGTTTATCCCACTCGTTCCGTTATTTGGTTCATGCCCCTACTTTCTTTTCAACCTGTTACCCGGGTTCTTTATCTTACTATTTTTAACACTTCGGTTTCATTGGTTTGCATTTTCCTTTCCATACGCTTTTACGACCTACCACATAGATTCAGTAATATTTCGCACTTCCACTATTCGGTTTGCGTTTACTTGGAATATCAAGTATTATACTTTATTCAGCCCTATCAACATTGAAATAGTTGAACATAACTTTCAAAATTTATGTTTTGCGAAATTTTATTGTCCTTAGTCACAACTCTAAATTTGAGTCTTTTGTCTTTTTGATCCGCGTTCCCGTCTCTTGGTTTATGCATATATTTGAAATCATACCCATCCATCGGGCATTTTACTGACATCATTATCAAAGCAACCATTTCGGCATGCATTTAGACTTCATTTAGATTTATTTGGTCGTATTAGTGAAATCCATCGCCTTTATTCAATCACATAGTTTATTATTTTATTTATCTTGTTTGACTTGTAGCCTTTTCATTATTCTGGATTAAACGACTTCAGTAGCCTTTCCGACTTTCCCATAGATCTCTTCGCGTATCTCCTCAGTCATGAGGGATACCGTATTGTCGCCAACTATGGTTGACGCCATATTATTGTAACAATAATAGAAATCATTTAATTTCATTTTATCATTCCATGTCATTGTATGGAATTTACCCTCATCGTTTATCAATATGAACCATGTTTTTATTTGGTTTGGCCAAGTCTATAACCTTGTCCTTGTCTTCTATTTTGTTGCAAATTTCTGGGTTCGGGTGTTATTACACTCCTTCCCAATACGTCAATTATTCACTTTATTAAGTTCCCGGGTTCGAGTGTACGCGCACTCCTTCCCATGACAATATTGACCATGATTACTTTTGCCTTGGTTTCACATGCTCACCAAGTCACCATTGTTTATTATTATTTTATATTTTTTTATGCTTATATATTTCTTTCATATAATTCGCCCGTTTCACTACTCATGTATGCCCCTATGCAACTATTGTTCACACTGGTATTGAATAAAATTTATAATGGAATTAAATTTGTAATAAGCATACCTGGAACAACATCAGGTTCAGCTTTAGCCTCCGCGGCTGTCGTGTGGGAAGACCTTGTCTTCTCTTTCGGGGTATCAGGCTTTGATTTCTTTACGAGTCTTGGGTCCACATCCGACTCACTCCCGTCATCTTTTTCTTGTGAGAGACTATCTTTTAATTCAGTTATCATATCCTCTACTGCTAGCAAATTTGTGGTTTGTAGTCTCTCGGCGAACTGTGGTAGACTGGCTTCTATTGCCTTTCCGACTTCCTCATAAATTTTAGCTTCCATCTCTTCAGTTAATTGAGATGCTAATTCGCTCTCGGTTACACTGGACATTTCTTTCATTTGTTCGGTGACCTTCGGCACCGTATCATTATCATTTCTTTCCGACATCTTTTAACTGAAATGTTTGCATTAAACGTTAAACATTTCATTTATAACATAGCTTTATTTGCTTCGGCTTAGCCAAGTTCCTAACTTGCTTTAACCGTTCACTTATGGTGCACTTTCCGGGTTTGAGTGAGTTAACACACTCTTCCCATGCACATCAATTCACATCTCATTTCTTGCATAAGATACAATCTATTAAAATAATAAATTAATTCTTACCGGACGATCGATCAAGCGTGAACCGAACACTTTATTGACAACCTTAAGCTCTGATTACCAACTTGTAACACCCTTATAATTACTACTTGAATTTAATAATAATTCATACAATTTTATATAAAAGATGTCCAACTTATAACAATAGTTCCATAGATAAAGTTCATAAGTAGCAAAACATTAGTCAACTAACGACTAATTCAAACATTCATAAGTTGTTTAGCAAATAGTCTACATTTAAAAAAAAAAAACATTGTCTATTAGAGTTAGATAATGCGGAAGCTTCAAAAGTTCGTGTTCAGTTCTTCAAAACATGCTTGATTATCGTCCACATACTTGCAAAACCTGAAAACTGAAGATTTTTAACAAATCTTAGTGTTAGAGTTCTTATAAATATTACATAATCGAAACTACAATCAAAACGGATTCGATTAACTATAATATGCAAAAACTTATAGAAATTCCAGGACTTTACCGTAACTTACGGTATCTACCGTAAGTTACGGTAGTCCCTTGAACTTTTTGGTCTATCGTAAATCAGTAGAAAACCACCGTAAGACTTTTGTTTTCCACCGTAAATTACGGTGGACTCTGCAACTTTGCCATTTGACTATTTTTGTTAATTTCACCCTATTCCACACATCGTTTTAGGCGATTCTTTTCCTGTATATTTGTAAATTTATTAAGGACATGTTCCTTACGACTATCATACCACAATTTGACTCACCGATTAATACGGCTAAAAGCCACTATACTATCATTCGACCCATTCTAACTTTTTTTTTCTATTTTACTACATTACACTAGTAAGCCTATGGCGCTTTATACCCATCATCCGGGGCTTAGCATCACTTGCGCTTCTTTACCAATTCCATGGTTTAACGCTCTTGTGATTTTAACGCCAATGTTAACTAATTAGAACACCAATACTACAATTTACACTATTGTTTGACCTGTTGGCTCATCTTGTGGAAATCCTCCAATATGATGACTACCAAACGGTTCCTTATTAATTTTAACTCTATTAATTCAAGTAGCGATCATAGTCGCAAAATCAACACAATTTCTATTCTAAATGCGACTATACATAATATAACCACAAATCACTTAATGTAACGGGTCAAGTTACATACCTTCAAAGTACGCCCTTCAAACGCAAGTCGCCACCGGCTTGTCCACTCGATGTTCCGGTGTCCTTTCCTATAGAGTTCAATCACATTACGTTTAGAACTCTTTTAAATTCGCATATCGCACAATTTGCCAAAACATCATAATTATGAGTTTTACTTTTAGATTTCAGGTTTAAGTCTTCTTTGAGGCATTTATACAAACACCTTAAGGGCAGAATTCTAATTAATTCATTAACAAGCTCATGGCTTGCCATATAACCCGAATTTTCATCAATCAAACTATCTAACATACATATTTGTCTTTATAATTCTGAAATAGCTTTACTTAGGTCAAATTACACTAGAACAACTCCAAATTTCCTAGTGTTTATCAATTTCTACATAACCCACTAGTCACCTACAATGGTGACCATGGATTTCACTAGAATTTAGTATAATTTCAACATGTACTTGTCTAGGATTTACTCCTAAACATTTTAATGTTCCTAATTCATCTACAAATCACACATGCATCATCAGATTTCAAGTTCTCTAAATTCATGAGAATTTTAAGTAGAGAATTTTTTTGTCAAATTTTACATACCTTATGATCTCCTTGCAATGGAGATCATTAATCTATGCTCCAATTTCGATTTGGGACCGATCTTGACCTTCAATTTGTGAGATTTAACTGAGCTAGGGTTCTTGGGGAGCCTGGGGTTCGCCCCCTCCTTCTGGTCGATATCAGTAACACACAAACAAGTGTGTTTGGATTTTAATTTTCATGTTTTATTAATATTAGTTTTCACTTTAACACTTTTGGTCCCTCAATTTTCATCCTTTATAAATTTTCACTCCTAAACTACTCACAACTCATTCTCTAACTAGGTTAACATTATTCCTAGTTAGTTTATAATTCTTATTTATTCGAAATGTTATTGTAATATAAGAATTTGTATTTTCGGGTTGTTACAGATACCGTTGTTCGTACGGTAACCGTGATCAGGGATGAAGAAATGATATCGGGTAGCAGCACTGAATTTCCCGAACCAAAAGATTTCCCATATCAATTCGGCACAAACTTTTGCCGTTTTCTGTATTAGTGCCACTTTTACCTTCATGTACTGATACTGAACAGGACCGTCTCGGTATTTTCGATACCAGTACTTGTTCGATACTGGTTGACACCAAGCTTATCCCAACTCCTGATATAAGAAAAACGATTAAAGTTAAAAAGTAAAGAAAATAACTATTATTATAATATTAAAATAATAAAAGTATTAAAAACAACTATATATTATTATAATTTTAAAATCACTATTAATTTCATTTCGTTTATTAATATATAGCAATAGTAATAGTAATATTAAAATAATAAAAGTATTATAAAGCTATATATATTTACTAACTTGGCTATCGCTTGTCAGCTTCAGTCCCTGTTGAATCGGTTCTAACCGTTTGTGTTCTATTATTAACATATAAAATATAGGCTAGGAGTTGGCTAGAAAGTCCAAATTTCCTAAAAAGTGTAAAAAGTCATAAAACACCATAATGTCAACCATAAAACACACAAAAAACCCACAAATAATATGATGAAGATTACTAAAACATCATGTATGTGGGGTTTGTGTTGTGTTTTTGATGTTAAGGCTCTGATTGTGGAATGACAAATATTATTGTGTTTTATGTTGTTTAGCACTGTGTGTTTTATATTCATAGTTCTACGATGGTGCGTTTGAAGTTTTTATGGACTATTAGAGTTTGAATATAGTGTTTTAGTAATATTCATTCTATTATTTGTGAGTTTTAGGTGTGTTTTATGCCTGAAATTATTGTGTTTTATGACTTTTTACACTTTTTAGGAAAAACACACTTTCCGTAGGATCCCCACTCTAAAATATATATATAAAATATATGTTGTTACTGTTCATTAGTTTATGCTTTTAATACATAGGTAATGAACATAGAAAATATTAAAATAGCTAATAATAAAGATTTAAGAATTATAAAATAAGGATAAGGTTGAAAGTGTTTATAATTTTTTTTTCTTTTACATTTCTTTTCAATAAAAAAAAATATAATAAGAATGTCTAAATCAAGAGAAACAAGAAAAAGGAATTTTGATTCACAAACTTATATTTTTTAACCGTTAAAATTACACAAAATTCGACTTTGACACGGCTTAAACCCTTAACTTAAAGAAAGAGAAATAACATCTTAACTCCAATAGCTTTGACAATTAAACCCAACCATCCACAAATTTATATAAGATGTGATACAACCCCACGACTAGAATCACAAATTTTGTAAAAGATGTGATACAACCAACTAATTATTTATTAGGTAGTCCATGACATTTTAGTCTAGTGACATCTTGGAGGTGAGATAAGGCTTAGGGACCATTAGGTCGTTAAAGACAAGGGGTTTTTTTTTTTTTTTTACCAGATTTATTAGGTTTCCTTCTGAATTGGTGTATAGACATTATTGCCTAGTGGAGCTGATATTATCGTATTTTCTCCTGAATTGGTGGACATGCATTATTGCCCTGTGAAGATGATATGATCGTGTGATGCCGCTGATGACACGACGACAGTGATCCAAATTTTTCGTTAAAAAGTTTTTTAATAGAGAAGATTAACCTTTTTCAAACAAATTCGAATCAATAATTGAATACCTTGGTAATTTAAAAATCCGAGGGGGTGTAGTGTAAAATAACATACATCTCTAGATCCTGTCCGGCTACACTCGCATACATTCCATTCATTCCTTCAATCAATCAACCCAAACTTCATCTCATCTCTGCTACTCAGATCCGATCTCAACCTGGATCCGCATTAACCACCGCCGGTCAGATCTTCGTTTTCTCCGTTAATCCTCCAACTGCTCTCAATTTCTGTATCTATTGTTTTTTGTAACATAATTTCACCACAATTTATTATTTCATGTTTCCGTTACAATCACGAACCCTAATTTAGGAGTTAGTATCATTAGAATCGCGTTTTGTTTGTATTTTCCCCAAATTTAAGTGCCTAATTGCCTTCAGATTTGTTATTCTAGGGTTAGGTCTAGATCTCAGTTTTCGAACAAACTTTTAATCAATTTATAGTTTGATTATTTTGATTATGTTGTTTAGATATATAGGTAAGTTTAACTGAGCTAGCTGCAATGGAAATTTCATGCCGTTAGTTGTTTATGTATACTTTTTTTCTCCGTATATACATTTCGAGTTAGCGATTAAGTTTCAATTGATGAGAAGATTACTTTATAGAATGAATTAAATTTGGAACTCAATTGCTGGCTTATGTTTGACTGAAACTGCTGCAGTTTTTTAAACTATGTATACATTTACTCATATTATGTATACATTTTTCTCTGTATATACTTTTAATTTTATAAGCTAACGATTAAGTCTTGGTTGGTGAGCAAAATATCTCTTGGAATGAATTGAATTTGGTACTGAATTGCTGGCTTTGAATTTGACCGAAACTGCTGCTGTTTTTTAAAATCTATGTATACATTTACTCATATTATGTATACATTTCTCTCTGTATATACTTTTAACTTTTAAGCTAACGATTAAATCTTGGTTGGTGAGCAAAATATCTCTTAGAATGAATCGAATTTGGTACTGAATTGCTGGCTTTGAATTTGACCGAAACTGCTGCTGGTTTATAAATCTATGTATACATTTACTCATATTATGTATACATTTCTCTCTGTATATACTTTTAACTTTTAAGCTAACGATTAAGTCTCGGTTGGTGAGCAAAATATCTCTTGGAATGAATCGAATTTGGTACTGAATTGCTGGCTTTGAATTTGACCGAAACTGCTGCTGTTTTTTAAAATCTATGTATACATTTACTCATATTATGTATACAATTTTCTCTGCATATACATTTTTCAAGTTAACGATCAAGTCTCAGTTGATGAGCAAAACATCTCTTCGAATGAATCAAATTTGGTACTGAAGTGCTGGCTTTAATTTTGATGGAAACTACTGCATTTTTCAAACTATGTATTCATTTACTCATATTATGTATACATTTTCTCTCTGTATATACATTTTTCAAGTTAATGTTTAAGTCTCGGTTGGTGAGCAAATCATCTCATACAATGAATGGAATTTGGTACTGAATTACTGGCTTTGAATTTGATCGGAACTGCTGCAGTTTTTCAATATACAGACAACTATGTCGATGGTGGATGAGCCTTTGTATCCCATAGCGGTACTGATTGACGAACTAAAGAACGATGACATCCAGTTGAGGTTAAATTCTATCAGAAAGCTTTCTACGATTGCACGTGCGTTAGGAGAAGAACGAACCAGGAAGGAATTGATTCCTTTCTTGAGTGAAAACAATGACGATGACGATGAAGTTCTTCTTGCAATGGCTGAAGAGTTAGGTGTGTTTATACCTTATGTTGGAGGACTAGAGTACGCCCATGTGTTGCTGCCTCCTTTGGAAACCCTTTGCACGGTTGAGGAAACATGCGTGAGAGACAAAGCTGTTGAGTCGCTATGCAGGATTGGATCACAGATGAGAGAAACTGATTTGGTTGATTGGTTTATACCTCTTGTTAAGGTTTGTTTATTTGAGTATTTCCTTAATAAATAATTTTTTATTGTTTCGTCAGAGTTATTAGAGTAAAATGCCATTTTCGTCCCTGAGGTTTGGCCAGTTTTGCGACTTTTGTCCAAAGGTTTTTTTTCCGCATCTAGATCCAAAAGGTTTGAAATCTTGCCATTTTCATCCGGCTCATTAACTCCACCCATTTTTCTTAGTTAAGTCAGTGGTATTTCTTGTCTTTTTTGTTAACTTAAAGGGCAATTACGTCTTTTTCACTTTATGTAAATTGTCTTTTTTGTTAACTTTAAGGGAAATTAGGTCTTTTTCACTTTATGTAAAAAGACCAAACACACTTGAAAAAGAACAAATTGCCCTTTAAGTTAACTAACAAGACGAACATACCCCTGACTTAACGGAGAAATATGAATGGAGTTAACGAGTCGGATGAAAATGGTAAGATTTCAAAACTTTTGGATCTAGATGCAGAAAAACAAACCTTTGGACGAAAGTCGCAAAACTGGCGAAACCTCAGGGACGAAAATGGCATTCACTTAAGTTAATGTTTACAAGTTTTGTTTTTATGGCTGCAGAGGCTGGCAGCTGGTGAATGGTTTACTGCGCGAGTTTCTGCTTGTGGACTTTTTCACATCGCGTATCCTAGTGCATCGGAGATGTTGAAGGCGGAATTGAGGACTATCTATAGCCACTTATGTCAAGATGATATGCCTATGGTTAGGAGATCAGCTTCTACAAACTTGGGGAAATTTGCTGCCACTGTGGAACCGGCTCATCTCAAGACAGAGATCATGCAAATATTTGAGGATCTTACACAAGACGGTTTGTTTTTCTTTCATATCTTACCTTTTACCACTTTAGCTATCTTGCAAGTGATGAAAATATTTTTCTATAGATCAAGATTCTGTTCGTTTGCTTGCTGTCGAGGGCTGTGCTGCTCTTGGCAAGTTGTTGGAACCGCAAGACTGTATTGCACATATTCTTCCTGTGATTGTCATCTTTTCTCAGGTTAATTTGTATCTTTTTTTTTCTGAATATAATTTATAACTCTCATTGTTCCCAATTTCACATATTCTTTATGTGACATCATGACCTCATATTGTGCCCTGTATTGTTGAAAGGACATTGCTATAAATTTTGAAATTTTAAATAAAATTGGTGGATTTAATCTAATTGTTATTATTAAACCGGTTCTCAAATTTAGGACAAATCATGGCGCGTTCGTTACATGGTTGCAAATCAGCTGTATGAGCTTTGTGAAGCTGTGGGCCCCGAACCTACCAAGTATGTTTCCCCTAAACATCTTGATGTTCCTATTTTCGAAAATCATTTCCTGAATAAGATCACTCAGTAATCTTCTTATTTCTGTTAATTTTTAGTTTTTTTACTAATCTGGTTATGATTGCATCAAAAAATAGGACGGATTTGGTTCCAGCATACGTGAGGCTGCTTCGTGATAACGAAGCCGAAGTACGTATCGCAGCTGCTGGTAAAGTCACCAAATTCTCTCGCATTCTTAGTCCGGAACTCGCTGTTCAGCATATTCTTCCATGTGTCAAGGTAGTTGTTTGTTTTATAATGTTTTAATTCAAGATTATATATTTTTCATCTTGTTTTTTTTACCTTTTTTTATAATGGCATATAGGAATTGTCTTCAGATTCTTCTCAGCATGTTAGGTCGGCTCTTGCATCTGTTATCATGGGCATGGCCCCTGTTTTAGGCAAGGTAATTTTTTTTTATAATTTTGTGAGTAAAATGCCATTTTCGTCCCTGAGGTTTGGCCATTTTTGCGACTTTCGCCCAAAGGTTTGTTTTTTCGCATCTGGATCCAAAAGGTTTGAAATCTTGCTATTTTCATCTTGCCCGTTAACTCAATCCATGTTTCTTCGTTAAGTCAAGGGTATTTCCATCTTTTTTGTTAACTTAAAGGGCAATTCAGTCCTTTACGTTAACAAAAGAGACAGGAAATACCCGACTCAACATAGAAAAATGGATGGAGTTAACGAAACGGATGAAAACAGCAAGATTTCAAACCTTTTGGATCTAGATGTGAAAAAACAAACCTTTGGACGAAAGTCGCAAAACTGGCCAAACCTCAGGGACGAAAATAGCATTTTACACTAATTTTGTCAAATATCTTTCATGGTTGAATAACCTTTTCATGATTATATCTAATTGTGTAAAAAATACAGGATTCAACTATTGATCAACTTCTCCCTATATTTCTGTCACTTCTAAAAGACGAGTTTCCAGATGTGCGTCTGAATATTATTAGTAAGCTGGATCAAGTGAATCAGGTAGAATGACTTTTGTTAATAGTGCTAAACTACTTATTTATCATTTTCAGACTACATTATTATTCACTATTATTATTTTATGTTTGGTTGTGATTACAGGTGATTGGAATCGATCTTTTGTCTCAATCATTGCTTCCGGCTATTGTGGAACTAGCTGAAGATAGGCATTGGAGGGTTCGTTTGGCTATAATAGAATACATACCTTTATTAGCAAGTCAGTTAGGTGTCGGGTTTTTTGATGATAAACTCGGTGCTCTCTGCATGCAATGGTTACAGGACAAGGTTTATACTTATATTCGTTTATAAACTATCGAGTACTAATATATTTTCATTAAATATCTATATTTCTTTGTTAATGGGTTTGTATATCTGCAGGTTTACTCCATCAGAGAAGCTGCTGCTAACAACCTGAAACGCCTTGCAGAGGAATTCGGGCCAGATTGGGCCATGCAGCATATTGTTCCACAGGTAAAAATTAGTTTTCTGATTAATTCACTATTTTTTTTATTTGTTTTTTAGTTTAACTAGTAAAATGACCCGCAGGCCCTTTGCAAACATCTAATGCATTAGTCGAAGCATTATGTCATGCATTTACCATATGAAAAGGAAAACACATGTTTCAACGTACTCGGTTCAACTCCTATATAAGTATGGCAGTTTAATCAAAACTTAAAGTAAATCGAATTTATAATGTACAGTCATAACGTAACGTACCAAAAAACATAAAGCGTGAATAGAAACACTGCAAAAGGAAAAAAGAAAACACATTCACATCAAGGGGCAACCATGAATGATTTGTAAAGTGAAAGGACCAAAGTCGGGAGGTGTAAACATCAACGACTTTGGTTTTTAGTATAGATATATAATAACAATATAATTGTAATTTTACCCGTCTTGCGTTGCGAGGGCTCGATACGTAGAGTAACTCGAATATATACCGTCAAATGAAAATGTATTATATTAAGCCTGCTTAGTTTGGAACAAAATTTACGTCAAAACGTAGACCAACTGGAAATGTAGATAAAATACATACAAAAACGTATCATATTTGAGCTGACTTGTTTCAAAAAAAAAAAAAAAAAAACTTAACGTCTAAACCAACTCGAATTTATACGAGACCATAGAACATAAATATATTAGTTTTTTTTAGAGTAAAAGAACGAAAGGGGTAAGCTCGAAACTTAACTCAAGGAGGTCAAGGAAAAATTAGTTCTTTAAAAAATAAATTAGTGAACGGAAGTTATTAAAGAAATAATAGGTTAAAAACACATATTGTATATGGTATAGGGGTAAAGTTGGAATGTTAGAAACTTGTAAAATGGAGTAGTAGTTTAGGGACTACATTTGCCATTTTATGAAACTTTGAAGGTACCAAAGTCAAGGGGCTAAAATTGCAACATTGTGAAAGTATGGGGGGAGGCAAAGCCGGTGGGAAACCCAACCGACTTTGTCTTTCAAGATAGTATAAAATTTATAGACATGTTTGTTCCTTCACAGGTGTTGGAAATGGTTAACAACCCACATTACTTGTATCGTATGACAATTCTTAGTGCAATTTCTTTACTCGCCCCTGTTATGGGCTCAGAAATCACATGTTCTAAGCTGCTTCCTGTGGTTGTTACTCTAGCCAAAGACAGGTATTTACATTTATTGCTTATTATTATTTGTTACAAAGTTGATGACATTGAGTTAGGTCCGTTTCTTAACGCGCTTATATTTTTTCAGAGTGGCAAATATCAGGTTTAATGTGGCGAAGGTGTTGCAATCATTTATTCCTATCGTTGACCAATCTGTAAGCAACCTATTTTTTTATTAGTTACTTATACATAATTACATATCAGCCTTGCGTTTATGCATGCATAACGAACTCGTGCTGTCATTTGTGTATATATATATTATTATTAAGGTGATGGAGAAGACGGTTAGGCCATGTTTGGTCGAGCTGGCAGAGGATCCCGACGTGGACGTGCGTTATTTCTCGAAACAAGCACTTGAAGCGATCGATCAGGTGATGATGTCTACCTAAAGCAAATTTCCGTCAAATTTGGTGCCACCGATTATCGACATTGTTGTGATGTCATTGTGCTACATTTTCTTATACAAGCACCAAACATAGATACAATTAGTCTATTTTGGCCTCGGTTTTTTCTTTTGAAATTTAGCGGACAGTATCATGTGTCATGAGTATGGATGCAGATTAAGATTCTTGTTTATGTTGTTGAAACTTTGATGTTTGTTGTCATAGTGGGTAATTTTGACATGTGTTGATAGCTTTGTTAATCGAGAAATGTGCTAGTTTTTGGTTGTTATGGTTTGATTTGCTTTCTGTAGTATAAAACTCATCAATGTTAGGTACAACATATACCTACATAATAAATAATAAGCCACACAAAATGGTCTTTATTCGGGTCAACATGAGTTATGTTGGAAATGAAATGAAAAGATGGGTAACCCTCATCCTATACTTGCTTATATGATGGCTAGTAGCGACGACCGGTGGTGGTCGTGGGGAACTACTAAGTTGTGGTAACACAATGGTGATAGGGTGGTTTGTTTTAAGTCATCAAGCTTTATAATGGTAAACACTTGGGTGCTGTTTGTTTTTTCTGCAGGAAAAGGTCTGCAGTCTGCGAACCACATCTGCAGGCATCTGCAGGAGAAGAGGTGGACCAAAGGTCTGCAGTCTGCAAGAAGAAGAGGGTTTGTTTTTTTTTTTCTACGTAAACCTCTTCACACACACACAACACACACACACCAGACTATTCTCTCTCTGCTTTCACCACCGCCACCACCGTCACCACTACACCACCGCCACCACCGTCACCACTACACCACAGCCACCACCGTCACCACTACACCACCGCCACCACCGTCACCATACATCACAGCCACCCCGTCATCTGAACCCTAACCCACCACCAACCGATCGATGATGATGATGTAACAGATCGATGATGATGATGTAACAGATGTGATCGATTAGGGGGTTTTGTTTTCGATCGATTTGGGGGTTTTGTTTGCCATCGATGATGATGATGATAACAGATGTGATCGATTTGGGGGGTTTTGTTTCCGATCGATTTGGGGGTTTTGTTTGCCATAGATGACAATGATGATGATGATGATGATGATAACAAATGATGACGATGATGGTGTCGGAGCAGGGGTGTCGGAGGTGGAGGTGGTGTCGGAGCAGGGGTGTCGGAGGTGGAGGTGGAGGTGGAGGTGGTGGCAGAGGAGGTGGTGTCGGAGGTGGTGTCGGAGGTGGTGGTGATGTATCAGGTGGCGGTGGTGGCGGGGATGTGGGGGTGGAGGTGTGGAAGAAGAGGTCTGTGCCAAGAAGAGGTAAACGTCTGCGCCAAGAAGACTTGGGTCCATGTCTGCGCCAAGAAGAGGTCTCGCGGACCTTTTTTAATGAAAGGTCTGCGAGAAAACAAACAAGCTGCAGACATCAAACGTCTGCGCACGTCTGCGCGACGCAGACATAAGTGGCCAGAAGTGCTTCTGGCCAAAAAACAAACACCACCTTGGAAATCATTGTATAATTTGAATAGGCTCAAAGTGACTAGTTGTGGTTTAATAGACCATGATGTACCATAAACACTAGGATTTTGACCCGCCGTGCGTTGCGGCGGCATTGAAAGTTAAAGTAACTCGTATTTAAACTGTATATTTGACCCGACTCTTTACTTAAAAAATTACATCGTCATCGAATAAAAACGTAGCATATTTGATCCGACTTGCTTTCAAATACAGTTTACGAACGTACACAAAATAAGTAGAACATAGATAAAAAAAAATATAATAATTTGTCCACATTGCGGTGTAAAGTCGTAGAAGTCATTTAAACCAAAGGAGGTGTCAAATTATTAAGTAGAAAAGGTTAAGAAGGTCAAAGTTGTCAATTACTGAAAGATAGAAGTGAATGTGCAACTTACTTAAAGATAAGGGTTAATAGTATTTCATGTCAAAAAATTAAGGATGTAAAGTAGAAAAACTTGAAAGTGTAAGAGCCTTTTTATTGGTTCAAAGCTTTGAATAAAAGAAATAAAAAAGTCAAAAAGTTGAGGCTTAAAAGAGAAAGGTCTGTAGAGACCTTTCTCTTTAACAATATATAAATTTAATCCAACTTAACCGATTTATAAACACTTGGTTATGATTGTTAAGCAACATCATTATATATATATTAAATTAAAATCTATCTAAATATATAGATAAATTATAGAGTAAATTACAAGTTTTGTCATTTATGTTTATACCAAATTGCAGGTGACGGTGGTGGTGGTGGAAGGAGGTGGTGGTGGTGGTGTGGTGGTGGAAGTGCAGGGTAGGGTAGAGAGAGAGAGAAAATTATTTTTTTTAATATTTGATTTTAAGTATTCTTCAATAAAATAAAATGGGGTTTTTTTTATATAATTAGTCCTTGAAAGGTAAAATGACAAAATTATCCTCATGTGCAAGTCACATGATCAGATTTAATAGAAATTTCAAACTGTGTTGTTTTAAAGGACATAACGGGTAGGATTTTGAAACATTAAGTACAAAACGCATCAATTTAAAAGATAAAGGACACCACCTGAAATTTGTTATAAAGATAAATGACAAAACTTGTAATTCACTCTTTGTATAAAATAGCCCCTGAATAAGAGTTTCTACAAAATAGCCCATAGGGAGGTAAAATGACGAGAATACCCTCATGTGCAAGGCACATGACCATACTTAACCAAAAAATCTAACTGAGTTTAGCTTAAAGGACATAACGTGCAGGATTTTGAAACGTTAAGGACAAAACTCGTCAAATTTAAAGGTAAAGGACACCGGCAACAATTTGGTACAAACATAAAGGACAAAACTTGTAATTTACTCTAAGTTATAAATGGGTTGATGTTGAGTTTGTAAAATTGTTCACGGACCATGCTCAATCTAGATAGAGCTCAAAACATGCCTAGCTAAAACTTAAACTTTTATAAGTTAAACGAACATAGTTGAGCTTAATCAAGCTCAACTCAAGTGATTTACGCTCTAATAGAATATAATACCAACACGTTAATTTAACTCACAATGTGTAAATGAACATTTATGGACAGTTTTGTTCTCTTATGGACAAATTTCGATGGTCTCGTACTTTCCCTTAAAGTAGTCTCTTATATAAATCTAATATAAATATAATTCGGTATAACAAATATGAAAAATTGTTTGATCGTTTGTGTTATATTCTAGAGTGCCTGTTTTGATCAAACTTTATAGGCTCCAAACTTTATCAGTTAGATTATTTCAATAATGCTATCATATGAGTTTTCATAACATTTTATAAATCACTACATTTTACTTATGGAATTCATGGATTTGGAAATACAGAAATAATTTTGACGTTGTGACACATATATGGATCTCGTGGGACGCTGATTAAATAATTTACAGACCAAATGATAAATGTTTTAAGACATTAATATAGACCAATCATGTAATTACCTCATACAATAGAGTATAGTACTGATGCAGTTTCGCGTGCAATCAAATGGCTCAAGAACCAATCAAAGACGATAAAATGAACAAAAGGGTTCAAGAACTTAACAAAGTTCTTATCTTTAAAAATCAAAATCAAAAACTCCCCTAAACAATAACCCTAAACATCATATTTATAAGATATAAATCTTGTGTAGGGTTAGATAGAAAACCCTAAAAATTTGAGAAAACCCAACCTCCCGACTTTTTTTTTTTTGAAAAAAATAACACATGTAATATACATGTTTTTAAGATTTTTGAGCCAAAAAAATCAAAAAAGCGCCGAGTGTTTTTTTTTTTTAAAAATAAACAAGTTTCAGCAACTTTTTGTCTAACGCATGTTAGTGAAAAAGTTGCTGAAACTTGTTTATTTAAAAAAAAAAAAAACACTCGGCGCTTTTTTGATTTTTTTGGCTCAAAACTCTTAAAAACATGTATATTACATGTGTTATTTTTTTCAAAAAAAAAAAAAGTCGGGAGGTTGGGTTTTCTAGGGTTTTCTCAAAATGGAGGGTTTTCTCCCTAGCATTATCCTATAAATCATAATTCAAAAGCAATCAAAATAAGATAAAATATTAAATTCAAATAAAGAGATAATTAAAGAGATCGGGTTTATTCGCATCAAGCACTTTACCATATTTCAAGACATGACATGTTCATCACAATTTACCTCTCACCATTCTACAATTAAAGTTTGTACATTAATACTATAATAACTATCATGAAATTTTACATGTATAAGGATTTACAATTTATAAGTAGTGCTAGTAATAGCAGATAACATGTAAAAGGTAAAAAGTAGGTGTGGCAATAAGTGTCAACAATTTTAATATTATTGTAGTTGCAATACTTTTTGACACTAGTATTTGCATAATATAATAACATTAAAATTTGAAGTACTATAATTTATGCAAGTTTTATACTTTTGTACCACTAACTTATTATCTATTCTTCCTCTTAATGATGAATGCCTTGATATGTGAAATCATTTCTTGAGTTCTCATTTGTGAAAGATGAGATTTGTCAAGAATCTGGAATGCATGACCAACACCTTTATACACCACATGATCCACTTCTATCCCTAAAGTTCCCACAACACCACAAAATTCCATATTCCTATCTTTTAAGATGTCCAATTCTGATGAGCATACCATTGTGGGCAAATATCTCTTTCCTTCCACCATATTTGACTTTTTTGCACAAGGGTTGCACCATGGATGGTCACGGTTCGCCCCTTTCGGTAATGCAAGTCTCCAATACGTGTCTGAGGCCTTTAGGTTAAGCGCAGAGCCAGGCGGTTGTACCATGAGGGTTTCTGAATCCGTTCTTGATTCTCCACCAAAAAACGGTTGGATTAGAATGTTACCTTTAAAGATTAATGGTTTTAGATGTGCGCGGTTAGCACATAATCTTATAGTCATATTATGTGCTATATTGGCGCCAGCACTATCGCCTGCCAAAAACACGTTGGAGAAATCACATTTTTTTGACCACCAAGTGTTAGATTCGCGTAGAGCTTGTTGTTTCACCCACATAAGTGCCTTACGCCCATCTTCATAGGCAGCCGGGAGAGGGTTCTCAGGGGCTAAACGATAATCTACGGACATGATCACACAACCAACTTTACTTGCTAAAAGTGCAAGAAATTCATGGTAACAACTCCATGCAGCCGAACCGACACAAAACCCTCCTCCATGGAAATAAACGAGCAAAGGAAGTTTGCCATGGCCTTTCGGGACATAAAATCGTGCCCATATATTTGTAAACTTGTCAATCACTATATCCCTACATGTCACCCCAAGTTCTAGAGGTAACGTACACATGACGCGAGGAACAATATGAGGTCTTTCCACGTGTCCATCTTTGTAAACCCTAACTAGACCGTCGATTTCTTCGACTAAAGTTCTAGGGTTTTGAGGGTTTTTGGTAACTATTGGATGGCTTAAAGTTGAATCCAAGAGGCTTGTGATGGCCGCTCTTTTTCTTCTCATAGCTTTGATGTGATGTTATGAAATGAAGAGAACTTTGGTATGAGTTGAATGATTTGTAAAGCTTTAGTTCATTGCATCATCTATATATAGGAAATATGTACAAAGGATCAGATTGGTATAATAAAATATTAGAAGTTGAAAAGCAAATAAGAAGGTGCCAAGTGTCTTCAAAGGAATCAACCTTTGTGGGGGTAACCGGCTAAAGGCTATATTATTGAAGCATACAATGATACAAACGTGGAACATATTTTGAATGGTGAATCTTAAATCCAATAATGCATATACATGCATGGTTTGTACCTGGCTTAATTATTAATTATTTGACCTGATTAAGGAAAGCTAAAGTTACTTCACAAGGGCATTTTAGGAAAATGTGAACGCAAATCATTAACTTAGTTACAACAAAAGTTGTAGAAATAGTAATTATTATTTGAAGTAGGTTGTTTTAAAGAATTTTTTTTTGTTGCGTAAGAAGACTTAGTTTTGCTACCAAAAAAACCAATGAGACCAAAAAAAGATGGATGACGAGGTCGCCGGTTTTCGATCCAACATGATTTCTAAAATATTTTAAAAGATATGAAGGTTCGTGGGATAACCATATATGATAGTAATATACTTGTATATTTTTAATTTTTAAAACTAATAAGATATAAATCTAAAAAGAAAACTAAAAAGTTTGGAGAAAAAAAGAAGGAAACCCTCCTTTAATCTAAAAAATAACAAAATAAACCCTTTTTTAAAAGAGTTTTAAAAAGTGTGTAATGGAGAAAACAAGTGGGGTATGCATTGTTGACACAAGGGTACAAAAAAAAGACAAGAAAACAAAAAGTAGGAGAACGAGTTGACATTATTGAAAATAATTTGGCAAAGTGTCAAAACTAAAGAGGCCTAACTTCAGGTTGTCTCCCAACATCTTTTCCATCAACTTATAATTACCACACCTCAAATCAAATGGTAATAATACGGGGGGTTGCCTGGGATTCCTTCTCAAAAATGACTTATTAACTTATATAAGTCATAAATGAAAAGTTACAAATACTAACTTCTAAAAAACAACTTCTCAACGCACAAAAATAACTTAAATAAACTAACCCAAACACTATAAAAACAACTTATTAACTTTTATAAGTCAATAAGTTATAAATTGCTCCAAAATAACCTAACCCAAACACCCCCTATGTTTGTATTCAAATTCTACTAATTCATCGGATTAATAGTAAAGTTATAATATTTAATATTCTTATTTACATCTCTTTTTTTGTTTCATTACTTATCTTGATGTTATAATTAAAAAAAAAAAAAAAACAAATAAAAGAATATTACATTACACATAGATGAATTCTCTCTTGCCTTCTTGTTCCATTCTCAGTGTGTGTGAGTAGAAAGTATGGTAACAAGTCACAACTCACATGAGCCTTTTGTTTTATCTTGTTTGATTCTATTATATATGTGTGACTAGATAGTTTGGTAACAAGTCACAACTCATACTGTTTTAGCCGCTGTTTGATTTTATTTATTACAAGCTAACTATGCTCCATGTTTTCCATACATAAGCTTTAATATTACAAAAACTAACTTCACTTAATATCAATGATAATCTAAGAAATGACAAATTCGTAGTTTGAGTAATTGGATAGAAAGCAAGTGGCTAGAAAACATACGTAACTTTGAATATGTCTAGAGTTACGCGTCCCCTAAAATATAGAGAAAATTAAACAACATGAAATATATTGTGGGTTAGGATATAATAGGAAGTTTATTTGGGTAGAAAGCCTATAAATAATTTTGACCATGCATTTATTTAATCAAGAACTTAGATTAAATGATTGAAATTAAAGGAGAGAAAGGAGGCGCGTGGCTTTGTCTAAAGGCATTCTAGTCAATCCAAGGCAATAGTTTCTCGCTCCTCAAATTCCCCCTCAATTTTTAAACGTTAATAACTCTTTCATACGACATTATTTTTTTATAAAAATTTCACCAAAAAAACGAGATTTTTTTATCTTTAAAACAATTATACTATTACTATATTTTTGAAATTTTTTTCGAAAACCCAGTTGCGTAAAACACAATGGAAAAAACCCAATTGCGTAAAACGCAATGGAAAAAAAACCTAAAAAATGACATTTTTCTAAAACGCAATGCACAAAAAACACAAAAGAAATGTCTTATTTGTAAAACACAATGGCCAGAAAACACAAAGAAATGTCTTATTTCTAAAACGCAATAGCCTAAAAACACAAAAGAAAGTGTACTTTCTAAAACGCAATGGACTGAAAACACATAAAAATGTGTTTTACCTAAAACGCAATGCACCAAAAACACAAACAAATGTCTTATTTCTAAAACGCAATTGCCAGAAAAAACTTAAAATGTCTGTTTTCTAAAACGCAATGGACTGAAAACACATAAAAATGTGTTTTACCTAAAACGCAATGCACAAAAAACCCAAAGAAATGTCTTATTTATAAAACGCAATGGCCAGAAAACACTTAAAAATTTCTCCTTTCTAAAACGCAATGGCCTAAAAAAACAAAAGAAAGTGTTCTCTCTAAAACGCAATGGACTGAAAACACCTAAAAATGTTTTTTTACCTAAAATGCAATGACTAAAACCACTTCAAAAATGTTTTTTCTAAAACGCAATGACCAGAAAACACATAAAAATGTCTTAGTTCTAAAACGCAATGGCCTAAAAACACCAAAGAAAGTGTTCTCCCTAAAACGCATTGAACCAGGACAATAGTTTTGTCTGTGAATTGTCTGAACCAGGAAGTAGGAAATCAAAAACTGTCACACCCCAACCGATGGCGGAATCATCGGGGTGCGGCACTGAGCGAAACAGATTGTTCATGAGTATCCATAACGACTATTAATTACCAGATACTTAAAACGTCATGTCCCATGCCATAACATATCCAATAAAACAGTTATTACAGATAATTGTCTCACAAACAAGTACTGATCCGACAACTCAGATTTCAAAATAGACAATTTGTTTGTTCGTTTCTAGACTCTTTCATAGCCTCGATTTCATCACACAGCATGCCAAGCATCCTAGCATCTTAAGCACCTGCCACATACGTTAAAGTAAAAGTCAATACACATAGTGTAAAGGTGAGCATACAAGTTTGATAGTATAATAGAGTTCGAAATCGTTTACGCATAACCAGCACGTACAACGTGTGATGTGAAGCACGTAAGTTATCGACATGATCCTATCAATACCAATGATTGGGGGTCGACTGCGTAAGGCAGTTCGCAACACATATTCACCACTGCGAATCATGTGAGTAATGGTCCTTAACAACCCCTGAGTGAACAGGTGCTAAGTTCAAACTATAGTACTATCGTTGCCAAGGCAGGTAGACAGCAATCTATGTGTAAACATAACAAACAAGCATTCATCGAGTCACGTATAACATGCGATAGTGGTCAGCGTTTAAATAGTATTTGCGTTGTGTGTTCGATGTGATTTAGTATAAATAACGTATGTAACACCCAAAAGTGCATAAAGCAAAAAGGGTTCTGTAACACCCGTTCTTATAAATCAAGGTTTAGCGTATTATTTACGAAAACAATCATGTAATTAAGATTACATATCCATCGGAAAAACGGGTTTACTAAAACCTTTTTACAATTTAAAAGTTTAGAACATAATGTAATTAAGTTCGTCACTTAAAAGAAACAATGAAACGACATTCGTCATTTAACATAATAACGATACATAGTGCGGAAGCTTATTTCGTGATCGTGTTCGGTTCTTGCTCGTCGCTTGATCTTCATCCGGGCACTCATGGCAATCACCTATGATCAAAACCAACTTAAAAGTTAGTTTTGATAGTCAAATATGAAGTTCAAACAAGTACAGGGGTTAAATATGAAGTTCTAACAAGTACGGGGGTTAAATATGAAGTTCTAACAAGTACGGGGGTTAATTATGACAAAAAATAACATTTTTCCGGGTTTGGGGGCGTCGCGTGACGCCAAGGGGCGTCGCGTGACGCCAAGGGGCGTCGCGTGACGCTAGGCCCCCTTTTAGACAGAATGTTGCTGCATATTCCCTGCACGATCTGATTTCACGGAAACGGCCATAACTTCTTCGTTATTGATCCGTTTTACCCGATTCTTTTTCCTACGCGTCCGTAATTTAATTCTCCATCTTATGGAGTTAAAATCCAACAACCTTCATAATAAAAATTTCAGACTTTTAAGTCTTCGGCTTATCGCCCTTTTACCAAATTTTGACCCGTTTATGCATTTTATCAAACGAACATATTTGTTTGATTCCTACATCACCTACACTTCTCAAATTGTTATTAACTACCATTTTAGGTTCTAATCACAAGTTTATTTCACAATTTAAACCCGTTTATGCTCGTATGCTTATTTTGACCCGTTAAGGGTATTTAAGCACTTTAAAGCTTGAAATCGCTTTCATTCCTTTCTAGCATCTTATTCCTACATTACTTATCAAGTAATATTCAACTACAACTCTTTGTGTGTTGGATTTCAATGTGTATATGTATATGTTCCGAGTTTTACCCTTCGGATTGTTATTTTACGGTAAGACTCAAATAGAGCTATTTGGCTAACGTATTACATCTATCAACATCTACACTTATTCTAAGCTTTTGTTTAATCATAAGACTCGTTTCCAAACAACCTCTAAGGGTTGTTTGTTCGATTTAGCCTACAAGGGCGTTTTGGTCGATTTTGGTCCTTCTTTTACAATGAAGGACTCTCACCAATTATTCGACCAAGATATCACTTTTAACTACAACATAAATATGCGTACCTGGCTCGGATCAACAAATAGACCCGATTTATACCTCGCTTTTATTATCACATTTTCTATGGCGACGGAAGTATCCGAATCGCTAATCGGTCCTGTTAGCATAAGACTTGGCAACCATATTAGTCGATATTGTCAAATGGTGTTATCACACCATTTGACCCATTTGGCCTATAAGACTAGGCATTTTCATAAGTAGCAAAACATGGTTATTAATTGCCAATTTGTTCATTCGACCCATTTCGGATTTTTGCTACTAGACCCCTTTTTCTCTTAAACTCCTTTCTTATGTTTTTACCCATTCGGCTTACGCCACAGGTGCCCC
The DNA here is from genome assembly GCA_030545235.1 of Helianthus tuberosus. NCBI lineage: Eukaryota > Viridiplantae > Streptophyta > Magnoliopsida > Asterales > Asteraceae > Helianthus > Helianthus tuberosus. The sequence continues at coordinate 1,149,379 of CM060452.1, forward strand.
TTTTGAACTCTAATTTACTTTAGCCAATACTTGACTAAATTTTCATTTTTACTCATTTTCTCGTTATTAGTTTTCGTTAAAATAATCTTAACGAAAACTTCTTAGTTATTAGTCATTACATGACTAAATTACCGTTTCGCCTCTTTTCACCATAATACATGGTTTTTATCATTTTTGTTTGTTCCGACTCATGTTAATAACGTCGGAACCCTTAATTCGGTTATTACACTAATCGCATTAGTAATTTACAAAATAATGCATATTCTACAAAAAGGATGTAAGCGTCGCTTACCTTGCATCCGGTTATGCTCTTTTTCCTTCATTCTTGATTTGTTTGACCCGCTTTCACTCCAAGTTTCACCTAGCTTGTTTAAGCGCCTACTATCATCCATCATTCACAAGGTTGTTAGATTAGTCATTCTAAATCATGACTTTCACACCTTATGAATCTTTGACTACTTTCTTATTGAACTAAATCATGAATCATGAGTTTAATTCTTATGTCACGACCCACTTCAAATCAAGTATGAACTCTTAACAATTTCCCCTTTTTTGTTCAAGTAGTTCATTTATACAAGTTAGTATGGTGTTTATAAACACCAATACAACATCAATTTCATTTAATCATCTAAAACCCATTTTTTTCCATCTTTTTATACTAAACCCAATTTATGGTAATTATGATTCATGTACCCAAACACCTAATTTGTTCAAGTACTAAATCTTTACTATCTAATATGATGATTATAATCACAAATTAGACACTAACATCATCATATTATAAAAACCCATTTCAAGACATGTATGTTTAACACTCAACTTGCTAATTGTTCAAGTATCTTGTTCCTACTAGCAACTATGATGATTATAAACATGTATACATCATCATCTTTACTACATAATCAAAACCCACTTGACATATGAGTGTATGATCATGAATTCACCACCATGAACATCAATTCAACAAATACATGACTAGGGTTTACTCCTAGACATAGTTTCATCCCTAATTTCATCCAAACAACAAACATGCAAGTTCAGATTCGAATTTTCTAGGTTTGCACAGAATTTCAACTAGAGATTTCTTAAGAAATTTACATACCTCGTGACTCCTTTTTCAATGGAGGTCACTAATTCATACTCGGATTTTGATTTGGACTTGATTTGCCCCTTCAATTTGATGAAATTGTGTTGATTAGGGTTTGAACCCTTCTTTGTGCTCCTGATGATCGATCCACACACACAAGGTGTGTGTGGTGTGTGTTTTTTTTTATTAATAGAACTTGTCACCTTTTTAACGATTTTGGTCCCTCAAGTTTTGTTAACTAGTAAGTAGGCTACAACCTACTTATTTTCAACAATACTTTGTTTTGTTAACTAGGTTAAACTTTGCTAGTTTAACTTAGTGAGTTCGGGGTAGTCATAACCCGTTTTATTTTAAGTCCCGTTAGCTCGGGCCTTCTTTATACTTTGTTTTTCCTCAAAAGCTTTTATTCACTTTTTATTTAATATTAGGATTAATTATTTAAATCCCAATATTTACCGGGTAATTTTGCCACTAACGGTATTTTCCCCGTCTTTAGTATTAACGGGGTTTAATTACCAAACCTGTTTTCGGGGTGTTACAAGTCTACCCCCCTTAAAGAGGTTTCGTCCTCGAAACCTTTTCTTACGTAATTCATTGAGTTTAAACTCAATGTATTCGATCCGAGAATTATTTTAAACATTTCTCATACTTTTTAACCATTCGTTAGTATTACCTGAAAAGTGCGGTAACATCTCTTTTGGTTACTAATGTCTACATGTCTCATGTGACATAGTGTAACTTCGAAATAACACAATCTCGTTCTTTCCACTAGTTTAGTTAACTTAACGATATTCATCGCTTTCATATACTATCGAATTTCCTTATGAATCCGTTACTTTGACCCGTTTAAAGGTCTTTAGTGAAATCTTTCACTTTTAGCAACAATTTCTTTTGTTTTCAAATTCATTTATTCGGTTTAGTTATACCGAATCTACCATTTACAAGCAACCAACTTAGTTAAGTGACCTCAACCGGTCTCACTAGCTAGACTTATTAGTCCAGATGCTTTTTTTTTTTTTTTTTTTTTTTTTTACCGCTCGCTTGGTTATAATGTGATTTTACTTCACATTACTTTTCCCAACCGTGATCATGTCACATCCTGTTTAGTTTGTATCAACCTTTCATCATTTTTTTTTTTTTGAAAATATCACTTTTCGAATATATCATCTTGCGCCTATCAGTGTCAAGACTTGTATCGTTCATGCTTACTATTTAAATTCCTATCAGAATTTATGTTTGTAAAAACATTATTTCTTACTAAAACCGAAGTTTTAGTTTTAGGATCTTTTCTTTAACTAGTGTCAATCATCCATACCGGGATATTGACAGTCCGTAATTTAATCCTTTACAGTCTTAGTTTTATGCGGGGATTCTTAACTGATTTCCTCGCTTTATTCAATCTAACCCGTAGGTTTTATCACTTAGCCTTATGAGCTATTTTTGACTAGACATTCACCTCTTTAGGGCGAAGTCCTTATAACTTCTTTCTAATCATGACCCGTGGGTCGTTTTAGTCCATAGATCTCTCATTTGTTTATAACCCTAAAGGTTATGTTGATCCCGTAGATCACTCTTTTTACTCGTGTCTTATTAAAATATATATTTGGTGTCAAAGCACTCTTTTTACGTTTGATAATCATTTGTCTCAAGCTTACCGTTATCCTGCTTGCGCTTACTTATGCCTTCAAGCATTATACTTTATTCAACCCGTTCAATCTCAAAATAGTTGAATATAATTATCAAAATTTCTGTTTACGAAATTTTATGGTCTTTTAGTCATAACTCATAATCCGAGTCTTTTGACTTTAAATTCGTGTTCTCGTTTCTCGGTTTACGCATGCGTTTAAATTCTTACCCATCAACCAGGTACTTTACTGAAGTCATTATTAGTGCAAGCATTCCGGTATACATCAAGTTTTCGTTTTAGTTTGTTTGGTTGTCTTAGCGGAAGCCCTCGCTTTTATTCAACCAAACTTTTATTCTTTATTTGACCATCCTTGACAGTCTTTTAAACTATGAATGATGATTATCATCATCATCATTTCTTTACTACGACCAAAGTCAACGATTTTGATCGTTTTTCTCGTGTGGGCAATACCTTTGTTTCTATGACCCCGCGGGTCATTTATACTTTGGTTTTACAATGCCCTTTTTGTCTACCATGGTTTTTGATCATTTTTCCCATGTGGGCAATACCTTTGTTTCTATGACCCCGCGGGTCATTTATACTTTGGTTTTACAATGCCCTTTTTGTCTACCATGGTTGTTTCGTCAAAAATGACTTATGTCACGAATTTCCTTGGGTCTTTTATTTCTATGTGCGCCATACATCGTTTTTATGGTTCCCGCGAAAACCATTTATACGAGTATGCCCATAAGATTTCTTGACCCTAAGGATCCTTTAAAGTTCATTCATCTTGACCTTACTACATCGGACATAACTGCGCTCATTATAAGAAGCTCATGCTATCATGTGTTCACTACTTACTTGGCCAGAGTAAGCGATCAACACGTGGTACGCGTGACCTTATTATAATTACCACATCACGTCCCATGTAAGTAACTCCTCAAATTATCTCCATGTTTATGGTTTCATTTGGTAAAACTTTATTTAATTGTTAGTTAACAATTATTAGTTTTAGTCGTTTATCCTTGAACATGTACAATGTCCCTTTTTATAAACATTTATTCACATTCATTGATGTGATCATTACTTTTCTCAATAGGATTTATATTGAGAATACTTACTTGGATGATCACTCTCGTCCAAGTTTCTATATAAACAAGTCTTGTTATTCATTTGTTATTCATCATTGTGAATAACACATTTCCTATTAAATTTTTCTTGGAAATCAGGTCATCCAAGTTATATCATATGTGTATGCAACCGTTATTACTTACGTGTTTGTTGCATATAAAGACTCGTGCGATTAAATTTAAAAGTGTGCACCTGGTAATGCTTGCCCTAACGGGCTTCTCTTGTCATTAGTCTTGTTCGCGACCGTTACGCGATTTTGGTCCTTGATGAGTATGCTCTTCCTGTCATACCTCGGACCGTTCCATCATCATATCCATAATTCGTTCAACTCCCGTCATCTTCAGACGCGAGTGTCCTTCAATTAAAACATTCACAAGAGTTAGTAATGTCAACTTCAATAATCGCCCGTATTATAATACAAGGCTTTTTCTACTATACGCGTCAACGTGCGTATTTTCGTCAACCATATCAATCATTTAAATTGGGGTAACATATACCACACGATAGCCCTATGTGTTGTTTACAACACTTTAGCATGCTAAGCTATTAACATACTTGTACTTACCGGATTTGCGATCAAGCCTCGAACCGAACACTTTACCCTTTAACCTTGGGCTCTGATTACCAACTTGTAACACCCGTTCTTATAAATAAAGGTTTAGCGTATTATTTACGAAAACAATCATGTAATTAAGATTACATATCCATCGGAAAAACGGGTTTACTAAAACCTTTTTACAATTTAAAAGTTTAGAACATAATGTAATTAAGTTCGTCACTTAAAAGAAACAATGAAACGACATTCGTCATTTAACATAATAACGATACATAGTGCGGAAGCTTATTTCGTGATCGTGTTCGGTTCTTGCTCGTCGCTTGATCTTCATCCGGGCACTCATGGCAATCACCTATGATCAAAACCAACTTAAAAGTTAGTTTTGATAGTCAAATATGAAGTTCAAACAAGTACAGGGGTTAAATATGAAGTTCTAACAAGTACGGGGGTTAAATATGAAGTTCTAACAAGTACGGGGGTTAATTATGACAAAAAATAACATTTTTCCGGGTTTGGGGGCGTCGCGTGACGCCAAGGGGCGTCGCGTGACGCCAAGGGGCGTCGCGTGACGCTAGGCCCCCTTTTAGACAGAATGTTGCTGCATATTCCCTGCACGATCTGATTTCACGGAAACGGCCATAACTTCTTCGTTATTGATCCGTTTTACCCGATTCTTTTTCCTACGCGTCCGTAATTTAATTCTCCATCTTATGGAGTTAAAATCCAACAACCTTCATAATAAAAATTTCAGACTTTTAAGTCTTCGGCTTATCGCCCTTTTACCAAATTTTGACCCGTTTATGCATTTTATCAAACGAACATATTTGTTTGATTCCTACATCACCTACACTTCTCAAATTGTTATTAACTACCATTTTAGGTTCTAATCACAAGTTTATTTCACAATTTAAACCCGTTTATGCTCGTATGCTTATTTTGACCCGTTAAGGGTATTTAAGCACTTTAAAGCTTGAAATCGCTTTCATTCCTTTCTAGCATCTTATTCCTACATTACTTATCAAGTAATATTCAACTACAACTCTTTGTGTGTTGGATTTCAATGTGTATATCTATATGTTCCGAGTTTTACCCTTCGGATTGTTATTTTACGGTAAGACTCAAATAGAGCTATTTGGCTAACGTATTACATCTATCAACATCTACACTTATTCTAAGCTTTTGTTTAATCATAAGACTCGTTTCCAAACAACCTCTAAGGGTTGTTTGTTCGATTTAGCCTACAAGGGCGTTTTGGTCGATTTTGGTCCTTCTTTTACAATGAAGGACTCTCACCAATTATTCGACCAAGATATCACTTTTAACTACAACATAAATATGCGTACCTGGCTCGGATCAACAAATAGACCCGATTTATACCTCGCTTTTATTATCACATTTTCTATGGCGACGGAAGTATCCGAATCGCTAATCGGTCCTGTTAGCATAAGACTTGGCAACCATATTAGTCGATATTGTCAAATGGTGTTATCACACCATTTGACCCATTTGGCCTATAAGACTAGGCATTTTCATAAGTAGCAAAACATGGTTATTAATTGCCAATTTGTTCATTCGACCCATTTCGGATTTTTGCTACTAGACCCCTTTTTCTCTTAAACTCCTTTCTTATGTTTTTACCCATTCGGCTTACGCCACAGGTGCCCCTTTTGAACTCTAATTTACTTTAGCCAATACTTGACTAAATTTTCATTTTTACTCATTTTCTCGTTATTAGTTTTCGTTAAAATAATCTTAACGAAAACTTCTTAGTTATTAGTCATTACATGACTAAATTACCGTTTCGCCTCTTTTCACCATAATACATGGTTTTTATCATTTTTGTTTGTTCCGACTCATGTTAATAACGTCGGAACCCTTAATTCGGTTATTACACTAATCGCATTAGTAATTTACAAAATAATGCATATTCTACAAAAAGGATGTAAGCGTCGCTTACCTTGCATCCGGTTATGCTCTTTTTCCTTCATTCTTGATTTGTTTGACCCGCTTTCACTCCAAGCTTCACCTAGCTTGTTTAAGCGCCTACTATCATCCATCATTCACAAGGTTGTTAGATTAGTCATTCTAAATCATGACTTTCACACCTTATGAATCTTTGACTACTTTCTTATTGAACTAAATCATGAATCATGAGTTTAATTCTTATGTCACGACCCACTTCAAATCAAGTATGAACTCTTAACAATTTCCCCTTTTTTGTTCAAGTAGTTCATTTATACAAGTTAGTATGGTGTTTATAAACACCAATACAACATCAATTTCATTTAATCATCTAAAACCCATTTTTTTCCATCTTTTTATACTAAACCCAATTTATGGTAATTATGATTCATGTACCCAAACACCTAATTTGTTCAAGTACTAAATCTTTACTATCTAATATGATGATTATAATCACAAATTAGACACTAACATCATCATATTATAAAAACCCATTTCAAGACATGTATGTTTAACACTCAACTTGCTAATTGTTCAAGTATCTTGTTCCTACTAGCAACTATGATGATTATAAACATGTATACATCATCATCTTTACTACATAATCAAAACCCACTTGACATATGAGTGTATGATCATGAATTCACCACCATGAACATCAATTCAACAAATACATGACTAGGGTTTACTCCTAGACATAGTTTCATCCCTAATTTCATCCAAACAACAAACATGCAAGTTCAGATTCGAATTTTCTAGGTTTGCACAGAATTTCAACTAGAGATTTCTTAAGAAATTTACATACCTCGTGACTCCTTTTTCAATGGAGGTCACTAATTCATACTCGGATTTTGATTTGGACTTGATTTGCCCCTTCAATTTGATGAAATTGTGTTGATTAGGGTTTGAACCCTTCTTTGTGCTCCTGATGATCGATCCACACACACAAGGTGTGTGTGGTGTGTGTTTTTTTTTTATTAATAGAACTTGTCACCTTTTTAACGATTTTGGTCCCTCAAGTTTTGTTAACTAGTAAGTAGGCTACAACCTACTTATTTTCAACAATACTTTGTTTTGTTAACTAGGTTAAACTTTGCTAGTTTAACTTAGTGAGTTCGGGGTAGTCATAACCCGTTTTATTTTAAGTCCCGTTAGCTCGGGCCTTCTTTATACTTTGTTTTTCCTCAAAAGCTTTTATTCACTTTTTATTTAATATTAGGATTAATTATTTAAATCCCAATATTTACCGGGTAATTTTGCCACTAACGGTATTTTCCCCGTCTTTAGTATTAACGGGGTTTAATTACCAAACCTGTTTTCGGGGTGTTACAGGTTCGAGTATACTCACAGCGATGAAAGTTAATTGATTGAAGGGAGCGCTAGAGTGAGATTAGCCTGATCAGAACGATAGTATAAACGATAAGCGGCGCGTAAAACTGTAACACCCTGAAAACGGGTTTGGTAATCAAACCACGTTAATATTTAAAAGACGGGTAAAGTACCGTTAGTGGTAAAATTAACCCCGAAAATATTAGGATTTATATAACTAAATCTAATATTTAATAAAAATGGAAAAGAATGCTTTTGAGAAAATAAAGTTTATAGAAGCCCGAGTTAACGGGACTTAAAATAAACTTAGTCATGAATTCCCCGAGCCCACTAATTTAACTAGTAATGTTTAACCTAGTTAATAAGTGACAATAATTGTTAGAAATTAAGTGGGTTGTGGCCTACTTAATAAAATAACCAAACAAGATGGGCCAAAGTGGATAAACTTGAAATTCTAATTATAAAAGAATTTTAAAAACCTAAAACACACATTCCGTGTGTGTTCTAGGAGTTCTGTTCAACTAGAAGCTTCCCAGGAGCTTCAAAACCCTAACTTTCAAAAATATCATCAAATTAAAGGCTCAATCGAAGCTCAAATTCACAATTGAACGTGAATTAATGATCACCCAAGCTAGGGGATCTCTGTCACACCCCCAAAATACCACAAGCGGAAACCTCCGCGAGGCGTGTGACGTACCAGGATCTAGCCACCAATCACACTGAACTAATAGGTATATTTAAATAAAACTTTCATTGATTTAACATTAAGTGTTACACGTTACAAATAATTTACAGCATACAGCGGAATCATAATTCATTAGTTAAGTGTTTATAAACCACATGTAAAAACCATTAGTCTTGTGTTGCGATTCCATGTATCTCGACCCATGACCACTCCAGCCTCCCAGACAGCAAGTTCCACAATATGCACCTAAAGACCTGCAAGGTATGTAACAACGAATCAACAACAAAGTTGAGCGAGCTCACAGTTGGTTGTTTAGTTTTACCAGTTTGTTTTGAAATCATAAGTTGTTTTGTAAACCACGAGATAACCAGTAACCTTTGTTTCCCAAACCATAACCATAATCAGTGGGGGGCTTCCCCGTGTGAACCACTAGACCGTTACCATATCGACGACTGACGAACAATAGTTGTGCCCTACGTCAATGTCTATCATCATTGACAGTTTGCCATGATCCATTAGTACACGCCCGTTCGAACGACACGGTGTGAGGTTTGTCAAACCTAATAGCGCTATTAACTAATGACCCGCTCGCCATCGGCCTCGGCGATTAAGTCGATATAAAGTGAGGGACTTCATGATAGAGTTTTGTCTAGTAAGTTGTAAGGTTGTTGTCCTACCCAAGGAGGACGAACGTACGTAGTTCTACCCAAGGAGAATACGCAGGATTTATAGTGGCATCCTACCCAAGGAGGATGGCCGTACATATCCTACCCAAGGAGGATATGTAGATTCCGTTTTAGTTTATTAACCCATTCCCAAACCACCGGGAATCCCATGCATTGTAGAAAGTGTGAACTCGCCTTGGTTTGCTCGGTAGAACTAGTTACTTGTCGTACAGAAATTCAACTAAGTCCTATCATGATTATCATAGTCAGGTAAGGTTTCACCCAAGTCTTTCACGAGTTAAATAGATAACAAGTAGTACACATTGTCACATAACAAGTAATTAGGGTCAAGTATAGGTTGCACCTAAGTTCACATATGCGTAACAGATTAACAGCCCAAACACCAAACATTCAAGTATGCATACGAATAAAAGTGTGTGCGTGTGGTCTGTTATCCTTTCTAGCCCAAGCCAGTAGCACGTGGTCCAAACTTTACCTTAAGCTTTTCTAATTCACTTTGTTTTTGGATCTACAACCTTATATGCTACCAAATATTACTAATAACCACAATTTATATGAAGTCAACACAATGGTTCAACATGTTATCACAATATTAATCTTAAACATATCAAACAAGCCAAACAACGTGGTCACGTAATACAACTTTAGTGCATTTACTATTGTCATCAGTCCCCATTTAGTAACATATAGATAGTTTCAGTTCATGCACATATTATTACACGAAATCCATAATAAACAACCCCATGTTCGGCCCATCCTAGTTTGGGTCACAGTTCACAATAATAACCCAAAGTAGGTTTGTATATTATCAATTTAAGTTCATTATTTTATCTTTTTGGTTTCACATAACCTCTATAAATACATAGCCATGTCTATATTAAATCATATAGGATAAATCAAAAGATAAGGCAATCATCCCATATGATACAGTGAACGGTGCGGCCCAATCAGATTCATAGAATTGGTGGTCTTTTAGTCAAACATTGAGTGGATCAATTTGAATGGTGGCCCATGTGCTTCTACATTGTTGACGGCAAACCATGCATTAATCATGTGACACACAATCGTTAGATCTAGCAAAATTCTAAGACATACTCATCATACATACCATTACGGATCCTACACCAACACCACAAACGATTTTTTTTCTTTATTTTTTCTATTTATTATCATAGATAAATGGCTAGATTTAATACAATATACAAACAATTCCTAGGCCAACATGAATAACTAGCCGACAATGATAAAATGATCTTTATTCAGTTTGGCTGCACTTTCAACACAATTCACATGCATATCAATCAACCCTAAACCTCATAAAACAATATTCAATTTCACATGCTAATCACATAACCCAATCGTTATATAGCATTCATATAAAATTCACATACGAACAAGATCAATACGAGCAAGATTCAACACGAATGAGAATTCACTAAGCACAGTCTTGATCAAGTAGAATGATGCTTCGAAGGGGGGGGGGGGGGTGTCCACAGCCGTCGCAACCAAAGTGGGGAGTAGGGTTTGTTATTTTATTTTTATTTTGCATATAAGTTACGTATACATAAACATATAGAGAGGAGTGGTTGGGCCAATTGTGTTTACTAACAAAACAAGGTGGATTGGGCCGAGATTACACAATAATGCGGATTAGGCCGAGGCTATGTCTAAGACGATGGCGGCCCAATGACTTTTCTTTTGATCGGATCCGTATAGGCCCAACAACACCAACATGAAATTAACCTAACACAACTAACCCATTACACGCATACTTACTCAATTATGATATATCCTAACACGTTTATCAAAGTCACAGTTTGAACAGATTCAATAAAACAAGCACAAGAAAGACAATAACGAGAGGAATCGGAATAACCTTGAAAGTTCGGGTTGTCACATCATCCCCAACTTGAAAGAAATTTCGTCCCGAAATTTAGCACATAGCTACTGAGGAAGCTAGTTAGGTTGCGTGGTTTTCCTGGGGTGTCACATCATCCCCCCGTTGGTTTGGAATTTCGTCCCGAAATTCCGCAGTAGCTTCAGCCTCAGTAGTGGTTGCACTTTTCCCAAACAACTGGGGATACTTATGTTTCATCTGATCTTCTCGTTCCCAGGTATACTCTAGGCCACGACGGGAGTTCCAGCGAACTCGAACAAGAGGTATTTTGGTACGCTTGAGAATCTTAACATTTCGGTCTGTAATCTCTACAGGTTCCTCGACGAATCGCAACTGATCGTCGCTAGTGAGTTCCTTGAGAGGAACTATGAGGGTCTCATCTGACAGACACTTCTTCAGATTTGACACATGGAATACGTTGTGAACTCCGCTGAGTTCTGCAGGTAGATTCAGTTTGTAGGCCACCTTGCCAATTTTCGCAATGATTTTGAAAGGTCCAACATATCGCGGGTTGAGTTTGCCTCGTTTACCAAAACGGATTACACCCTTCCAAGGTGAGACTTTAAGTAGCACTCGATCGCCAACCTGGAACTCGAGTGGTTTCCTTCGCTTATCAGCGTAGGTTTTCTGACGGTCACGAGCTGCCGCCATTCGTTGTCGTATCTGAGCAATCTTCTCTGTTGTATCCACTACAAGTTCTGGGCCATTGATTTTATTGTCACCAACTTCTGCCCAGCAAAGAGGTGATCGGCATTTATGTCCGTACAATGCCTCAAACGGAGCAGCCTGTATACTGGTGTGGTAACTGTTGTTATACGAAGGCTCCACTAAAGGGAGGTGTCTTCCCCGACCGTTGCCAAAGTCGATTTCACATGCTCGAAGCGTGTCTTCAAGAGTTTGGATGGTGCGTTCAGTCTGTCCATCCGTCCGTGGATGATATGCTATGCTCATGCCTAAACGCGAGCCAAAGGATTTGTGCACTGCTTACCACAAATCAGATGCAAACCGTGGGTCGCCATTAGAGGTAATGGAGGTGGGCACCCCGTGCCTAGCAACTGCTTCTTTCAGGTAGATGACTGCAAGTGTAGAAAACCTATCCGATTCTTTGATGGCTAGAAAGTGTGCTGGTTACGCAAGACAATCAATGAGCACCCAGGTGATATTGTTTCCGTTTCGAGTTGTAGGAAGACTATCGACCAAATCCATGGCAGTCTGTTTTTATTTCCATGCGAGTGTTGTTGGTTGCTGATACTACACCTTGACTTCCACAAGTCGATCCATCATTCACCTACCTAGCTAGATGAGCCTTCATGTCCGATTACCAGTACAAGGTTTATAAATTCTAATGCCTCTCATCAAAACCCAGACGGCTAGAATGTCGAAACTGGTGAGCTTGCTCAACGCGAGTTCCCTACAGTTTCCGTGTAATGAAACCCGCATTTGTTTCATGAAGTAACGAGTATCGTCCGACCGGTCAAAGGTTGCTCCTCCACGCCCCGCATGGGTTCAACTTGGAAAATCCTCTTCCTTCAGCTCTCCAGTTTGAACAGAGCGAGTCTGGTCCGGTAAGTTAGAGTCGATAGCGAGCTGTAGAGCTCGTGTACGTTCAGGTTTCACAGTCGTATTCATCCAGAAGTTCCATCCAGCGATGTTATTGTATGCATTAGCTCTTTCGAACATCGGTACATGGGAGGCCCTTGTGATCGGTCTAAATAACGCATATGGTACCGTCCAAATGATGCCTCCATCCATAATCCCAAGCCACGGTTTTCAACGCCAGTCGCGTGTGTCGCGCAGTTCCTCTTTGTAACTCCGTCACGTATGTCATCACTCTCTCGTGTTGCGTCGATGTGCAGCTGGGACTCTGATTCGGATCATAAGGATAAAACACTGAATCATCCGCATCCCCAGGTAAAACGATGCTCAAAGCATCGCAGAGTCGGGATTCGAAAGCTGAAAGGACGTCCTCCTGTTCTGTCTTTCACGAACACAGCACCCTGCTGTGCTAGAGAGATTTAGGCTGCGCGACCTTCGAAAATCCTATGATTTATCTGCGATAGAATCAAGAGAGACCAAGAAATTGTTGTATCCATGAAGGACTCTTTGGTGTCGATCAGTTTCCAACCAAGACGGATTTTAGCGAGATCCACGTGCATTCCCACTTTGCTGACTATATAACCAAAAGGTACCTCTCGAACCCAGAAATTACATTTAACAAGACTTTGAGTGGAGTGGCTCCTCCCTTAGGAGTTCTAAAATAGATACAAATGCCACCCATGGCGTTCCTTTCTCCTAGTCATGATTCAGAACGCCAACAACAATTTCAATCGATTCATGAGATCCTTGAAGCTGCTGGTGTGTTGGTCAACTCAATGATCATGGTGTATAACGTTGAAATGGCTGCAATACATTCGACATGTTGTTCTAAGAGCATTATCCCCTTGGATTTCCATATGTCGATAGTTCGTTCACTAGCCAATCCCCGAATGGAAGCTTGTTCCTCGCAGCTGGTCGACGGGTTGTCAATACGTGGTCGAGGCAAACGGTTCTTGACTGTCGCCTTGTTGAGTTCTCGATAATCAGTACACATACGAAAAGGCTTCTCTTTATGAGTATAGCGAGGGCTCCTTAAAGTGAAAACTCCTGTCCGACAGTTCCTGTAGTTGGTTAAACAACTCCTGCAACCTTCCTGGTGCAAACGGTAAAGAGTACGAGTAGTTAGAACTGCCTTCGGCGCGAGGTCAAACTGAGTTCCTACCTAACAGTTGTAGAGATGATCCTGGAAGTCCCTCGGGCAACACATGGAGGGTAATCACGAACAGCTGGTGGGTCCTCGATCCTCTTTTTCCTAACCTTACGTCTATAACAGTTGCCACATAGCGGGGTAATCCCCCCCCCCCCCCGTAGACACTCCTGGCTCTCATTGCTGAAATAACACTAACCATTACACCACTCTGACGCGTTAGAACAGATAACAATCCTCCACGAAGGAGAGGGATGCGTAGAATTGTCACCTCACAGGGTACATCTATCAAGAATAACAGAAGAAAGGTCGACGTCGAATTCTTGTCCCACAAGGTCGTGTTTGCATCCCAACGATCATATGAGGTTTCCATTGTCTAGCCATCAACCGATTCCACAACAGATTCAAACTCTCAGGAGCATCAGGGTCAAACGGAATAGAGACGAAGCGGATTGCTACACATACTAGCTACCATGACGTTAAAGTCCTGACGTCGCCCACGCCAATTCTAAATGCCCTTCCAAGAGCATCATTTCTGGTGTTGCTGTTTTCATTACAAGGATTCCAAGTACTGCCATTGTTCCTTTGATCATTGACCTCTTAACTTAACTATGGCCAATCCATGTTGTAGGCACCCTTATTTCCTTACTGAAAGCTAGGGTTACGAGCACCTTGTTGTCGTTGTGACTGCTGCCCCCAATGTCGTTGCTCGAAACGAAGCCCTACGATTCTACACCATCATAGTCCATCTTTTAACATCTTGAGCCACGTCCTAAAGCGCTACTCACTGTGCTGGCAGTTACGCATACCACACTAAGGTCAATCATCATCACTTAAGCCTCGATTGATTCGTAAGAGTTGACTCCCATGGGTCGCTGACAAGGGTTAAGGATTCGATTGAAGCCAATTCGCTGGTGCTTATTACCGGTAATCAGGGTCGTCAAAGTACTGAGGTCGGTAAAGTGCTACGCTCATCCTCCTGTCCATCGATGTTGCAAGTGGTTCGAGTAATACTCAGTATGTTGCGGGAGTGTTGCAGAAGTGATCGCACTTCAGAATCTGAGGCGTCAATACGTTAGGTTCCAGCAAGCGAAGAAAGGTGAGCAAGATATCGATCAATCATTCGACGCTGCGACATCCAACACATGGACGTTCGTATAAGCAACTAACATTCTACACGGTTCGCTAGGTGTTCAGATGGGTGCTCAAGTAATACTCGATAGCATCGAGATTCGAAAGGATCTAGAGATGAATGAAAAGTTCACGTTCGAGTAGGGGACAATCACTGCTATGACCCCTAGGTTTGTTATGTTTCACAATCAATCAAATGACGGAACGGAACCCCTTTTTCACTTGTTAAGCCTCACTGGGACTCACATGCACCCTACATTATTATTATGTGTGCACCCACAATAATATTGTGATTTGCATGCTCATCTCAGCTCCTCTTAACTCATGTCAAATGGTTCCTCAAACTCGAGTAGCAAACAAAGAGTATCACGAAGCGTAAGTCGTGAAGGTTTAGGGAAATACCACCCTATCAGTCACATAACACATGCAAGTATACATGAATTCATACTGTTATGCTAAACGTGCAATCACATGCAATATCATATGTAAGTGTTCACTAGTTATGCAGTACAATGAGTATACGAGAGACGAACCTTGCAATCTAGAGCTGAGTGTCATGGTCGTATTCATGTTTTCAGAACTGTTCGGTTATAGTCTGGTTTTACAAAAACGTTTTTCCCCTTTTTAAAACCAAGTTCACTATAACCAATGGCTCTGATACCAATCTGTCACACCCCCAAAATACCACAAGCGGAAACCCCCGCGAGGCGTGTGACGTACCAGGATCTAGCCACCAATCACACTGAACTCATAGGTATATTTAAATGAAACTTTCATTGATTTAACATTAAGTGTTACACGTTACAAATAATTTACAGCATACAGCGGAAGCATAATTCATTAGTTAAGTGTTTATAAACCACATGTAAAAACCATTAGTCTTGTGTTGCGATTTCATGTATCTCGACCCATGACCACTCCAGCCTCCCAGACAGCAAGTTCCACAATATGCACCTAAAGACCAGCAAGGCATGTAACAATGAATCAACAACAAAGTTGAGCGAGCTCACAGTTGGTTGTTTAGTTTTACCAGTTTGTTTTGAAATCATAAGTTGTTTTGTAAACCACGAGATAACCAGTAACCTTTGTTTCCCAAACCATAACCATAATCAGTGGGGGGCTTCCCCGTGTGAACCACTAGACCGTTACCATATCGACGACTGACGAACAATAGTTGTGCCCTACGTCAATGTCTATCATCATTGACAGTTTGCCATGATCCATTAGTACACGCCCGTTCGAACGACACGGTGTGAGGTTTGTCAAACCTAATAGTGCTATTAACTAATGACCCGCTCGCCATCGGCCTCGGCGATTAAGTCGATATAAAGTGAGGGACTTCATGATAGAGTTTTGTCTAGTAAGTTGTAAGGTTGTTGTCCTACCCAAGGAGGACGAACGTACGTAGTTCTACCCAAGGAGAATACGCAGGATTTATAGTGGCATCCTACCCAAGGAGGATGGCCGTACATATCCTACCCAAGGAGGATATGTAGATTCCGTTTTAGTTTATTAACCCATTCCCAAACCACCGGGAATCCCATGCATTGTAGAAAGTGTGAACTCGCCTTGGTTTGCTCGGTAGAACTAGTTACTTGTCGTACAGAAATTCAACTAAGTCCTATCATGATTATCATAGTCAGGTAAGGTTTCACCCAAGTCTTTCACGAGTTAAATAGATAACAAGTAGTACACATTGTCACATAACAAGTAATTAGGGTCATGTATAGGTTGCACCTAAGTTCACATATGCGTAACAGATTAACAGCCCAAACACCAAACATTCAAGTATGCATACAAATAAAAGTGTGTGCGTGTGGTCTGTTATCCTTTCTAGCCCAAGCCAGTAGCATGTGGTCCAAACTTTACCTTAAGATTTTCTAATTCACTTTGTTTTTGGATCTACAACCTTATATGCTACCAAATATTACTAATAACCACAATTTATATGAAGTCAACACAATGGTTCAACATGTTATCACAATATTAATCTTAAACATATCAAACAAGCCAAACAACGTGGTCACGTAATACAACTTTAGTGCATTTACTATTGTCATCAGTCCCCATTTAGTAACATATAGATAGTTTCAGTTCATGCAAATATTATTACACGAAATCCATAATAAACAACCCCATGTTCGGCCCATCCTAGTTTGGGTCATAGTTCACAATAATAACCCAAAGTAGGTTTGTATATTATCAATTTTAGTTCACTATTTTATCTTTTTGGTTTCACATAACCTCTATAAATACATAGCCATGTCTATATTAAATCATCTAGGATAAATCAAAAGATAAGGCAATCATCCCATATGATACAGTGAACGGTGTGGCCCAATCAGATTCATAGAATTGGTGGTCTTTTTGTCAAACATTGAGTGGATCAATTTGAATGGTGGCCCATGTGCTTCTACATTGTTGACGGCAAACCATGCATTAATCATGTGATACACAATCATTAGATCTAGCAAAATTCTAAGACATACTCATCATACATACCATTACGGATCCTACACCAACACCACAAACGATTTTTTTCTTTATCTTTTCTATTTATTATCATAGATAAATGGCTAGATTTAATACAATATACAAACAATTCCTAGGCCAACATGAATAACTAGCCGACAATGATGAAGTGATCTTTATTCAGTTTGGCTGCACTTTCAAGACAATTCACATGCATATCAATCAACCCTAAACCTCATAAAACAATATTCAATTTCACATGCTAATCACATAACCCAATCGTTATATAGCATTCATATAAAATTCACATACGTACAAGATCAATACGAGCAAGATTCAACACGAATGAGAATTCACTAAGCACAGTCTTGATCAAGTAGAATGATGCTTCGAAGGGGGGGGGGGTGTCCACAGCCGTCGCAACCAAAGTGGGGAATAGGGTTTGTTATTTTATTTTTATTTTGCATATAAATTACGTATACAAAAACATATAGAGATGAGTGGTTGGGCCAATTGTGTTTACTAACAAAACAAGGTGGATTGGGCCGAGATTACACAATAATGCGGATTAGGCCGAGGCTAAGTCTAAGACGATGGCGGCCCAATGACTTTTCTTTTGATCGGATCCGTATAGGCCCAACAACACCAACATGAAATTAACCTAACACAACTAACCCATTACACACATACTTACTCAATTATGATATATCCTAACACGTTTATCAAGGTCACAGTTTGAACAGATTCAATAAAACAAGCACAGGAAAGACAATAACGAGATGAATCGGAATAACCTTGAAAGTTCGGGTTATCACAATCATAAGGTATGTCAAATGTTGATGATTTATGAAATTTGGATAATCATCATAATCACGAATTATGAATGAATTAGTGAAGCTGTGATTGAATTAGTGATATATACTTGCTTAGGAACTAAACCCTAAGTGAAAATTATACATGTGATGCTATAATTTGAATGATTTGATGATATACCACACTAGGATAAGTGGGTATTAATCATATGATGAATTTGATGATATAATTATGATTAGAATCATCATATCTGATAGTAATCAGGAAATACTTGAACAAATGGGGTGTTTGAGTACATGATCATACTTGCTAGGAAATTGGGTTAGTATGATAAGATGAAAATGATGATATATTATGATTAAAATGATATTTGATATCATCATGTGTTAATTGAATGAAATTCGATTACAATAACTTGAATTCATAAGTAGTTAAAACGGTAGCCTAATAAGGATGCTTACCGTATAAAGGAAAAGTAATAAAACGAGTAGTTAAGCTACATCGTGTAATTACTTTTGTCAATAGGTAGTTTGACTTTTTAAAGTCAAAATGACCTTTTATATGATCGAATGATAATTTCGACATAAGAATCGTAGGATGGAATAGTTGTAAATGATTATGACTAATCTAACCATCTTGCAAATTACAATGATAGTTTGACGCTTAACAAGCTAGGTGAAAGCTTGGGAAGGAAGCGGGTCAAACAAATCAAGAATGAAGGAAATGCATAATCTGGATGCTAGGTAAGTACAGCTTACACTCTTTGTATTAAATACCTATTGGTTTTATAGGTTACGAATAATATAAAGTCTTGTTTGAATTATGATGTTCCGACACGACATGTGCGGTTCGGAACAAAAGACAATGAAAATAAACCATGTTTAATGGTTAAAAGAGCTAATACGGTTATTTAGTCATGAAATGACTAAAAGATAACGAGTTTTGAATGATTACCCTATAAGGTAAACCAATGCAAATAATAAGGGTAAAACGGTAATTCGATCACTCGTTGACTAGAACTGTTAGTTTTGAAAGACACGTTATGGCGTAAGTCAGAAGGGGTCAAAAGAGTTAAGAAATTTGTTTGTAAATAAATTGACCGTACGGTGTAAACTGGTGCAAGTCATGTAGACGAGATAATAATAAATCCATCTCGCAAAGATATACGGTCATTTAGACCAAACAGGTCAAAAGGTGAAATTTTCACCCTTTTAACAATATCGACTAATGGTTTGTAGAGTTGTATGATTATAGGAATAAATATCAAATGGATATTTACATCGCTATCACTTAGCGGCTAATAATGCAAGGTTTCGAAACGGGTCAATATATTGATCCGAGCCAGGTATGTATAATAGGTTAACTACTCAATTTAAAACTAGAGGTTCATTGAGAGTTAAATGAAGTCAAAATAGACATTTGGTTACTTTAATAAGTAAACCGAATGATTCAAGTGATGGTCATTGTGATTAGAAAACATAATGACTTTTCAAACAAAATCATAGCTAAAAAGAGGGATTTTGGGTCAAACATTCTCTCAAAAGTCCTTCATCGTAAATGAAAGGCTAAAATGGACCAAAACGCCCTTGTAAGCTAAATCGAGCGAACGACCCTTAAAGGTGGTTCGGAACGAGTTTTATAATTAAATAAATACTTAGAATAAGTATCAAAAGCGTAAGATGCAAATCTTGGGTCAATTGACTCTATAAGAGTCTTTGCCGTAAAATAATGATCTGAGGGGTAAAACTTAGAATATATATATCTCCACCTTAAATCCACCACACATATAGTTGTGGTGGAAGATCATTTGATAAGAAATGTGAAAATATGAAGCTAGGAACGCTTGAAAGCGATTCGTGCTTAAAATATGCTTAAATACCCTTAACGGGTCAAAATAAGCATATGAGCGAAAATGGGTTTAAGAATGTATATGAACCCGTGATTGGAACCTAATATGGTAAACATTATTGAAATAAATAGGTTCATGAGAAATAGCAGTCAAACAAACTTGTTTGTTTGATAAATGCATGAACGGGTCGAATAATTTGGAAAACCCCTACTGTTCAGTGAACACTCCTACTGTACAGTGAACACTTCTACTGTACAGTGAAAACTCCTATATTTAGTAAAAACCCCTACTATTCAGTGAACACTACTACTATTTAATGAACATTCCTACTGATGGGTGAACATTATTTAGAAATGGGTTAAACTAGAGCCCTCGCGGCCCGCGTATGCTAAGACCCATCTCGGTCGCGCCTCACGACCAACCTAAATGACTGCAAAAGTGTGCTGGTTGTTAAAATGCAACTGCGAACTCGTTTAAACATGTTTTAAGCACTATATGACTAACTCATTTCATGTTTTATGAAATGTAGGTACTAATTGAGTTACCGGAGGACGATCAAGCTCAACGAAGAACCGAACACATAAAGAACAAAGCTTCCGCGAAATGATTCGTCGTCACGTTTTAAACGGCGAATGTTTTATAAAATGTGGAAATGTTTTATTTCTTAAAATGTTTTGACGAACCTGTATTTTTAGTGTATGGTAAACCGTAAATACACTATTATAGTCAAAATTTATATAATAATCGTATAATTGGACTAAGGGTCTTACAAAAACGATGCAAAGAGAACAAGTGACGAGTGGTCATCCGGCCGGATGGCTATCCGAACGGATTGGCCATTCGATCGGATGTCAATCCGTTCGGATGGCCATTCGGTCGGATTGACACATGTTTTAGATGGATGTGTTTGTGCATGATGGCTTGCCTTTTGAAGTTTTTGTTGTAGCATTTTGAAAACAGAGAAGTATCTCTACCTTTCAGGTCGTTCGATCGAACGGCAGTTCGATCGGGTGGCGATCCGTCCGGCGAAGTATTTCTCAGAGAACAAGTTCACAACAGGATTATCATCCAACCAGATAGTCTACCGATCGGGTGGCAATCCGCTAGAGCTTGCAAGTGCATTGAACATGTTGAAATTTTTTAAGTAGGAAAATCCTGAAATGCAGTTCTATCGGGTTGCGGTCCGATCGGGTGGCAATCCGATCGAACGGCATCCCGTCCCACAACCTGATCGTTTTGAACTTGAGAAATTTGTTAATTTTTGAAGTTTGCCCGAGGCGGTATGACGACATGTTAAACAACGGAAACTCCGTCAGACTCCTGTCATCCGATCGGACGGGAATCACCCCAACCCGATCAGTTAGCTGTTCGTGACGGGTGGTTTCATGTTCAACCAGAAGTCGGTCGTCTCGTAGATAGAATTCAGATCTCAACCGGCACATCACTAGAGAAGAGTAGAAGGCATGAATGAGCTCCGATTCTATCGGTTTTGAGTGCATTGAGTGTAAAAGAGTTGAAAGAAAGTCAGAACCATCTTTCAATCCCTTTAGTTTTGAAAATGTTCAGATTTAGGCGAAAACATAGTTTAATCATGTGGAAATCGTTCAGATCTAAGTTGTTCTTAGTGGGATGATACCAAGACTTAAAGTTCATAAGAACTCCATGATGACATCATCCTAAAACATCTCAAATCCGGTGATTTCACGGTTAAAAGTGAAGATTGTTCGGTGG
This sequence comes from Helianthus tuberosus, assembly GCA_030545235.1. Lineage (NCBI taxonomy): Eukaryota > Viridiplantae > Streptophyta > Magnoliopsida > Asterales > Asteraceae > Helianthus > Helianthus tuberosus. The sequence continues at coordinate 1,171,078 of CM060452.1, forward strand.
AAAAGATGAAGAATCAAGTGTAGATAATAGAAGTACAAGGATTTCGGAAGAAACTTACAAGAATCGAGAGAAATCGAGAGAAAAGTGTGCTTGAGCGTCTGGTTCGGATGAAGGAGCCGTGACATCAAATGATGTGACAGGTGGGAGTATTTATAGGGTTTCCAAAAGAGGAAAGTGCACAAGTGTCGAGTGGGTCACCGATCGGATGGCTGTTCGATCGGATGGCTATCCGATCGGATGGAAATCCGATCGGATGGCCACTCGATCGGGTGGCCACTCGATTCGGGTGTTCGGCGCGTTGAGTTTTGTCGTTTCGTTTCGCGTGCTGAGCGTTGCGATGCGATTCGAGTGAGCGATAGCATTAACCATTAATCCTAACTACTATATCTAACATACAATCACTATAATTAACTTGCGTTTAGCGTTTGCGATTAGATTGCGATGTGATAGAATTGCGATTGAGTTTCGATTATCCACCATACATAATATATACATGCACACGTAACACATAAATAACACACACTCGTAAAACAATATCCTGAACGCATAATTCGCGTTGCGAATGCGATAGCGATGCGTCGATTAGCGATTAATATGCGACTAAACCTCGATTATTAACAAGTACTCCACATAATACAACTAATGCGATTTGACTGCTCAACTAGTTATAAGTCAAGGTGGTCAAATCTGCAGTTAAGCAAAAAGTGACATATCGCAATTAGCAATCTTTTATTCCTTTGACTTTGACCTTGACGTTCACTTTGACTTCCCGAACACGGGTTGTTACAAAAACTGTCTACGAATGCAGTTTTCCAGAGGCAATTTACAGAAAATTAAATTTTCTGATGCATTTTTATTAAAGCAATTTAATCGAAAAAAAAATTCCCAAGCTGAGAATACCCTCATGTGCAAGACACATACCCATACTTAACCAAAAAAATTAACTGAGTTTAGCCTAAAGGACATAACGTGCAGGATTTTGAAACTTTAAGGACAAAACTCGTTAAATTTAAAGGTAAAGGACACCGGCTGCAATTTGGTAAAAACATAAAGGACAAAACTTGTAATTTACTCTAAATTATAAATGGGTTGATGCTGAGTTTGTAAAATTGTTGACGTACCATGCTCAATCTAGATAGAGCTCAAAACATGCCTAGCTAAAACTTAAACTTTTATAAGTTAAACGAACATATTTGAGCTTAATCAAGCTCAAATCAAGTCATATACGCTCTAGTAAAATATAATGCCAACATGTTAATTTAACTCGCAATGTGTAAATGAACATTTATGGACAGATTTGTTCTCTTATGGACAAATTTCGATGGTCTCGTACTTTCCCTTAAAGTAGTCTCTTATATAAATCTAATATAAACTAGTTTTTTTATATCGCGCGTTGTGGCAAAACCGAGAAAATGATAATGTAAAATAAACGTGATTTGAAAATAAAACATGTTGATTAGAAAGTCAAACCATTAGAACGATTTAGTTTATCATCACACCGTTTTATGATACCAAATAAATACTTTATTTTGAGTTCAACTTCGTTTTTAACAAAACTTATAACGGAATGTCAGAGAAAGAAATCAAGCACAACTACGTACTTAAGTTTTTAGAAAAAAGTTATAAACGTAAATTATTAAAGAAGTATCAAATTAATCGATAAATTAATATATGTTCAAAAAAACAATTATTAAAAAAAGGTAAAGGAAATACATGTTTAAAAAAAAAAGAAAAATATGTTATTAAAAGTAAACATAATATTCTATACTGTCTATAATAAGAGACTATCTGCTGATGTAAATCTGCCTACGTGTCAACTTCTAAGCTATGCCACATGTCCCCGCTGATGTCATAATTCCGTTTTCAATATTTATATCTATATTAATCTATCTAAATTATATAATCTGATTTTATTATTAGAATTTAAATGGTTTTGTTTTGGAGGGATTTTTGAAATGCATGGGGAGAAGAAATTGGCATTTAATGCACCTGAAACAAGTAATCATATCTCAACTCTCTCTCATTCTTCTTCACACTTTCTTCTTCACGTTTCTTCTCATTCAAAAATTCAAAATTTAAACAACTGACCTATAAAAAGCTCTCTATCTAAAATTCAAAATCTGAGCTTCACTTTCAGAAATCAATCTATTTCTCTCTCAACTCTCTCTCTAAAATTCAAAATCTGGGCTCCGATTAATCCTATCTCTCTCTCATCCAGATCTTTCCATCAGTGCACAAGAAATCCGGTGACGGTGTTGTGATGAACACGATTTGAGATTGTGATGAACACGATTAACTCTTTCTTATTTCATTTCATTCAAATCCCCTCACACTCTCTCTCTCTCTCTCAAATCCAGAAGACGGTACAGTTGTTCCGAAGGTAACGGTTGAAGTTCCGCCGATGACGTTAATGGATAGTAATAACTTCCGGCAATCGGTGATTCCGATGTTCCTGTACTCATCTTCATCCGATGAAGAAATCGTTGAATATAAAGTAAGTTTTGGTTTTAAATTGATTTGAGTTTCTGTTGATTGGGTTTCTAATTTAGGTTTTGTGTTTCTATTGATTGGGTTTCTAGCTCCAGTTGTGTTGCAGACCAATCAACGGCAGATTCAGCAGCAGCAGTTGTTGATGCAGGAATATGAAGATTGAATTTGTGAGGTTCAGTTAATAATCGACTGATTGAAATTAAATTATTTATTGTATTCATGATTGTTAAACCAAAATGATTGAATTTGTGAGGTTCAGGAATATGAAGATTGAATTTGTGAGGTTCAGCAGCAGCAGTTGTTGATTCAGCAGCAACAATTGTTGATGTAGGTGAGTTTTGCAAAGGTTTGCGGGTTGAAATTAAATTATTTATTGTATTCACAATTGTTAAACCAATTGTGCTTTATGTTTATGATTTGAACTTGTGATAATTTGTGCCTAATAATCGACAGATTGAACGGATTGTGATTTTTAATTAAGTTTATTAATGTGAACCAAAACTTTTGATAACTTTTGCCTAAATTCAGTAATATGAGCTGTCGTGGAAACCTTCTCAGGTGGATTTGATAACTTGTGCCTAAATTCAGTAACTTGTGCTAAGCATTCCGTCAGAAGCTGTTCAGATGAGTACCCAGATATTATAATATTTTTAAAGGTAGCACATGTAAATGGATTGATTTGGGTTTTGTTTTCATCTCTAATGGGTCAAATAAAAGCATGTGCTCACTTTGCTGCAAGGATCTACACAACAAGGTATGTACTCTCACATATTCTTGGTTAAAATTAATTTCATGGGATGATAACATCTTCATTTTTATTATTTAGTTTACGGATTGAATTTTGTGTAGAGATGGATGGAAGAAGTGGGCACCTGTTTCATCGGACGAGTTTCGGTGTAATCGAATCGAATTTCGGTTTATTTCAGACTGAATTAATTGATTTTCTGTGAATTTCGATTCATTTCGGTGTGTCGTTTTAAAATTTTGAACTGTTTTCAGTGAATTCGAATGACTTTCAGTTGATTTTCAACATGATTCTAATCTGTTTGAATCGTATTTTGAACATTCTGATTGGTTTCGATTTGTTTCAATGAATCTCGATTTGAGTATGATTTATTTCAGATTGTTTTAACGACTGAGATTGAATCAAAACATGACATTTTAATCACAAAGTCATGGAAATCTTATTGAAAACGTAAAACTGTAAAAAAATTAAAAAAGTTTCATCAGATTTGAATTCGAAGTCATTAACATACACGTATCATTGTTACAAATTTGACTTTGATATGTTGTTGTTTGCAAACAGAATTTGATTGCTAGATAAAGATGATTTGAATTGTCTGATGGTGATTGCACGTTAGTCTGCGAAACGAATGAGTTTTGAACTGTTTCGATCGAGTTTTTGATTCGTTTCGGATCGAAGTTTTGTGATATCGATCAGTATACACCTTTTCGAATTAAATCTGCAATCAAAATTGAAAACAGAGTTTTTAACGAAATCTGAATCTGAGTTGTAAGAGAACCGATTAAATCATAAGTAGCATGTTTTGTTGGTGTTTGGCATTGACGGTTCTGAGATAGAAGCTGAAAGGAGTTTGTTATAATAACGAAGAAGGAGAAAGGAGTTGATTATTTTCGACTGTTGGTGTTAAATCATATTATGGTTTTAATGTTGAAAGTGATGAATCAGTTCTAATAGAAGCTGGTATGTTGAAGAGTATTAGTTGATGGTGATAAAAAATTGAAACGACGAATCTGAGCTGCAGGTCTATAAAGGAGTTTTTGTTATTGTTGTTCAAATTAAAGGTAGAAGGAGACAACATATTCAAACGAATCAGGCAACAGATTAGGTTATAGTTTCGTACGAATTAAGTCAGCAGGCACGAATCAACATTAGTCTAGACCATTGCTGATTAACTTGCGCAGAGTATTGTTTACGGATCAGAATTACAGTTCATTCGCTGAATCTGTACATCCGTTGGTTCAAGTTCATTCGCAGTTTTGTATATTCGCTGAAATCAGAATATGTCCATTGACAGTGGCGCAGATTATTCATCTGCATAAATACTTCATTCGCAGATGTAAATTTGTCCGCAGAACTTAGTTTTTCGCTGCAGAATATAGGGTCCATTTACTGATATTTTCATCTGTAAAATATAGTGTTATCTGCGGAAAACTGTTCTTTTTGGTCACACAAAGCCCTAAAAGTGGATCTAAGTTTCGTTTGTTTCTTGATATTACTATGACGATAACCGAGTATTATCTTATCGATTGACTGCGAATTAACTTTCTTCAAAATTTGTATTTTGTTTCTGCAGGCAATAATGGTTTCCAACAATGCAACTTGCGATGGAAGCCTCTCATCAACCGATTTCCAAATCGCTGCCAAAGCTTTTGCTGAGAAGTGGAAGAAGTTTAATATAGAATTTTTCCTGAATGGTTATAGATTGATTGCTCAAACAGATTAGGGTTTGCAGCTCATGGAGTTAGCAACGAATATTTATCGGTACATAATGTGTTCTTTAAAGTTCAAAGTTCTCTCAAGGTTTGACTTCATACATATCACATAAATCACACACAAACACACTCAATATGTTATCTGAACTTCGGTTTCTTATGCAGGAAGAACATGGTGAATGCAGTTCAAACGATTATGAAGAGCCGTTTGATAATGCCACTTTGGTATGCATGTTTTGACCTCTGTTCCGTTCTTTATGTTTGTGGCTTCTGCAGAGTGCTCGATTATCAATAATGACAAAATAGAGGAATCTTGATGAAAATTAATTTGAATTTTGAAGTTGCAGAGCACTGGTGTTGATGGACACTGGTACGATTTCCACATAGTATACAGTTCTTCATACAATGTTCCCATGCTCTACTTTCGTGTACACAGTAGTGGTATGTCGATCTCTACCAGTTTGTGACATGACAGTTAACATGTAAAGTAGGGGTGTTCAGAATTCGTTTCGAATTTGAAAAATTCGAAATTTGATTTAATACGATTCAGTGATTGTGTATGGGATTTATCCTCTAGTGTCATAGTTTCAATAAAGCTAGATGGTTTCTTATTTTATTTCTGAGTAGTGGCATGGTATTTATACTTTGTAGATGGAACTGTTAGCAGCGAAGAATCTTATTGGTGCTAATCTGAATGGAATGTTGGATCCTTATGCAATCATCACTTATGGTTCAGAAAAGCGGTTTAGGTAATAGATAGTATAAATTAAGTTGGCAAAGGTCTGTTTTATGTTTGAAACCTCTGTTTGTTGTGAACAGATGTTAGAATATAAAACAGATGTTTCAAACCACTGTTGGGTTAAACAGTGTTTTGTGGAGAAAAAAGTGGTTGAAACCACTGTTGGGTTAAAACGGTGGTTGAAACCACTGTTGGGGTTAAAACGGTGGTTGAAACCACTGTTGGGTTAAAACGGTGGTTGAACCCACTGTTGGGCTAAAACGGAGGTTTGAAACCATTGTTGGGTTAAAACAGTGGTTGAAACCACTGTTTGGATGTGTGTTGAAAGTGTTTGGATGTGTTGAAAGTGTATGATACTTGATTAGTCAATAACCAGAGCCAGTTAATCAGGTGTAAAGGTTGCGTTGTAGAATAGTGTTTTGATGTACTTCCGCCGTTTGGAGCAGTAATAATCATAACAATTATCGAGTCTTCAACAATTTTTTAAATGGGAGTAAAAGTCTCAATTTAGATTAAAAGGGGGCAAGGGGCAGACATGTAATTTATAATTACACCTAGATAATTAGTTCTGCTGTAGTTGGTATGAAACTAATAGTTTAACCACTAAACAGTTAGATAAGCAGTAGAAGAATCTGTCATCTGAACATTAAAATCTGACTATTGCGACTTCGAAACTGGCCAACATTTTAAATCATTATTCTGTTTATATATATATGCATGTAAATGTTGTTGTAACTCCAAACTGAGAATCTGCATTTTAACTTTGCAGGGTCTTCAGAATTACCTCCAAAATCAAGGGTGGTACGGTTTTGAATCTCAAAGGGAGGAAGGAGGAGATCTCTATGCTAAAAGGGCGTGTTCCGAAAATATCTAAATTAGTATTATCTATTTTGTTAAGATAAGGGCCAGTATTAAAATAATTTATTTTAGTGTGTTCTAGGATAGTATAAATATAGATTCATGTTCTACGTTTGTAATTATCAGTTAGCTAATTTAGCTAATTATTTTAGACAACATATTATCAATTAGTTAGCTAATTTTCTATATCAAACATGAACTAATAATTTTTTCGTAACACAGTAATAAAATTTTGATGTCCTAACACATATTGTCTTTAACATTGTTTTATAAAGATATGTAACTAAATACAAACAATTTCAATGATGTATTATAATCTATTTTTATGCGTATTAAACCTACCCGTGTGGTTACACGGGCCCTACAACTAGTAAACTATTATAATATATTAAATAATAAAATAAAAAAACTATATTTTATTATAAAAATAAAGTTACTATTCATCAAAACTTGTAAACGATATATATAACTAGGTTATTTCTCCGCGCTTTGCTGCGGTACATTATTCCAGGCATTTAATGGGTATCGGTTTCGGTTCGTTTCAGTACTGGTACGATAATTCACTCGGTATAGAAATCAACATGTATTTATATTGACCGAAAATGAAAAAAAAAGAACGATCATTGCTACCAACACCGATATTTTTGTAAAATATCGATTAATTCAGATTGACACGGTATCGGTATCGGTAGCGATGATATTCATTTATCGTCGCTGCCAGAGTTGTACAACAAAAGAAATGTCTTATTTGTAAAACGCAATGGCCAGAAAACACAAAGAAATGTCTTATTTCTAAAACGCAATAGCCTAAAAACACAAAAGAAAGTGTACTTTCTAAAACGCAATGGACTGAAAACACATAAAAATGTGTTTTACCTAAAACGCAATGCACAAAAAACACAAACAAATGTCTTATTTCTAAAACGCAATGACCAGAAAACACTTAAAATGTCTGTTTTCTAAAACGCAATGGACTGAAAACACATAAAAATGTGTTTTACCTAAAACGCAATGCACCAAAAACCCAAAGAAATCTCTTATTTATAAAACGCAATGGCCAGAAAACACTTAAAAATGTCTCCTTTCTAAAACGCAATGACATAAAAAACTAAAGAAAGTGTTCTCTCGAAAACGCAATGGACTGAAAACACCTAAAAATGTTTTTTTTACCTAAAACGCAATGACTAAAAACACTTCAAAAATGTGTTTTTCAAAAACGCAATGGCCAGAAAACATATAAAAATGACTTAGTTCTAAAACGCAATGGCCTAAAAACACAAAAGAAAGTGTTCTCTCTAAAACGCATTGAAACAGGATAATAGTTTTGTCTGTGAATTGTCTGATCCAGGACGTAGGAGATCAAAAACTATCTACGAATGCAGTTTTCCAGAGGCAATTTACAGAAAATTAAATTTTCTGATGTATTTTTATTAAAGCAATTAAATTGTACATTTATACTATAATATATGTTTAATTATCATGAAATTTACCTCTGCCCCTTGGACCCTGCTACCAGGGGCGCTGCCCCCGGACCCCCGCCAAGATCGTAAAACTCAATCACTAAATCAAAAACCCAAATCGTAAAAATGAAATTAAAGAATTTTTTACATGGATTGAAGCCGATTTCTTCAACGATTGGCGAAATTTGAATGATAGAAACACTTATCAGCGATCGGATCGAGTGATTATCTTCAAAATCACGGGAAAAAAAACGAGATTTTGTATGAAATTAAACTGAGTTTTTTTCAAAAAAGCTGAAGAACACTTTGATCGGGTGTTTGAATCATTGATTGGTGACGAAAATCGCACTATAATGTAGTGATTATTGAGATAGTAAGTGAAGAAAATGTTGAAGATGATGGGTTTTGAAAATAGTGAGTTTTGAAGTTACTGGAGAGAAGAAGGAATAAGAAAGGATACGATTGACTAAAATACCCTTTCTCTTTATTTTAAGGTTTGTCACATGTCATAATCCTATTGCTTTCTATTCTTTGTAGTCAAAATAAACTTTCTATTTGATAATCACCCCATATATTGTTAGCCACAATTAGTGATTTTAATTAATTCTGTTTTAATTAATTGAAAAAAAAAACATTAATTCATGCATATATATTTAGTCATTTAACTTTAATTTTGGACCGTCAGTTCTATATTCAGATTTGGCCAAACATGCCCCTAATATAGATTTTTCATATAAAGAGTGTGACATGATGTAATGATTTCCTTATTCAGAAATTCATCAAAATAAATTAAAGAGTGCTTTTTTTTTTTTTCTTCAGATTTTGTGTTCTTGTTCCAATTATATATTTTTCGTATGAAAGGCTTTTATCATGTTTTTGAATATTATAATAATTAAAAAAAAGTTAAGGTGATACTTATAGAACACTACTTGTAATGGATTATTCTCTATCCCTTTCTAGTTTCATTCTCAATGTGTGTGGACAATATGGTAAAAAGTCGCTAACTCATAAGACCCTTTTGCTTTGTTTATATTTTACTGTCATAAGATACAAGCCAACTAACACTTTTGTATAGTTTAAAAAAACAATGATTTATAAAACCATTTTGGTCAAGATTTTTAATGTGGCATTGTATTTTTCAAACAAAAGGTTTTTTTTTTTTTTTTTTTTTTTAACAAAAGGGATTAGTTCTTAGAATTATGAAATTGTCCATTAGCTCGTAACCGAACCGACGATACTGACTTTTCCTAATTTTAATTTGTTGGCCCGTTCCCATAACAATGATAATATTGTAAGTACTCCTTTTCGAATCTAAACAAAGGTAAATCATAATTGATTTGTTTGGCCATTTGAGTCGTCTTTTTCATACTTTTATTTTATAGTTAAAATAACAGTAGCACCCATAACGAGTGTATTAATATATATATATATATTTCTCATTGTCACCCGTTGCTTATCAAACATTTTTTTATGAAATTGTCCTTGACCAAATATGTAGTGGTCCTATATGCATAACCCACTCACGGTGTTCTAAAATAAATGTAACTTTTTTTTTTTATATAAATGTATGGACAAACGATTTCATATATTTTTATAAAAAGTTACATTTATCCACAACATTGCACATGGTCTTAAAATGTGAATAAAATTATATAGAAAAAAAATGTTTTTCATAATTGATCATGGTATAGCTAAGAAAATGATGATGGCAAGCTAAAGTAACTTTTTATACGTAAAACAAGATCAGGCACTTACAAACTGCTAAAGATTGGGATCATAGGAAAACTAAACATTTAAAACTTTTTCATCGTTGTTGGTTGCATGCCATAACTAAGGAATTAGTTAGAACAATAAACATGTCAAACTTTAATATTATGATTTGACTTCGAACTTGATTTAAGCTCCATTGAATCGAAACGTACCAAGTTGAAGTTTTAATATAGCTCAAAACATATAACAACTTGAATTCCATATTATAAAATCTCAGACTCAAATCAAACTACTAATTAAAGTCCTATGATGTAATTACATTCAACTTTTGGTACTGGTAGCAAACATAATTATAGTAACATCTTTGAGCTATACATATAATAAAATAGTAATGTGTGCTTATGTTGACTATTTGTCTTGCTTTAAGGACATCCATGGAAAATGCTCTCTTTTGGAATTTTTACACGCTTTATTCCATATCCCCAAAAGGAAGCCGATAAAAGTAAGTTTTGTAGAAATACTTGGGGCATTTTGGTCAATGATATTATCTTTTTTTTTTTTTTTTTATAATTCTTAAAGTCACATTCGATACATAGAGTTTTGAGCAATGCATTTGGATACAAACATAAATAACTAGCTTTTATCAAGTTAGATGAAGTAGAAGCTATTAGATCAAGGTTATGAGAAAGCTATTAGATGAAGTTATAGTTTCTAAGGTTCGTAGTCTCGTTTGCTATGAACACACGCCGATCAGATGATGTCTCTCGTGTTCGTCTTTCTATTTAACAGACCAGTGTAAGTAGTGTGTGGTTTTGTTGAAGTTCAAACCCAATTCATGTGCATCTTCTAAGTATCATGTGAATTACCTCTATTAATTTTTTTTTCTCTAAAAATATATAAATAAAAAAAAGTGTTTATGCATTCTGCCTAAACATACATAGTGTTTTAAATGTTATGTGGTTAATCAAGACCTAGTATATTGTGACACAAACGAATTTGAGAAGGTATTTTACCTTTTTTTTAGTTCACTTAAATTGGTGATGGCGTTCTTGATTGCATCATGCGTTAAAATATGATATCAAAGATATAATCAACGTAAGAAACCCAAAACCATGTTATTTAACCCTAAATGTTTCTGAACAACGATTACAACTTAACAACTGAGACAATACAAATCACAAATCTCTCAACTCTCACACTGAATGATTATCAACACGATAATCTTCCAAGACAAACATAATCTCACATCTAAGTCTTGATACACGATGAATCAAGACTCAAACCCTAAGTATTCCCGAGAGAGAAACGAGAGAACAATCTAGATGAAAAATATATTGTCTAAATGACAAATGAACCCGGATCTTGGCTTTTATAAGAGATCCAACACAAGTGTTGCTAAACCGACTTGATCCAGCAACTATACCCGGAGTTGTTAAGTTGTAGTAACAACTTAACAACTTATACACAAGATTTCATTCTCCTGAGCCCACCAAGTCATCAGCCCATCACATTAGCCCACGAACTAGTTTGGTTCCCTGCTACAAGCAACTCCATCAGCCCAACTCCAGTAATCCACATGTCCAATCCATTGTTCACAAAAATACAAAACATTAAAAAACAAGATATAAAAAACAATTAAAATACTCAGAATAATTGAAAGATATTAAACTGGATATATGTTGTAGTTTAAACATCATGATTCAAATTCATTAAGATTATAATTTTTATTTAAAGTAGTTATTGCATTTATAAAATTATAAGAATTTCAAAATTTGCAATTAATGTGTTTAAAAGATTGTCATTTGTGGTAGAAGTAGAACGACTATTAAACTTTATTACTTTCCTTAAAGAAAAAAAAATTGTTTTGCATGTCTCATATCTTTCGTATATCTGAAAATATAGTGGTTTAAATTTTAATATTATGTCGGTCGATAACTTGGGCAAGAAGAAAACACTGATCTTCGATAACCTCGGCAAGAAGAAAACATTAATATGTTAGTCTAGTGGAAAAATGTATTTATTTTAATGTAAAAGTAAAACGGTCTAACTAAATGAATATGTTTCAGGAATAGCCAAAATACAGTAAAAACATTAATGTAAAAGTAAAACGGTCTAACTAAATGAGTATGTTTCGGGAATAGCCAAAAAACAGTAAAAACATAAAACCTTGTACACCCTTTTATCAAAAAAGTTAAAATCTGAAAATCCGTATCTGAAATATCCAAAATTTCGAATATCCGAAAAACGGATAATCCGAATTTTTGGATACGGATGTGGATTTTTCTTGCCGACCTCCCCCATGTGGCTGCCCGCGACAAGCGCTCGGCCTTGTGACAAGGGGGCATGGGGAATCATAAGACAAGGTTCTTGCGGTTGTCTTTTGTTTCTCCTGGACCTGCTTCTGATAGTCTTCATACAAACACGATTGCTGTTTGATGAGCCACACGTCCGGACTAACCATCGATGTGTCCTTATCCGTAGGCTGATTGTTCGCGGTGTGAGTAGGTCCTTGCGGAAGCTAAAAGACGAGTTTTGGTTCGTGTTGGGTGTGATGTTCGTAATTCTTGAAATGGTATATGTGGGGTGTTGTTCTACCCTCTTGTATACGTCGTCACAGGGACCAGAACCGCCCGCGGCAGTTCCAGCGGCCGTAAACTTTGAACCCGAGATGAAAACATTGATCTGGAAGAGAACTCATTTTGATCAGAAAGAAAAAACAGAAGAAGATTGTTGTTCTAGCCGAATAAGATGGCACCAATGAAGAAACACGAGTCTAATCTACAGGGGATATAACCTAATGTTCAATCGAGGGGATTAATCTTCTGATCGCCACAAGCTCAAATCCAAGGAATAATCTGCACAACTAGCAAAACACCATGAGACTCGTTACGAGCAGGAGAGGTGGACGGTTCTTCTTGTAGCCACCATCTGGTGAGAGAATAAGTATTGTTCTTTCTATAGAGAGGGAGAGAAAAGTATAGAGTGAGAGTGTAAAGAGTAGGATGGAGATCCTTAAACATTTGGAGAAGTGTGATATTTATAGTCGAGAGGGAGAGGTTGAAGAAGAGTGGATAATGATTGGATGAGGTGTCAATGTTAAGGAATATCCATTTGGTCCCCTCTCTCGTGGCAGGTACTGCCTACAGAAGTGGGAGTACGCCCGTGAGCCGTGATTGGCTACACGTCGCTTTCTGGATGTACTTGTTGTCTCGTCTGTCATCAATCGATGGTGGAGATTAAGAGGATGTGAAATGGTGCATCGTGTTTGGCCACGCATCCTTGTCGGCTGCCCCTTTTGTCCCCTACACGATTGCACATCGTGGGAGTAGCCCACCGGGGATATCGTTTCCACCTTGTATTATTTGTCTTTTCCGTGCTGGCATATCGTTTCCACCTTGTATTATTTGTCTTTTCCGTGCTGGCATACTATTGCGACCAATTGGCTATTTTTGGGTTAAGTGTAATTATGGTTATGGGCCCGCGTGGGGTTAATCGCAGCCCTCAAAAAATTCAAATACTATTCTCTAATATTTATTTTCATTAGAATTTTTGTTTTTTAGCTTGAATTAAATTTGGTACAAAGTTTACAATTACCCGTCATCTAAATCCTATTTGGATTCTTGGAAAGTAGAATTGAGATGACTTCTTTTTGGACTTGTTCGATCGATTCACACGTGGATTCAAGTATTCAAGTGTGAACGATGCCCATATTTAATGTGTTTTTAATTTAATTAAACTTAGTAAATACATTGATTATTTCATTGCATAAGCCTGCAAATTCATTGGACACAACCGAACACTAAATTCCAAATTACAAAATCATCTAAAAATAGTCATTTTACAAATAAACCTCAATTCAATTAACTGAATTAATTAATATTATACTATACACTGAATCTCTTGAAAACAAACACATTTAACTTTCTTTTCATTCACACCAACAACTATTTAAACCTCAAAACCATGTTGTAAAACAATCTCCTACTCCAAACAAAATGGACACAAACACAACAACTATCCATAGCCTAGAAATTGACACCACAAATGACTTTGAGTTTGAATCAAAGTATTTTGAGCTCGAAAAACAAATATTGACATTAATAGCCGAAGACGATAATGAAGCTCTTTTCGCCCCTATGAACGCCAACCATTCATCCCTTGTGCGAATCAGTAAACCAAGATATATCTTGGAGCAAAAAATTGAACGCTATTTGTGTTGGAAACATAATTTTCAAAATACTACGGAATCAGTACCCGTTTTGCTCAAGAACTCGTGGAGGAACATGAGACATGGAACCGGTGTTTTCATTCCTTATGCCGGAAAAGAAAATATTCCAAGTATGCTATCATCTTCAATTTCTATAGTTTTTTTTTCCTTTCCAAACTAGCATTTTTTTTATAAATTGTATCATGATATACCGATTATGGTGTGTTAATTTTACAGGTGGACGTTGCAAACGCAAAGCACGAAAGTAAAATCAACTTGTTGATTACTTAAGAAGAGGCAAAATCCACTTTTATCAAATCAATTTGTAGGGGTCTTGTTGCAGCTCGTGCCGTTTTGTTTTTGAATAAAATTTCAATTGGTCGTTCAAAAAAATTTGGTCGAATGATTTGTAGGGACTTTGTACTTTATTAATGCCAAATAATCAATCTAAAACATACCAAGAATCCGAGATGATAATGAGATTCTTGTTTAAGTTTTAAGCAACTTGTGATTGTGTTATATGATAATTTTATATTTGTTCAAATTTTTTGAAAAATTATTGATTCTAAAAGAAAGCTTAGATGACCAAAATTTGTTAAATGCACAAGTTAATAAATTGTGAACTTTAAAGATGTTAGTGTATAGGTCCCATGTTATTTATGTCGGTCATGAATAGATATTTTAGACATTCATTTCGTTATAAATCGTCCAAGTTGTAGAAACTATTACAAAAGTGCAAAAATCAATTAGAACCGCACCTTTAAAACCAAATTTCTAAAATAGTGTTTTATTTATTTACTTACTAGGTTATAACCCGCGAGTACTCGCGGATCGGATATTTAAATTTGAGTAAACTGCCATTTTGGTCCCTGTGGTTTGGCCAGTTTTGCCACTTTAGTCCAAATCTCAAACTTATTACATCTGGGTCCCTGTGGTTTGCATTTTGTTGCCATTTTAGTCCAAATCTCAAATCAGGTCAGATTTCAAAAAAAAAAACCTGGTTTTTGTCCTTTTCCTCAGGGGCATTTTGGTTTTTTTGGATTTTATTTAAAGATCTTCATCCCTCTCTCTCTCCATCTGCTCTCTCTCTCAACATCTGCTCTCTATCTCCCTCTCTCTCTCTCTGAACTACGTACACCACACCACCACCACCCCCACATCATCCCCAACCTCCGCCACCGTCGCCGCCAACACCACCGATCTCCGGCCACCGCAACCACCATCACTCTCCACTCCTCCATCTCTTACACACACACACACAGACACCCACATCCTCCCTCTTCGATTCAGCCGGCAACGACACCACCAAACAACCTCATTCGCCTCGTTTTTCCGGCGACTGGTTATCTGGTGAACCACCACACGCAACCAGCAGCGGCGTTTCAGCGGCAGCGGCGGCGGAGCCGCGTATCAGCAGCGGCGGCGGCAACCCTGTTCCGTTCGGGTTGTTTCTATTTGGGGCAAGGTCAGTTCCGTTCGGGTTATGCGGTGGTGGGGGTGATGATACGGTGGTGGTTTGTTCTTGTTCGAATCTTTTGAGGGTTTTATGAAGATGGGTTGTTTGTTCTTGTTCTTGAATTTGTGGGTTTAGGTTTTGGGTTTGGTTTGGAGTGATTGGAAGTAAAGGGGTTTTGATTTGTGGGGATTCTTGGTTTGGATTCTTGTTTGATCTGACATTTGATTGGAACGACGGATGGCGGTTTCTGCTGCTGCGACGGTGGATGAACGGAGAGGAGGTGGTGGTGGTGGTGTTCTAGAGAGAGGAGAGAGAGAAGAGAGAGGGGTTGTTTAGAGAGAGAGAGTGCAGAGATATGGGGTGTTTGGGATTTTGTTATATTTTTTTCATTTATAAAATATAAAATGACCAAAATGCCCTTGCGGAAAAGGACAAAAACCAGGTTTTTTTTTGGAAATCTGACCTGATTTGAGATTTGGACTAAAATGACAACAAAATGCAAACCACAGGGACCCATATGTAATAAGTTTGAGATTTGGACTAAAGTGGCAAAACTGGCCAAACCACAGGGACCAAAATGGCAGTTTACTCTTTAAATTTTCTTAAACACAATTTTATATATATTTTAAATAATGAATAATGCGTGACTAATAAGGTATATTAATTAAATGTTAACGTCTTCAAAATTAAAAATAATTTTCAAATATAGATTAGTTGGACAATTAAATTTAAAGACAAATGCAACTCTACTTTTATTCAAAATTTTATGAGTTGTTGGAAGCATCTCTTCTCTTGACATAAGGTGCTTCAGATATCAGTTATCATACTAAAAGCATCTAATCATAATCAGTCTCATACTAAGAGCATGCAAAACGCTAGTTAAAGCCCAAAATCCAAACCCGTCACATCACTCGCCACATCATTCCAAACCTCAACCATTACAAACCTACTTTTTCTTCCAACACTAAACCATTCAAAAACTCCACGCCACACCTCACTTTTACAGTAAAAATAAATAAAGAAAAGCATGTGTGTATGTAATACCACTTAATCAAACCGAATTTGTTAGCTAAACCAAACCCGACCATCATAGTCAACCTCATATAACGTGGGGTGGTCTACAATTAGTTGGCTTGTGTTGTTGCATTAACAACATTTATTCTCTAAATGAAAATTACACCTGATTTTAGTATTATTATTACTGTATAAATTAAGAATTAAATTCATAATTATCAATCCATCTCATTATTATTAAATAGCTTATCTAACATGAGGTTGTTAATGTGCAAATCACTACGATATGAACCAAAGAAACAAATCAAATACAAAACTGCAGAGTTTGGTAAAAACTATTTAACTCTTATTTAATTATAACAAAACAAATATTTATCTTTTTTGCTAATCTCAGATATAAAGAATAAGTTATTACTTTCAAATGTTATTGGTCTTAAGTCTTAACTGAATTAATAATTAATTAAATGTTATTTTTTCAAATCAAAACACATATTGATTAGTATTCAACTTATTGAAGTTGAGTTGTTTAATTCACATGACCTCAAGAGCATTCATGGACCTAATATCATGAAATGAACCCAAAAGATCAAACTATCAAGATACCTGCAAATTTTGAGTTTCAACATAATCAAATGATTCATTAAAGATTACCACTTTGGTTGTCGAGGCAGTCCTGCATCAGACACACGCAACTATGATGTATGAAATGTGGTCTCACATCGTTACTTCATTTTGATGCTCTTTTGGTACAACTTTTTCAAAAGTTTAAGCCTTTGGTGAGTGAAAATAAAGTCGGTTCCCTAAAACATAAATTCTTACACAAACCATCGTAATAACATATTCCTCAAAACCCAAAATCCCATGGCTGATAATATTCGATCGATTAATTAAAGACTCGTATACATGCCCCAACCAGTTTTAATACTTGGAGTTTAAACGATTTTAAAGGCACAAATTTTAAACCCAAGCTAATGGCTTACTCACTTTTAAATACTTGAAATTAATCCATTTTTAAAGGTCTAAATTTCAAATACAAAATCCAAAGTCGCTAGAAGAGTCGCAAACTAATGATACAGGTTATCACCCATGAGAGCATCTCGGGCTCGAGGAAATTACTTATATAACTTTTATTTATGGTTAATACATACTTAAAATCATAAAAAGTATGACATGTTAAATAAAATGATACAATAGAGAAATCGCATTCTTGACTTATGGCATCTGTTCATATTGCATCGAAATTCAATGTATGGTTCGGATACTTCTAAAGGTGATGATGACTTTTCCTTTTTTTTTTTATCTAGAATCTAATATGACATTTGTAAACCCAATATATGGTATGACAACATACTGAACTACTTCAACATGTAACTATTGATAATTATTAGGAATCAAATTTATGTGTATAGTAGGAATCAAGTATTTAGTTAAGGACTATGTCTAAGAGGTAGATTCTAACACATGCTCAAATTATTATTATATTCTAACCATCATTTTACAACCACCAAAGAACCATTAACCATCCACACTTAAATTATTGTACTTTATCACCCATTATCCTTCATAGAAAGAACCAGAGAATATTCATAATGAATAACTTTAAAAAAAATAAAAATCAAACTGTTATCACTATCTACAGTGCAATAACAAAAGATAAAAGAATACTGTTAGTAGAGGCCAACGGTCTTAACAACATCTAGTGTATCGACTTAGGGTTAATAAAAAATGGAGCCGTTTGATCGATTTTGTAACGGTGAAAATAGGTTCTTTCAAGTTCATATTGGTTTTTAGTTAGACGCAAGACAAACCGATCAACTACTCACGAAAACAGTTTCACATTTGCTATCTAAAAGGGAACATCATGCCCATTTTAAAAATTTCTTTTATATCAATATATCATGTTCGGTTCAAACTCATTCAATTCCCGCATCCCTAAACCATCTCTACAATTTTTTAAGACCTAAATAAAGCCACAAAACCAACATATTAAAAGAAAAGGTGGCCTATTTGACTTTTTACATTAGGCTTTTCAATGACTTGTATAAAGGGTGAGCAATACCATTTTGGTCAGTGGTTTCTAAACTTAAGAACACGTAACTTGATTAAAAATAAACATCAAGTATAACTTTATCGGTTAATTCAAATAATTAAAAATCTTTCTTTCCAAACATGACATTTGACGTTTACCCCAACTAAATTAATAATCTCTCTTTTCAACCCGAACCATGACCTTTTTGCGGTTTACCCGTTACCATTTTCCATAGTTTTAAAAACAAACATTATATTAAATAGAATTCTTATTAGTTAATAAAATTGTTTTTCTTTAAATGAAATACATGAACAAATATCTATATATAAAAATAGTTTTAAGGGACAGTGGACTGACGAAGAAGACGGAGATAAAAGAATTAGGAAATGAGGTGTTTGTTTGCGGGTCGGTTGTAGAAACTTCACGAAGGGGAAGGCGCCAGATAGATCAGTCTAGTTAAGTATTTGTTTGTTTGCTACGTTTTTTTCAGGTTAATCTTATATAAAAAAAATACAAAAAAGTTTTGAAATTGTCGATGAAACTCACTGCTCGAATGCTCACTGTGATAAAACCGATAGCTAAAACCGACAACCTCCCCTAGAAAAACGAATACCCCTAGAGTACTGCCCCTTTTGTAAACTCTGTATGAAACCATGAAATTTATCATCATAAAGCAGGGTCGGCCTAGCCAAGTGTAGGGTGGACAACTGTATAGGCAATGGTAGAGCTTGAACGAAAACTTGGTGGGAGCCGGACTCTTAAAAGTTCAGTATTTTATACTATAGAAAATAAATTTTGAAAATTTTCAGTAAAACTAAACACTATGAGCGAAAAATTGGTAGAGGACAGGCACCCCGAGCCTCCGGGAACTCAAAACATTTAAAAAAATGTATACATTTTAAAAGACCAATTCAATCGAATGGATTGAATTGCTAAACAATCACACTTGAAGATGTGATTATTGTAGTATAAAATAATCACACTTGAATTGTTAAATATCGTTCAATGTGATCGAGTAATTCTCTGTGTAACGAAGTAAGGGTGTAGATGGGGTGATTTTTGTATAATGTTTTTGGTTTTAGTATCTTGCTGTTTCTAAAACATTGTACAAAACTTTTGGTGATTAAATAAGATGAAGTTTGCCGTTCAAAAAAAAATCACACTGGAAGAATAAAACATCATTTAAAGACCAAAATGTACGTTTGTTTGATCACATAGTTCTTCATTCCTGTTTCTTTCATTTCAAAAAAATTTACACTACACAGAAATCTAGACACATAATGAGAGAACTACATTATTAAAAAATGAAGTATTTATTAGTTATTATCATATCTTTCTCTCATTATCTGCATTCTGCAATTCACTGCAGGTTGATGAATCCAGTTGTGATTGCACCTACTATTGTAGATGGTTTCCCTCAAGCCGGTAGTTGTGTTGAGACCAGTCTTCCTCGGATATTATTGCTGAGTATCTATTCTTTGGAATCTAGTATTTCAAATATACGTGGTATGTGTGGTACGTGTATATTACATAAAGACGTACACTTGACTCATGCTTGTAATACCAGCTAAATAATCTCAGTGCCAACGCTATTAGTCGTTTTGCAGGTCCCTTTGACTACATGGTTGTCTGCATTTTTCTTGACAACTGGTGGTATATAGGACGTAGATTAGGCATACCCGTCTCCAAAATGTTAACCGAGTCTTGCATTAAACATGCATATACAATGAGCAACTGCAGGACTGACACATATACACCACCTGTAAGTGTGTTTAAACTGATTTTGCATCATGCTAGTTTAAGTATAAAACATCAAGAAACTTTGTCAATTTTCTATGATTCAAACAATGAACATATTGTATACTTTCATACATATGGTTTATGTTAGAGGGATGGGGATGGATCTTTTCTTGTGCCAATCTTGTATTAACGAACATTTTGACTACATTTGAGTTGGGTTATACAGGAGTAGCATATTATTCAGCTAAATAACATTTTCCGGGTAGGAAATTTAATTTACAATAAATAAAAGTATATATATAACATTTTTAACCTCTAAACTACTAATTTTGATGTAGGATTTTTTTTCTAAAAGTGGCAGCAAAATGTGCACTTTCTTATCATTTTTTCAAGTCTATGTAGTAAAAACGCCAAAAACAATGTGACCAAATTCAAACGATTGACCTTTCAAGGCACACCAACCATTCGCCAAGCAACTTGCTCAATGTCCTGTCGGCCATTTGAAGTGATTCTTCTTCCAGTGAAATAAACAAAACAAAGATATTTAAAATAGAAGTAGAGCACTATACAAGTTTTTCTAATACGCCAATTGTAACACCTCGTAAAATCACATCCAATGATGTATTGACACGTGTAATAAACCCCAATAAAGTCAAACATTGAAATTTAAGGACTAATTTTTTGAAAAATCGAAAACTTTGATTATGAAAGGACTGGAAGTGTTAGCATACCTAAAATAAGTTTCTAAATAACCTCTCACGATGATTATATGCACAAATGAGCCGCTTGTCGATCGAGTGTAGCCGTTTGCGGAATTAATTGAAAGTTTGCGCAATGAAAGGTTAAAAGCGTCAAAATGTTAATTCTTACCTCTGAGCGACCTTTTAACAAACCGGGAGCTTCATGATATTTTATTATACTCTCGGGAATGCCAAACATTGGTCGTCTAAGGTTTTTATGCCTATAAGTAAAGTTACGCGCAACTTTGCAAGTTAGAGGGACTGAAAGTGTCAATATGTTTAATTATACCTCTGAATGACCTTTTAGCGAACCCGAAGCATCGTGATGTTTAATAATACTTTCAAGAATGCCTAATATGGATTAGATGAGGCTTTAATGCTATTAAATGATGAGATGCGCAAGTTTGCGCAATAGAGGGACCTAAAGCGTCAACTTTTGAATCTACGCCTTTCGGTGACCAGTTAAGTGAACGGGAGCATAGTAATATTTAAGTATATTCTTGGGAATGCCCATTATGGGCCATGGAAGTCTTGGATGTCATTAAACGACATTCCGCGCTACTTTGCGCAATTAAAGGACTAATTGCGTCAAACTGCAAAAGTATACCTATTCGTGGGATTTCAAACCTTCCGGAATACGACCATGAGTTAAACATACCCTAATTGTCCTTTATGTAGCTTAGATATAGGCTTAGAGGTGTTTCGTGCGCAAAAATAAACTTTTAAGTCATGCAGGGACTAAAAGTGTCAAAAAGTGCACAAGTTTGCATTTTCGCGCATATCTTGCATTCTGGATATATCCGGACATCCAAAAATTTATGTAATCATTAAAATATTTTATTTTAGTGATCGACATGATAAAATTCCATTCGTCGCGTAATTTGGATCGTTTTTCGCGTCCGTTCGTATTTCGTCGTAATTAGATGAACAACGTGACCGTACGGCCAAACGAACCGACATCCGACATGTTTTTGAGCATGGTTCATGTCCCTTATGTTTAAGCATCATAGTAGAGCCTTGAAAATGGCCTAACGAGCCTTAAATGTGCCAAAAAGGACCTTATATGCACACAGGGACCAAATCTGCCATTTCTTGAACTTAGTTTGCTGGGCTGGACTGTCAGGCGGGGCGCGTAAGGTCACACAGACCCCTACGCGGGCCGCAAGACCTGTACAGATGCAGAAACAGCTGCAGACAGCCTGTTCGTGACTGGTTTTTGTTCAAACTGGTTTCCAATACTCACAAACTCGATTCTATGGGCTGCCCATTGTATAATAAAACCACCCAACACTTGTTGTGATCTGGTTATAGCTCCCCGACACTTGTCGCGATCCTACGAGGTCCCGAAAAGTATATAAGGAGGTGGGTTTTTCATTTTCACCTCACACCTCCATTCCTTTCTGCTCTTGTCTCTGAATTAGGAGGATCTTGAACCCTTTTGAGAACCTCCCTCGGTCCTTTGGACTCTTGTAAGTATCCTTTCGTGCTTAGTTTAATTGTTTAGCGATTAAAAACCGAAAAGTCAAGCGTTTGCGATAAATGCTTTGACTTTCAAACGGTTGAGCCATTGTTCGCAACGAACATGGCTACGTGATCGTAATTAGGTAGGTATTAAACCCTCAAAAGGGCACCTCCTAATTACCACGTTTACTTAGTTAAATTGTCGGGTCAAATAAAAGTCAAATGAGTTAGTTTTAAATAAAATTCATAACTATTAATATAAAAGTCATAAAATCAGTTTTCCCACTTTAATAACTTGGTAAATATTAGTTGAACATGCCTAAGCATGATTCAACCCGACAATTCTAAGTATAGGCTCGGTTCGGAACCGAAAGTCGCAAAAGTTGACTTTTGCTTTGACTTTCAGTTCTGACCCGATTTAGCTTAGTTTAGATATGCCTTAGGATTCCTTTAGGACCAGGTTATATGTTAGTGTAACCCTCTGAGGTTATACAACTTGGTTCCTTAGTTATCCTATTCATTTACATGTTTCCGTTATATGCTTAAATGTTGACCATTATGCCCTTTTGACCCTAAAACGAGAATTTTGAAAATATGAGAGGAAAATAATCTTTATTACTGAATTATAAACTTGTACCTAAAATTTGACATCAGTTTGAGGTCTAGATTAGGAGTTATGCTCATTAGCGTAAATGAAAAGCTTTTTATTAATTAAACGGCATAATTAGCATAAAGCCTATCTAAACCCAATTTTTGATACCAAACTTTTTACCTACTGATATAAAATAATATTTTGGGATTTTTGAAGATTTTTATTTATTTTTAGGCTGAGCATAACATAGGGTTCTAGCTTTGATTCGGTAATTGCCGGTTTTGCCCTTTTGGCCCATAAAATGAGTTTTACAAATCTTTTTGACACCAAACCTTTTTCTACTGATCTAATATGATAAATAAAATATTTTAAGTCTTCTGGAATAATAAAAATATCAGCTTTTCATGTAAAACCCGGAAATCGCTTAAAACCGTCTTTTTACGCGTTTTAAGCGCATAGTATGTATTGAAACTATTTTAAATATATAAGGTTTAATACCTACTGATGTTTTAAGTAAATTTTCATAATTAAACAGTAGGGAAAAGTTTTAAACTCAGAATTCTAATTTTGACCTTTAAAGCTTAAGTGAAATTACCAAAATGCCCATTCGGTGCATAGTTTGGTTATAATTAATAAATTTCACATATATGTAATACTCTACTGATATAACTAATTAAATTAAGTATTTTTACTGATTATATCAGACCTAAACCTTAGATTAATATTTAACCTCTCTTGTAACCTTTAAAATGACCAAAATACCCCTACGGGGCATAAATTGGTTTTAAATTCGTTTTGGGCATAATGGAAGGTATCCTACTGATATCACAACATATATAAGGCATATTAACTTAGGAAACCTGTTCATGACTCATGCGGTTACCCGTTACGCACTTTCGCGTTCGGATCGGCTTATGTAACTAGTTTGCATAAATTAGCCGAAACGGGTCAAACCTTATCATTTTTATCTCAAAATCCAGAATGTGTTTAGTTTACCCTTATTACACAAGTATACAAGCTTGTCGGGTCTAAACCACATTCTAATCCGATTCTCGCTTAATCATGCGTTTTGAACCGTATCCTCCTTTAAAACTAACCGGTCTAAGAATAGGCTTAATTAAGACCCGTTAGGAATCTAATAGGTTATTAAAAACCTTCGTTCCAGATTTAGGAGCCCAATAAAAGCTATCTGTACTTGCTTGGTGGTATACGGCTGGGATAAATTGTATAAATTTGCTCAGGTAAATACTTTTAACTTATTTTCCCTATACGGGCTTGGGGTACGGTATATAAAATACCGCTTGGTCGGGTATTGAATCTTTAATCGTATAAAGGTTAAATTATTGAAATATCCCGTTTAAATTGTTTTGTTTGCTTAAAGCCTTTGGGGGGTTAATGACCATGTCCCGGATATCCTTGGCATCATTTTACGAAATGGCCACGACCTAAGCACACGGATGTAGGCGTACACCCGTTAGTGCATATATAAATAATAAGGTATAACCGCCGGTTTCAGGAATAATCCGCCGCGGGACTATATCATGTGGTGTGTCTATTAAGCTCTAACCCGGTGTCAACCCGGGCTACTGAACGCATAAGGAACATATAATTCTTTTACAAGTTTATATATAAATAATTATCCCAAGTTATAAAAATTTTTGTGCCATGTGCATTCAAATCAATTTTCTAAAATTTTTTTCAAAATGAGTCAGTTAATTGTATTTACCAGTGTTAACTGACGTATTTTCCCAAAAAGGCTAAGTGCAGGTACTAATCGGAATAGGCTGGCTACTCCTAGCATCAATAAAGAGTCTCGCAAGCTTAGATGTTAAGGTCTGTTGAACAATCATCTTTTATTTGATCCGCCTGTGGATCCTTTACATTCCGTTTGTAATATTTGATATTACTTTTGAATCGGATTTGTAATATATTTATCTTTTGCTTCCGCTGTGCATTTAAATTGTGTTGTTTGACTATGATGATATCAACTACGTCACGATACTCCCCACCGGGCCCACCGGTAATACGTGGAAATATTGGGGTGTGACAGGTAAGTATCAGAGCCAACATTGAGTGAATTAAACACTAGCCTTTTGTGTTTAATCTCAATGACACAGTAGCACATTCCTTGACCTTCTGAGTCTAGACTTAACATAGGAATACTCTCATCTCTATTCAGAGAATTATTGCTTTTAATTCTATATTTTTAATACGTCGCTAAGCAAAGGAGCCGTAATGGAAATCCTCCCCATCCAAAGCCTAGGAATGCGGAGCTTTGTACTGCGACTAGGATAAACGTGCAACCAATGAGAAAACATTCAGAAATAAAATGAAGAAGAAACTCCTTTTGCTGAAGATCGTTTCCTTAGTAAGTCCTTATAAGGGCATACTTATCTTTCAGTCCCTTCATGGACAACATCATTCCTTTCAAGTCCCGATTAGGGCAATTCTGTACTCTTTTAAAAATCATTGGAATGTTTTATCTAAATTTATTTATCATTATATATGAACATAATAATAACATTCCTTTTATGAGATCTACCATTATAATAAAATGGCGAAATCTAAAAAGGGTGAGACCTAGCCCATGTGTCATTATAAGACAGGGCCAAGATGGTAGTTCCTCAATTAGATTCAGATCCTTGTTAACATCTCAATTTAGGATTTTCTGCGTTAAATATTAAAAAAAGAATCTTAAAGGTACAACCTAGCCTATATGTCATTTCAGACAAGGCCAAGATGGTAGAACCTATTCAAAAGATTCAAATCCTTGCTAACAAACATCTGTAAACATGTTAGCATTCCTGGCAAATGTGATTCGATAAAATCGCATAAATCATCCTTATACTGGATTCTCCCGAAATCCTTTTCTCATTTTGTGAATTCAGCATCCATTAGGGATATAATGCTTACGGGCCATATTCATTGTCATATAAGACAAAAGACAGTCGTAGCCTACAACTCCCTGTCAAGAAAAGGCATGAACAACGTTCAAGCCTAAATACCTTGATTCTACAAAATCATGGTTTATAATTTAAAGTTGCCCTTATGACTTGGCCTTTTCGTGCCAATAGTTATATTTTAATTAAATTTAGGATAATTATAATGGAAATCCTGAATAAAATAAATATCATTCCTTTCCTGCCAGTATACATATTAGAAAGAATCTTAAAAGGTATAACCTAGCATGAATGTCATTAAAGACCTGGCTACGATGGTAAAACCTGTTTAAAAAGAGATTCGGATCCTTGTTAACATCTGAAAACATGTTAACACTCCTGACAATATTGATGCGATAAAATCACACTTGTCATCTTTATATTAGGAACTTCCAAACCCCTTATTTAGCGTAAATGATCAAGAGGAATCATGGCTAATAAACGTCGAACATGATGAACACATCAAAACATCCATTGGGATGAATACCTTCGGGCAAAGATGTATACATGAAAAAGATAGTTTTATTTCATAACTTCTTGTCAAGACAATGAACTATGAAATTTTCCGATCCAAAGGAATCATCGATTATGTTTTAAAATTTCCCTAGTGACAAGGCATCAGTGCCATCAAAAGTCCTTTGGAACAAGCCCTTGTGCTGTATATAAAATGTCGGTACGACCTCGACAGTCGTGATTTATGTCCCCTGTCTAATAAATATGAAGGATTATATTCCGTTTAAACGCCAAAGATGGTTTATTTAAAAACCTAGGCAAAACATAATCAAATAAATTTAATACTATCTATTGGCCTATATGGTTGATTTACACCATGGCTATTTAATCATCAAGTTCGACAATTCACTATAATTAAGCAAATTATTACTACTTGGTTTGTAGCCTTCAAGGCTTCACCATGGCTGACTCCTCTGAGGCTCACAATCATCCAGTTGATCAGAATGATGGTGCCAGACTGAACTTAACAAGCACCAAGTTACAGGCTATGTTAGATACAACCGTAAACAAAGCTGTGGACCGAGTATTAAAGGATCATAAGCGAAAGTGCGATAATACCCCAACTAAGGGTTACAAAAAGGGTAAGACCGGTTCAAGCTATAACCAGTCCAAGCCAAAGGAGGCAAAACCCGAATGTAAAACCTGCGGGAAGAAACACTTCGGAAAATGTTTCTATGATCAGACCAGGGGATGTGTCATCTGTAAGGAGATGGATCACAAGACCCATGAATGCAAGGAACTGAAGGGCAACCAGCAGTCAGGTGAAAAGACCAGATGCAAAACCTGTAGGAAATACCACCTCGGGAAATGCAGATTTGAATCTCAGCCTCTACCCTGTGGAATCTGCAAGTCCAAGGAGCATAAGATCTTGGATTGCAAGGAGTTGAAAGACGCAACCTGCTATGGTTGCAATGAAAAAGGGTACATCAAGACAAATTGCCCAAATAAAACCAAGAAGCCTGGGGATGGTAAGAAGACCAAAGCTGGAGACTCTCAATTGGATGCTCAAGAGGCTATTCAGGATGACAATGTCACAACAGGTACTTTCTTTATCAATAACGCTCATGCTAGAGTATTTTTGATTCAGGTTCATATAAGTCTTTCGTAGACAATAGATTTTGTAAATCATTAAATCTGCCTGTTAAAAACTCTAAGCGTTTAGTATAAAGTAGGATTGGCCGATAGTACCTCAGAGACTGCTTCAGCAATATTAAATGGATGTTTTATATCCATTAGGAATCATTCTTTTCCGCTGTCCTTGGTTCCATTAAAATAAGAGGGGCTCGATATAATGATAGGAATGAATTGGTCGTCTTAAAAATCAAGCCCATATTGTGTGTGATAAGAAGCAAGTAGTTATCAAGACTCCTTATGGTGAGCCTTTGACAATTCAAGGAGACACTGGGTATGGATTACCTAAGCACTTGTCGAATATGGTATTTAATACCAAAGCTTCGAGTATGGAAAACTCGGAAAGGACAAACACCAGTCGCAATTCTAGAGAGGCGACAAACGTTAATGGTGCATCAAATGTGAACCTCAATGTTAATGGAGTTAATCTCCAAAACTGTAATTAACACAGCTGTTAGAAAGGCTATGAGAAAAGTCATAAAAAGGTTCAAGAAGCCGAATGCTGCTTGCTCTAAAACACATGTCGCTGCTCATGAGAAGAGCTTTATTCATACTTCAAATGAGAAGAATAACCCAAACAAAATCATATGTAGCAAGGAGCCCATTCCTTTTAGGATATACTTAAAGGTACTTCGTCTCTTGGAAGTCAAGAGAGTTCAATAGTAAAAAGGGGCCATCAATTACAGGAAATTGTTGGATGAAGTAGAAACCATTAGGTGTATCAGCGGTTATGCTGGAAAGGACACGGTGAGGTATGCATCACAATCATCTGATGGCAATACCCTTAATTAGAGAGGACATTAAAGAAGTCCACAAGAAAGATCCTTTTATACAATATGGGATGGTCTAAGTTTTAAGGACCTTATTAGAAAAACCTATTATCCGCTTCGCGAAATGGAAAAAGATGGAATAAGAATTTTATGACTCTCACCATAAAAGTTCTAGACTGTCGACAATATGATACAAATTTTAATTCATTGGTTTAGATAGTACCCTATTCCATTTACCCAAAATCTAAGCTCAATGCAAATAATTATTGGTGGTTAGTAACGACAATAGGAGGGCACATTAAGGACTCAAAGCCTGCTTATTAAAAATCCATTATGAATCTACCTCAGCTACTCACGTTATATAGATTAAGAAATAACCAGTCAAAGCTAAGACTGCCCTAAAATTTGTCAAAGATGTTGCAGCTAAGTTTAAAAGGATTAAAAATGGAAGCGTTTAACTCTCCTGATGAATGATTAGAGGCAGTTCACATTAATAATGACACCAGATAAATCCCTTATTGTGATTTTATTGCTAAGAGTTACGTTTGGGTTCAGGTGCTGCTAAGTCTCTCATAAGATCATAAGCTTAGCAAACTTTTAGAAATTTTCCCGTAAGAACCCCATATATTAAGTGTAAGATAAAACTTACAGGCAAAATCATAAGAACCATTTCTTCTGTTTCTGTCAGAAACCTTCAGTAGTAGAATTTTAGAAGTATCCCCTCGCTAGAGGAAGTACGTCAGCATATATAGTTAATATCTCCTTAATCACTATGGATTACGAATACCAGATGGTATGATGAAAGCGCCATATGAGGATTGGTGTATCTTAATAAGTTCCATAGATTGCTTCCATGCCTGATCAGTATGGAGGTTTAATGCATGGGACCATAAGGATATTCCGATGGTCATACGGTACTAAAGTCAGCTAATGGTATTCAAAGAAGATATCCAGAATGGAATTGTCCAAGTAAATGTCTCCGATTAAGGAATTCGTGGACTCGTAACATAAATGTGTCACTTATCTGACACAGAATAAGATAGATGAATTGGAGCCTGAGATTTGGAAAATCTCTGTAATCTCCTTATACCTTGGTTATCTTCTCCAAAGATTACCTTGTTTACCTCCTGGAAGGCTAGTAGAGTTAAGATTTATATCCCATTTAGGGCTGTATTATTATGAAATCTCCAAAACGGCTAGTACCATCGTTTGAAGAATCGAAACCCTTAATAGGTAGGTTTTAAAATAGAGGATTCATATAGCCTAACTCAATATTCTGAGAATTCAGTATAGTTAATTAAGAAAGACGGTTCATTTTGCTTATGCATTGATTACCGCAACCCTAATTAGGCAACAATTAAGAATTGCCATCAGCTACCCAGGATCGTCGATTTGTTCGACTAACGGCGAGGATTAGCTATTCCTTAAGATTAGTTTTAAGCAATGGTTGGAATAACCATCTTACCTTAAAATAAGCTTTCCTATAATAGTTGTTATATAAGTATCAAGGCTGCTTCTTTGGAGACCTTGTATAGGTGGAATGTTAAACATTTATTGTTGGACAAAAGATTGGTAAGTCCAATTATCAGGATCTGAAAGTTTCCTTGGAAACAACGAATAAGATCATACCAATCCATAATCATCTGTAAGTTGCCAGTATTCGACAGAGAATCAAGGATTAATGAAAGTAGCAACCCTCCTAAGTTCTTGTTAAGGAATAAGGTTCAACAAAAGATATCACCCAGGAAGGGTGTGCCAAGTTGTTAATTATCAGGCTAGTTAAGCTCTGAATATACAGAATCATTCGAGGGAATCGAATGTATCAAGATCAAATAGCTTATAAACCTATTTAAGGAACTTGGCGGAGCTCGCAATGCATTACACACTAATGATTTAAGGAGGTGTTTCACCAATAAGTTGAGAAGCATTATCACATAATGATATGCAGATTTATGATATAATGAGTAACCTGTATCAATTAGGGATCAACAGGTTAAGAAGCTCCAAAAGGATACATGTACCTAATATAAAGGTCATTTTGGGAGCTTGGAGAGATTCCAGATATGCTATAGAAGTTAAGTCCATTATGCGACAAAAAGAACTTCCAGCATTTTAGCAAATCTCGAGGTCGAGATTTCTTTTAAGAGGGTGAGGATGTAACACCTCGTAAAATCACGTCCAATGATGTATTGACACGTGTAATAAACCCCAATAAAGTCAAACATTGAAATTTAAGGACTAATTTTTCGAAAAATCAAAAACTTTGATTATGAAAGGACTGGAAGTGTTAGCATACCTAAAATAAGTTTCTAAATAACCTCTCACGATGATTATATTCATAAATGAGCCGCTTGTCGATCGAGTGTAGCCGTTTGCAGAATTAATTGAAAGTTTGCGCAATGAAAGGTTAAAAGCGTCAACATGTTAATTCTTACCTCTGAGCGACCTTTTAACAAACCGGGAGCTTCATGATATTTGATTATACTCTCGGGAATGCCAAACATTGGTCGTCTATGGTTTTTATGCCTATAAGTAAAGTTACGCGCAACTTTGCAAGTTAGAGGGACTGAAAGTGTCAATATGTTTAATTATACCTCTGAATGACCTTTTAGCAAACCCGAAGCATCGTGATGTTTAATAATACTTTCAAGAATTCCTAATATGGATTAGATGAGGCTTTAATGCTATTAAATGATGAGATGCGCAAGTTTGCGCAATAGAGGGACCTAAAGCGTCAACTTTTGAATCTACGCCTTTCGGTGACCAGTTAAGTGAACGGGAGCGTAGTAATATTTAAGTATATTCTTGGGAATGCCCATTATGGGCCATGGAAGGCTTGGATGTCATTAAACGACATTCCGCGCTACTTTGCGCAATTAAAGGACTAATTGCGTCAAACTGCAAAAGTATACCTATTCGTGGGATTTCAAACCTTCCGAAATATGACCATCAGTTAAAAATACCCTAATTGTCCTTTATGTAGCTTAGATATAGGCTTAGAGGTGTTTCGTGCGCAAAAATAAACTTTTAAGTCATGCAGGGACTAAAAGTGTCAAAACGTGCACAAGTTTGCATTTTCGCGCATATCTTGCATTCTGGATATATCCGGACATCCAAAAATTTATGTAATCATTAAAATATTTTATTTTAGTGATCGCCATGATAAAATTCCATTCGTCGCGTAATTTGGATCGTTTTTCGCGTCCGTTCGTATTTCGTCGTAATTAGACGAACAACGTGACCGTACGGCCAAACGAACCGACATCCGACATGTTTTTGAGCATGGTTCATGTCCCTTATGTTTAATCATCATAGTAAAGCATTTAAAATGGCCTAACGAGCCTTAAACGTGCCAAAAAGGACCTTATATGCACACAGGGACCAAATCTGCCATTTCTGGAACTTAGTTTGCTGGGCTGGACTGTCAGGCGGGGCGCGTAAGGTCACACAGACCCCTACGTGGGCCGCGAGACCTGTACAGATGTAGAAACAGCTGCAGACAGCCTGTTCGTGACTGGTTTTTGTTCAAACTGGTTTCCAATACTCACAAACTCGATTCTATGGGCTGCCCATTGTATAATAAAACCACCCAACACTTGTTGTGATCTGGTTATACCTCCCCGACACTTGTCGCGATCCTACGAGGTCCCGAAAAGTATATAAGGAGGTGGGTTTTTCATTTTCACCTCACACCTCCATTCCTTTTTGCTCTTGTCTCTGAATTAGGAGGATATTGAACCCTTTTGAGAACCTCCCTCAGTCCTTTGGACTCTTGTAAGTATCCTTTCGTGCTTAGTTTAATTGTTTAGCGATTAAAAACCGAAAAGTCAAGCGTTTGCGATAAACGCTTTGACTTTCAAACGGTTGAGCCATTGTTCGCAACGAACATGGCTACGTGATCGTAATTAGGTAGGTATTAAACCCTCAAAAGGGAACCTCCTAATTACCACGTTTACTTAGTTAAATTGTCGGGTCAAATAAAAGTCAAATGGGTTAGTTTTAAATAAAATTCATAACTATTAATATAAAAGTCATAAAATTAGTTTTCCCACTTTAATAACTTGGTAAATATTAGTTGAACATGCCTAAGCATGATTCAACCCGACAATTCTAAGTATAGGCTCGGTTCGGAACCGAAAGTCGCAAAAGTTGACTTTTGCTTTGACTTTCAGTTCTGACCCGATTTAGCTTAGTTTAGATATGCCTTAGGATTCCTTTAGGAACAGGTTATAGGTTAGTGTAACCCTCTGAGGTTATACAACTTGGTTCCTTAGTTATCCTATTCATTTACATGTTTCCGTTATATGCTTAAATGTTGACCATTATGCCCTTTTGACCCTAAAACGAGAATTTTGAAAATATGAGAAGACAATAATCTTTATTACTGAATTATAAACTTGTACCTAAAATTTGACATCAGTTTGAGGTCTAGATTAGGAGTTATGCTCATTAGCGTAAATGAAAAGCTTTTTATTAATTAAACGGCATAATTAGCATAAAGCCTATCTAAACCCAATTTTTGATACCAAACTTTTACCTACTGATATAAAATAATATTTTGGGATTTTTGAAGATTTTTATTTATTTTTAGGCTGAGCATAACATATGGTTCTAGCTTTGATTCAGTAATTGCCGGTTTTGCCCTTTTGGCCCATAAAATGAGTTTTACAAATCTTTTTGACACCAAACCTTTTTTCTACTGATCTAATATGATAAATAAAATATTTTAAGCCTTCTGGAATAATAAAAATATCAACTTTTCATGTAAAACCCGGAAATCGCTTAAAACCGTCTTTTTACGCGTTTTAAGCGCATAGTATGTATTAAAACTATTTTAAATATATAAGGTTTAATACCTACTGATGTTTTAAGTAAATTTTCATAATTAAACAGTAGGCAAAAGTTTTAAACTCAGAATTCTAATTTTGACCTTTAAAGCTTAAGTGAAATTACCAAAATGCCCCTTCGGTGCATAGTTTGGTTATAATTAATAAATTTCACATATATGTAATACTCTACTGATATAACTTATTAAATTAAGTATTTTTACTGATTATATCAGACCTAAACCTTAGATTAATATTTAACCTCTCTTGTAACCTTTAAAATGACCAAAATACCCCTACGGGGCATAAATTGGTTTTAAATTCGTTTTGGGCATAATGGAAGGTATCCTACTGATATCACAACATATATAAGGCATATTAACTTAGGAAACCTGTTCATGACTCATGCGGTTACCCGTTACGCACTTTCGCGTTCGGATCGGCTTATGTAACTAGTTTGCATAAATTAGCCGAAACGGGTCAAACCTTATCATTTTTATCTCAAAATCCAGAATGTGTTTAGTTTACCCTTATTACACAAGTATACAAGCTTGTCGGGTCTAAACCACATTCTAATCCGGTTCTCGCTTAATCATGCGTTTTGAACTGTATCCTCCTTTAAAACTAACCAGTCTAAGCATAGGCTTAATTAAGACCCGTTAGGAATCTAATAGGTTATTAAAAACCTTCGTTCCAGATTTAGGATCCCAGTAAAAGCTATCTGTACTTGCTTGGTGGTATACGGCTGGGAGAAATTGTATAAATTTGCTCAGGTAAATACTTTTAACTTATTTTCCCTATACGGGCTTGGGGTACGGTATATAAAATACCGCTTGGTCGGGTATTGAATCTTTAATCGTATGAAGGTTAAATTATTGAAATATCCCGTTTAAATTATTTTGTTTGCTTAAAGCCTTTGGGGGGTTAATGACCATGTCCCGGATATCCTTGGCATCATTTTACGAAATGGCCACGACCTAAGCACACGGGTGTAGGCGTACACCCGTTAGTGCATATATAAATAATAAGGTATAACCGCCGGTTTCGAGAATAACCCGCCGCGGGAATATATCATGTGGTGTGTCTATTAAGCTCTAACCCGGTGTCAACCCGAGTTACTGAACGCATAAGGAACATATAATTCTTTTACAAGTTTATATATAAATAATTATCCCAAGTTATAAAAAGTTTTGTGCCATGTGCATTCAAATCAATTTTCTAAAACATTTTCAAAATGAGTTAGTTAATTGTATTTACCAGTGTAAACTGACGTATTTTCACAAAAACGCTAAGTGCAGGTACTAATCGGAATAGGCTGGCTACTCCTAGCATCAATAAAGAGTCTCGCAAGCTTAGATGTTAAGATCTGTTGAACAATCATCTTTTATTTGATCCGCCTGTGAATCCTTTACATTCCGTTTGTAATATTTGATATTACTTTTGAATCAGATTTGTAATATATTTATCTTTTGCTTCCGCTGTGCATTTAAATTGTGTTGTTTGACTATGATGATATCAACTACGTCACGATACTCCCCACCGGGCCCACCGGTAATACGTGGAAATATCGGGGTGTGACACCAATACAGTTAGTAAAGCTAAATTAGCGAATAAACAGGAACCCATGTAACAACTTCCTTAAATATGACAACTAATCAGGAACAAATGCCTAATAACAGGAGTGTATATCCAACCCAATGTGGGCTGTTTGCAGCCTTGTTTGGGCGAAATTGACATTTTACTCAAAAAAACTAAGAAAAATATTTTAGATTAAATGAAGAACAGTGCATGCCTGCATCAAACGCAAAGCTGAACCCTCTCTATACCAAGCTTTCTGCCAGTTGGGTCTCAATTCCCTACACGCTTGTGCATCAGTTAACACCCGGTCAGCTTGCCCAAGGAGGATCCAACAGAGACAACGATTTGATAACAACGTAGCGTAACTCGGGTAAGAGATAGAGGAATCATCCAAGCTTAAAAAAGCACACGTTAAACAGGTTAAAACTTAAAACTTCGTAATCCATTCTTTAAAAAAATAATCTATTACTAAAATATTATAAGTTTTCCAATCATTACCGACTCGCTATCGGATAATCAATAAACAATTAGACACAACGTATAATAAGTGAAACCAAACTGATCGATACAAAATTGACCCGCAACCCACCCATTTTGCGATCTGTACATAAACTCATAATGCAGTAAATGAATTTTATACATGTTGCAAATACTGATATAATTCAATTTTTCCAGGAGCTGAAATCTGCATGCCTGGGATTTGATAGCCAAATTTTGGCCAATTTTGACTCGACACATTTGGGAAACCACCTAATTTGTTGAGCTAACATAGCAAGTTGATTATTACCCTACTAAATTCACATAAAAACAAAATTAGTGCTCATTATCTCTGAAAAATCACCATCGGAACTCTGGGTTGTCAGAATCGCAGGCGGAAGTTTAGTCATTTTTTTCCAATGCTACGTTGCGTGAATCTTGTCGTTACCAGCTCAAGTCATTGGAAACAAAATTTACCAGTTTATCCCACTGGTTCGAGCCATGTTAAAAAAATACGTTTGTTTTCAAAACCTCATCAACTTATTAAAACTGACCCAATTGACCCGTGTAAAAAACCTATTTGTTTGATAGAACTAACCCAATTGAGGTGTTTAAGAGAAAAGGATCATTCTAAGTATTAAATAAAACTGACCACTTGAGCAATATAATGAACAAATCGATCGACTTGTTCTATAAAGCTAACCTATTTGACCCATTAAAAAAACTTTAAAACTATGGCATGTATGAAAACTATACAAATCATACTAACCATCTTCCAAAACTAAAATTTTACAGTGAAATAGCTTACCAGATGGTTGTTGACGACGCAGAAGTTAAAAACACTTTTGAAGTTAGATTAATATTCTATTTTGCTGCATAAATATTGCACTCATGTTGTCGGTTGTTCTAAAATTTAGTCCCGGTTCCAAAACCTTAACATAATATATAAATTATAAAGCCAAAACAAATCAAAGGATGGATTTAGATAATCATGATAGATAGAAAGCTTACCAAGATCGGCACTGCCATAAATCTCTAACACAACGCATCCAAAATAAACTAATTAACAACAACATTTGATTAAAACAACATAGGAAGCACAAAGAACTTACAGTGCCAAAAACCTATATAGTTGACGATCTGAACACAGTGCCGGAACCCAACCCTAGTGATTACTTGTCTTCGGGTGATCGGAACAAAGTGACAAATCTGAACATAGTGCCGGAACCCTAGCAAGTTGAGGAGAAAGGCTGGCGCTGTGCCTCCGACACCGCCTCTGTCTCTCTCTCTTCTTGTCAAAACACACCGTTCGAAAAACAACAAAATTCTAAACAGCTTTGAAAAAAAACTGTAGAAGTTAAGAAACATACGGATAATAAAATATGAAAACTTGTTAACTTTTTATAAAAATATGATAAAAAAATGAAAACTTGTTAACTTTTTGTTCATTAAGCCAACCTTTATCACCATGAACAGTTTCAACAACAGGTTCGGCTGATTTTGCCGATGTATCCTTCGTATCTCTCATATCGTTAACGTCAACAGCTTCTTCTGGATTTCAAGAATGCTTGGCATCAACGTTTTCTTCGTTCCGAGTGACCATATCTCCATTGCTCATTACCTGATTGAGAAATGTTTTTCATCTTATTAAATATTATCTAGTAAAGCATATCGTTAACTGATTTTAATGTTATAAATAGATAAAGCGCTTTTATTCATTTATATTATAGATATGTGAAACATGTAGCCTTTTATTCCCATAAACTATTTGAATAACTGATTGGAAATTTCCTCTACAGTTGATAGGAACTACACATGATTAAAAGTTACATTTTTTAAATTATTAGTATAATATAACTGAATAATAACTCTTTAAGAGGTTGTAAGCATTTAAATACACTTTTTGTCATTTTTAACCCGTTTAGCCGTTTTCATATGGGTAACTTAGCTTCACTATATTTACACTTCCATTAGATAAATATGGAGTAACATATACAATATTTCTAAAATCATTACCAATCTTAACCACATAACCATTCACTATTCAAATGTATCTCTTTAAAAATTATTTATATCTTTTAAACTTCAAAATAGA
This sequence comes from Helianthus tuberosus, assembly GCA_030545235.1. Classification (NCBI taxonomy): domain Eukaryota; kingdom Viridiplantae; phylum Streptophyta; class Magnoliopsida; order Asterales; family Asteraceae; genus Helianthus; species Helianthus tuberosus. Next base: position 1,208,360 of record CM060452.1, read on the forward strand.
ATAAACAGCATAGTAAGTTCTTAGTTGAGTTTCAAATTAAATGAGACCCTAATTTAAAACCACATATTTTACTAACCCTGTTTGAATGATCTATGTTGTATATAAACCAAGAGTAAAATTAAATCATAAGTAATACCATTGGATACACATTCAAAAACATACCATTTGATAGTGATGATCAACAACCTTTCATGAATAAGAAAGAACTCCAAAAGTTTTGCTATTTACTGGTCGATGGACAACCTTTTTGCGCCTGAAACACTGAATCAAAGATGCCAAGTTAGGTTATAATATACGTATTTGCTTAAGAAGGGATGACATGCATACCTAATCTAGTTGTCGCCAACTACGTCTCTACCGCCACCAGCGTTGTGAAAGGACCGTCCACAAAGATTGTTATTGGAAAAGTCACTGCAGAAAATAAGAACATCAAACCCATATTATATTCAGCATTTTAAGAACAACTTGATACATGTACTTATGAATGAATGATGAACCTTTAAAGACCCGATCAAGCATCTCATCGGACTCGGCGGTTCCAACTCCGATGTCAAACCCTGCACATGCAACCACACTATCTATGTCAAATTCAATAGATGTTTATGTGGAACCGTAGAACTACTTATAGGCATCGTCGGTCTTTGCGTGATATTATCAGATCCATGATTAAAAAACATAACCAGAAACAAACAGAAGTACGGTATTATTGTAACACCCCAAAATGAATTACTAGACACATGAGTTAAATAAATTAAAGATTTAATATAGTTAATGGAAAATGTTATAAGAACTAGTAGTACAATGAGTTGTGAGTAAGTTATATAAAAGAAGTAAACTAGAAGGGGCATTTGTGAAAAATTATGTAGTGAAAGGATTAATAAAATAAAAACCAAAATTTCACACCCTGGGGTGTGCTGAGTTCGACCAGAGCAAGGGGAAACAAGGGGGAACCCTTGTTCTTGCTAAATTCAATCAATTGACAACGGATTTCAAGGATAATCAGTTGCATGTCTCAAATTTTCGATCATCTAAGCATACATAGTGAAGTGGTAAGTCGAATTTCATGATTTGGTGAATTGTAGAAAAAGGGTTTCAACCCAATCATGAGTTTGTGGTATGATTTGTGTAAGTTGGATGTTAGGGTTACTCCCTAGAGTAGAAATCATGTTTGATTTTAGGTCAATTGAAAGATAATTGTATAAACCCACTTAATGAAAAATTAGCATGAAAGGATGATCAAGTAGAAGTAACTATGTGCAATCTTGATATATTATCTTGCTTGTAACACGTGAATGGTAGATAAATTGATGTAGAATAAAAGAATTGTATGAACTTGATTGATTATTAATGATAAATAAGATGGACTAGTAAAGTCATGCTTTGAATACTTGTACATTATGCTTTATTAATGAGATGCACACCAAATATTTGATGAAATGCATGAGAGAATAAATGTGTGAAATTCTGAAAATTTGTGATAATGTTTGTCACTTGAAAATGAGAAGTTTATGTAAATGATGGAATGAAAGTGTTGGGCTAATTGAATGAATGCGTTTAATGTAGGCGTGAAAGAAGAAAACTCAAACACTAAGAAAACGGGAGACTCACAAGATCGAGGTACGTTAGTGTACACCTTATTTCTATCATGTTGTTATATGTGTAACAATCTCTATTGTATTATGTTGTTATGTTGGAATCGTGAAAGTTGAAATATAAGATTGTTGGAAGTAAAGTTAGATCCGTCATAAACGGATGTAGAGAAATTAATAAGATACGAAAGATAATGCTTCATATCCGGTTCCTTCTAGTCAAACCGGGTATGGGAAGATAATTATGTTTTGGATGAAAGATTACTCGACCCGTCTTATCGGGTTAGAGTGTAATCGTAGGTAAAGAATATATTCGTTCGTTGTAAACGAATCAAATGAAGGTTATGGTAATCTTACTAGTACCCGTCGTTAGCGGGTATGTTAAGAAATGAATGCTAATCTCTATATTGAGACGAGCATGTAATGAACCGTCTAACGGTTGGTAATGTAATTGAAAGATGTAAGGCCGCTATAATGATTAGTCGGGTTGTTAGTCAATCGTGTTGATGATGAAATGCTAACTTCTTTTGTTTATATTGAACGTAGGTAAATCCTCAGTTTAGGCGACTTGGCAATTTGGAGCGAGCATACGCACACTTTATGACCATCAAGCGCTTCTGCTAATCCGTGTTAATGTTTTTGGGTTAAATGTTTGTTTTGTACAACTTGTTAGTAGTCACACTTTTAAACGCTCGATGTTTTGGTTTTAGTAGTGTCTTGTTGAACGGATTGTAGAATTGTATTTAGCTTTGATTATGGTTAAAACAGGGGTTGACTCGTTTTATGGACGGGTCATGCCCAAATTTTGTTAAAATTGTGTACTAATGTTGTTAGTATTACAAACTTTAAATCGCGAAAAGTTTAGACGTTTTAAAAGTTTGTATTTTACTTTGCCCTTTGCATGTTATTTTATTTAAGTGAAAAACCGGGTCTTACAAGTTGGTATCAGAGCCTAGGTTTGAGGGATTCGAGCAAGAGTGATAGTGCTTGAACTCAAACCGACGGCTCGTGCAAAAGTGTGCTCGCTCCAAGATCGCCAATGAGGTAACGTTAAGTTATAAACGAATGCAAGTATGTTTATTATGTGTATGATGAAAATATTAAGTTAAATATGTGGGGAGTATAGTTCGGGAGGTTAAATGAGAAGTTTCAGGAACCGTAAGGCCGAAACGGACTTGGAAAAACGAATAAAAGAACCCAAAATAAGTTGCAGCGATTCTGCGAATCGGAAGGCCGTCGCCGACGGGCTGACTTCCCGTCGCCGACGCCACCCCTTTTGCCGACGGCCTATCTGTCTGCCTACGGACATTTTGGGTGACGCCCTATTTACAAAGCCCGTCGCCGACGGGGTGTGAAGCCGTCGCCGACGGCTAGCGGAATTACAATCCGCTGAAAACTTTTATTTTTGCATTATTTTCGCGTTTCGAGTTCCCGAGTTGTCCGAAAACCTATTTAATGACTATGTAGGGTCCACGTAAGGCCTAATAAGCTATATGTAACCACAAATAGTGGTTATGAAGGAATGAAATTGAAAAAGTCGAAGGTAACGTGTCGAATGACACTAAGTGAATGATGAAGGTATAAAAAGGGAGTAAAATTAAAACGTAAAGATACGAACGAAGTAACACGGACTAATGAACTACGATATATATTGAAAGCTTGTGATTTGTATTAAATGTAAACATGATGATGTGTAGATGGATGACGCAAGAAGTGTTAATGATGATGACGATACGGCTCGTCAAGAAGCGTTTAATAACAAAGTCACAGAAGTGGCGGAAGGGGTTATCCAAGCTTATCTTCCATGATTAGCTCAAGAAGTAGAAAGTAGAGTGTTGGGGGTTGTGGAAGCCATGATGACTAGCAAGGTCGAAGAATTGAAAGAAATGATTGAGGGATCTAAAGGTAAAAGTAAAGAACGACGGTGCACGTATAAAGATTTCATCGCATGCCATCCTGCAACATATGATGGTAAAATCGATCCGATCGCATGCCAAAGGTGGATTTCAAACATAGAAGCGGTATTTATACGAAGTCGGTGTGATAAGGAAGACCAGGTGATGTTTGCTACTAGTCAACTTACTCTTCAGGCGAAAGATTGGTGGGATGCGCATAGTAAGGAAGTTGGGGAGGACAAGTTGCAAGAGATGACTTGGCAGGAATTCAAGGAACCTTTTATGAAATACCACTGTCCTCAGTCAGCCATTGATAAGATTCAGGAGGATTTCTTACGCCTCCGACAGAAAAACGAAACGATAAACGAAATATCAAACACATTCATGGATAAGATGAAGTTTTGCGGAGACTTTGTGAAGACAGAAAGAATGAAGATCAACCGCTTTTATGGTATACTAAAGGCGGAATTTAGGGAGTTCATCACTCCCTCAAAGTGTGAAACTCTTGACGAGCTTATCAATCTGGCACGTGATAGAGAAATTGAAATTAAAAGGCAAGAAGAACGTGGTGAAAAGAGGTCGTTAGAAAAGGGGACAAATGCAAGTCCATCTAAAAAGGCGAGGTTCCAATATCAGGGAAGGAAAGATAAGTCGAAGGGTAGTATTACTCCTTGCAAGACATGTGGGAAGCTTCATACGGGGGAATGCCTTTTGGGTAAGAAGGGGTGCTACAAATGCGGTGAAGAAGGGCATACCTCCTACAAGTGCCCCAGCAACCCGAAGACTTGTTTCAACTGCTTCCAAAAGGGGCATGTTAAGTCAGAGTGTCCTAAACTTCAGCAAGGGACGAATAATGAAGGAAAGAACGAGGATAGCTCTAGGGCGAAAGGAAGAATGTTCCAAATTACATCCGAAGAAGCTAAGTCTCACCCGAATGTGGTCTCAGGTATCTTCTTGTTAAATTCCTTGCCAGTATACGTATTGTTTGATACCGGAGCCACCATGTCGTTCATTTCGAGTGAAATAGTGCAACACCCTTCTTTTAGAATTGAAAGAATGATGGCACCCTTAGAGGTAGAAATAGCCGATAGTAAAAATTATTTGTTGCACGAAATCTGTAGAAGTTGTAAGTTAACTATAGAAGATGAGGAATTTGACATCGACCTTATACCTATGGTTTTGGGGGAATTTAAAGTAATAGTGGGTATGGATTGGATGTCCCAAAACCACGCGGAGATAAATTGTGAAAATAAAACCATAACTGTCCAAACTCCGGGTGGAAACCAATTAAAAATCCAAGGAGAAAGAAACGTAGAAGCGAAACTATGTACTATTGCCCAAGCAGTCAAGTATGTAATTAACGGAAGTAGGGCCTACTTAGCTTACGTGGTGGACGCTCAACGAAATCTCTCGAAGATTGAAGATGTCGAAATAGTGAATGAGTTTCCGGACGTATTTCCGGAAGAGTTGCTGGGACTCCCTCCCGAGCGGGAGATAGAGTTCCGAATTGAGTTAAACCCAGGTGCAAAACCGGTAGCTAAGGCTCCATATAGGCTAGCCCCCACCGAGATACGGGAGCTAATGACACAATTGCAAGATCTTCTCGACAAAGGCTTCGTACGCCCGAGTGTGTCGCCTTGGGGAGCGCCTGTATTATTCGTTAAGAAGAAAGATGGGTCGATGCGCATGTGCATCGATTACAGAGAATTAAATAAGCCGACCGTGAAGAACCGCTACCCTTTACCTAGAATTGACGATCTTTTTGATCAATTGCATGGGGCAAGTTGGTTCTCTAAGATAGACCTGCGTTCGGGGTATCATCAAGTTAGAGTGCGAGAATAAGATATTCCGAAGACCGCGTTCAGAACCCGATATGGGCATTACGAATTTCTAGTTATGTCCTTTGGATTGACAAACGCGCCGGCTGCATTTATGGATCTTATGAACCGGGTATGCCGACCCATGTTAGATAAATCGGTGATCGTGTTCATAGATGATATTCTAGTTTATTCGCGGAGCAAGACTGAACATGCGAGACATTTGCGTGAAGTACTTGAAGTTCTCCGTAAGGAGAAACTTTACGCAAAATTCTCAAAATGTGCCTTTTGGCTCAGGGAGGTGCAGTTTCTCGGCCATGTTATAAACTCAAAAGGTGTGCTGGTTGATCCATCAAAGATTGAGGCAGTAATGAAGTGGGTTTCCCCGAAAACTCCAACTGAGGTAAGGAGCTTTCTAGGCCTTGCGGGCTATTATAGAAGGTTTATACAAGATTTTTCGTAAATAACGTTACCATTAACAAGATTAACGAGAAAGAAGGAGAAGTTTGTGTGGAGTAAAGAACAAGAGGAAGCCTTTCAAGTGTTGAAGGAAAGGTTGTCTAGCTCTCCAGTTTTGACACTCCCAGATGGAACGGAAGATTTGGTTGTCTATTCAGATGCTTCACATCAAGGTTTAGGGTGTGTTTTAATGCAAAGAGGGAAGGTTATCGCGTACGCGTCAAGACAACTGAAACTGCACGAAGGAAACTACCCAACCCATGATTTAGAATTGGCGGCGGTAGTTTTCGCCTTAAAGATCTGGAGGCACTATCTTTACGGTGCGAAATGTACAATTTACTCGGATCACAAAAGCCTTAAATATTTCTTCGAGCAGAAAGAATTAAATATGAGGCAGCGGAGATGGTTAGAACTTATCAAAGATTACGATTGTGATATCCTTTATCACCCGGGAAAAGCGAACGTGGTGGCTGATGCGTTAAGCCGAAAAGAGTATCCACCCCCCATTCAAGAAAAATCCATGAAGATGATTGTTACGCCACGTTTACTTGATATGATACGAGATTCCCAAATAAAGTCGCTCGGAGCAAAAGACCCAAAGAAAGAAAGAATGAAAGAATGAAAGGTATAGCCGATAAATTAGAAGAAAATTCGACCGGACTCAAATCAAGATTTGGTCGAATTTGGATACCACGATTCTGCGAAGTCAAGACCGCTCTACTCGACGAGGCTAATAAGTCACGATACTCAATCCATCCCGGGGCAACCAAGATGTACTGGGACTTGAAAACCAATTACTGGTGGCCGGGTATGAAGCGCGATATTGTAAAGTATGTCTCGAAATGCTTAACATGCTCCCAAGTGAAAGCAGAACACCAAAAACCATATGGGGAGTTACAACCCTTGGAAATTCTAGTCTGGAAATTGGAGGAGTTAACTATGGATCTGGTAACCAAGCTTCCTAGAACGAAAAAGGGGCATGATCATGCAATATGGGTAATCGTAGATCGACTCACAAAAAGTGCCCACTTTCTACCTATTCGAGAAGCTTATTCTTCGGAAAGAATGGCAGAAGTTTATTTGAACGAGATAGTTTCTCGACATGGGGTGCCCGTGTCAATCGTCTCAGACAGGGACACAAGATTTACCTCTCATTATTGGCAAGAGTTTCATGAAAGTATGGGCACGAAGCTACACATAAGCACAACCTATCACCCTCAGACTGATGGTCAATCAGAACGAACCATCCAAACTCTTGTTGATATGTTAAGAGCTTGCGCCTTAGATTTTGGCGGAAATTGGGACAACCATTTACTACTAGCGGAATTTTCTTATAATAATAGCTACCATAGTGGTAGTCAAATGGCTCCTTATGAACTGCTTTACGGGAGGAAATGTAGGACTCCCGTATGTTGGGGTGAAATAGGGCAAAGAGGGCTTGCACCGAGTGATTTAATAGTAATGACCAATGAAAAGATTGATTTGATTAGAGCTCGACTGAAAGCGGCCCAGGATCGGCAAAAAGCTTATGCAGACAAGAGAAGGCGTCCTATCGAGTTTCAAGTCGGAGATCATGTTCTATTGAAAGTATCACCATGCAAGGGCATAATCCGTTTCCGCAAACGGGGTAAGTTAGGTCCTCGTTATATCGGACCGTTCAAAATTTTGGCTCGAATTGGAAGGGTCGCATACCGATTAGAATTACCATCTACACTAGACGGGTGTCACACCCCAACCAATGGCGGAAACATCGGGATGAGACGAAGTGTGAAGATTGCTCGAGACATCATAACGCTATTTGTGACAATATTTAATAAATTGATTTCATTTCATAGGTAAATTGTCAACAATACAAGAAATTCAAATAACAACAAGTTCAAAGGAAATACATAACAACATAATAAAAGTTGATACATCATTTAAACCTAAACGTCTATATGTGTATCTAGGCATCATTGCTACTTCATTTCATAGCATCATCATCGTCAACCTGTAACATGTTTAAAATACAATTCAATGCAAAAGCAAAGGCGAGTATACAAGTTTGGTACGTACATAGCATAAGATAAGTTTTGAACAATTCCTCATAGCAAGCATGTGATTCAAGATAAACAATAGATTTGGCATGTGTCTAACATATCAAACCAAAGAAACGCAACATGCTCATGACATTACCACGAGATAAGATGGCGGGTCGTTAATCCTATAGCGCTACAAATGTCAAGGATTGGCTCGTACGAACACGTAATGTTTTACCCAAGTTTAAAGTATCAAGCAGTCACGTATACAAGTATGTTATAGGAATGTTCATGTGTTTAAGCAAAATGTTCATGTGTAAGTTGTTGATAAGTAAACATGTTACACCCCAAAAAGTGGTAAAAGTAAAAAGGGGGAAATACGAGTATACTCACGGTTTCTCAAAGTTGTTCCTTTGGTAATCCCTTGACGAGTTGAAGGTTGGAAACTTCAAGCCTATAAGCGATACAATTCTTTCGTATATAAAACAGTCAACAGAATCCCCGTTTCTGATGTGGAAGATCAGACTAAGCTGCAACCACAGAGCATACTACGAAGAGAGAAGAATGGTTTGAACACTTGGTGTTCTTTTAGAATTCTTAAAATTCTTGATTTAAGAGATTGAGAGAATTAGAGAGATAGAAAGAAGGATAGTGGGAAGAAAATGGTAGAAGGAGGTTGGTATTTATAGGTGAAGAATGTGGAAAAGGGTGAAATATGATTGGTTAAAAAGAGTGGAAGAGGATTGATGAGGTGGAAAGATGATTGAAGGAGGTGGAAAAGGTGATTGGAGAAGAAAAGAGGTAGAAAAGGTGATTGGTATATTTCTTGGTTTTTCTTATGTATATATTATGTAATTGAGTATAAAAAGTATAATTCAAGTATTGAGGATGTACGTATAAGTATTTATACGTATGAATAGTGTCGGTTTGCGTATAAATACGTATTTAAATGATTGGTTGTGTGAATAAAATATGTATAAAATGTGAATTTTATTATCAAGTATCGTTTAGGTTCAAAGCCTGATGTATGCATAAGTTTCACGTATTTACAAGTTTAGCACATAGTTTCCATGTTTCATGAAATTGAACGTATGAGCACATATGAGTTATGTATAACATGTAATTAACATAATACTAGTTTTATTCATGATTCAAGCCTCGGATTTTACAACGGTTACAAAGAAAGAACGATTACAGGAACACAAGGTTTCCAAAAATAGAAATACGAACAAGGCTTGCTATAAATGGAAGTACAAAGTAGCGGGGCGTTACAGTCTCCCTTTCTTTTGGGAATTTCGTCCCGAAATTGAAGAAGACTTAGGAAACAGATGTGGATACTTTTCCTTCATATCACTCTCGAGCTCCCAAGTAAATTCAGCGCCACGTTTTCCTTCCCACCGAACCTTGACGATAGGAATTCGACTGCGCTTCAATTCCTTGGCTCCTCGGTCCATGATTTCAACTGGTTTTTCCACAAAATGAAGTGTTTCGTTGACTTGTAAATCTTCGAGAGGGACGTGTAGTCCTTCGTCAGTTAGGCACCTCTTCAAGTTGGATACGTGGAAGACAGGGTGTACATTGCTGAGTTCTTCAGGCAGGTCCAATTTATACGTAACATTGCCAATCCTTTCGAGAATTTTGAAAGGACCAACGTAGCGAGGTGCGAGTTTCCCTTTCTTGCCAAATCGGACCACGCCCTTCCAAGGGGATACCTTGAGAAGTACGAAGTCACCTACCTCGTATTCCATTGGGTTACGTTTCTCGTCGGCGTAGACCTTTTGTCGGTGTCTGGCTTTCAGTAAGTTATCTCGAACCTGTAAAATCTTGTCCGTCGCCTCTTGTATGAGTTCGGGACCAGTGATTTGAGCGTCACCAATCTCGTGCCAACAAATAGGCGAACGGCACTTGCGACCATACAATGCTTCAAAAGGTGCCATTTTAATACTCGTGTGATAACTGTTATTGTACGAGAATTCGACCAAGGGTAAGTGTCTATCCCAGTTGCCACCAAAATCAATTACGCATGAACGAAGCATATCCTCTAAGGTTTGGATAGTACGCTCGGTTTGACCGTCTGTTTGAGGATGGAAGGCAGTACTAAGGTTAAGTTCAGTACCCATAGCAGATTGAAAAGTTTGCCAAAGGCGAGACGTAAAACGAGCGTCGCGGTCGGAAATGATGTCAACGGGAATGCCATGGCGGCAGATGATCTCATCAGTGTAGATTTGAGCCAATTTAGCGACTTTGAAATCTTCACGGATGGGAAGAAAATGAGCCGACTTGGTTAATCGATCAACGATCACCCAGATACTGTCATGGCCAGAAGAAGTGCGGGGGAGCTTAGTGATAAAATCCATGGAAATGCTCTCCCATTTCCAGACAGGAATCCTTGGTTGTTCAAGTAAGCCAGAGGGACGTTGATGTTCAGCCTTCACCTTCGAACACGTGAGACATTTCGAGACGTAAGTGGCTATATCCTTCTTCATTCCAGGCCACCAATAGGACGTACGCATATCATGGTACATCTTGTCGGCACCAGGGTGAACAGAATACTTCGTGTTATGCGCCTCTTTCATCAGGAACTTGCGAAGGTTATTGCGATTAGGAATCCAGATACGATCGAGGTAGTGCAAAATACCATCAGGTTTGGACACGAGACTGTTTTCAGCACCACATTGCATCTCGTTGTAGAGGTTACCCTCATTAACAGATGAATATTGGGCTTCACGTATGCGATTCTGAAGATCATGGACGAGTTGGAAACAACGGATACTTTTGACATGAGTTTTACGACTGAGAGCGTCTGCTACTACGTTCGCTTTACCTGGGTGGTATTTGATCTCGCAGTCGTAATCGTTTAATAGTTCCACCCAACGACGCTGACGCATGTTCAGTTCTTTTTGATCGAAGATGTGTTGAAGGCTCCTATGGTCGGTGAAGACCACACACTTAGTACCATAAAGGTAGTGTCGCCAAATCTTCAACGCAAAAACAACTGCTCCAAGTTCAAGGTCGTGAGTAGTATAGTTCTTCTCATGTATTTTGAGCTGCCTTGACGCATAAGCGATGACCTTGTCTCGTTGCATGAGCACACAACCAAGACCAAGGCGAGAAGCATCGCAATATACGACGAAGTCGTCGTTTCCATCAGGAAGTGTGAGGATAGGAGCATGGCATAGCATGTCCTTGAGCGTTTGAAATGACTCCTCTTGCTCGGGATCCCAAACAAAAGGGTTATCCTTTTGAGTCAAGGAGGTCAAAGGGACAGCGATCTTCGAAAAGTTGGAGATGAAGCGACGATAGTAACCAGCAAGACCAAGAAACGAACGAATTTCGGACGGAGATTTAGGTGTGACCCAATTCTTCACAGCTTCAATTTTAGCGGGGTCAACGTGAATACCAAGTTCGTTGACTGTATGACCAAGGAATTGAACCTCTTTTAACCAAAATTCACACTTGGAGAATTTGGCGTATAGACGTTCAGCACGAAGAAGTTCGAGGATAAGACGCAGGTGTTGTTTATGCTCCTCTTGCGTCTTGGAATAGATGAGAATATCGTCAATGAAAACGATCACGAAACGGTCCAAATATGCTTTGCACACTCGGTGCATCAAGTCCATGAATACAGCAGGTGCGTTGGTCAAACCAAAGGGCATGACCACGAATTCGTAGTGACCATAACGTGTACGGAAGGCGGTTTTAGGCACATCTTCTTCGAGAACTCGAAGTTGATGATACCCAGAACGAAGGTCGATTTTTGAAAAGCAGATCGCGCCTTGCAACTGGTCGAAGAGATCGTCGATGCGCGGAAGAGGGTATCGGTTCTTGATAGTAAGCTTGTTGAGTTCACGATAGTCAATACACATTCGAAATGACCCATCTTTCTTTTTGACGAATAACACGGGAGCGCCCCAAGGAGAAGTACTAGGGCGTATAAAGCCTTTATCCAGAAGCTCTTGAAGTTGACTTGAGAGCTCTTGCATCTCAGAGGGTGCTAAACGGTAGGGAGATTTAGCGACGGGCGTTGCGCCAGGCACTAAATCGATGCGAAAGTCGACAGAACGAGCAGGAGGCGGACCAGGAAGATCGTCGGGAAACACATCAGGGAAGTCACGTACAACGGGAACGTCGCTTATGCTTGGGCCTTTGTCCCTCTTTTCCACAATGTGGGCAAGAAAGGCGAAGGTACCCTTGCGTAAGCATTTGTTTGCTTTGATACACGACATAAGCTTAAGGCCTTGAGAAGGCTTTTCACCATAGACGTGTAGGGAATCACCGTTTGGAAGAGGTAGGCGAATAAACTTCGCAGAATAGACAACTTCAGCACGAACTCGCCTAAGCCAGTCCATACCTACTATGACGTCGAAACTACCCATTTGCATAGGTATGAGGTCGATAGAAAACGTATGATCGTTAAGGAGTAAAGAACAATTGGAGAGAACAGAATCAACAGCGACGGTTTTACCATTAGCAACTTCGACGGCGAAAGATTTTGGCAACTTAGAGCGTTTACACTTGAGCAAGGATTCGAATTCTAACGATACAAAACTTTTATCGGCTCCAGTATCAAATAGGCATGAAGCATAAACATGGTTAACAAGAAACGTACCAGAAATGACGTCGTTCGCGTTCTGAGCCTGAGCAGTAGTGAGAAGAAAAGCTCAACCTCGAGCGGGTGGTAGAGCCTGTTGCTGCTGCTGTGGCTGTTGCTGTGGCTGTGGTTGTTGCTGTTCAGGCTGTTGCGGTTGGTATCGCTGAGGGCAGGCGTTGGCCATATGGTTGGTATCACCACACGTGAAACATGCTCGCACAGGGGCGACTTGATTTGGAGCCAGAAGGGCTTGGTTTTGATGAGCCTGTGGTAGGATGCGGCAGTACGGGGAAGTATGCCCATTTCGGCCACACCTGTCGCACTTTCGACAACGAGCATTTGGAGGGTGATGATATTGGCATTTATCACACTTAGGTAGCGTTCCCACGTAATTTCTGCGCGGAGTTTCCTCGTTGGCATTAGCAGGTATGGCTTGTAGGGGTTGTGGGTTTGGCGGAGTGACGACCGCATAATTTTGGCTCGAAGCCTTCCGCTTCCTGTCTTGATTTCTCCTGGATGATCGGGAGTGTAAGGTCTCATCAGTAGTAGTGTCAGTTGTAGCTTGGCGTGCATTCTTCGTTGAAATCTTGTCAAAGGTTCCATGAAGAACACAGTTGTTGTTAAGTTCAGTGGCTATACGAAAAGCATCCTCGAGGGTTTGGGGGTTGGCGGAGGCAAGATGATTAGTCAGGGAAGGTGCAACACAACGAACAAATTTGGCTATGGTCTTGGGGACGGTCTCGACTTGTCCAGGACATAGGACACTAAGTTGTTTAAAGCGCGTGATCAGGCCATCCATGTCACTCCCTTTCTGAGTAAGGCTCCAAAATTCGTTCTCCAATTTTTGGAGTTCATGGGGAGGACAGAAGTGGTCTTTCATAAGTTGTTTGAAATCGTCCCAAGGCATAGCATGTGCAACATCGTTTCCCTTTTTGTTGCGTTCCGTCGTCCACCATTCGAGTGCCTTTTCACGAAATACCCCAGTAGCGTTCAAGGTTCTTAGTTCATCAGGGCAGCCACTTTGCAGGAAGGTAAGCTCGATTGCATCGATCCAGTTCATCATGGCGGTAGCGCCATCCTTGCCAGTAAACTCTAAGGGTCTACAAGCCATAAATTGCTTAAAACGGAAGGTCGATTTGGGTTTGTCTGCCCTTGAGTCGACGGAGCCATGCGGTGAATCGGTGTTTGCTTGAATCTTGCTAACAACATCGGGTAGGACCTTAGCAAATTGTTTGGCCATGAATCTCATGCAATCCTTTTGTGACATGGTTTTGGAAGTCGAACCCCTCTTAGACTTGGTCCTCCTTGATGCACCTCTGGACGACATCTAAGGATGGAAAGAAAAGGAATGGATGAGACTTGGTCATAATTTTAAAACAAGGTTTTTGCATGTAAGTAAGTGTTCATGTATCATATAAAGTTCATATAAAGCATAAGTTTCCAACATGTATTCAACAAGTATAACACATATGATTGCGTAAAGGGGTATAAATTTAGTTTGTTCACGAGAGTTATTATTGTTCTTGGTTGCGATGACGTGCGAAACGAGTTTAAAAAGTTTGAAATGAAGAACGTTCAAGTATAAAATCACATATAAATTGAGATACATAAAAGAGAGGCTCAATAAAACATTGGATTGTTTCGGGTAGAGAAACGTCGACTATTCCAAAGTGGGTCGAAAGTCCTTTCGAATTAGAGAAAACGTGCTTTGGCCTATAGGTAAGATACTCTCGTCAAGAAGCGATTAACGGTATCTTACCCTTCCAGTTACTACACGTCTCTAATCGATCAAACAATCAGGACTTTGGCGAGATCGAAAATCGAGGAGTGGGACTTAATCGACAAGGTGCGGGTTTCACCCCTAACTTGAAGATTTCGTACCCCAAATGTGGTTGGTACTTGTCGGGTCAAAATAAAATTTCGACACTTTGACAAGGGTCCACTAGAGTTGAAAAGGAAATTACCATTAAGTTATGGATTTCACTCCTAGCTTAATGGTGAAATTTCGTGCAAAAATGGTTTAAGGTAGAATGAGAGTCGTTTACCAAATTGTGGGTTTCACGCCTATTTTGGTAAAGTTGTCTCGTTTATGTTACAAAAGTATAAAATTAACAAAAGTGTGTTCGTGTTAGCCTTAGGAAAGGCATGTAAAATTAACAACAAGAAGTGTAGCTAGGAAGCATGTAAGGTAGAATGCATAAGTTTTAAACAACAAATAAGAGGAAATTTTCCTAAAACTATAGACTAGGGCAAAAGCATAGCAATTTTCCTAATTCCCTATAGTTATGGCTCTGATACCAATCTGTCACACCCCAACCAATGGCGGAAACATCGGGATGAGACGAAGTGTGAAGATTGCTCGAGACATCATAACGCTATTTGTGACAATATTTAATAAATTGATTTCATTTCATAGGTAAATTGTCAACAATACAAGAAATTCAAATAACAACAAGTTCAAAGGAAATACATAACAACATAATAAAAGTTGATACATCATTTAAACCTAAACGTCTATATGTGTATCTAGGCATCATTGCTACTTCATTTCATAGCATCATCATCGTCAACCTGTAACATGTTTAAAATACAATTCAATGCAAAAGCAAAGGCGAGTATACAAGTTTGGTACGTACATAGCATAAGATAAGTTTTGAACAATTCCTCATAGCAAGCATGTGATTCAAGATAAACAATAGATTTGGCATGTGTCTAACATATCAAACCAAAGAAACGCAACATGCTCATGACATTACCACGAGATAAGATGGCGGGTCGTTAATCCTATAGCGCTACAAATGTCAAGGATTGGCTCGTACGAACACGTAATGTTTTACCCAAGTTTAAAGTATCAAGCAGTCACGTATACAAGTATGTTATAGGAATGTTCATGTGTTTAAGCAAAATGTTCATGTGTAAGTTGTTGATAAGTAAACATGTTACACCCCAAAAAGTGGTAAAAGTAAAAAGGGGGAAATACGAGTATACTCACGGTTTCTCAAAGTTGTTCCTTTGGTAATCCCTTGACGAGTTGAAGGTTGGAAACTTCAAGCCTATAAGCGATACAATTCTTCCGTATATAAAACAGTCAACAGAATCCCCGTTTCTGATGTGGAAGATCAGACTAAGCTGCAACCACAGAGCATACTACGAAGAGAGAAGAATGGTTTGAACACTTGGTGTTCTTTTAGAATTCTTAAAATTCTTGATTTAAGAGATTGAGAGAATTAGAGAGATAGAAAGAAGGATAGTGGGAAGAAAATGGTAGAAGGAGGTTGGTATTTATAGGTGAAGAATGTGGAAAAGGGTGAAATATGATTGGTTAAAAAGAGTGGAAGAGGATTGATGAGGTGGAAAGATGATTGAAGGAGGTGGAAAAGGTGATTGGAGAAGAAAAGAGGTAGAAAAGGTGATTGGTATATTTCTTGGTTTTTCTTATGTATATATTATGTAATTGAGTATAAAAAGTATAATTCAAGTATTGAGGATGTACGTATAAGTATTTATACGTATGAATAGTGTCGGTTTGCGTATAAATACGTATTTAAATGATTGGTTGTGTGAATAAAATATGTATAAAATGTGAATTTTATTATCAAGTATCGTTTAGGTTCAAAGCCTGATGTATGCATAAGTTTCACGTATTTACAAGTTTAGCACATAGTTTCCATGTTTCATGAAATTGAACGTATGAGCACATATGAGTTATGTATAACATGTAATTAACATAATACTAGTTTTATTCATGATTCAAGCCTCGGATTTTACAACGGTTACAAAGAAAGAACGATTACAGGAACACAAGGTTTCCAAAAATAGAAATACGAACAAGGCTTGCTATAAATGGAAGTACAAAGTAGCGGGGCGTTACAACGGGATTCACAATACCTTCCACGTGTCGCAATTGAGGAAGTGTCTTGCGGATGAAACAGCTTTAGTGCCTCTTGAGGACATCGAGTTGGACGAAAGGTTAAATTATGTCGAAAGACCAATAGCCATTAAAGACGTTAAGGTGAAGAATCTTCGCAACAAATCCGTTAGACAAGTGTTGGTTCAATGGCAACACCGAAAGGGGTCGGAACTTACATGGGAAGCGGAAGATGAAATGAAGAAGCACTACCCTTTTCTCTTTGGTATGTAAATGTTTGAATTTGTTATGTGCCCAGGTTTCGGGGACGAAACCTCTTTTTAAGGGGGGTAGACTTGTAACACCCCAAAATGAATTACTAGACACATGAGTTAAATAAATTAAAGATTTAATATAGTTAATGGAAAATGTTATAAGAACTAGTAGTACAATGAGTTGTGAGTAAGTTATATAAAAGAAGTAAACTAGAAGGGGCATTTGTGAAAAATTATGTAGTGAAAGGATTAATAAAATAAAAACCAAAATTTCACACCCTGGGGTGTGCTGAGTTCGACCAGAACAAGGGGGAACCCTTGTTCTTGCTAAATTCAATCAATTGACAACGGATTTCAAGGATAATCAGTTGCATGTCTCAAATTTTCGATCATCTAAGCATACATAGTGAAGTGGTAAGTCGAATTTCATGATTTGGTGAATTGTAGAAAAAGGGTTTCAACCCAATCATGAGTTTGTGGTATGATTTGTGTAAGTTGGATGTTAGGGTTACTCCCTAGAGTAGAAATCATGTTTGATTTTAGGTCAATTGAAAGATAATTATATAAACCCACTTAATGAAAAATTATCATGAAAGGATGATCAAGTAGAAGTAACTATGTGCAATCTTGATATATTATCTTGCTTGTAACACGTGAATGCTAGATAAATTGATGTAGAATAAAAGAATTGTATGAACTTGATTGATTATTAATGATAAATAAGATGGACTAGTAAAGTCATGCTTTGAATACTTGTACATTATGCTTTATTAATGAGATGCACACCAAATGTTTGATGAAATGCATGAGAGAATAAATGTGTGAAATTCTGAAAATTTGTGATAATGTTTGTCACTTGAAAATGAGAAGTTTATGTAAATGATGGAATGAAAGTGTTGGGCTAATTGAATGAATGCGTTTAATGTAGGCGTGAAAGAAGAAAGCTCAAACACTAAGAAAACGGGAGACTCACAAGATCGAGGTACGTTAGTGTACACCTTATTTCTATCATGTTGTCATATGTGTAACAATCTCTATTGTATTATGTTGTTATGTTGGAATCGTGAAAGTTGAAATATAAGATTGTTGGAAGTAAAGTTAGATCCGTCATAAACGGATGTAGAGAAATTAATAAGATACGAAAGATAATGCTTCATATCCGGTTCCTTCTAGTCGAACCGGGTATGGGAAGATAATTATGTTTTGAATGAAAGATTACTCAATCCGTCTTATCGGGTTGGAGTGTAATCGTAGGTAAAGAATATATTCGTTCGTTGTAAACGAATCAAATGAAGGTTATGGTAATCTTACTAGTACCCGTCGTTAGCGGGTATGTTAAGAAAGGAATGCTAATCTCTATATTGAGACGAGCATGTAATGAACCGTCTAACGGTTGGTAATGTAATTGAAAGATGTAAGGCCGCTATAATGATTAGTCGGGTTGTTAGTCAATCGTGTTGATGATGAAATGCTAACTTCTTTTGTTTATATTGAACGTAGGTAAATCCTCAGTTTAGGCGACTTGGCAATTTGGAGCGAGCATACGCACACTTTATGACCATCAAGCGCTTCCGCTAATACGTGTTAATGTTTTTGGGTTAAATGTTTGTTTTGTACAACTTGTTAGTTGTCACACTTTTAAACGCTCGATGTTTTGGTTTTAGTAGTGTCTTGTTGAACGGATTTGTAGAATTGTATTTAGCTTTGATTATGGTTAAAACAGGGGTTGACTCGTTTTATGGACGGGTCATGCCCAAATTTTGTTAAAATTGTGTACTAATGTTGTTAGTATTACAAACTTTAAATCGCGAAAAGTTTAGACGTTTTAAAAGTTTGTATTTTACTTTGCCCTTTGCATGTTATTTTATTTAAGTGAAAAACCGGGTCTTACAATTATATAAATAATACGTTTTCAATAAAATCAGTTTATAATATCGATAGCCACCCAATATTCATTGCAAACTTTATCCGAAAATTCATGAATTTTGTCCAAAACTTTCCAGATATATTGTACCACATTCTTTCCATCACTTTCCAGATATATATCACATCATACCTGACCTTGGGCAAGACCACCTTTCCCACCGCCACCTTTGCCTTCTAGCGGCTTCGACGTCAACTTCAGTCGGTCTAAAATTTTCAGCCAGTTGTTCTTACCACTTTTTCCAGCACATCATCACAAACTAAGGCCTTGTTTAACTCTAAATCATTACTAAAAACCATCACCCCCATTCCCTGACCAGAAACCGAAAAGTGTTTTAAAAAAATATTAAGAAAACAAATTTAGAAAATAAAGTAGATTATTCTAACCATTTTCTGCTCCATGACTTTAGCAACTACTTCACGAATAGCAGCAATATCAGACCCTACACCAACATGAGAAATGCAGAAAGCCTTCCCCTCGGAACATGTAGATGAAAAAATAAAAGGGGATTTTGTCTTCGAATGTAGTAACAATGGACAGAACCAATAAATTAGGCCAAGTAAATCCACCCACTCTCAAGTCATCTTCATTTATGTTGTTTGTGAACCTGCTTATTAATCACATTGACATTTACATATCATCAATAATTACAATCAAATGCAAACATTTGACACATACCCTAACGAAAGAAGGTGCCCTAATAAAAAAACTTACCTAAAATTATCGCTAACATAAGAATTGATGAGCAGATTGCTCCCACTTTTATTTTGTCCCACTTCAAACATTCATCAAAATCTTACACCACCAAACATAAACATATACCTGCAGCTTCGTAACCTGCGCAAAAATCTCTGCGTAGTCACTTCCAGCTTCAAAGTCTATACCTTCTTCTCGAACTCACTCGTATACTGCGTCTTACACTCCCTTAGCTATGGACCCTCAATGTTCTCAGGTTCACATTTATTACAAACCCTAAAATCAGATTGTTCTATAATAGAATCAACAACAATTAGTGAAAGAAAAACCTGTAGCCTAAATCAGGTTTTTTTCTACAAACGAATCAACAACAAAAGGCGAAAAATATGAAAACACTCAAAATTCTTGGTTTACATCATCAATTTTTAAAGAGATGGTAAATGGGTAGTTTGTGAACGATATTGAAGAATTTAACATACATAACAAAGGCGATAACTGAATAGAAAAAGGATTCTGATTCAAAACTAACAAAATCATCACCAGATGACGATATAAAGAGGCAACGATCGATGGATAGAAGAAAAAAATGGACTAAAACATATCAGTTATTCACAAGAAATGAACTGAAAAAATTAAAAAGATTAACATATGTGACCAAGAACATCAAACGTGATCCAACAACATCAAACACTATTCAAGATTTCAGGCACAATTCGAGATTTCAAACATTAGAAAGATCAACATATATGAAAAACATCAAACATTCATTGGGATTTCAGATGTCGTCTGTAAAGATTGATTTTGTGAATGTTCAGATGCTTAAAAACATTGAAAGATCAACATAAACCATGATAAATCATGATTAAAGATACATTAAACATGAATCATCAAAGAAATTTAGGTTTAGAGGATTAAAGATAGAGAATAAAACACACCTGTTGCGTACTTGCTTGGAACTGCTATCTAGGGTTTTTGAGATTGAAAAGGAAGAAAGTTGTAAGTGATGATGAGCAACGATTATCCGCCAAGTAGATGCAATTTGTTCTTTCTTCTGCAGATCGATAGATACAATTTAGTTCAATCGCCTGATGAATTTCAGAAGCAGAAAATGGTGAAACCGTCGGTTTTTCAGGCTATTTAATCGGCATTAGGGTTTGGTTAGATGAATCATGTGATTGACGTTAGGGTTTGGGAAGAATAGCCAAACAAAAAATCAAGATTACCTGATTGTTGATCTGATTAGAGAGATGAGAAATCGCTGTGACGTCCAGAAAGGTTGAGTGGATCTAGGGTTTGGTTTTAGGGTTGTGGAGAATGTTGAAGAGTGTGAAAGAAGAATTAGGAAAAAAGACATATATAAAGGATCCATCATGATTGATCCAAACCCAAAAGTCCGACCCGATGCTTTCCGAATCCCGTGTCCATTGTGAATTTTTGTGTGTATTGAGAAATCAGAATGGATTCCCTCCTAAACTCACAATCCACCTCCACCAAAACTTGCCACATCATAAAAAATGTCCAAATTCACATGCCACATAGCCCAAATTCATCTCATTTATATATATATATATATATAGAGTAGGGTTCGCACGGAAAGTGTGTTTTTCCTAGAAAGTCTAGGAAGCGATCTGGGCCATCAGATTGGTGTGTTTAAGGGTTGAGATTAAATCAATGGCAATCTTGTAATATTTAACTAGATTTAATAGATTGTTTTAAATGAATAGGGGCAAATTCGTCATAACAGTGTTTTAATTCAATCAAAAATAACCGTCAACATGTCACATCTCCTTATTACACGCGAATTTCCCTCTCTCTCACTTTCTCTCTCTAAACCCACAACGAAATCACTCAAAAATCATACCAAAAATACCTAAAATCATGGATGAAGATAAGAGATTTTCCAACTTCTATATACGTAAGATCAAACGGATATTGTGTTCTGTGTTTTAGTAAGCGATTAGGGTTCAATCGTGTTCTACATTGAAGTGTTTTATGTTTGCAGGGAAGAGATTCAAAAAAAAGGAGGATTTGAACAAGATGGATGCGAGCAGAATTGAAGTCGCCGGAAGAGAAAACACAGTCGCCGGAAGCAAAATTGTAGTCTCCAGAACCGTAGGTATGTGTTTTAAATAACAAATGTCTGTATGATTTCCGATTGTTGGGGATGACTGTTATTTATTGGTTGTGTTTGGTAATGTGTTTTATGGTCAGGTGATGTAGGTTTAATTTGTGTGTTTTATAATTTTTTGTTGTTAATGAGTTTGGCCCCAAATGTGTTTTATGGGGTGGTTTTTAAAATATATGTGTTTTAACCTCATTATGTTAGTCGGTTTTTCCTAATCAAATGTGTTTTATGGACATGTCTTAAACAAATGTCTTTTATGTGCACGTTTTAAACTGATGTGTTTTAATGTCAGGTTGTTAATGGGTTTTCCATAAACAAATTTCTTTTATGGGCAGTTGTTAAACTCTGTTTGTTAATGGGTTTTTCCCTAAAATGTGTTTTAAACATATGTGTTTTAAGGTCAGTTTGCCCAGGTTTTAAAGATGATTAAGTTGGGTTTGTGGATTGTATTTTACAAAACATAGATGTCCTACTGGGTGTTTCTCATAAATGTGTTTTACCATTAACTGGCACATGTGTGTTTTACAATTATACTTGATTTTTTAAGTTTATAAAGGGAATGTGGGTTTGGGGATTGAGTTTTATAAATCCTAAACAAGTGTTTTCCAGTCAAACGGAGAAAGAGTGAGAGGATAAAAGGAAAATGGCTTTCAAAGGTACCCGGAAACCCACCTGACAAACCAATTATACTGGATGAATCAGACACAGACGAAGCATCGCCTTTACTAGGTGCGGTTAGTTGTGGCAGTGAAGGGTGGGGGGTAACTTATATGGCTATCTGTCTGATCAGTTGTGTTTTTTTGTTACTAACAGCACAACCTGTTAACAAAACTACAAAAACGGTAGACAACAAAGTAGACTGCGCACAACAACCGCCTGCTGGCACCCTTCTGTCTGACATTGCACAACTGTTTCCGAACGTAATGGGTACAATTGACGATTTACAGTCGGAACCCAAAGAAAATCGTGAAATGCCAATATGTAAGTTAGATGAACAAACGTGAAACCATATGATTGATGATGTAAAACACAATGCATAATACTAACAACTTTTATGGGCTTTAAATCAGCCGACGCAAGCAACAAGGGTATCGATACCGATAAGAAGAGGAAGGACAAAAAGGCTGGAATCGAACCGAAAGAAAAGAAATCCGCGGTTATACCAACAGTCAATAAGCGTAAAGAAGTAGCACACGGTAAATTGAAAAATATGAACTAAATTTCAGTTACTGAATAAACTGACTTGCTGATCGGCTTCGTGTGTTGGTGTTTTGTCAGGTTCCACAATAGAAGACTCTGATGATGATTTTGACAACCCACCTTGGAAAAAAACGAGGTCGGGTGCTAGCCCACAAGTTGTTGAAAAAACACAACGACCACCAGATGCTAGTTCAAGCAAAGACTCAAAAACACGCAAGAGGCCAACAACGGTCAAGAATTACATACCACTCTCAGATGGGAAACTAACTTTGTGATTGGCTCTTAAGCACATGGAGGAGTTGATGGAATCTTTGAACGAAAATCAACGAGAGGCTGTCAGAAACATAGGTTTCGGGTCAATACTTAGCTTTAGAATGGGTCCGATTCCCTCAACTCTGAGTTGGTGGTTGGTAAATAACTACGACACTAAAACACGGGTCTTGAATTGCGGTAGCCACCACATTCAAATAACAGAGGAATTGGTGCACGATGTGTTCGGCGTACCAAGAGGGAATGAAGAAATAAAGGAAGTAGAGAGAGCAACGGCTGATTTCCACGAGGTTGTGGCAGAATGGAAAGGACAATTCGAAAACCCTTCTGCACGTTTGACGCCTGTTCAGTTCAAAACATACATGCAGGGCCAAAAAGCGAGCGGGAGAATCTTTGTGTTGAACTTTTTGTTGTTCTACAACACACTGCTCGGAGAGACAACTACGAATTCATCAATTAATATGAAGTTTTTACCAGCCTTGCATCGAGGGAAGGATAACAGAAGTTTTAACTGGTGTGAGTACATGATCAGGTGTCTGGATCGAACGGTGGAAACATGGACGCCAAAGGAACCCTTTCTTGGACCAATGCCTTTGCTGTTGGTATGATCTAAATACATATATAATTTTCTAAATCAGACACTATGAGTGTGCTATAAAACACATATGTTTGCTGGTAAAACACATTAATATTGTTTCAATATATTAATGCAACAATAAAATCAAAACATGCATGTGAAAACCATTATGATGAAATCTGATCATCAAAAAACACAATGTGATGTAATGTGTAATAGGAAAAACCACCAACACACATTCGAAGTTTTGTTAAACAGCATTATAAGTGATAAAACACAATCTCATGTATATAAAACCCTAAAAACACATCTGACATCAGTTCTTCGTTTTTTACAGGCTGCGTTGATACGTGACCAAAAGGAATACAAAGAAGATGAGCCAAGAGCAACTCATCTCATCGAAGATATCACTGATGACGATATCGAGGCAGTCCGCATGAAGTTGGACTCGGTCAGATTTGATCAAATCTTAGTGGATGCATATGAGTTGCAACCGGAACAAAGGTATCCGTTTGCAAAAAAGTCTGATGAAGAAGTTGAAGCAACAGAAGTGAAATCAAATAAGAAAGATGAAACCAAGACTGTAAAACACATTAGGAAATGTGATCCAGAAAAAAGAAAAAAGTCTGTTGTGAAGCGGGCCGGTAAAACGCATGGTAAACCTCCGGTCTCAGAGGTACCGAAAAAAAAAACAAATTGAAAAGGAGCGGGCGAAAACCGACGAGGTTGGGAAGAAGAAAACTGATGTTGAAGGTGGCCCGGAAACTGCGCCTGTTGAAGGTGGCCCGGAAACTGCGCCTGTTGTCGAAGAAATTCCGGTTAATGCGGGTTTCCATGCAGAGTTTGATCAACGCAGGTATGTAGATGTTGGCCCGGAAACAGAGCCTGTTGTTGATACATCCGATATAGAGAAATACTACAGAGAAACTGGCGAGTGGGGCCAAACACAACAAAGTCAGCCGGGGATTACGTCACCTATGGTATCTCAATATGGATCAACACCACAAGCGACACAAAGCGACGAGGTAATCTTATAATTTTCGAATTTATTCTACTAAACACAAACATAATTGAAAACATTTACATTGAAATAAGAAATTACTTAAAAATAATTTTTTGAGATGTGGCACATGCAACACCTTATAACACATTCAGAATACCAAAAAAACACATATATACAAATGGTAAAACACATTGAAGATTGATAAAATAGCACGCTGGACCTTTGATACGCATTCTGATTGGTAAAAGACAATTCTGATTGGTAAAACACAATCAGAATGGTAAAAATCATATTCCAACTGGTAAAACACTTTCAGAATGGTAAAACACATTGAAAATTGGGAAAAATAGCACACTTAACCTTTAAAACACATTAAGCATTGAAATAAAAAGAAAAACAATAATGATTGGTAAAACACATTTTCAATCTGGTAAAAACACATTGCATTTTGGGAAAAAAGACAATGATAATTTGTGGATGATATAAATCAGGTACATGCGGGAATGTTGGAAGTGTTCTTGAATCAATTCGACGAGTGTGTTAAAAGGATAAACGACACTTTTACAGAAGGTTTCCAATTATACCCCGAAAGCGAGAAAATAAAAGAGATACACACATTGTGGACTAAGAAACTGAAACAGTTTGGATCGACATGCACGCCAACTGAACAACCACAAACTCCTACGGATAAAACACCAGAAAAAGAGGCAGATAAGGAGAATGTGGATATGTCACAGTTGTCCCAGTGGACACCTTCGTTGGTAGAATAGATATGTAAGACGGTTGACAAGACAACCACCCCGATGACTCAGCTTACAGTAGAGGAGCAGCCCGCACTCGTCGTCACACCGATCTCCCAAAAAACACAGGAGGAATATGAATATTCGATTAGACGTGGGCAGCTTATACACGAGTTGGACCTTGGAAAGCGGGATTTAAGACCGCAGAGACAAGCAGAGTTGACCGATGCTCTAAGGTCTCCATACGTGAAGCGGGCAGTAGAGATTAGGGCAAAGCTTGAAAACGCTGAGGTCTCGGTCAGCTCATACATGTTTTCAGCCTGGGGTTCAATGTGGTATGTTACAAAAAAGCCATTTTTATGACACTTGTTTGTACATTTTCACACAATATGATAACACATTGATTAAAACACATTTGTATACATTAGGGATGTTGTGTTTAGGACTAAGAGAGGAGCGCCGGTTATGAGATCTCCGCTCGAATCATTAATGCCGGGTATCGAAGTGCACATATTGGTAATAAGCGCATGGGCGGATTTGTTGAATTATGAAGAAAAATTCAAGCAAAGGGGGAGCATTGCACGCATCTTCTGTTCAGTAAACATGTTGGTAAGGCTGATCATAATGAACTTGTAATAAAAGTGTACAACTTTTGTAATATTGTTTAACACAATGACTTTGAAATGCAGAATGAAGACGACTATATAAAAAATGCAAAAACCAGAGCAAAAATATTCGCAGATAACATGGAACCGGTTTTAATTTCTGCTGATGTGAAAAAGATACCTGACAAGTCTCTCGTCTTTGTACCAGTCTTACACGACGCACATTTCTATTGCGTGTGTTTTAATCTAAGGGACATGAAGGTAGAGGTTTTGGACAACAGCGCTAAGGATATCTCAATGCAAGCCAAATACAAAAAACGGCTGGACAAATTGGTACGCCCCTCTATATATAAACTACAAACGTCCTTTGTTACAACACAAATAACAAAAAGTTTAAAATAGTTCATAAAGTTTTATAAAGTTTGATGTTGAAACACAGTTGATACTGAATGATGTTAACTTAAAACACACGTAATCAGATTTTTAAAGGTTGATGTTAAAACACAGTTGATACTTTAAAAGCACAGAGTAATGTAGCAATACATAGTAACAAATAATATTAACTTAAAACACACTGCATCAGAATTTTAAATTATTTACCTTTGTTTATAATCCATTGTGCATTTACCTTTGTTAAAACACAATGGATACTGCATGATACGTTATCAGCACTGTTAAAACACAATTGATACTTTAAAACACAGTGTAATGTGGCAATACATAATAACAAATAATATTAACTTAAAACACACTTCATCAGAATTTTAAAGTTTGATGTTAGAACAGTATTGATACTGAATGATGGTATATTGAACTTAAAACACACTGCCTCATAATTTTAATTTATTTACCTTTGTTAATAACGGTGGTGCATTTACATGAATTTAGTTTAAAACAAAATCTGATTCAAATGTTTATCATGCAGCGTGATGCTTTATCAGTGTACTTGGAAAAAAATGGGCATCCAGCGGGCGGGTTGATCGGTAAAGTTGAGCCGGTACGATTGGAGATGCCATGGCGTACAAAAAATAATGTAATCGATTGTGGCGTTTTCGTGATGCGCCATATGGAAACCTACAAGGGCGTAGCTGGAAAAGGTTGGGAATGCGGATTCTCGAACGAGTGCACTGATGCGGGTGAGATTTCATACAAGCAGCGCCAAGAAATTGATGATCTCAGGCAAAAGTACATTACGAAGATGCTCCTAAGTGAAGCAAACGAGTACAAAGGTTTTGTTAAATCTGAGGTTGCTAAATATAACAAGTTGTCGGCTGATGAAAAAAAGAGGCTAGGAGCAAAAGCCTACGACGCAATCATTGAAAGATTGGATAATTAGCTTGAAATGGGATGTTTTCGTAAAACACTTTTCTTGCCGGTGGTTTGTTTGAAGTAATGTGGGATGTTCTACAAAAAACAGTTTTAACATTTTGTTCAGAATGTTCAGATCTTTTGGTTTTTATAAGTTAGAATTTGTTTAGTGTGTACAGTTACCTTTTTTTTTTTTTTTTTTTGTGTTTGGTGTCTATAAAAATTACAAGTATAACAGTTTGAACCCCCTTAACAATGTGAATTTATATCGAAAATGTTAATTGGTTTCGATCTACATAAGACATACAGATTCTATTAATGTATTACCTCTTCAAACACAGCCTATATAGATTATGAAAATACTGTGATCTGGAAACCAGTCTATAATATGGGAAAAACCTGCATGCTAAAACACATCAGGAAAAAACAAAATTAATAACTGATAAAACACATTACATAAAACATTCTGATGGTTTCTCAGGAAATTAAAACACATTGTAATACTTTAAATAAAGTTGAAATACTGTGATCTGGATACCAGCCTATCAATTTCATCAACTTTCTATAGTTTAAAACAAAGTTAAAACACTTTTGGTACAACTTAAACTGTATAACAAAACCACGAACAAATCAAGCATCATATAAACACAGGAGGATATTTAAAAAACAAAGTTAACCCTAAAACACAAAGCAACAAACACATAAAATGTCGAATCCAACAAGTCTTAAAATGAAGAAAAACAAATCCAAACAAGTCTTAAAATGAAGAAAAACAAATCCAAAACAAACACACGAGAAAAATAAAACATAAATTTGAATAGTTCAGCAACAGACTTTAAATTTTGATAAAAAGGATCCTACTCTGCCGCGTCTTCATCATCCATATCTGCATCTTTTCCAGATGTGTAAAACACATCATCAGCATCGTTTGATCCAGGAGCATCACCTTCACCCACTGTATCAGCGTCTCCTTCAACAATTGTATCTACATTACCTTCAGCATTCCGCGAAGCACCTGCCTCAGACGCAGCCACGGTGTATTTCCAGCACGTTACTCTGTTATGACCATATTTTTTACATAACGAACATTGACGACGTTTACTTCCAGACTGACTTATGGCTCGCTCCTTTTGAGATTTAAGGCGTTTATGAGAACCACAATCCTTGAACCTGGTACCAACTGGAACACGGATAGTGGCCATGCTCTCTGGAGCAACTCCCAGCAGTTCAGCAAATCGATTACGTCGTGTCTTTGGAGGTGCATTTATTTGAGCTTCATCAGCGACTGACATAAACTGCTTGATATGATCCCGAAAAACAGACAACTGATCAAATTTTGAAATCAACTTGTTCACGACATACTCAGTTGCGTGACTAATCTCACGAACACAACGGTTAACCTCCTCACTACGATCTGGATCTCCACCATCCGTAAGAATGGACCCGGGGGAACTATTTGGAACAGCTTCACGCGTCCAACGCCTCAATATATATTGTTTCGGAAACTCCCTTACATCAAGAATCCGTAACACACAAAAAATGTGACTGCACAACAATCCAAATTGCTCAAACCTGTTGCAGTTACACTTAACAGTAACATCCTCCTCGCGTATCATAACCTATAACATTTAGTATCCATAAAACACAGTTCATATAAAAGATGGATATTTAAAAAAAATAAAAATAATGTATATATTAAGTAAAACAAAATATCACCTCGAAGAACGAAGAACATGGCTGATCGAGATCCTTTATAAAAAACTTAATGAAATCACCGATGTGATCTAATCTGACACTGGTACACCGATGAATAGCATGTTGAATCTCGAGTTGAACATCAAAAAATGTAGTTCTGGTATATATCTGAGCTGCTTGCTTCTCGAGAACAAAATCACTCCACTCTCCAGGGTTGGTGTATCGAGTGTCATGATCGTTTTTTCGATGCTCGTGTCTTTGCGCTTCAACAGCTGTGTCGAAGTGGCTAAGAAATTCAACCAACGTGCACTTTGGATTGCTAATCTTGCCGAAAAAGTGATTCTCGCTTTCGGACCTAGATGATGTCCGCATAAGACCAGACATTTCTTCTTCACGATAGTAAGCTGGAATCCATGATTCACGTAGCCCGTATATGTACGTCAGCCATTCATGGTCGGTTAAACCGAAATCATTTAAAATAGCTGCCCATTCAGTCTCAAACGCTTCGGGCAATAGAGAATCAGTCCAAACAACTGCAGACAATCTTTTCCTGAAATCTGTATTTGAACACAGGGCAGCCCCGACCTAGAGGAACATTATACGCATGTATGTTATAAAACAATATTTAAAACACAGTAAAAAATACACATGTAAAAAAAAGAAAAACCTGTCATATAAGAAACAGACCTTTGTAGTGAGTTTATCCATGATGTGCCACATACATAATCGATGCCTAGACTCAGGCCAAACATCCGCTATAGCCCTTTTCATCGCAGGGTCTTGGTCAGTAACGATTACGGGAGGCGCGTACCCATACGCGTTCTTGATCGCCTTAAGCAACCAGCTATACGTCTCTGCCGTTTCAGAACCGAGAATTGCAGCACCAAGTGTGACATTCCTATTGTGATTATCAATCCCAGTGAAAGGGACAAACATCATGTTATACCTGCAAAACAAACAAATCAGCGGTGACAAATATATAATGCTGTATTTATAACACAGTAGGTTTTAAAACACAATGAATATATAAAAAATGAATCTCGTCGTTACTTGTTACGCTTGTACGTGGCATCAAATGATATAACGTCTCCAAACATATAATAATTCCTTTTCATATCCTCGTCGGCCCAAAAAATGCACTTCAACACACCTTCGTCTGTCGTTTCATATTCACACGAGAAGTTCGGTAAAAACTCCTTTTTCCTCATCAGTCGCTTCACAAACATTTCAGCATCAAACTCTCCGATAAAAATATTTAATTCTTTCTTGAAATTTTTAAAATCGACTTTCGTAGCACCGACTTTGTCGAACCCACCATACACTTCCTTCATAATGTTAAATGCACGAACAGGACCAATGTTGAGATGTGACATCTTGTTTATCATCTCTTCGTGTGCATGATTAATACCTCTGTTTTCCTTGAGAAGATGTAAATCTTCTTCGTGCACAAAATCATGGTTGTGCGCCTCTGTAAAATGATACAGCAAATACTTCTTGGCATCGGTAAGCTTTATTCTGATCGCAGCTTGGCATCCGGTCCTTTTGGAGGGGACCCTACGTACCCACCTATCAGACGGCTGTTCAACTAAAGTATCGACCGGTCGAAAATCTTTTTGACCCTCCTTTGAACAATAAAAATACTTGTTTATAACAATACCACGGTTCTCGTGCTGTGTGCCCTTCCTTACCGTCCACCCTCCAGCTTCTGCGTAAGTTTTGTAAAAGTTATAAGCATCATCAACAGAGTCAAATAACATGCCCTCTGGTGGCGTCAACGAAGAGGGTGAATCTGGAATATATCTCTTTGTTCCAGAATTTGGAGAGACTTGTTCAATACCTCGTAATTGGTAAGTGGGTGCATCTACAACACATGACAAAAAATTAGCCTATAACACATTTGTAAAACCCAATGTAAAAAAACATATAATGCAATTAGTAACCATGGAAAAAAACAAAATAATGCAATTTAAAACACACCATTCAATTAAAAAAAAATAAAAAACGGGCACCACAACCTCAATATCTGTTAAAACACATAACTGATAAAACACATTACTATTAAAACACATCATTCAAGAAGACACTATAAACAACGTTGACTACAACCTCAATATCTGTTAAAAACACATAACTGATAAAACACATCACAGTTAAAACACAACATTAATTGAGGAATAATAAAAAAATTATTTACTTCAACCACAATAACTGTTAAAACACATTACTATTTAAAAACACCATTCAATGAGATTACAAAAAATATTGACCTCAACCTCAAGATCTGTTAAAAAACATAAATGGTAAAACACATAATTATTAAAACACATCATTCAAGCATAAACTATAAACAACGTTAACTACAACCTCAATAACTGTTAAAAACACATAACTGGTAAAACACATTACTGTTAAAACACAACATTCATGGTGGAACAATAAAAAATATTGACTTCAACCTCAATAACTGTTAAAACACATTACTATTTAAACACAACATTCAATGAGATTATAAAAAAATATTGAGTTCAACCTCAATATCTGTTAAAACACATAACTGGTAAAACACACTACCGTTAGACACAAAAAAAGCTGAACCTGTATGACAGTTAAAACACAACACCAATAACAAATATGATGGTTTGGCACATAAATTAAAAATATGGATTTTAAAACAAACAATGAAATATCTTAAGAAAAAAAAGATTAATCTTCAGATTACAAAACATCAGTCACCTTATACAGTAAACTAAACACTAAAACCTCAACCTCTGTGGCTGTTAAAACACAGCATCAAGAACAAACTGACGATTTGCAGAAAAATTATAACAAACAGTTCAAAAAACTACAAAAGTAACTTTAATTACCATCTCCACCATCAACAATTGTGTTCGATGCCATGGTTTATCACACTGAAAAAATATTGAATATGGACGATGCTGGTGAAGAAAAGAATGATCGAAATTATAATATATAGATATGTGATTTGTGTTCGTGATATTTGGATTAAAAAAAAAAACTATAATCCCGAAAATCATGCATGTAATACGTTACACATATGATCCTGCGAATATAAGTTATTTGAGATAATTACCAAAAATAAAATTAATATATGAAATTACATGTTTGCCCTTCTAGTTAAAATACAACAATGACACATGTCCAATTACTATTGCTTCCTAGACTTTCTAGGAAACATGGACTTTCCACCCAACTCCTACTCTATATATATATATATAGTGTGAGGTTCATTGGGGAACACTAAAAAAGTGGGGAACCGGGGAACACTCTTAAAAATTTAACTTAACATGTTAAAAATTAATTTTTTAAACATCTTTTTCGACGCTTCTCCTTATATATACTTGTAGAAGCATTTTAATAAAAAAAATCAAAAACTAAAAATATTGAAAAAAAAAATTAAAAAAAGGCTAAAAAAAATTTTTTAGAAATTTTTTTTTTACTCGACTAGATTCTCCTCCTTTTTATAAAGAAAAGCGCTGAAAAAGAATTTAAAAAAAAATTATTTTTAACATGTTAAGTTAATTCTATAAGATATAACTGTTTTTTTATATTTTTAGTTTTTGATTTTTTTTTATCAAAAATGTTTCTACTTGTATTTATAAGAAAAAACGCTGAAAAAAAATTAGAAAAATATTTTTTTTAACATGTTAAGTATAATTTTTAAAAGTGTTCCCCTGTTCCCCACTTTTTTAGTGTTCCCCAATGAACTCTCCCCTATATATATATATATATATATATATATATATATGGAGCCGCTAGAATGAGAACCACCTCCAGTTATGAGAACCAGTCTCCCCCAATCAGATTTTGACAACAATAAGGGTATATTAGTCATTTACACCAAATATCATATCATTCCTCTCTCTTCATTTAAATCTGACACTCTCTCTCTTCCTCTTAAATCTCACCATTTCTCTCTCTTTCATTTAAATATCACTGGCATCTTGTTTTTAGTTGAAGAGTTACCTTGTTCCTCATTTGTTTCCACTACCATCTTCATCTTCGATGGTGAGAGAGAAGGGGAATCTGCCAACAGCCTCTAAAAAATCCGATCTACCTCAAACACCCCCTCCCTCCGGTCATCAGCAGCCACCCCCTTTCTTCTCCGATATGTCGACAACCAGCAGCAGCAGCCACCCCCTCACCTCCCCTCTTCAAACGTACGGTGGTGGCGGCGGCTGATGTGTCAACGGCGGTGGTGGCGTCGGCTGATGTGTCAACGGCGGTGGTGGCGGTGTGTCGACGGCAGTGGTGGCGGTGGCGGTTGATGTGTCACCGAGTTTGAATCTTGGGTTTGAATCTTTTGGTTTTGACTTTCTTGATTGGTTGTTTGGTAAGTGTTTTTGTTGGGTTTGAATCTGTTTGAATATCTTGTTGGGTTTGAATCTTGTGGTTTGAATCTGGGGCTTTTTTGATGAACTTTGATTTTTGTTCGGTTGTTGATTGTTGGTTTGATCTGTTGATGTTCATGTTCATGTTCCTTTTTGGGTTTGAACCCGGTTGAATGATTTTATCTGCTACAATCATGTGTTTTGATTCTGTTGAATGATGTTCATTATTGTTGCTGGGGTTTCATTTGATTTGATTTTGGGTATGTACAGCATGTGATATCGGAATGCTGTAAAAGACGAAAGTAAAGTTGACAGTTTTGGTGGGTTTGTTCTGTTTTGTGGAAATTTTGGATATGTGGGTTTGATCTGTTTCGATATGGGTTTGATTCAGTTGAATCTGGTGCTGGGTTTTATTCGGTTGAATCTGGTGCTTTTTGGTAGATTTCGACCAGTGAATTTGGGCGGTGATGATGAAAAAAAAAAAAAAACTTATATTTTGTTGACGATGGCGCGGCACGGTTGGTGGATGGTAGATTTTTGAACCTGCAACCCCACTTTGCAGCTTCTGATTATCGAAAAAATATGAGCCAAGCCCCGTTTTTTTCAAGAATCCGATCATTGTTTTTGATTTTTGTTGTTTTTTAATTTTTTTTCCCAGTCGATGATGATAACAATCTATCTGAGACATCTACCGAGTTGCGATTTTTGGGTGTGTTCATTTTTGTGTAGTTTTTTTTTTAAAAAGTGCCAAAACCGTAAACTTTTTAACGTAAAACGTAAATTTTTTAAACCGTAAACTTTTTATTGTAAACCGTAAACTTTTTAATCTAAACCGTAAACTTTTTAACGTAAAACGTAAAGAGTTTTACGTGAAACGTAAAACGTAAAGAGTTTTACGTGAAACGTAAAACTTAAAAAGTTTAACGTAAAACGTAAAAAGTTTAAAAAGTTTTAAGTAAAACGCTTAAAAAAACGTTTAAAAAAACGGTGCGTAAGTTGTAAAACGTAAAAAACAACGCTTAAAATAGTTTTACGTAAAAAGTTTAAAACGTAAAACGTAATAAAGTTTAATGTAAAACGTAAAAAGATTAAAAAATTAACGTAATACGTAAAACATACATTTTTTAACGTCAAACGTAAACTTTTAACGTAAAACGTAAACTTTTTAATGTAAAAATGTAAAGTTTTTAAAGTAAAACGTAAATATTTTAACGTAAAACGTAAAAACATAAAACGTAAACTTTTTAACGTAAAACGTAAATTTTTTAACGTAAAACGTAAATTTTTTAACGTAAAACGTAAATTTTTTAACAAAAAACGTAAACTTTTTAACGTAAAAAGTCGGCCGTAAAAGCGGCGTGTTAAAAAGCGACGCGTTAAAAAGCGACGCGTAAAAACGTAAAAGGTAAAAGGTTTTTCGTAAAACGTAAAAAGTTTTACGTAAAACATAAAACGTAAAAAGTTTTTCGTAAAACGTAAAACGGGACTTAAAAAACGCCCCGTTAAAACGGGACGTAAAAAACGCCGCGTTAAAACGGGACGTAAAAAACGCCGCGTTAAAACGGGACGTAAAAAACGTTAACGTAAAAAACCGGGGCGTAAAACGTAAAAAAACGGGGCGTAAAACGTAAAAAACCGACACGTAAAACGTAAAAAACCGACGCGTAAAACGTAAAAAAACGGGGCGTAAAACGGGACGGCTTGTAAAAAAACGGGACGGCTAAAACGGGACGGCAGAAAACGGGACGGCTAAAACGGGACGGCAAAAAACGGGACGGCAAAAAACGGGAAGGCAAAAAAACGGGACGGCTAAAACGGGACGGCAAAAAACGGGACGGCTTGTAAAAAAACGTGACGCTAAAAACGGCGCGGCAAAAAACGTGACGTAAATAATGGGGCGAAAAAAACGGGACGTAAAAAATGGGGCGCAAAAAACGGGACGGCTTGTAAAAAACGTGACGTAAAAAACGGCGCGGCAAAAAACGGGACTGCTTGTAAAAAAACGGGACGGCTAAAACGGGACGGCAAAAAAACGGGACGGCAAAAAACGGGACGGCTAAAACGGGACGACAAAAAACGGGACGGCTTGTAAAAAAACGTGACGCTAAAACGGCGCGCTAAAACGGGACGGCTTCTAAAAAACGTGACGTAAAAAACGGCGCAGCAAAAAACGGCGCCTAAAACCGGGCCTAAAAACGGCACTTAAAAACTACGGTCGCAAAATCGGCGTGAAAAAACGGAGCGTAAAACGGGTCGTAAAAAACGCGCGTAAAAAACGGGTGGTAAAAAAACACGCATAAATTTTTTTTATATAAAAAATCTGATTTTCAAAATTTTTGTTTAATAAAGAAATCTTTTTAAAAAATAAAAAGTAATATAATAAAACTAAAAAGTAATATAATAAAACAAAAAGTAATTAAAAAATAATAAAGTGAAAAAGACAAAAAAGAGTTATTTTACCAATCTAACCTTTTTTATTAAAATATAAAAGACATAATAAGACAAATTTTATTTAATATTAGTTTTTGTTACTTTTAATCTCATTCATCCATCAAGTTGATCTAAAGGCTATAAAGTGGTTCTCATAACTGGATGTGGTTCTCATTTTAGCGATCCCTTGTTATATAATGATATATAGTGTTACATAGTGTTATATGGTATTATATGGTGTTACATATTGTTATACGGTGTTTATATGGTGTTATATAGTATTATATATAGTGTTATAATACACTTCTCACACTTCTCACACTTTAAGCCCTTTTTACACTATCCTTCCCCTATATATATATATAGGGTAAGGATAGTGTAAAATATAACACTATACATCTATCATAGACATGCTATCAGACAACTTATAGTGTTATATTTGTTATATAATGATATATAGTGTTACATAGTGTTATATAGTATTATATGGTGTTACATATTGTTATACGGTGTTTATATGGTGTTATATAGTATTATATATAGTGTTATAATACACTTCTCACACTTCTCACATTTTGAGCACTTTTTACAGGATCCTCTACCTATAAATCTATATATATATATATATAGATTTATTTTTGTTAAATTGAAACGTCGTAAGATTATGGTTTTATAACGAAAAAACATGTAAAATATTTTTT
Organism: Helianthus tuberosus; assembly: GCA_030545235.1. Lineage (NCBI taxonomy): Eukaryota > Viridiplantae > Streptophyta > Magnoliopsida > Asterales > Asteraceae > Helianthus > Helianthus tuberosus. Next base: position 1,244,474 of record CM060452.1, read on the forward strand.
TTATTATATTACTAAAAACTTAAATTTTTTTAGACCAAAAAAGCACGTGAACATAATAATACAATATGGTTTACTCAAACAATAGAAGAGTGTTATATGCCTATGGTCAAATTAGAGAGTGTGTTATATAAAAAGTAGAAACTACAATTGAGAGTAGGGGTGTGCACGGTTCGGTTCGGTTCGGTTTTTGGGTAAAACCAAAACCGTAACCGAAAGTTCGGTTTTTGGTTTTTAAAAACCGTTCGGTTTCGGTTTTTTCGGTTTCGGTTTTAGTAACGGTTCGGTTCGGTTTTTCAGTTTTTTCGGTTTTTTAAACATATTATGTAAGATTCAAAACTTAAAAGTATAATTCAAAGTTTAAGAATCTTTCTTAAATGTTTACATTTAAGTTAATATATTTAGTTTTTTAAATTAATATTATTAACATAAATCTAACCTTCTAATCTATTTTAATGTTTCTCCAAAGTTATTGTTAAGACGTTTTCTTTTGTAATACTTTGAAAACCATTTGATTTTTTATATTAAACTTTGTTAGTTCTTGTAAACAATGGATGCTTTTAATGATAAATAAACATGGTAATGATTTTATTATAAATATTTAACAAACAAGAATAAAATTAATAATTTTTAGTAGCATGGGTAAACACTTAAACTTAAAAATATATAGATTTGGTATACTATTAAAACTTATCGGTTCGGTTCGGTTATTTTAGGGTTTTGAAAATGATTATCCGAAAACCGAACCGAAACTTTCGGTTATTAAAAATCCGAAAACCGAACCGTCGGTTTTTGTTTCGGTTCGGTTTTTTCGGTCCGGATTTTTCGGTTATTTCGGTTACGGTTCGGTTATTTTGGTTTTCTGCTCACCCCTAATTGAGAGGTCTATGTATAATAATTTATTGACTTGTTCTCAAGTTTAAACGTCCAAAGAACCAAGACTAATTTTTTTTGTGTTAATATTACAACTGAGAGTTCTATGTATAGTTAAAAAAGATACTCCACGTTAAATATCACAAACACATTTTGAGCACATTAAGGAAAATTCCACGTTTAAATGTGCATTAATGGTGACGTTTAAGAAGTCTTCACATTGGTAAAAAAAACAAATATATAAACTATTTATGGGTAACACAAACAATATTGGATAGTATGAAATTGCCTAAATGTTAAAAATGGTATCAAAGTCAACGTCACTATTGTGTTGATCGGGATGGTAGGTCACACGTAATCGAGGACGAACGATGAGTCATTTCTTCGTTGAGTACGCATTAGACACATCTCACCATCCTAATTGGGATGGCGGGACAAACCTCAATGAGGACGATGAGTCCATAATGGTAACACTATAGTCAAATTCTACATCGCCAATGAACATGAGAGCTGTTGAGTTTATAAAAAAATATTTGGCCTTACATATCATCAACGCGTTTTAAATGCATTGCTTTGGATGAGAGAATTTCACAACTAAACGTGGTTCAATGGTAGCATATGTTAGTATGTTACAATATGAATTGACTCAACCCATATTTTTAATCTTATCCGAAATATCAATGTTTATACAATCAACTTTGGAGGGTCCTAAAGCTGATCAACATCTAAGATCACCGATGCGAAATCCATCGCATAAATGCCCAAAGGTGACTTGTTTGAGGTGAAGTTGTGTTATAAGTTGAACAACTCTATAACTAACTAATAAACTTGTTAGTTTTACCTACGCTATATGCGATTAAACTTAACTCATCAGCAATATACGTATTGTTTACCTACTACACTCAACCATGTGTGAATAAATTAGTTACAATGTTAGACCACCAATCAATATCCTGTAGTATGTAAACTAAGTGTCAATTTACCCAATTGTTTTATTATGAGAAATTACAAAAATATTCATTGATCAAAACCACTTTCAGATTTGGCCACCTCATGCGTCCTTGGAGCGACGCATCATGCACGGGATGTGTCTGGAAGTGCACATGATGCGTCTTTGGAAATCCCTTCATTTATGCGTCTGGAAGGGCATGGGACGCGTCTGCGCCCACCTGCAACATTTGAAATATCACATCTCCATTTTTTATTGGGTGCTTGAGAGGTCTGCATATGGACGCTTCAGGTGCTTGAGAGGTTGCTTCAAGGACGCATAAGGTGGCCTTTTTTTTGAAAGTCACAGTAGTCAACAACTATTTTCGTAATTTTCCCTTTTATTAATGTGTTTCGGCCAACATTTTATTGTCCTCATAATATATAAGAGAGAGAGGAAAGTGTTTTTGTAGTTACCATGCAGGCCAAAATCCACCAATTCTCATATTGTGGCCATGTGGGGTGTGTATCACACTTATTGACTCTTACAACTTGAAACATTAAAGCAGAGTTGCTATCATCTCACTATTCCTTTATTTTTGACCTTTTATTTGTTTCTTTGATCCCTTCAAGTAAGTGGAATCCATCCAGAATAGACATATTCTTGGATATTAATTACCTCCATTTGGCCAATCTCAAATCAATACACTAGTATTGACCCTTGACTCTATCTCTAATCAAGATTCATTCATTACCCCCATTCTTATAAATTCACATGATTCAACTAATAATATCATCACTCTCATCAAAAGTTAATATATCTTTACACCACCAACATGAACATGGAGTCACTAGATGGCGATGATAGCGCATTCTACGAAGACCTCACAAGGCACATATTGATGCTTATGGATGATGACAATGAAACGCATGTTGGGTCGAAGATACAAAGGAGATCGTTGAATTATGGTGCCCGCGGTGGTGGATTAGGGGCGTTCGGCGACTACTTTAGTTGGTGTGAGAGTGGGAGGAGGTTTGAAGTGCCTATTTGGATGGAGAGGTTGTGGGCTAGTAACGCCGCCGGGACAGGGGTGTTTATACCGCGGGTGGAGGCGGTCGCCAGCAAGTCAAGGAGAAGAAGGCAGAATAAACAAAGAAAGAAGAATGTTAACGATGGAGGAAGGGTACATTCATCAGCCGGACATAGGATTCATGGTTGATTATTATATGTGCATATAAGTTAGATTCATGCATTCTTTTTAAGATAATATTAATTGTGATGACATATGGTTGTACTAATTGGAGTCAACAAATTATGGGTCAATTTATAAATTTGCCACATAGTTTAGAGCATCAATAATCTTTGCAATTGGTTGGTGAAAAAAAAAAAAGATAGGCAGAATATTGCTTTGAGGGCTCGGAGTTCCGACGACACTATCTCACCGGTAGAACGCCCATATGGATCACATCTCCATCGTTTCTTCGTATGCCCATACTAAAGAAAATAAAATTCTTGATTTTTATTGAATAATTTCTTTAAAAAAAAAGATAATGATACATATAAAATTATTTGAGTTTAGAAAAACGATAAAACTATAATTTAATGAAAACTAGCTTTTTGACGTCGCGGGTTGCGGCGAAACCGAACAAATGATAATGTAAAACAAACGTGATTTGAAAATAAAACATGTTCTTTAGAAAGTCAAACCATTAGAACGGTTTAATTTATCATCGTACCGTTTTAGAATACCAAAGAAGAGTATGAGTTTGCTACAAAGCCAATATTTTCTACAAAGTGTAGGAAGCCATAGGAGAGTGACATGTGGCAAGGTAATTTGATAATTATTATATTTATGGAATTTATTTTATTATTAACAAACTCAAGAGAATTTTAAGGAAACTTAATATCTCCTTCATTTGTGTTGGAGGTTATCAAAATTACTGGCATTTCATGCGATTTTCATATCTTCTTCGTAAATCAATTGTCTGATAAAAAATAATGGCTTCTTCAACAAGTTCTTGACGATGTGTTTTACTAGTTAAAAGATTAATGTTAATGTGTTATAATTCCTTTAGTATTAAATGTGGTTTTAATTAATGAAACACAGTTCACTAAGAGATATTGGTATTGTGTTTTAGCAGTTAACAGTTAATAAACGCCGTCCACTGAGAGATATTGATGTGTTTTACCAGATAAAACACAATGTGATGAACCAGATGATATACACTGTCTTGACGCTGTGTTTTATCAGTTTCTAGTTTCTTCACATTGTGTTTTATCATAGTGTTGTGTTTTACTACACTTGAAGTTGGATACTGGATGTGTTTCATAGCAGTGTGTTTTAGTGATAAAACACAATGTGACGAACCAGATGAAATACGAATTGAATGTGCTTTAGAAGAAGATGATGAATTGCGAATGGAATGATAAACATGGTATCAATCGTGCTTATATTTCAATCCGAATTTGTTATCTTGATCCATGATTCTAGCTATTTATGGAATGAAATAGGGTTTTCTATAATTGGTTTCAGAGAGGGGGGGGGGGGGGGGGAATCGCGAGATTGTAGAGGGTGTATTATTTATGACAATTATTTGATTTATTTAAAACACGTAAAATGACAAGACTACCCCTAACCTATTATGACAATTAATTAATCACACACAAATATTACAAAAATGCCATTGACTTGATCTTAACCATTAAACGCACCCATCAGATGACTTAGATCACTTCCTACACTTTGTAGAAAAACATACTTTGCGCAGGAACCCTACTCTACCAAAGAAATACTTTATTTTGAGTACAACTTCGTTTTTAACAAAACTTATAACGGAATGTCGAGGGAAAAAATCAAGCACAACTACGTACTTAAGTTTTTAGAAAAGAATTATAAGTGTAAATTATTAAAGAAGTATCAAATTAATTGAAAAATTAATATATGTTTTAAAAAAGAAAAAAAATATTAAAAAATGGTAAAAGAAATTTATGGTTTTAAAAAAAGAAAAAGGTGATTAAGACGCAGATTGCTTTCGACATTTTTAGAATTCAATTTCTGATTTGATCGAACTAGTGTATATGATATATAATACTTCGTAGAAATGTAACCCGCAGATTGCTTTCGACATTTTTAGAATTCAATTTCTGATTTGATCGAACTAGTGTATATAATATATAATACTTCGTAGAAATGTAACCAACTTTGACAAGTGTTCCAATTAAGTGATTGAAACTTTTTTTGTCTCTATAAAATAACTCAAGTTTCATTTTATGTTCTAATACTATGTAATTATCAGGTTACCAGGTTAGTAATTATGATGTGTCAGGTTTTATTATCTTTTTTAATTTTTAATATGATATGGAAAATAAAATTAATGACATGGATTTTTCTAAAAAAGTTGAAAAATCATTTTTTATTCTAAAATTAATAAAATGTACACTGTTACGATTGATTTTTTTTTAAAGCAAAAAATTTTACTTTTTGAATGATTAACACGAAAACACTTTTTTAGAGGGTTTTGGGAGGATATTGCTTTTTTATGAATAGAAAATAAAAAAACTTGTGTTAATTATGAATAAGAAAAGCAATATTCATGTCGTGCGTCTTGCAAAATAACCTGATCATCAAAGGTTATAATATGTTTTTTTATTTTAGAGTTAAATGCCATTTTAGTCCCTATGGTTTTAGTCATTTTGCCAATTTAGTCCAAAGGTTTCATTTTTAACCTGTGGATCCAAAAAGGTTTCACCATTGCCATTTTAGTCCACTGGGTTAACTTCATCCATTTTTTCTGTTAACCAGAAGGGCAATTCGGTCATTTTATATGTAATTCTGTTAACTAGAAAGGGAATTCGACCATATAAAATGACCGAATCGCCCTTCTCGTTAACATAAATAATGGATGAAGTTAACCCAGTGGACTAAAATGGCAACAGTGAAACCTTTTTGGACCCACAGGTTAAAAATGAAACCTTTGGACTAAACTGGCAAAATGACCCAAACCACAGGGACTAAAATGGCATTTAAATCTTTATTTTATAATTCCACCTAATATAAATAATATCTACATAAGCATTAAAAAGAAAATAAAAAATAAAAGAAAAACATGGTAACCTGATGATCTGGTAATTACACAATATTGGAACACAAAATTAAAGTTTAGTGACTTTAGAAAGACAAAAAAAGTTTGGATAACTTAATTGAGACACTTGACAAACTTAGTTATATTTTAGTGGCATTTTCCCTTATAATTATATATTCTATAAAATGTCCAAGCATTAGAAACTATAAGAACACCTAACAAACAATTTTTAGAATCGCTTAAATACTAGTATTTTCATAATGAGTGGTTCAACGCCAAATATCTAACAACGTTCAACCTCTACATATCTACAATAATTATTTTCAAATGTTTGTTAGAAAAATCTATACATATAATAAAAGAAACCATGTTAGGGACACATGGCGTTCTATGAGACATATGTTAGAAAAATCTCTTGTATATTTAATATTTTTTACTAAAATATTTTTTTTTTCTTTTTTTTCTGATGATTATCCAACATTTGGTAATACGTAAGTTTCTAACCTAATAATAAATAAAAAAATAAAGTGAAATGTTATAAACCATGTAATACACAACCCTCTAACCTAAAAAAAAATAAAGTGATATGTTACAATAAATAAATATTACCTCAAAGTTCTTTTTGTTAGAAAACACATCTTGATGACTAAATGTTTTAACGGATTACATTATTCATGTAAGACATGTGTTTATTCAAATCGTGCAATACACGAGTTTTTAAAAGATGTAACTATTTTATTACTTAGTGTATCAAATTATATTTATTCAACCCGTGTAATACACGGGGTTCCAACCTAGTATTATTATATATTGATTGACTAGATAGTTTCTTATTAAACTTTTGATTATTGCTCACCTAAAATAACCATACAATTTTCATAATGAACGGTTCAACATCAACCATCTAAAACGGTTCAACATCAACCATCTTAAAACGTCCAACCTCAATATATACGATTTTTGTCAAATGTTTGTTAGAAAGTGCTAGGCATACCCACCCATTGGAATACTGAATAGTGCTAAGCATACTGAATTTTTGTCAAATGTTTGTTAGAAAGTGCTTGGCATACTGAATAGTGCTAGGCCAGGAATACCGAAAAGTGCTAGACAGCTGCCTAGCACTCAACCATTGGCTCAAACAATTTACGATTTTACCCTCAGTTCACAATTACGCACCAAAAATAAAAAAAAAACCATTTTTATTTTTTTAACGGCAGACTACCTCTCCGCTCTATAATTTAGGGGTTGTTTGGCAACATCTGAATGGTTAAGTGCTGAACCAGTAAGAGGTCTGAACAATTAAGTGCTGAACCAGTAAGATGTCTGAACCATTAAGAGCCTGTATAATGCTTAATCGTTCAAAGGCAAATGTCTGACCAATTCAGATTAGAGGTCTTAACCATTCAGACTCTGTATAAATCTTAACCATTCAGAGGCAAATGTCTGAACCATTCAGACATCTGCTCGTGAAACAAACAGTCTGAACCATTAAGAGATCTGAAACATTAAGAGCCTCATTAAGAGGTAAACAAACAGTCCCTTACTTCTTTTATTTAATGGCTAACAAATAAAAGGTCGACTATTCAGCATAACCCAATAGAAAAGGCTAACCCATAGGCCCGCGGTCGCAGAAACACTGGGTGGGCCAAGTCCACCGTCTCCAGTTCCAAGGAAAAATCGCCGTCCGAAGGCACACTACGGCAAAACCGAGTTGGAATCAAATTCGAACTTGAGACATGTGGCATTTAGTCCAAATCTTCATTTCCCTCCAATGCTAGTTGAGCTAAAGCTCATTGCCCGTATAATTTACTTTTAAATAGACTCGATCCATTGAAGTACTTGAATCCCAGGTTGCGAGTAGTCTTTGTTCAATGATTATTATAAAGTTTTTAATGTAAATTAATATTGTTATTGTTAAGTAAAAGATATTGTAAATATTCTTGTATATTGTAAAAATATTATTTCCATTATTTTGTGATAGACTTTCCTTAATCTTAGGAAGTCTGGTATGTATCTTTGGCTATTTAATAAGAATATTTCCTCCCTCAATATTCATTGAGGTTGATAATTCTACATGGTATCAGCCTAATCCTCTCACCCTCTTCCCCCCCCCCTTTTTTCGATCCCTGAACCTCTTATGGCCTCTTCCTCTGATTCACCCCTTCCGCTAAATAACACCCCTCACCCTTCTCCTATCAAGCTTTCTTCTAATAACTACCTGGTATGGCGCCATCATATGCAACTTTTTGTCGCTCTTCATAAGCTTTCTGGCCATATCGATGGGTCTTCCGACCCACCACCCGAAACCACAACAGTTGGAGATAAAACCACTCCAAACTCAGAGTTTGCATCATGGACTGCCGCAGATCAGAAGGCCGCCCTTCTTCTTCTTTCCTCCTTAACCGAGGAGGCGGCGGCAGAAGTACTCGGCATCAACGGTGCACGGCAGATCTGGTTGGCCCTTGAAAACACCTACAGCAACGCGTCCGTTGAACGCGTCCAATCCTTGCGGGATTCTCTTCGACAACTTACCAAAGGTAACTCTACTGTTACGGAATTTTCTCGTAAATTCAAAATCATGTGTGAACAGCTTGTTGCAATCGGTCATCCAGTTGCCGAGATTGACAAGTTACATTGGTTTTTATGTGGCCTTGGCCCGTCATATGAAATTTTCTCTACTGCACTTCGGGCTACCAAACCCGCACCCTTGTTTCGTGATCTTGTTGCGCAGGCAGAAAGCCACGAATTGTTTCTACAATCTCTTCATGGCACTACTACACCACCGGCAGCGTTTCACGTCCAAAACCGACGTGAATCTTCAACGCCATCCCGGGGTCGTGGCTCTTCATCACGCAGCAACTTCTCACGTGGCAGAGGACGCACTAATAATCGACGACCACCCCACTGTCAACTTTGTCGTACATCCGGTCACTACGCATCTGCATGTCCGAATCTCCATACATATGCGTCTAAGGCCCCATCTGTGGATGATTCTCTAGCTATGGCATTCCATGCCCAATGTCACGTTACCACTCACAGTCCAGATTGGACCGCTGATTCCGGGGCAACCGATTATATGGTCCCAAATACCGAATGCCTTCATCAGTCTACTCCATACAAAGGTAATCATAAAGTCGTTTTCGGAAATGGTAAGCAACTCCCGATTACTCACACGGGGTCATTCGGTATTTCAAATACTTTATCATTGAATAATGTACTTGTGGTTCCAAATCTTACAAAAAAGTTGCTCTCCATAAGCAAATTAACAACTGATCATCCCGTGGATGTTTTATTTTCTCAAAATTTCTTTCACATTCAGGACCGGACAACCAAGCAGGTACTCGCTAGAGGGACGTGTGAGGATGGACTCTATGTGCTCAAGACTGCACCACAAGTTTATGTTGCTGAATTTTCCAATAAGGCCTCTTACGAGTTATGGCATGCTCGTTTAGGACATATTTCATTTGATGTTATTTCTCTTTTAAACAAGTTTGGGTTTTTGAATATTACTTCTTTATTGCCCAAACCTACTGTTTGCACACCATGTCAACTTGCAAAAGGGCATAGATTACCCTTTACTGTGAATGAAAAACGTGCTTCTTCGCCTTTAGACTTGATTCATTGTGATTTATGGGGTCCTGCTCTGATTACCTCTTCGGATGGGTATCGTTATTATGTAATCTTTGTTGATGATTATTCAAGGTTCACTTGGCTTTATCCACTAAAATCTAAAACAGATTTTTATGCAGTTTTACCTGTTTTTATTAAACTTGTTCAAACGCAATGCTCACGAAAAATAAAAATCTTCCAAAGTGATGGTGGCACTGAGTTTGTGAATCATACTGTTCGCAAGATTTTTGAAGAAAATGGCACTCTACATCGTTATTCCTGCCCGTATACGCCCCAATAGAATGGGCGTGCGGAACGCAAGCATCGACATATTGTAGAAACTGGCCTTGCAATGCTCTTCAACGCTCACATACCGGCTCACTATTGGGTAGATGCATTCACTTCGGCTACTTTTATCATCAATCGGGTGCCATCGTCTTCATTAGACAACAAGTCTCCATTTCAGACTCTCTTCAACCAAACGCCGGTCTACTCTAATTTCCGAGTCTATGGATGTCGTGTTTTTCCTTACTTACGGGACTATGCCAAACATAAACTTGAACCACAGAGTTTGCCTTGTGTTTTCATTGGGTATAGTTCACATTATAAAGGATATCGTTGTTTGGATCCCGTCACAAATCGGGTATTTATTTCTCGCCATGCAAGGTTCGATGAGCACTTTTTTCCCTTTAAGAACTCTACTGGAGATTCTAATTTGCAACAACTCTCCCTTGCAACCTTTTGCGATGATGTCCCTGCTGTATTAACCCAAAGTCCAACTCCAAATAACAAAAACCCTTCCTCTAGTCCCAACCCAAATAAACCCGTTACACCAAGCCCAAATCAATTCCCTATTTTTCCAAGCCCAAACCTCAACATTCCTTCACCTTTCCCACTTTGTGTTACATCTCCCACAACCGAAAGCCCAACTCCCACTACTCCTGGCCCAAGCCCATTTTCTTCTCCCACTCCTAACCCAAATTCGCCTACCCACCAAACCGAAAGCCCATTGCCTGCTACACCCATTACCGATTCTACCTTGGCTTCACCCGATGCCTCTAGCCCTCCAGCCGATGCTGACCCACCTACTGGTCCTTCCTTGGCTCACCCATCAACCACGAATGTTCGTCCGATGTTGACACGAGCAAAAGCAGGGGTCTTTAAACCAAAATATCAAGCTGATCTTGCATCCCTTAACACCTATGCTTTACATGTTGCCTTATCTTCTGCTACTGAACCACGAGGTTTCAAAACGGCATCCAAAGATCCACTATGGATGGCAGCCATGGTGGACGAAATACAGGCTTTAAAACAAAATCATACCTAGACGTTAGTTCCCCGTCCATCCTCAACCAATGTTGTTGGTTCCAAATGGGTATTCCGTATCAAGTATAATTCTGATGGGAGCATTGATCGATATAAGGCACGTTTGGTGGCCCAAGGTTTTACACAGATACCAGGCTTGGATTTCTCTCATACTTTCAGTCCCGTCGTTAAAGCCTCCACGATTCGAATTGTCTTATCTCTGGCGGTTCTCAATAATTGGAGGTTACATCAACTTGATGTCAAGAATGCTTTCTTAAATAGAAATTTGAATGAAACTGTCTTTATGGAACAACCTCCTGGATTTGAACATCCCAACTATCCGAACCATGTTTGCAAGTTATCCAAGGCGCTATATGGACTAAAACAAGCTCCACGAGCTTGGTTCCAACGTTTAAGCGCATTTCTTCTCTCTTATGGCTTTATTTGCAGCCGTGCGGATACCTTCCTTTTTATTTTTAAGACGGATTCGTGCATTATGTATCTCTTAGTCTATGTTGATGATCTCATTCTTACAGGAAATGATACTAATGCTATCCGGGAGTTTGTTTCACATCTTCATCAAGAGTTTGCTATCAAAGATCTTGGCGACTTGAACTATTTCTTGGGGCTTGAGGTTCTTCACACCGATTCTGGCCTTTTTCTAACACAGGCTAAATATGCTAAAGACATTCTTCTACGAGCAAATCTCTATGACTCTAAACCAGTTCACACTCCTCTGGCTACTCATGAATCCTTCAGTTCTGCCGGTACACCTTATTCGGACCCTAAACTTTATCGTTCCTTGCTTGGTGCGCTACAGTACTTGACTATTATACGACCAGATTTGTCGTATGCTGTCAATCAACTGTCTCAGTTTCTTCACAACCCCACGGTTGATCATTTTCGAGCTGTCAAGCGTCTCTTGCGTTATGTCAAAGGAACTCTTTCGTTCGGACTTACCTACAGCCGTTCTCATAAGTGCACTATTCTTGGCTATTCAGATGCAGATTGGGCGCGGTGTCTTGATACACGACGCTCCACGTACGGTTATTCAATCTATCTTGGGGGCAATCTGGTGTCATGGAGTGCTAAGAAACAACCTACGGTTTCCAGATCCAGTTGCGAATCTGAGTATCATGCTATGGCAAACACTGCTGCTGAACTTGTCTGGATCACTCATTTATTGCAGGAATTACACGCTTTACCACCTGATCGTCCAACGTTGCTGTGTTACAATAAAAGTGCCTTATTCATGACTCAAAATCCAGTTTCCCACAAACGGGCTAAACACATCGATTTGGATTATCATTTTATTCGTGAATTAGTTCATTCTGGGAAACTTTACACAAAGTTTGTTCCAACCAATCTTCAGGTGGCTGACATTTTTACAAAAAGTCTTCCGCACGCTCAGTTTGAAGTCTTTTCGCAATATGCTACGACTCGGTCCGCCACCGTTTCGATTGAAGGGGGGTGTTAAGTAAAAGATATTGTAAATATTCTTGTATATTGTAAAAATATTATTTCCATTATTTTGTGATAGACTTTCCTTAATCTTAGGAAGTCTGGTATGTATCTTTGGCTATTTAATAAGAATATTTCCTCCCTCAATATTCATTGAGGTTGATAATTCTACAGTTATAAAATAAAAAAACGGTTGCAACTTGCAAGTGGCCTTTGTACAATGTAGGGATGTTCATCGAACCGAATATCGAATTTTCGAATTATTCGAATAATTCTTATTTTCCCTTGAATTCGAATTTGATTCGAATTCGATTAAAACATACCGAATTCGATTTGAATTCGTATTCGAATAAAAAACCCAATTCGTATTCAATTCGTATTCGATTAAATATTCGAATTCGAATAAATTCGATTTGATTCAAATTCTTTTAAAACATGTAAAAAAACTATTAAGAAGAAACATAAATTTTAAAGCAACCATAAAGCACGATATCACATTAAAAAATTACAAATAAAGTACCATAAGAATAAAATTCAAAACAAGAAGTCGGGACTAACCACTCCTCAATTACAAGTTTATATTTTTAGGGTTAAAAATCTATTGATAGATTTGTTACTTAGGTTTAAGTTATGGCCATGAAGTGGGTTTGGTAATGGGTAATTTTAATACTTGAAATATATTTTGAAAATAATTTATAGTATAGCCCAATAAAAGTTATATATGTATTATATATAAAAATAATAAATAAAAATGTATAATCTTTATTCGAATTTCGAACCGAACCGAATTTGAAATTATAAATTCGTATTCAATTCGTATTCGGTTCACTTGACTCAAATTGAATCGTATTCGAATTCTTATAATCGAAACGAATTCTTGATAATCGAATCGAATTTAATTTTTCGAATTCGAAACAAATTCTGAACACCCCTAGTTCAATGATTATAAAATTTGAATGTAAAATTATACTATTATAAAATAAGACTGTCTCCAATGCAACGACCTGCATTTACTACATGCATCATAGTCATCACTGCCACATTAGCTTTTTACCCATCTTTTTCACATGCACTCTCTGTCTCCTCTATTTAACTCCAACCCATCATTTCCACATGCATCCTCTCTCCTCTATTTGGACCCACTTTCTTCACTTTCTCCACTTTCTCTCTCTGCACTTAAGTGCACTTCACTACATGCAAGACCCATTAAGTGCACCCCACCCCAATGCTTCCCTTACAAATGCACATGCCACATGTGTAAATACAACCCCCCTCTCCTCTATTTGGACCCACTTTCTCCACTTTCTCTCTCTGCACTTAAGTGCACTTCACTACATGCAAGACCCATTAAGTGCACCCCACCCCAATGCTTCCCTTACAAATGCACATGCCACATGTGTAAATACAACCCCCCTCTCCTCTATTTGGACCCACTTTCTCTCTCTGCACAGCACTTCACTACATGCAAGACCCATTAAGTGCACCCCACCCCAATGCTTCCCTTACAAATGCACATGCCACATGTGTAAATACAACCCCCAACAAGAATCGTTGGGGGCAGTCTAAGTAAAACCAATGAGGTAAATGATTGAAAGCACATCTTGGATCCATTGTCGATTGAACAAGCCAGATGTTACTTTCTTCCCAAAATTAAACTCCTTTTTTTAGTAATAATATTTTTATCAATTTGCAGGCCGCAATCCACCATTTGTCAAGTAGGCCAGTTGACACTCTTGACTAAATTCAGATATTAAATACATCCAACAAATTGACCTCGTTGTTATCTCAATTATTAATACCAGTTGGCTCGTTCTTGGTCCCATCTAGAAGCTTAGCATGATCCAGTTCACCCACATTCATTCACTTCCACCCTCCATTCTTCACCCTATAAATACTCTATTTAAACACAGCCAACATCTATGAACTAAATTCATATAACATCAATCTCTCCCACCAACATGAATATAGACACACAAGATGCCGAAGACACCGCTTTTTATGCACAACTTACAAGCCAGATATTGCTTCTCATGGACGAAGACGATGTCACACACACGAGGACCAGAAAGTGCGCACAGGAGCTTGGACGGAGACCGGTTGGTGGTGGTTCCCTGTCGATTTCGGGGAAGCAGTTTGGGTGGTTGGAGGGTGGAAGAAGCTTGGTGGTCCCTGGTTGGATGGAGAGCTTGTGGGCGAATAATGGAGCCGGAACCGGTGTGTTCATACCCCGAGTGGCAGCCGCGAGCAAACCGAGGAGAAAAAGACATCATAGATCAAGAAAGAATAAAAACAGAGAAAACATAGATTCATCAGCAGAACAAAAGGTTCATGGGTGAATAGTATATATTAGCCTATTAGGAATATTAAATTTGTCAACAGGTCAAATCTTGATCTGGATATGATTTAGTAGCAGATTTTTTTTTCCAATGGTTACCATGAAAACTTGATGCATATGATTGATGAATAGATAATACTTTTAGAAAAGACGAGTCTTCGGGTCCCATCTTGGATAGGACCCGATAAACAAAACGAGCTAAACCATGTCGTGAACTTATACAAGAATTACATTTGCAGAAAACCGAAAAGAAATAGTATTAAACCGTTATTGTTTCTTGTATGTGATCCGGAAGTCGATTTTGACTCAACCCTTCCCTTACTCTCGAGCTTCTATGTTGCAGACGTTGGTGTAACGTCTCCGACATCTGGTTAAAAAATTCTGGGTCCCACCTGTGTATTAACAATGGATCTTCGGCATAACATATGTATATCGATGTAACTGCACTTTCCACCACCACCATCGCCAATCCAACCTAAAATCGCCATTATTTTTCAACACATAACTAAGTCAGCACATGGAGGAAATCATAAGCTTAAAAAATATACGGGGTTAATATAAAAGCCAACATAATTTCTTATTTTTCTTGAAAAGCTCCTTAATCTTAGAATAAAGTACACAGATGGTCCCTGTGGTTGACCAGAATTTTGGATTTAGTCCCTATCTTTCCAAAAGTACACGGATGGTCCCTATGGTTTGCACTTTATAACGCATTTAGTCCTCAACTTTTGCCAAAAGTACATTGATGGTCCCTGTGGTTTGTGCTTTTTAACGCATTTAGTCCCCAACTTTTTAGTGACTAAATGCGTTACAAAGTACTAACTGGGACCATTCGTGTACTTTTGGAAAGCTAAGGACTATATTCAAAATTTTGGTTAACCACGGGGACCATCTGCGTACTTTACTCTTAATCTAATTTTCGTATATTAAAGTCCCTAAACATGTCAAAATACACGAAAAAGTCTCTCGACCCAATTTTGGAATATTAGAGCCACCCGTCTAGAGTGCGTATTTGCGGAATTAAAAGAGATTAAAATAACGACTTGTGCATTCTAGACAACTTTAGTGACTTTAATATGCAAAAATTAGATTGAGACTTTTCGAGCAAAATAAGAACTGATTTTGTTATCGTATTTACCAAAATATACAATAATAATAAATAAATATATAAATAAATTGGCATATGATCAATAATTACCAAGACCATGCCCATTAAGATGGCTGTAGACCCCATCATCATTTCTCTGTCTGGATGTTTGATTCTAGTAAAAATCACAGCACACGTTCCGGTAATAAGCCCACCCAAAAGGGTACCCATGAGTAAAACAGCACCCGAACAATCATAACCAATGAGTGCTTCCACCCCAGTTGATTGAAACAACTCCCACGCATCTCTTGCTGAGTGATTGAAGCTTTTCCCATAAACTGCAATCTAAAATAAACAAAGAGTTAATTACATTTTTCGTCCCTGTGGTTTGTTGAAAATAACCATTACAGTCCATTAGTTTAAAAATTGACAAAACAATACCAGTACTTTCACTTTTGTAATAATTACAATCCACCTCCGTTAACCGCATCCAATTTACCGTTAAGTTTTTGGTGAAAAGTCTAAAATACCCCTTATTTAAAAAACAATATATAAACAAATGAGTTTTTTTTCAATGAGGGCTATTTTCGTCTTTTCACCAAAAACTTAATGGTAAATTGGATGGGGTTATCGAAGGTGGACTGTAATTGGTACAAAGTGAAAGTAATATTGTTTTGGCAATTTTTAAACTAATGGACTGTAATGGTTATTTTCAACAAACCACAGGGACGAAAAACGTAATTAACTCATAAACAAAATACAAAGTTTAGTTACTTATATAAAACAGAAAAATTATAATGTTTAAAAAAGTTAAGCACCTGCACATATGCATATTTGTTAAAGAAACGAACAAGGGTCTCCACTAGATGAAAAAGGAAATCCACACAGCAAAGCAGGCATTCATTGTTGCCGATTTTCGATCGGAATCCCCTAATCTGAAATATAAATCAAGTTATAATCGCCAAATATGACTTGTTTTTTAACAGAAGAGTTAAATTAGTTAATTACCTCCCACCGTAGTGTTCGAATAGCTGCTGTAAAAAGAGAACCGTAACAAATGCTTCCAAAAGAAGTTGTTATAGCATACCGTAAAGATTGAAGCAGCGGGTTCCTCGGCATTGTTGCAGCCTCACGACCACCATGAATAAGAACAAGAAACACCATACCAGAAACTATAACGTGAACGGTGTTACAAAGAACAGCTCCTGTCCAAAATAAACTCACCGAGAACACCTGCATTGTAAATTTAAAGTACTTTTAAAAAAATTATAACATAAGTATATGATTTTGTAATTGTTACCAAATATACATAGTGAAAATAAGCAAAACTCGCCACCTCACCACAAGTAGCCACCATCTTCCGCTATCACCCATGCTTGAAGCCACTACACCAGCTGCACCGAACGACCATAATGCTAGCCATATAAGCATGACTAACATAAACGCACACGCCACTCTCATCACTTCCGGAAGCTTCCATACCATCTTCACAGATCTTTGCAGCACCAACATTGTAAATGGAAGCCTAGATAAAAAAACATGCAAGAAAATGATCAAAAAATTTATAAAGAGTAAAATGCCATTCCCGTCCCTGTGGTTTGGCGAGTTTTGCGGCTTTCGTCCAAAGGTTTGTTTTTCCGCACCTGGATCCAAAAGGTTTAAATCTTGTCATTTTCATCCGGCTCGTTAACTCGATCTATTTTTCTCCGTTAAGTCCGGGGTATTTCAGTCTTTTCGCTAACTTAAAGGGCAATTCGGTCTTTTCACTTTATGTAAAAAGATCGAATACCCCTGAAAAAGACCGAATTGCCCTTTAAGTTAACAAAAAAGAAGAAAGACGGAAATACCCCATACTTAATGGAGAAAATGGAGTTAACGAGCCGGATGGCAAGATTTTATCTTTTGGATGCAGATGCAAAAAAACAAACCTTTGGACGAAAGTCGCAAAACTGGCCAAACCTCAGGGACGAAAATGGCATTTTACTCGTAAAAACTCTATATATACCAAGAAATACAAGTTTATGAAGTATTTACCTGTCTATGACTGATATAATATACAAGAACTGCAACCCAGAGCCAATAGCAAACGCAACACCCCAGAAAAAGAATTTGCCCCAAAAACACAAAATGCTAAGAACCGCAAGGTAAGTGGTTAACAAATGAACCGATATTTTCATCATCTGATTTGAATGGGAACCAAGTAGTAATAACCAAATCCAACCAATAACTGTACTAATGGCACCAGCAATTGCGTATAATGGCCAGTAGTCCTCGGTTAAACCAGCTTGATTCTCGAGAAACCTTACGGTATATTGATCGATATTAAGCCTGTCTTTCTTCCTAAATCTGTTTAATCCGAGTACCCCGAGAGCAAGACCTACCACAACCAAATGCAAAAGAAATATTCCGAGCCAGAAAACATCACGCCAATGACGTGAACCGCCGACAGTTGGCCCCAGTGATGTGGAGTTACCACTTCCTGCACTCTACAATTCAATTTCATCCAAAAATCAGATCAAATATAATGTGTGAAAATTTCAGAATAGAAGTATCGAACACATAGTAATCTTCATATGCAGTAATATTTTCAGATTTCTCAAGTTCTTTGATTCATCGGATTAAACATTATTATATATAAAGTCACATCATGTTTCAGAAAAGCTTTTCGATCGTGTCAACAACATTCATATAATTCCTTTGCTCGAGTCATCATCGAAATCGCTAGCAATTTTAACCAGAACAACAAAATCAAACGGATCAACGTTTTCACTTGAATATTCTGAAACC
The DNA here is from genome assembly GCA_030545235.1 of Helianthus tuberosus. Classification (NCBI taxonomy): domain Eukaryota; kingdom Viridiplantae; phylum Streptophyta; class Magnoliopsida; order Asterales; family Asteraceae; genus Helianthus; species Helianthus tuberosus. Next base: position 1,262,938 of record CM060452.1, read on the forward strand.
TGATCATTTCGATCCGACTTACAAACTGAAGTGATTCGCTCACGATCATAACATCCAAAAGCTTGTTACATTGCATATATCCACACGTATATACTAAAGCATCAAATGATAAAACTCAAACAACAACAAATTGATCTTCATATGCAGTAGTATTTCTAGATTTCTCAAGTTCCCTGATTAATCTGGTAAATTCAGACTGTACATGACATCAATTGATAGTGATTATTAGCATAACAAATTCGTTCATTCACTTGACAAATTCCAATTATTCATCCACTTTAGGTTAAAAAAAACTACACAATCACAAATCACCATCAGATTATAAACACTATCATATATATAATCACATCATGTTCTAGAAAACAATTTTCAAACGGATCAACGAGAACTTTTACACATAACATTTTGAATTGTATATTCTAACAACTGATCATTCGTATTCTAAGACGTAACTACTAACTCATGAAACTAACAAAATCAAACAGCAACAAGTTGAAATAGAAAGTGTAAAACAACCTGTTGTGCGGTGGTCATGGTACCGGCGTCATCGTCGGAAGAAGAAAAGGGAGTCTGCGTGTGATTCATTGATTATGAAGATGGATCAGAAGCAGAAGTAGTGAGTAAATGAAGTGGAAGTTGAAAATTAGGGTTTGAAAGGGGGGGGGGGGGGGGGGGGGGGGGGGGGGGACATGAATTCAACGGCCGGACATTCAGAACAGTTACATTCAGAAAGAGACAGATGGGTTTATTCTGAATCCCCGTTGACAGCTTTGACCGATAACAACTTTGATATATTAGAGATACCTTTTTTATGTTTATGGTGACTATATTTTCTTGTTATTTTAATGCACGTTTTGTGTTAAAGCTTTTGTACCTTTTTTCAAAGAATCATGCTTGAGGAAATTAAATTTATAAGTTTTTTTTGGGTAAATTAAATTTATAAGTTGTTTATTAGAATTTGAGAAAAATTGGATTTAAATAATCTGAACAGGTTGTTTTTTTTTTTGGCTAATAATCTCATCTTTTTCATTTTGTTTGTATGATGGTTCGTTATTAAAAAAAACATAAAGGAGTTAAGTTTTTTTTTCCAAATTACAAACCGATGTTTTAGGGTTTTTTATCAGAAGAAGATACGGGTAGATTGATGTAAAATTTACCTCGAAACAGTGCTCCAAACGACGAAAACGGTGCTTCAATTCGGGTGTTTAAACTTCCGATTAACATAATTCAAGTCGTTTGGAGCATTGTTTCGAAGTAAGTTTTACATCAGTCGACTCGTATCCTCGTTCAAAAAAAAAAAAACCCTAAACATCGGTTTGTAATTCGTGAAAAAAAAACTTAAGTCCGTTAAGTTATTTTTAACGGCACCCAATTATGTAAACAAAATGAAAAAGGTTGGACCACTGTTGAGATTAAAGGTTGGACCACTGTCGGAAATAAACTCGGTTAGGATTATTGGCAAAAAACAGTTAGTTCGAATTATTTAAATCTAATTTGCCTTAGAATTTGTAAATGGAATGTGACATTTAGATTTGTGTTGTACGTGTGTTAAAGCCTAAAGGGGAGTCTAAGTTATCTAGATTTTAGATCTTTTTAAACACTCTAGGGGTGGTTAAAATTCTTCTTGTTTGTTGATGTCCGGTAGTCAGTTTGGGAATTTTGTTTAGGGGTCAAAACAATCTGGTAAAATGGGACAAATGTAGTTATATATTTTTGAATTTGCTGACTTGTTACTAGAAACTTCAAAGTAAATCACCTAATATGTTGATTGGAAATATGTGTTCATTAACATTAGTAGATTTTTTGCATCAATTTAAGACCTTCTCCAAAGCTGCAAAGCGAAGGGCAGGGCCTCTATACTCCATGTCGGAAAGCTTCGCGAGCTATCCTCACTCTCTTCTGCCCTCTTACATTCCGCACTCAACCCATCTGTGGCAGTGGCGAATCTAGAAAGTTTGTATAGGGGCAACATTTCAAAGAAAAGGGGTAACGGAATCGAAAAAACGTCAAAATTTTTCAAAATTTACACTACCGACGGACAGTGGCGGATCTAGGATTCGCGCCAAGCGGTAACGTTTTATAAATAAGCGGTAACGAAATAGAAAAAACGTCAAATTTTTCTAAAATTTACACTAATTTTACACTACCGCCGGAGCGCCAAGGGGTAGAAGGCATTACCCCTTGTTATACACTAGATCCGCCTCTGCCGACGGAGCGTTAAGGGTAACGGAGGCTACCCCTTATTACATAGTAGGTCCGCCCCTGATATGTGGAGGATGATTTTTCACTCTCTCCCTCCTTGTCATGTTCTCAATGTTTCTCTCTCTTTCACATTAGCCATGGAAACCCTCATAGACATCGTGTTAGATATGGTCTAATGTCTATGTTCATATAGGTTCTTATTATCATCATAAACATACAAAATACCATACCATGTAAGTGCTAAATGTAATGTGAGGATCGAATTAAGTATCTTTTAAATTAAATAAGAACGGGTAAGAAAGTCTCGAGTAATTTTTATGTTAATAAACTATATGATATCATAAAAAGGTATAAAAATCATGGAAATCTAAGAAACAACCGACTGTTTCTTTAAGTTATGATGAAGTTGAATTGAACTTGCTTGGCTTACCCCGACTACTTCATGAATTCACCGTTCCAACTGGCACTCCGGCTCCTGTTAAGTGTGACAGCCAAGCAGCCATTCATATTGCTAAAAAACCGTTTTTTCATGAGCGTACTAAACATATTGATTTAGATTGCCATTTTGTTTGAAAGAAATTACAGGATGGGCTTGTTACTTTGTCACATACGCCTCCTCATGATCAGTTAGTTGATCTTCTAAAAGTAATTATAAAACCGTATTTTTCTGAAGTACATGAAATTATAGTACATTGTTATAACCTTTTTAATCTGGCAATGTTATTTTAATATTGCAGAAAGTATGATTTACAACGTACGTTCGATCTAACAAACAAAACCAAACTTGAAAAAAGTTAATAAACCAATATATAAACTTCTTGTTGTATACTTGTGTTGGAAATTATTTGTTCCCCATGTTTTAGCATTTAACCTAAAACAAGGAAAGTGACGAGGTATGACCCGGATCGGCTAACCCGACCCGGTCATCACCTATTATTTTATTATTGAAGACACATGTCCGAAGCCGGACATGATTCTTAGGACGAACAAGACTCCACTTGGACGTACATCCGAATAATGTCCGTCCAACATCAAGAACCTCCGAAGACGAACCTCCATTCAAGTGCGTCTGGACGGATGATGTCATCTAAATTGACTACTATAAATACCCCATCAAGTACAAAGCCAAGTACGATTTTCTGAACCTTCGTCCTTACTTTCTCTCTCTACTTTCTCTCTCAACCAATACTTATCCTCACGCCGGAGGGTGGTCGCAGAGGGGCCCTCCCATCTCTGCGACGAGCCTAACGGTTTTCTGTTTTGCAGGACTGTTTCCCAAGTTCTCCCACAAGATCCAATCCCTCGTTTACAGGCTCCGGCCTTAACACGATTCTTTGGTTCTTCAATTGGCGCCATCCGATCTCAAAGCTCTTAGTCCTTCACTCTGGTGAATTTCTTGAGCAAAGAACTGACAAATGGCGGCCTCAGGTTCTGTGAATCTGGGATCTACAACTGTTAGTACACAAACTATAGCACCAGCAAGTACTGTTTCCATAACCTCAGCTGCTTTAAGCTCAGGGCCGGGAACAACCTTGCCTTTTGTTCTAATTCCTACTTCGCAAACATCTGAGTTTGATGCGGAGTTTCTCTCCAAAAATGCAAGTCTTCTGCGACGATTAAAGGCACAGCAGGCTAGAGATGAACAAATCCTCGGTTTACGAACCAGGTTGTTTCAAGAAGAAGCTCCGATAAGGACCATGGGTCCTACAATGTTTACCCCTCCTACTTTTTCCACAGTTGTTACCTCGGAAATTTACTCTGGGTATGTCCAGGGTTCGTCCGGACCTTCGCCAGCAACGGCAATACGAAATGAAGCACAGATGGACGTAGGTAACGATCCGGAACTCACCAAGCCGTATCACCCAGTTTCCATGACTGCCAAGTCAAAGTTCAGCGCTCGTATCACACATGCCAAGCTTCCTCCGAAACTCAAAATGCCAACTACAGTAAAAAAGTATGATGGTACAACTGATCCAGATGATCATATGTTCGATTTTGACGGAGCCGCACGAGTTGAACAGTGGCCGATGCCAGCGTGGTGTTTTATGTTCGCGCAAACACTCACGGGAGCTGCTCGAGTGTGGTTCGATGCGCTGAATGAAGGTGAGATTAACGATTTTGAAGAGTTCCGAAGATTGTTTCTCCAAAATTTTAGCCAGCAAAGACACTACTCCAAAAAAATCACCGAAGTTCACAACATTCGGAGAAGGGACGGAGAATCTTTGGATAGCTTCATTGACCGGTTTAACCGGGAGAGTATGCAGATCAGTGGAGTAGTTGATCAGCTGAGGATCTCCGGATTCTGTCACGGAGTCCGGAACAATCAGTTGGTCGAAAAATTACATGAAAATCTCCCAAAGACAATGGAGGTACTCATGGAGCGAGCCAGAGCCTTTGCTCGAGGCAAAAACGCATGCAATCCAGCTCCGGAGTCAGATCACAAGATGTCTTCCTGGAAGAAAAACGGCGGGTCCGTATTCGATAAAGCCCCGTCCAGTAATAGAGGGCGGCCACACCCATACAACAGGAACGACAGACCTCCACGCGGAAGAAGCTCCGGGTCAAGATTTTACAACTTGTCAGACCTTTCCAAAACTCCCAGTGAAATTCTCAGTGCGGAAGGGTCAAACTTCCCTGCTCCACCGAAGCTCCGAAACCCGGGTGATAAGAACTCCAAGAAATACTGTGACTATCATCATGCTCGAGGTCACAACACAGATGATTGCTGGTCCCTGAAACAAGAAATAGAAAAAGCAGTGCGATCCGGAAAACTGTCGCATCTAGTGAAAGAAGTGAAGGAAGGAAAGTCTTCGGGTAATTCGGTGGACAATCCGAACAACCAACCAGTAATAGGCATGATCAGAAAAGCGGGTAGCCAAGGCATCAAGCGATCCAGCCACCATATGGCTGCTTGGATGCAGCAACCCATTGCTTTTCCCCCTATCAATCCTGAAGAAGTCAAAGATGGACCAATCATCGTGTCTGCGATCATAGCAGGTCACAAGGTCCGGAGGATTTATGTTGACAGCGGAAGTGCCACCGAAATCATGTATAAGCAGTGTTTTCAACAGCTAGCTCCACAGACCAAGGCAAAATTGATCCGAGTCTCAATGCCGTTGGTAAGTTTTTCCGGAGAAGTGGTACAGCCTATGGGACAAATCACTTTACCAACAACACTGGGAGAAGGAAGTTTCGTCCGAACCGTAAACCTGACGTATCTAGTGGTAGAAGCAAGGTCCGTGCATAATGTTATATTAGGAAGGCCCGGCATGTGCGCCTTCGGCATCATCAGCTCCACCATTCACGGATCGTTAAAATTCCCCACCGAGGCAGGAGTAGCAACTTTGCACTCCGAATCCACAATTTGCGTAGCTGAAGTACGACAAAGCAAGGGTACTGACAAACCTCCGAACCTTCTCATAGAAGAATGGGCTATTCATCCGCACTTCCCAGAGCAAAAAATTGCAGTCGGAGCTCAACTCCCAGAGCGCACTAAAAAGAAGTTGTGGAAGCTTTTATCTAATTCTCTCGATGTGTTTGCCTGGCAAACTTCCGATATGGTTGGAGTTCCTCGATGTTTGGCCGAACATAAGCTAAAGGTGTCGCACTCTGCGAAACCTGTCGCTCAAAGAAAAAGGAACATGGCTCCAGCTCGAAACAAAGCAATATCCGAGGACGTACGAAAGTTGTTGAGCGCCGGAATCATTCGGGAAGTACGTTACCAGACCTGGGTTTCCAACCCAGTAATGGTCACCAAGAAAGATAAAACCTGGATAATGTGTGTAGACTTCTCCGATTTAAACAACGCATGTCCGAAGGATTGTTATCCCTTGCCGGAGATCGATCTAAAGATTGACTCTCTTTCTAGCTTTCGCCTCAAATGCTTCTTAGACGCATACAAAGGCTATCATCAGATACAGATGGCTGTAGAGGACGAAGATAAGACCGCGTTTGTAACCAATGAAGGGCTTTTTTGTTATACTAAAATGCCCGTTGGATTGAAAAACGCCGGAGCCACGTAACAGAGGCTGATGGATAAGGCATTCAAAGACCAGATTGGAAGGAATTTGGAAATTTATGTGGACGACTTGGTCATAAAAAGTCAAGCCGAAGACAACATGATTGACGACATACTCGAAACCTTCACCAGGCTTCGGAGTGTTAATCTTAAGCTTAATCCCAAAAAATGCTCCTTCGGCTTAGAAGAAGGGAAGTTTCTCGGTGTATGGATAACCCAGTCCGGAATCAAGGCACATCCGGATAAAATCAAAGCGGTAGTCTCCATGCAACCCCCCAGAACTGTCAAAGAAATTCAGTCATTAAACGGAAAGCTCGTTGCTCTCCATCGTTTTATTTCTAAAGCGGCTGATCGCTCTATTCCTTTCATGAATGTGTTGAAAAAACGAACAGGAAAAGGCCAAATAGAATGGACACCGGAAGCCGATTCGGCATTTCAGGAGCTGAAAGTTTGTCTAGGATCCCTGCCCACCTTAACCGCTCCAATCACCGGAGAAACTGTCACAGTATATCTCTCCGCTTCTCATTTTGCCATAAGTGCAGTGCTCGTAGTACATCGGAGTCAAGCACAAATCCCGGTTTACTACGTAAGCCGCATCCTGAAAGATTATGAAACCCGGTACCCAATGATCGAAAAGTTGGCACTCGCTTTGGTACACGCCTCTAGACGCCTCCGAAGATACTTCCAAGCCTTCAATATAGAAGTACAGACTGACCTCCAGATCCAACAAATCCTTAGAAAGCCAGAGGTCTCCGGACGTCTTACGAAATGGGCAATTGAACTCAGCGCTTTCGACATCACCTATCGTACCAGAGGACCGGTGAAAGGCCAAGCGGTGGCAGATTTCCTTACGGAGGTTCCGACCGGAGAAAGCACCCAAGAAAAATCTGCCCTACCAAGGGTATGGAACTTATACACGGATGGAGCCTCCAGTAAAGAAGGATCAGGGGCAGGGCTAATCCTTATAGATCCAGAAGGAATAGAGTACACTTATGCCTTACGATTCGAATTTAAAACTTCAAACAATGAAGCGGAATACGAGGCTCTCCTTGCAGGTCTCCAAACCGCAGCCAAAGCCGGAGCAACCTCCGTGTTAGCGCATGTTGATTCATTGTTGGTAGCAAATCAAGTCAGTGGAGAGTACGAAGCCCAAGAGGATAACATGGTCCGATACCTCCAACAAGTTAATAGTATGATTTCCTCCTTTGACTCTTGCAAGATAGTACATATACCGCGGAGCAAAAACAAAAAGGCCGATGCCTTGAGTAAACTTGCATCCGTAGCATTTTGTCATCTGTCAAAAGAAGTCTTAGTTGAAACTTTGCAAACCCCGGCCATCCAGCAGATGGAGCCGGTCATGTCAGTCTCTGTTGTCGAAAAATCCTGGATGACTCCGATTGTGGATTACTTGAAAGAAGGAAAGCTCCCGGAAGACAAAGCTCAGGCTCGGAAGATAAAAGTCAAAACGTTGCAATATCAGATCCATGACGGGCAACTTTACAGAAAAACCTTTTTAGGTCCGCTCTTAAAATGCCTAACGCCAGAAGAAGCCAGCTACGTCATAAGAGAAATCCACTGGGGGATATGCGGCATCCATGCCGGACCAAGAATGGTTATAGCCAAAGTAATGAATGCCGGATATTTCTGGCCGGGTATGCATCAAAGCGCAGTAAGCGAACTTCAATCATGTGAAGATTTCCCGCGGCACGCTCCCATTAGCCACCGAGCCAAGAACCACCTCGTTCCGGTAACATCAGCATGGCCTTTCCAGAAATGGGGGATTGATATTGTTGGTCCTTTCCCTGCCCCCACCGGAGGGGTAAGATTCTTATTGGTGGCCATTGATTATTTCACAAAATAGGTTGAGGCTAAACCCCTACGGACCATCACAGGGGAGCAAGTGCTGAGGTTTGCCTGGGAGAATATAGTGTGCAGATACGGAATGCCGATGTGCATAGTCAGTGATAACGGAAAACAGTTTGCCGAGAAACCATTCAAGACATGGTGCGAAAGAATGTGTATCGAACAAAGCTTTGCTTCGGTTTCCCATCCCCAAGCCAACGGGCAAGTAGAAAGAGCCAACCGCAGCATTGTGGAGGGCATTAAAAAACGCTTGGGGAGGGAAGGAGTCTCTTGGGCGGATGAACTCCCGCACGTTCTATGGGCACATCGAACGATGCCGAAAACGAGCAATAGGGAAACTCCCTTCAGCCTAACATACGGTACCGAAGCAGTTATTCCCGCGGAAGTAGGGATACCCACTCCCCGCATGCAGCTGAGTCAAGAAGAAAACGAACAGGAACTCCTTCTGAACCTGGAGCTAGCCGAAGAAAGAAGGGAACTTACGGCGATCCGAGAGGCAAAATATAAAAAAGAGTTGGAAAAACATTACAACTCGAAAGTGAAGGAGGTCCGGTTCAAAGTTGGTGACTACGTCATGCGGAGTAATGAAGCGAGTTTAGTAGAAGGCACCGGAAAAATGGCACCAAAGTGGGAAGGTCCGTACCTGATTAACACCGCAGGAAGCGATGGTGCATACACACTTAAAAAAGTGGACGGGACCATCATACCACGCACATGGAACGGAGTTCACTTAAAGAAATGTTTTCTTTAAGAAGTTTCTTATTTTAAAATAAGATTGTAACACGAAAGCTACGGCTTCCGTCGTTTTTTCTACTTTCCTGTAATGCGGATGGTTATGCCCGCACTGAATGAATAATAAATTCCAAAAAACTGTGGAGGGTTGTACCCACAGATTTCATAAAATGTTTTTACCATGTCAATCGGAGAAGTATAAACTCCGAATAAGAAAATAGAATAAATTTTTCTATCTTAAACAACATTGCAATACAAGTATAATATTCGGCCGAATCAGGGATGCTAGCCCTAAAAGGTGAGGACAAACTGGTCTTGTTCGTGCTTTCCTTCACTTAAAAATTATCCTAAGTAAAATAAATCGGATCCGTACCTTTAAAATGAACGTTCAGGAAACAAAAGAAATGTAAAACAACAAAACATGGACGCATGTGTAAACTTGTGATTACATCAAAAACTAACCGGACTTGTATAAACCGGAAGTTACAAAAACTGTACGAAGGATAATTGATAAAACATCAGTAGAAACATCATTACATTCATCTGACACAAGGTGCATGCCCCAAGCTACCGGACATGTCCACCTTCTTCAAAAAGTCATTCACTTGCAAAACGAAGGGCTTTCTTAATTTCAGAAAGAGGCGCGTTGGTAAGCTTCGGCAGATCTTCTATCACGGGAAATGTGAGAGTATCAAAACAAGCAACCGCTGTTTTTAAATCCTCCGTAGCATTACGGTTTAACAATGGCACCTCCTTGAAGGGGGTTTTCTTCTGCAAAGCATGCATATAACCAGCGTGCACACCAGAATTAATACCCACAGCACTCATCGCATTGTTAACCGCAGCCACGGCGGCAGTCATTTCCTTCCCTTTATGAATATTCTTCGCCAGAAGCTGTGCTCCTTCCGAGAGCATCCAAACCTTCGTTTCCTGAAGATCCTCTTCCTTAGCTTTCAGGGAAGCTTTCTCTGCCTCGAGTTCCTCAATCCGATCCTTTAAATCAGCCTCCCCTGATTTTAGCGCATCCCGTTCTGGAAAAAGTGTTAGAAAAACAGGAAAAATAAAAGGCAAGTAAGTAGTAAAAAGGACGTACCGGCCATCATGCTCTCATATGCAAGACGAGCCTTATTAAGGGAATCCTCCATCTTCGTTAAAACCATCTTATGCTCTTCGTCCTTCTGCCTCATTGATTCGGAGAAAGCCGTAAACTCCGAAGAAATTTTATCTCTTTCCTCCGCAGCAGCAGCAGCGGCTGCTTGGGACGACTGATTCTGAACAATCAAAGAGTTAACTTTCTCCTGCTGAGATTGAAGATCTTGGGTCAACTGGGCTATTTTCTTCACCGCCTCCGGACTCCTCTGAACTTTACGCTTCAGAGAGCGAGCTTCCTTCTCCAAATCCTCCTTTACCGACTCTGCTTCCACCCACCGACGATATAACTCCGTTACAAAGATGTTTGATTGGGCTTGATTTGTCAAAACTGCAGCCCCCAAATCCGGGTTCTTCATCTTCCGACTCCTTGCATGGTCTATTGGAGTATTGATATTGAAGAGCATAGTCCTAGCAACCAAAGTATCCATCACCGAATCTTTGTTCCGAAGGTCCCAATCAGGAATGAATTTCTCTTCGGCAGTTGCTGGGTCAATATCCATATCATCCGAGAACAAATCTGCATATCGAAAAAAGGACATCAACTCAGGTCCGAACCAAGATGAGGGAAGCGAAGACACTTGATCTTCCTCATCATCTATAAAACAGTCCGGACCCAAAGATGAGCCCAAATGCGTACCTGAAAAAGTAACCACTTTCGGCTCACCATGAGTCTTTTCCTTATCCGTAACCACCGGATTCTCCATCTCCATGCTCTCCACCTCACTGTCCGGAACAAAACCTGAATATGCAGGAGTTGGTTTAGAACGTGCCAATGCTGCTTCCTCCCTGGAAAACTTACCTCCGGTAATATGTTCGTCCAGCTCTTCTATTACATTACCTTCGGAGTGAGAATCCTTCTTCGCTTTCTTCGACTTTGGCGCTGGAAGAGGGTCGGTAGCACGAATCTGAACCGGCTCATTCCTCCTCTTACGAGAGCGAGCCTTTAGAACAACGCCTGATAGATCTACACCCGACATGACATCCTTGTTTTTTAAAGAAGAAGGTCGATATTGTAAAGCCTCGTCCAGATTGCGGAACTCCGGATCACTATCCACATCATCAAGTAAAGACTTCTTACCAGTTCGTGATCCAGAAGAACCCTCAGCATCCTTTAAAGATAATGGAAGGGAAGAAGTAGCCTCAGCAGCAACTTGTTCAGGTACATCCTGAGGAATAGAAGAATTTGCTTCTGCAACAGAAGGCTCGGTCGCGTTTTGAGTCACCTCCGGGCGGATTGGCTGGGCTGAAGATGCCACTTGCTTCATAAAAGGAACCTCCTCCCCACCTTGTTCTCCGAAATTGAAATAAAAAACATCCATGCTCGGAACCTTTAAGGCATCAAGAAGAGACATCGTGACACCTGCATCCCCAAAACAAAAAGAAAATTAGCAAAATAAACAAAGTAATGGTGCCGAAGGGGACGTAAAGGGCCGAAACTTACGATCACGCTTTCGGCGAATAATCGGCCAATCATTATCCCCTTGGGCCCAGGAAAAACTGACACGACCTAACCAAAGGAAATGCTCAGGAAGGGGACGAATGAGGGATTTATGATCAACCAGGGCACGGACAAGATTTTCATCATAAACAAAGTCTTCATCAAAGGACATCGTCTGATCCTTGAAACGCCACCTCATATCCTCCGGTAGGCATCGGTCATCCAACCAGAAAAAATTGTCTTTCCAATTCTTCAGGCTAGACCGCTCGCCAGAGGATGGGGAAGGGACATTCTTTCGGTGTGCAAATGTATACCAATCTCCGGCCGTTATAAACTCGTAAAAATAACGAAAAACGTTCAGATCCGGTTTCCGATCCAAAGCTCGGCAAGAAATTTCAAAATGGTTAATACGGCTAAGGCCGAAGGGGTTAACCTGACAAATATGGACCCTAAAATATTGTAAAACCCTAATCAAAAAACGAGAGAAAGGAACCCTATAATTCGCGAAATTACAGACGCGAGTATATAAGGGAAACTTCCCTTGACGGAACGGATATATTGCCTCCCTTTCGGAGGGAAGGACTGGATTAAGATCTAGGGGAATCCTATAATCCCCAATGAACTTATCCAACTGACGTTGGGTAAGCACACTCACACTCTCCGCGAGATTCTCCTTACCAGGAGCCATTTCATAAAATAAGAAATTTAAGTAAAAGAAATGGACGCACCTTGAGGAAGAAGAAGAGACTCAAAAAGAAGAGGGTAACAGCAGAGAAGGAAAAAAGATGAGAGAAAAGAAGGGTAAAAATGAAATGGTGAAAAGTGATTTTATAAGGGTTTAAGTCGGTCACGGGGTAGTCACATCAAACCGTCACCTCCCACGAATTCCAACACGAGGAATTACTACCGTCACAGGTAGGTGACTGACAGACAAATCGCAAAAGTCACCCACGCCATGTCATCACCATTCAAATCATACCACGACATCGACTCAGACCACTCCCGTAGCGACACGTCATCCGAATAGAACAAAAAACTTGAAATAATAGTTTGCTAAGTTTTTACAAAGACTTACCAAACTGGGGGACTTGAAGACACATGTCCGAAGCCGGACATGATTCTTAGGACGAACAAGACTCCACTTGGACGTACATCCGAATAATGTCCGTCCAACATCAAGAACCTCCGAAGACGAACCTCCATTCAAGTGCGTCTGGACGGATGATGTCATCTAAATTGACTACTATAAATACCCCATCAAGTACAAAGCCAAGTACGATTTTCTGAACCTTCGTCCTTACTTTCTCTCTCTACTTTCTCTCTCAACCAATACTTATCCTCACGCCGGAGGGTGGTCGCAGAGGGGCCCTCCCATCTCTGCGACGAGCCTAACGGTTTTCTGTTTTGCAGGACTGTTTCCCAAGTTCTCCCACAAGATCCAATCCCTCGTTTACAGGCTCCGGCCTTAACACGATTCTTTGGTTCTTTAATTATAAATATTCAAGTACACATGTTTATTCTAGAATGATCCATTCTACATAGATAAACCACGTAACCAAATCCTCAACTTTTTGGGATGATCATGCAAATCCCTAACTTATCGGAGCCCATCCTAAGTTAAGGGAAACCCAAATGGTAAACTATAAATAGAAGTAAACATCAAAGGTATGATCATCTGGTTCTCGTTTACTCTCTCTCTCTCTACATTCATACTTTCTTTCTCCCAAACCGAGACTTATTCTCACGCCGGAGGGTGGTTACAGGAATAACCCCATTCATGTAACGAGTCCTAACGGTGTTCTGTTTTGCAGTCAGCTGTTCGGATCGCCAAAGAGTTGAAGTCCTAGCCGGAGCTTACCCATAAGGTCAGTGTTTCTTCATTGGCGCCATCCGTGGGACCTTCTGGTAACAACAGCAAGATTAAACCCAATGGCAAGCGATCAGAACACGGTAGTAACACCAAGTCAGGCAATGATAACCAGCAACCCACTCCTGGAGACGAGCCCTGCTACCACCATACCGGCTTCACCTGCAGTAACAAGGTCTCTCGACCTGGAATTTGAAGCAGAAGCACCACCACCAGGGTTTGCAGGCACCTCTGCAATTTCTTCTGGAACGACAGCAGCCCTTTTCTTATACACCTCTTTGCAGTTGCGGTTACCAACCACAATAGACACTAACGTCTCCACCCCAGCACCAACAATGAGTGCACATACCTTACGTCACAGCACTATGCATGTTATCACGTCTGTAGGTCCAAGTTTTACTACACCTCAGACAAGCATGGCTCAATACTATCAGCCCTCAGCAACGTACGCCATGCCACCTCTATATTCGGCAGCACTAACAGCGGCGTTGTCCACTCCACCACACCAGTCAATTATCATGCCTGCAGGGATCATGAAAGCCCCAGTCACGTCGGGGAACCAAGCTTACTTCCCAGGTTATTATTGTGCACCCCCATACGGGTATTTACCCCCATACAATACCCCAACATATACTCCACAGATGGCGGCACAAAGTTATGCTCAGCAGTCGCCATACGCGGCCTATATGCCACCTTGGTGGACTTTTCCAGCATCCCAACCGGCTTATAGCCAACCCCCGCCTAGAGCGGAACCAGTTTATGACAGAGGAAACGCATTTAGGCCTTGTTTTTCTCCAAACTGGGGTCCCAGCTCCATATTAAACATTACCCCGGCCCAACCCCCTATCACTCAGGGAACAGGCCAGGGCGGAGCAACCCCTCAAGTACAACCCATTAACATTGAAGATGATAATCTCACCAGACCCTACAAACCAGTGGACGCTACTTTCAAGTCCAAATTCACCAGAAGAATAGCTGAAGCCCTAATTAAGGAAAAACCCAAAATGCCCCAAACCGTGGTTAAGTACGATGGTCTAGGAGACCCTGATGACCATCTCAACCTATTCAAAAGCGCCGGGGAAGTAGCCTGTTGGCCCATGCCCCTTTGGTGCAAAATGTTTGTCCAAACACTGGTAGGTGCAGCACGGGTCTGGTGGGACAGCCTACCCATTGGAGAAATTGACAGCTTTGAAGACTTGGAAGCTAAATTCACGTTACAATTTAGCCAACAGAGAAGACACACAAAGGATAGAAATGAACTCCTTCACATTCGTCGGCGAGACAACGAAACAGCAGAAAGCTTCATTGTCAGATTCAATAAAAAGAGCCTGGCGATCCCAGGTGTGACAAATGATCTGGCTTGCGACGTTTCTCTACAAGGAGTAAACGATGATGAGCTGCTAAGGACACTCTATGGAAGAGATGGCGTGCCCTCTACCATAGAAGAAATCCTGAGGATAGCCAAGGTGTATGTTACACAAGAAAAAAAACTGTGGCAGCCAGTCACGCGGCTAACAGGAAAAAGGAAGCCCAGAAAAATCAAGACGATAGAGAGCAGCGGAGCTCTAAGGGCAAGGGAAGAGGAGACAGGTACCATAAGAGTGACAGGTCAGACTCGCGATATGATAGATCCCGGAGCTCACATTCAAGAAACGAATCCTCCTCTAAGCCGTGGTCTACTTATCCTAATTTAAGTAAAACGCCAGCAGAAATCTTGGCCTCCGAAAACCTCAAATTTAATCCTCCCAAGCCGTTGAAGGACGCTCCCAACAAAGATACTAGCAAATACTATGAATATCACAGGGGGAGCGGCCATGATACTAACGATTGTTTTCAATTAAAGAAGCAGATCGAGTATTTCGTAAAGGCGGGTAAATTGGCTCACCTGGTTCGAGACATAAAGTAGGGCCCGCCCCCCACCAAAGAAGAAAATGATAAAGGGGCGGGTAAGAGACAGCGGGAGCTAAATATGGTATACGCCGATAAGGGAAAGGGAGCAAAGCAGAGTTTCTCCACGCTTGAACCCTGGATGCTGGCAACCCTGACAATCGAACCACGCATAGAGGACTTGCACCTCACCACCGACCCCCTAATCATATCCGCCGCGGTAGGCGACTATAACATCAGAAGAATCCTGGTAGACACCGGGAATTCTGAAGACATCATCTATGAGCACTGTTTTAACAGAATGCAACCAGAAGACAGAAAATTACTCGAGTCAGTACACGCTCCTATCAAAGGCTTCACCGGTGAAAATGTTGATCCAATCGGCCAAATTACTTTCCTAGTTACATTTGGACAAACCCCTCGGGAAAGAACCATACTCCTTACGTTTCTTGCGGTACGCGCTGAGTCTTACCACAACGTAATCATAGGAAGGTTTACTTTGGGAAAGCTTGACGTTGTATTCTCCACGGCACGTGGGTTCATGAAGTTCCCCACCCCACGGGGGATTGCAACAGTACATCGGGATAAGCTGGGAGAAGTTTTGGATACCAAGAGGTGCCGTCAAGGACCTACCGACGCCATCGGCCCGGAAAGGTGGGTTTTAAAGACACGCCATCCAGAGCAAACAGTGACAATAGGGGATAGTCTTTCCCCTGAGGTTAAAAACAACCTTAAATAGTTGTTAAGAAGGAATGCCGATATCTTTGCTTTTGAACACTCTGACATGACTGGGATACCCCGGGATAAGGCAGAGCACAAATTAGCAACACTCCCAGGCATCAAGCCAGTAGCACAGGGTAAACGTAGCATGGCTCCTGATCGAAAAGCGGCGGTGGTCAAAGAAGTACGAAAGCTGGTCGAAGCTGCAATTCTCAGAGAAACAAAGTATCACACATGGGTATCAAACCCCGTGATGGTTAAGAAGCCAGATGGCACATGGCGGATGTGCATCGACTTCAAAGACTTGAACAAGGCATGCCCTAAAGATGTTTATCCGCTGCCTAAGATAGACTTCAAGGTTGACTCTCTGGTCCCTTATAGGTACAAATGTTTCTTAGACGCCTATAAGGGCTACCACCAGATCAAAATGTCAAGAGAAGACGAAGAAAAAAATGGCGTTTCACACTGATGTGGGAATTTTTTGCTACACCAAAATGCCTTTTGTTCTATGAAACGCTGGAGCCACATACCAACGTCTCATGGACAAGGCTTTTGAAAAACAAATCGGCAGAAACTTGGAAGTGTATGTCGATGACTTAGTAATCAAGAGCAGAGAGGAAAAGCAAATGCTCGAAGACATCAAAGAAACCTTCCAGAAGCTGAGAGAATACAACATCAAGCTCAACCCCAAGAAATGTTCGTTCGGGGTAGAAGAAGGCAAGTTCTTGGGAGTGGTGGTCACCCGGGATGACTTTAAAGCTAACCCGGATAAAGTAGCTGCCATAGCGCGAATGCCCTCCCCCAGGACTTTAAAAGAGGCACAAGCGCTAAATGGGCATCTAGTAGCAATAAACAGATTCCTGGCAAGACACGCCGAGAGATCTTTGCCATTCATAAAGACGTTGAAAGATTGCCATAATAAGAAAAACTTCAAGTGGACCAGTGAAGCAGAAGAGGCTTTAGAAGACATGAAGCAGTTCATTGAAAAATTACTTATGTTGACAGCGCCATACCCAGAAGAACTCTTAAAAATGTACCTGGCAGCAGCACACAACGCGGTAAGCGCGGTACTCATGGTAGAAAGAGATGGAAAACAAACACCCATATACTACATTAGCCGAGTCCTAGCGGGACCAGAAACGCGGTATCCAACACTTGAAAAGTTGGTACTAGCGCTCGTCCACGCTTCCCGGCGTCTTAGAAGATATTTTCAAGGGCACTGCGTACATGTCTTAACAAACTATCCGCTACAGCAAATTTTCCACAAGCCTAAAATCTCAGGGAGATTGGCCAAATGGGCGATAGAGCTGGGAGCCCTCGATATTGAATATCCAAAGCGAACAGCCGTTAAGGGACAAGTGATTACTGATTTTTTGGCTGAAATTCCCGAAGGAGAAGTGATACAAGATCCCGCGGTTCAGAACATACCAGAGTCCAGCACGACCAGGCAAACCTGGAAATTATACACTGACGGATCTTCCAGCGGAAAAGGATCGGGCGCGGGCCTCATGCTAATAAGTCCAGATGAAATAAAGCTAATGTACGCCATGCGGTTTGACTTCGAATGTTCCAACAACGAAGCAGAATATGAGGCGCTACTCGCGGGCTTGAGAATGGCCCAATCCATGGGGGCAACAAGGGTCGACGCATACGTTGACTCTTTGCTAATCAATAATCAGGTGAACGAAACCTACGAAGCTAAGGATGAAACGATGGCAAAATATTTGGCTAAGACCAAGGAGCTCATAGCTTCCTTCGACAGCGTCACACTTAATCACGTTCATCGAGGAAAAAACCAAATAGTTGACGTCTTGAGCAAGCTCGCCACCTCTGGTATGGAAAAGGAAGTAAAGGTAGAAACACTACAAGTGCCTTCCATTGAACCTCGGGAAGTGTCCGCCGTCACGACAGAAGAGCCTTGCTGGTACACTCCAATTCTAAAATTCCCTACAAAGGGGGAATTACCCCCCGCCCGAGGTGAAGCTCAAAAGATACAAACCAAGGCGTTGCAATACGAAGTGAACAACGGCTTCTTATACAGGAAGTCATACTTAGGACCACTGCTGCGGTGTGTATCCCCAGCGGAAGCAAAATACCTAATCCAAGAAATAAACGTTGACATATGTGGTATTCACGCCGGACCCAGCGCAATTGTCGCCAAAATTCACAACGCCGGGTACTATTACCCCGGGATGCACGAAGACGCGGTTGATGAACTTAGGAAGTACCGTAGTTGTCAAAAATTCGCTCCTCAAACACTCCGCCCTAAGAACAATTTAATCCCCATTACGGTGGCCTGGTCTTTTCAAAAGTGGGCAGTCGATATTGTGGGGCCATTCCCACTGGTCCCCGGAAAGCTAAAGTACCTAAGTGTGGCAATCGACTATTTCACAAAGTGGGTTGAAGCCAAACCTTTAGCTAAAATAACCGCTGAAAACGCCAAAAAATTCCTATGGGAACACATAGTATGCCGATTTGGACTGCCGCTATACCTGGTGAGCGATAACGGAACGTAATTCACAGACAGGGTCTTACAAGAGTGGTGTGCAGAGCTACAGATTCAACAAATCTTTACATCGGTAGCACATCCCTAGGGAAATGGCCAGGTAGAGCGGGCAAATAGGAGTCCGCTTGATGGAATTAAAAGAAGGTTGGGCCACGAGGGAAGCTCTTGGGTGGAAGAATTGCCGAATGTCCTCTGGGCACATTGAACCATGCCCAAGACAAGCAACAATGAAACCCCCTTCAGCCTAACCTATGGCGCGGAAGCAATGATACCAGCGGAAGTCGGATTACCCTCGCTAAGATGCCTTACAACTAGTGATGACAATGACAGGCTCCTAAGGGAAGGCCTAGACCTGCTGGAAGAACGACGCGAGGCAGCCGCCATCAGCGAAGCAAAATACAAGAAGACTTTGGAAAAATACTACAACCAGCGCGTGACTCAGCATACTTTCAGGGAAGTCGAGTATGTCATGCGCGACAATGAAGCCAGTAGAGCGGAGCCCTCAGGTAAACTGTGACCCAACTGGGAAGGTCCCTATATTATCCAAGAAGATTTAGGCAAAGGGGCTTACCGCCTATCCAGGCTAGATGGCACTGCGGTTTCGCGTAGCTGGAACGCGGCTCAATTGAGAAAATGTTATATGTAAAACCCTGCCCCTAACGGCGGGTCTGTTTTTTTTACAAGTGTAATTCATCTTCAACGATGTCTCTTTTTTCCTTTAAGTATTGAGTTAATAAAAGTTCTTTCTTTTTTTTCTCTCATTACTTACATGTACAATATCAACTATCATCGCATTCATACTGCACTTTCGGTACAAAAAAATTACTATCGCATTTAACTGCACATAACCGTAAAAAAGCATCCTTGACACGAAATATTTTTCATATATAAGTCAAAGGGTCAAAACTATACAGTGCTAAGAGTGGGTATCTTGGTGATAGATACATTAACCGCTACAAAAAAAGATAGGTATTTTGGTAATAAATACATACAACTATCTTACAAAAAACCAAGTACTTGTCCCTGTTGCTAAAAACCAACATCCGGGAGCCAAAAAACGAACATGTTCTAAATATCTACTTATGAAAGCATTGCCCTCACCTCTGCAGGGGTGTACAATGCCACACCATAATCTTCCAACGGATGAGGATCAACGATCAGGTCATCGACATTAACCTCATCTATCGGAACAGCCAACACCCTCCGATCATCAACCGGGTTCGTACAACGACGGCCACTGCGGCGTCGTTCGTACACCAGTCTACAGCGTTGAACATGATCAGGAGGAAAAGCTCCTATCAGAGTATCAGCTGATAGAGAAATCACACCCGCATCAGCTTTCGAAGGACCTTCATCTTCGATGCTCTTGCAAGACCGGCTAACCCGGGGTACAGTACCATCGAAGTTCACCTCCCTTCCTCTAATCATCTCCTCCGTCACCGGAACTTGAAGATGAATAAAAACCATCAGCTGCGTCCAAACGATGGAGAATGTGGGAAATTTTTTGTTTATGGCATCTTCGCCCCATTTTTTCAAATACCAAATTTGGAAAAAAAATGACTCAATTTATTCAAGTTTGAAAGACTTGACAGTGATGACGATAGAAAAATTAATAAAAAATCATCATTGCACGTCAAATCGCCACACTTAGGCAACTGGCGGCGTCGTTCATCATGACATCAGTATTAAATGTCTGACAGAAAATAAAATATTTGCACGTAAACCAAGCAAAACAGTGTTTACACAAAATATCTAAGGAATAGCGTATAACACAAACAAAGTAAAACACTCATTCCTCTCCAGACTCCTCCGCTGGATCCAACATTAGGCGTAAGGAGTCCACGACGTCTTCGGGTACTTTATCCATCAAGTCAGCATACGAGGGCAGCGGATCATTGCACGCCGCTTCAAGAGCATCAACCATATCTCCCTGCAGTTTGCCTCTTTCCGTGTGGAACGCGGGAGTAAATTTATCTAATTGTTGACATTCAAAATAGCCCTTGTAAACGCCATCATGATGACCTGATTGATAAGCGGCGGCAGAAAGACGATCCAACAAAGCCGTAAAAGATTCTGATTGGCGTAGATACTCAAACGCCCCAACTAGGCCATCGGTTATCAGCCAATTCTGGTCACCTCGCAACTCAGCCAGTTGGCTAGTCAGGCTATCCACATCGGCGTTTGATTGCACCAACGCACTTTTCGCCTCTTTAAAGCGTGCCTGGTGGGTGGCGGAAGACTGGACAAGCTTATTTTTCTCGGAGAAAAGGGAATAACATTGTTGCTGAAGCTTTCTAAGCTGATCCTCCCACTCCTCCAACTCAACTTGCTTGGCTCGGGCCTTGGCGTTAGACGCTTCTACCTCAACAGTCAAAGCCTGGTACCGCTCCTGCACCTGAGACACAAAATCAGTTTCAATTCAAAACTTTTCCATCTTAGCAGACAGCTCAGATCTCACCTTTTGAGCCTCAGAAACGGCCTTGCGTTCCAATTCTTCTTGGACAACTTTAGCATGAGCCAGGACTCGATCCTTCTCCGCTATATCACGAGCCCATATTATTCTCTCCTCAGCAAGATGGGTCGTTACACGTTTCAAATCATCCTCCGCCTTGTTTTTCTCAGACACAAACCTGCTCTCCCTCAGACCAGCAGCTTGGAGTTGACTTTCTAAACGATATTTCTCATCCTTCAGCTCTTGAATAACAACCCGCGCCTGATGGAGCTCATTGTTATTATGTATCCACCGGCTTCGGATTTCTGCAAGCCTCCGGGCTGACTAACGGAATCCACCATCATGGCAGTCATCAAATTCTCGTTATTTAACCCCTCAACATAGGCTGACTCAACCGGGGGATATGCACGCTCAACCCAATGATGTACCACTGGGGGAAAGATCAACCTTGATGACTCCGCTATCTTCCACTTGGGCTGATAACGCTTGTCCTGCACATTCAGTTCCCAATTAATGGTGGGCAGATAAAGATCATCACCCAAACGGGCCCCGTCATCTCCAATTTCGCTGCTTGATCCCCCGGCATTACTCATAGCGGTATCCCTGGTTGACTCGTGAGCAGCGGACACTGTAGGTATCTCCTTTTCGGATGCAGTAAAGATGCTACGCGGGGAGTCAAACAAGGATGTGGGGGTGACACTGGAAGGAAGCGGTGTAGAAACCGGACTGATTGTCCCAGCTATATCAGCCGTGGGAATAGGAGGCGGCATAGAGCAACTGACAGCAGCGGCAACACTTGCCCGAGATATAAGCTCTGAAAGGCTTGGCCCGCTTATAACGAAAGGCATAACATCCACAGAAGTTAAGGGGGCGGAAGACTTACCCTCAACTTGAACCTCAATAGTAGAACCTGTGTCAAATCAGATGTTCAGCATCACAGAATACAAAGTCCACGCTGACACCCACAAATAAAGTTACTCACCAGGGGGCAAGGCATAGGCGGTCTGAATAGCCAGAAAAGCAGTCAGGGGAGGAATAATCTTGCGCTTTTTCGACACAAGAGTTGGACTCACCAACTCAGCAGCAACGGATGTAACATCAACACCCCCAGTGGGAACAGAAACACCAACCGTAACAGCGGAAGTAGCGGCCCCCGCGGCCATGTACTTCCTCCCGGTGACTCTCACTCGGATCGGTTGTTTTTCCTCCGCGGCAGAAACATTACTTCCTCTGTTGGGGGGAAGCCGGGAAATATAAGCAGCCGGATCCGCTGGCACAGCAGGCAGCAAAAACTGCTCTAGGTGGATCTTCAGTACATCAGGTTCTTGATCACCAATCACGCGGTCCGCGACCCTCAAAGCAGCATTCCGCGGAGGATCAACCAAGTCAAACAAACTCCACTTGCCTGCGACACTTACACATGTCAATGCAGATACAATTAACAAAATAAATTCAAGGCAAAGACCACATACCTTCATCATCCCTCCGGAAGGAAGGATACAACCTGATATCACGCCATAGCAGGCTCATTCCCACCATCACCAAGGCCCCTTCCGGGATCATTGTACACTCGGAGGGGCGTTCACATAATCTCTTGAAAAGTGCATTTTCAACATAAGCATCTTTTGGGGGACCGTTGTAACATTCCCAAAATTTCTAAATTTAAAATAAACTTATTACCCGAATAGGTCATGGGTAAGTTGAGAAATAAAAATATAAAAAGTATTTTGGCAAACGTAGGAAACGTCTAAAAACACAATATATTTGAACCTACTCCGTTTTTAATGAAACTTGGTTCAAAATGTAGATAAGATTATTCTCATTCTAATGACATATTCATTGTTTTGTAAAACGTCATATATTAGAAGTTATGGGCGCCAAATAAATGAAGCGGCTGAATTAATTATAATATATATAATAATAATTAAAAAGAAAAGAAAAACTAACTTATGAAAATTTAGGTACCTGCATGTGTAGATTTTAAATTGTAAAATGAATGTTAGTACATGGATGCCAACAAAATGAAAGAAATAAAGAAAGATACACGTGGCTCAATTTTAAAGAATGATGCCAATCTTTACGTGAACTCCAAGCTCACAAAAATGTAGTATATATAGAAGATAACTTTCAACCTTTCTAAATGTTCAGTTCCTCCCTCTCGATCTCTATGCCATTTTGATAACTCACTTTTCTTTAGTAATTTACCCCTAAATTCTACAAAGCTATGTTCCATTTTAAGTATTTTAACCCTTGATCACTGATACCCTGTCCGACTGACGTAGGGCCCCGTAACGTATGTCAAGGCTCTGCCTAAATTCGTTGGGGTTCTGTCTCGTGACGTAGGGATAAAGTGGAATCGGGTTACTATACTTAATGTGAATGCATTATATATTTTATTAAATAATCCAGGAGTTATACCAAGATATATCAACCCTCCAAAAATATTTCTGACACCCCTAATATATTTAGAATACCCCTATATGTCATAAAATACACCCCATATACGAAAACCGGCCCCGAATAACCTTTATTTCATTAAAAAAACAAATAAAATAAGTTTTACCAACCGCTCGCGGGCTGCGAAGACCTTGTCTTCGGGCTACGCGGGGCGCGACAACTTAAGATCCAGACACACCCGGAAGCCGCCACGTGTCGATGACTCAGCAACTGTGATGCCGCCTTAGGGCCCTCGCGGGCCGCGTAAAACCTAGCTACACCCTTCGCGGGCCACGAGAAACTGAAGATCAGGCCCTATAAATAGCAACCATCGGCAGTTCATTCAATTCGTTCAAAATTCGATTTTCTCTCTCAATTTCTGCAGTCTAGGCCCTATACCCGGGCATTATACCCCCTAATTAGAGAAGCTCTGCCCCGTTGTAAGTATCATAACCCCTAGATACGTATTAGATACGCTGTCCGATTGATCTAGGGTTCCGTAACGGTTGTCGTGGTTCTACCCGACGTAGTCGTTGGAATGCCGTCTCGGGGAGGGTA
The DNA here is from genome assembly GCA_030545235.1 of Helianthus tuberosus. Classification (NCBI taxonomy): domain Eukaryota; kingdom Viridiplantae; phylum Streptophyta; class Magnoliopsida; order Asterales; family Asteraceae; genus Helianthus; species Helianthus tuberosus. Next base: position 1,286,769 of record CM060452.1, read on the forward strand.
TTGCTAATGTTAAAATGGGTTATTATACTAACACGTGTGCATTGTTTATTTAATTAGATTATAACCAGGGAATCACAAAGGAAAGCCCTATAATAGCAATGTGAGTAATCTCCTTTTTGCAAATTGTTTTTACAAAACCTCACTTAATTAATGATATATTAAGCAGTTATTGAGTATTTGTAAGAATACAATTATCATGAGTATGTTGGGGTTTTGTATACAAAATTTGTTACCACCTGGTCAAGAAGTAACATTTCCACAAGTCGGGTCTGACAGTACCATGGATGTTAATTGATATAACTTGGAAACAAATGTAATTGCGAGACCGCCCTCAATACTGTACAATGGCTTTTATTAAACTTGATTAAACTGAGATTCACTCACCAGTATTTTCCACTGACAAAATGTTTTTAAACACGTGTTTCAGGTAACTTAGTGTGAAGCCAATTAAAGCCAGCTGGAGAGCACTGGAGGCTTAGAAAAGTGGCAATAAAAGTTACCTAATTAAAAAGGAGATTTTTTTTCAATAATTAGGGATTATTCCCTATAAATATATCAAAATGAAAATCGGGTTTTGTCCCACTTATAAATGTTAATAGAGAAACTTGGATTTTATCCCATTTCTTTATTTTAAACATTTTTGGTGTTTAACTCTAATAAAATATTTCCTAACTGCGGTCCTGATGAAATTTTCCGCTGCCAAAAATTGATGAACACCGATACCACTGAAACTGGCTCACGGCCGCCCGCTCCCGGAATAGGGGTCGGGGGTTGTGACAGAAGGTGGTATCAGAGCTATGCCACTGGTTTAAGCCCTTTAGGTGTTCTTCCAATACCTAAACCCTTAACCATTTGTGTTAGGAAATTAATATCTTATGTGTTATCATGTGAACATAAAATCTTAATGTGTTTATTATGATTTTTATGCCATTCAACGAATCTTGAATTTCCAATATGTGTTACCCATATATGTATCTTACACTTATGCTATAATATATATATATATATATATATATATATATATATATATATACATATATAAATGATATATATTAATAATATCATGTCTTAAGTAAATTTTGGAGTTAAATGCTTGGTTGGTCCCTGTGGTTTGGAAAAATTGCAGACTTGGTCCTAGTGGTTTACTAATTACACGCGTGGTCCCAAAAGTTATCAAAAATGCACTCGGTTGGTCCCCTGGCCTAACCTATGTTAAATTTCTCAGTTAACTACGTGTAAAATGACTATATTATCCCTGAACAATTAAAAAACATAAAGAAAAATATATAAACCTTCTTCTCCCTTTTATAATACAGTTACCAAAATCCCACTTCAATAATTAAACCTACCATTACAAAATCCACAAGAAATTCAACACCAAATCATGTAACAGAACCATGTGAATCAAGTTTAACGCAATAATTCCATTTTAATCCTACCATAAAGAAACTTTTTTGCTTCTGAGTATATACATGCAGAAAAATCTGAAAAAAGAACAACTTGTGTAGATTCAAACACCTTCCAGTGACCATCTGAAAAACGAGAGAGAGGGGGATGGATTGCCACCACCAACTCGTCAAACCCTCAATTGCAGATCTGAATCAGATGGCGACGGGTCGCCGGAAAAACGAAGAAGAGCCAAGGGGTGAAACGACTAGATCTGAACGATGAATAACAGAGATTGGGGAGATCTGAAACACTGCAAGATTGATGGTGGTGATGCACGAAGGTGATGGTTGTCGACCGGAAGCAAGATGGTGATGGTGATGATTGTCACAGCCCCCGACCCGGTTTGACCCGTTTCAGGAGCCGCGGAACAGAAAATCCCGTGGTATTTTATTTAATTGAGTTTAACAGCGGAAGTTTATCATCAGGATCTTTTTAAAGCTTAAATTTTCCCGATAATTTTATTTCACAACTCGGGATAAAACCCCGGTAATTTTACAATCATATGATTTCACGGAGAAATCTTTATTCTACAAAACATATTTCTTTATTTTATAATGAGCCACTTTCTTAAGCTTGCAGTGCTCCACAGCACTTTTCCTGAATCACAATAGATTACCTGAAACATGTTTGAAAAAGGTTTTATCAGCGGAAATACTGGTGAATCATTCTATTTACTAAAACAACTCGTTTGTTATAATTTACAGTATTAAGGGAGATTACAATGTTTCAGATATCAACCAACTACCCACAGTATTTGTCACTCGACCGGATCTGTGACTATGGTCATATCACCATTGGCCACCCGTTTGCCCAATGGCAAAGATTATCAAGTAATGTATACAAAACCCCACATACTGGCTGTAATTTGGTGATTACATAAACTTAATCCCTGTAATTATAACCTTGAAAATAAACATGCTTTTTGAAAGTAATTTGATAAAAAGAGAATGACTCACATTGCAGATTTAACACGGACAGAGTCTAGTCTACTGATTAGCCTTGTTAACCTATTTTAAATAACAATGCACACAAAACTAGGTTAGTAATCAATACAGCATTTACGATAACTCACGAGATCAACCCTCACAACGAATGACAAAGTGCGATACTTAAACATCCATTGAATTAACGACGAATGACAAAGCATAACCCCAATGTGGGCAGCACTTAAACATCCATTGGATAGTTTAATCGATCGGACATTGAATCGTAGCAGCGATCGAGTTATTACCCTGTTTTGCGGCAGCAATTAGTGATCGTGTGTGTTTTGATAGTAATTCTACGATATATCAGTGTATATTTGGAATTTCTACGTCGTTCAAGTGCCCAAATTCCAGTCCCAAACCCCTCTATTTATAGTCAAATTTTGACCCCCCTCGCGTGACGCGAGGGGTACCCCTAGGGGCGTCGCGTGGCGCGACGGGTCCTAACCTACCATAGAGTAGCCACATGTTCAACTAGCCTTGCTGACTTGACAGTTTCGTAAAATTTGATTTTGACAGATAGTTATGTGGATAATCGTAACTAGGGTTTACCCCCCCCCCCCCTGAGTTTTAGGGGCCCTGATCCTGATTCTGATTGTTTTGAAAATTTCAGGGTTTGTGAAGAATCACTTGGGTGTTTCAATTAGGGTTTCCTATTGAACTAAATATAATAATAAATAATAGTTTTTGTGAGAGTTGTTACATTCTCCCTACCTTAATAAAAATCTCGTCCTCGAGATTTACTGGAATAAGTAAGGATACTTTCGCTTCATTTCTGATTCCAACTCCCAGGTGTATTCAGGTCCTCTCTTTGAATCCCACTTGACTTTAACTAGAACTAGTCGCTTATGCTTGAGAAATTTCACCTTTCGATCTTCTATCTGAAGAGGTTTCTCAACAAATTTTAACTTTTCGTTTACCTCTATGTCTTGAAGAGGTACTACCAGAGACTCGTCTGTTAGACATTTCTTGAGATTGGATACATGAAATACGTCATGTACTCCAGATAATTCTTCTGGTAATTGTAAACGATAAGCAACTGGTCCTATACGTTGGATTACTTGAAATGGTCCTACGTATCTTGGACTTAGCTTTCCTTTTTTACCGAATCGAACTACTCCTTTCCAAGGAGAAACTTTCAAAAGTACTTTATCTCCGACTTGAAATTCCAGTGGCTTGCATCGATTATTGGCATAACTCTTTTGACGATCTCGAGCCGTCTTCAGTCTTTCTTTAGTTTGTGCGATTTTATCAGTAGTTTCTTGCACAATCTCTGGACCTGATAATTGACTTTCTCCTATTTCTGCCCAACAAACTGGAGTTCTGCACTTTCTTCCATATAGGGCTTCAAATGGGGCAGTTTCGATACTTGAATGATAACTATTGTTATAGGAGAATTCAATTAATGGTAAGTGATCATCCCAGTTTCCCCCAAAATCTATTACACATGCTCGGAGCATGTCTTCTAGAGTTTGGATCGTCCTTTCACTTTGCCCGTCTGTTTGAGGATGATATGCAGTGCTTAGGTTTGTCGAGTTCCCATTGCTTTCTGGAAACTTGTCCAAAAATGAGAAGTAAAACGACTATCCCTATTCGAAACAATGGAGAGTGGAACTCCATGTAAGGATACTACTTCGTCTACGTACAATTTGGCTAACCTTTCCATACTAAAGGTTTCCTTCATAGGTAGAAAATGAGCTGATTTGGTTAATCGATCTACAATTACCCAAATCGCATCATTACCTTTTCTGGTTTTGGGCAACTTAGTAACAAAATCCATTGTTATGAGTTCCCATTTCCATACTGGCATTTCTAATTGTTGTAGTAGACCTGAAGGTTTCTGATGTTCTGCCTTAACTTGTGAACAAGTAAGACACTTTGAAACATATTTAGCTATATCCTTCTTCATGCCTATCCACCAGAAATTATTTCTTAAATCTTGGTACATCTTATTATTTCCAGGGTGTATGGTATACCTAGATTTATGAGCTTCCTCTAAAATCTTATTTCTTAATTCTCCCTGCTTCGGTACCCAAATCCTTTTCTTATGGAATCTCCAAATTCCATCAGATCCTTGTTCTAATTCTTTTATTCTTCCTTTCATTCCTTCAGTATCATCCTTGATTGTTGTTTCTTGAAAATGCTTTAATTGTTCCATTAAATCTAATTGTAGATTTAACCTGAGAGCACGAACTCGTCGTTGTTTCTCATGATACTTACGACTTAAGGCATCTGCAACTACATTTGCCTTTCCTTCGTGATACTGAATATCACAGTCGTAATCACTTAGGATTTCCATCCATCTTCTTTGCCTCATGTTTAACTCTTTTTGCCCAAATATATATTTTAAACTTTTATGATCTGTATAGACAGTAAATATACTTCCGTACAGATAATGCCTCCAAATCTTAAGGGCAAAAATTACGGCTCCTAATTCTAAATCATGAGTCGTATAATTTTCTTCGTGCTTTTTCAATTGCCTTGAAGCATACGCAATTACCTTCTTGCGTTGCATTAGCACACATCCTAATCCTAGTTTTGAAGCATCACAGTATACTTCAAAATCTTCAGTCCCTTCTGGCAAAGCTAAGATTGGAGCATTGGTTAATTTCTGCTTCAAGATTCTAAAGGCTTCTTCTTGTTTAGGTCCCCATTCAAACTTAACGGCTTTACAGGTTAACTTAGTTAATGGTACAGCTATTTTGGAAAATCCTTAATAAACCGTCTATAATATCCAGCTAAACCTATAAAACTTCTAATTTCCATTGCGGTTTGCGGAACCCTCCACTTGGTAATTGCCTCTATCTTAGCAGGATCTACATGAATACCTTCATGATTTACCATATGTCCTAGGAATTGCACTTCTTGTAGCCAAAATTCACACTTCGAGAATTTGGCATAAAGCTTTTCTTTTCTTAACAAAGTTAAGAGTGCATGCAAGTGCTCACAATGTTCTGTCTGACTTTTGGAATAAATAAGTATATCATCTATAAAAACAATTACAAATTTATCCAAATACAGTTTACAGATTCTATTCATCATGTCCATGAATGCGCCAGGAGCATTCGTTAATCCAAAGGGCATGACTGTAAACTCGTAATGACCATACCTAGTCTTGAAAGCAGTTTTAGGTATGTCTTCCTCTTGTACTTTCAATTGATGATATCCGGAGCGTAAGTCAATCTTAGAGAAATATCTAGCTCCTTGGAGTTGATCGAATAGATCATCAATCCTAGGTAATGGGTATCGATTCTTAATTGTAACCCTATTCAATTCTGTATAATCAATACACATTCTCATCGAACCATCCTTTTTCTTTACAAACAATACTGGCTCTCCCCAAGGAGATGAGCTAGGTTGTATGAATCCTTTACTTAGTAACTCATCTAATTGCTTTTTCAGTTCTAACATTTCGGTAGGAGCTAACCGATAAGGTGCCTTGGCTATCGGTGTAGTTCCAGGAATTAGATGAATCCTAAATTCTACTTCCCTATCTGGTGGTAATCCTGGTAACTCTTCTGGGAATATATCTGGGTATTCTGAGACTACAGGAATCTCCTTAAGTTCTTTACCCTTAGTACTAATGATTACTGAAATCATATATACTATTCCTTGTTTTCGTTCATAACTAGCAATTTTCATTACTGATATGAACTTCATGGGTTTACGTGGCTTATCTCCTGTAATCATGATTACTTCTCCGGTAGGTGCCTGAATTTCTATAGAGTTCTTATCACAAAGGATTCGAGCATGGTTGGTTACTAACCAATCCATTCCTAACACAATATCAAATTCAGCTAATTTCATAGGTAACAGGTTTGCAGAGAATTTATGACCTGAAAGTTTTATTTCTACTTTTTGCAAAACCTGATCTATTTTAACTGAATTCCTATCTGCAGTTTCGACTGTAAAAATCTGCCTAATGTTGGTTAAGGGTAAATTAAGAGCTTGGCAGAATGAAGTATTGATAAAACTTTGGTTTGCACCAGAGTCAAATAATACTTTTGCGTACACGTTGTGAACTAGGAACGTACCGGCTATCACATCTGGAATCATCTCGGCTTCCTGAGTAGTTAACTGAAAGGCTCGAACATTCTTCTTGGTAGCTCCGTCGGCTATCTTGGCTTTGTTATCTGCTGGTTTGACCAATTTAGGACATTCTGTTTTGAAATGCCCAGCTTCTCCACAGTTATAGCAGATCCTGGTTTTCCTTCTGCAGTCTTCTTCACGATGTCCTATGGCTTTGCAAAAATTGCAAGTCACATTACATCTTCCATAATGTTTCTTGCGACAATTCTTGCAGAACGGCAAGTTTGAAGATTGCCCTGTTCCTCTTCTTTTGAAGTTGCTATTATTACCCACACGAAATCCTTGGGTAATTTTCTGAGCCAGTTCCTTTTTCTTGTTTTCATCCCTTGTGCGTACCAGTTCGTCAGTGAGGGTATTAGCTAATTCTACCGCATCGTCAATAGTGCGAGGTCTCGCAGCTTTAACGATATTGCGGATTTCGCTAATTAATCCCCAAATATAGCGAGAAATGAGTACCGGCTCTGGCGAAGCCAGCGTTGGTACCACTCTAGCATATTCGAAGAATGTAGAAGTATATCCTCGACAGTCCACATTCACCATCCGATGGTTTAGGAACTTATTTGCCATTTGATCTTTTTCATACTCGGGACAGAATTTTCTTTCTACAAGATTCTTAAATTCTTCCCATTTCATGGCATATGCCTCAATCCTTCTTTTAGCTTGTAACACAGTGTTCCACCATTCTAGCGCCCCTTCTTTAAAAAGATTTGACGCATACATAACTTGATCTTCCTCAGCACATTTACTTATAGTGATTACTGCCTCAGTTTTCTCTAACCAACGCAATGCTGCAATAGCCCCTTCGTTACCTGCAAACTCAACTGGTTTACAGGCAAGGAATTCTTTGTAAGTGCAACCAGGCGTTGCAGCTTTCATTTTCTTGAAAATTGGGGCTTGCAGATCATTATTGTTATTAACATGATTACCGCCTCCATTTATACTATTACTAAAGTTGTCGCCTTGTGTACGTTTACTAGGAATGATTGATTGGGGTTTAACAGGTTTCTGAACAGCAGCAACGATTGCTGGAATAGCATTGGCTATTCCTTGTGCAACGATATCCTCGATATCTTGCCTATTTAATAATTGCTCTTCTTGAATTTGCTCGGATTGATTTACTTCATTTACTGGTTCATTACCAATGTTTGCCATCTGATAATTAATTTAAATAGTTAATATAAAATAAGAAACAATCCAATATAACAATTAATCGCACATGTAAACAAATATACAACCAAAATTGTAACTTTTATATTATAGATTATATTATGCTTCCATATACAACCGTTTTATTGTTTATTTTACACATACTGACTTTCATTAATATTACTATTATTCTATAAACACAGACTCACTACCCACTTCTCTCTCGTCAACTTGCACTTTTAATAACGATGTTCCCTCTCATCATATTTCCATGAAATTTGTCCTCCTATCTCTCGGATCCTATTCCCAGCATCCATCAGCTCTTCACCAAAATGGCGGAGTTCAGCCATATTCTCGTTACTCATCGGTAGATTTGGTAGGGGTTCTGGATCGAACTGAGGGAAAAATGTATAGGGACTACTGATAAGGTTTTGGAATTGCCAATCATTAGTCCACCACTCATCCATTCCTAAAGGTTGGGTGTGGATTATTGGTTCTGGGATTGCTGGTTCCAGATTTATAGGGAGTTGATTTTCGATAGGATTAGAGTAAAAATTATTATTATTGACAGGCTTAATAGTATCACAGCTTGTCAATATAAAATCTAACTCTTCTTGAAATGTCATTTCCTGGGTTTGTTTAGAGCTTTCTCCAATTTCCATCTGGGTTTGTCTAGAACCTTCTCCAACCTCCATTTCTATTTGCTTAGAATATTCATCAAACTGTATTCCCATTTGCCTAGAATCTTCCCCGATTTCAATCTTCAATTCCTGCTGTCTAGAATTTTCCCCGGTTTCAATTCTTTTTCCTTTTTCTAAGGGATTGTTTATTTTAGGAAGTCTCTTAACGGGCTTTCTCTTATGTACACGCCTTCCCCATACGAATCTTTTTCTTTTCTTAGGTTTTGGTTTTTCCAGAGGTGGAGCGTTGAATTCTATAGGTTGTTCCACATCAGGAAAGTACCCAGTAAACTCTTTAGACACTTCTATGGTTACAGGGTAAAGGTTGAGATTCTCTAGGGCTCCAGATAATTCATTCATGCTGTTTAACATATATGTAAAAATAATAAATTAAAATTTTATAACAAATTTTACAGATAAACCTCAAATATTATTGCATATTCTGTGACTAATTTAATACAAAGGAAAATTGACAATTTAAACATACTAAATTTTATTGTAATTTTATTTATTTACTAGATGATATTTCTGGCTTATAAGTTACTAATACGGAGTCATGGTATTCTAAAGGTTAGCATTTACTGCTACAGTGGCTAGCATATAAAGATCCGCCCATTTTTCATCTAAATTGTCTTCCCATGGTGATTTACTGATTAATTCCTGTGTTTCCTTTTTAACTTTCTTTTCTCGAAATTTCTTTAATTTCTCCTGACTTTTTCTAATAATCAAACTTCTTTTATCAGGAGAAAGGGGTTCCTCGTATTGGATTTTTCGAACAAATATTCCTTCTTCAGGAGTTTGGGATGAACTTCCCTTCTCATTTGATGACCTATCTAATTTAAGATAGATGTTTGAAAGCTTTTGCTTACCCATACTGTAACTAACAAATAGTCAGTTAATAAAACACATAATAGTAATCAGGAAAAATTAAGTATTTCTAAATACTTAATTAGCTTAACTCAGTGGCTCTGATACCACCTTTTTCTGTCACGGCCCCCGACCCGGTTTGACCCGTTTCAGGAGCCGCGGAACAGAAAATCTCGTGGTATTTTATTTAATTGAGTTTAACAGCGGAAGTTTATCATCAGGATCTTTTTAAAGCTAAAATTTTCCCGATTATTTTATTTCACAACTTGGGATAAAACCCCGGTAATTTTACAATCATATGATTTCACGGAGAAATCTTTATTCTACAAAACATATTTCTTTATTTTATAATGAGCCACTTTCTTAAGCTTGCAGTGCTCCACAGCACTTTTCCTGAATCACAATAGATTACCTGAAACATGTTTGAAAAAGGTTTTGTCAGCGGAAATACTGGTGAATCATTCTATTTACTAAAACAACTCGTTTGTTATAATTTACAGTATTAAGGGAGATTACAATGTTTCAGATATCAACCAACTACCCACAGTATTTGTCACTCGACCGGATCTGTGACTATGGTCATATCACCATTGGCCACCCGTTTGTCCAATGGCAAAGATTATCAAGTAATGTATACAAAACCTCACATACTGGCTGTAATTTGGTGATTACATAAACTTAATCCCTGTAATTATAACCTTGAAAATAAACATGCTTTTTGAAAGTAATTTGATAAAAAGAGAATGACTCACATTGCAGATTTAACACGGACAGAGTCTAGTCTACTGATTAGCCTTGTTAACCTATTTTAAATAACAATGCACACAAAACTAGGTTAGTAATCAATACAGCATTTACGATAACTCACGAGATCAACCCTCACAACGAATGACAAAGTGCGATACTTAAACATCCATCGAATTAACGATGAATGACAAAGCATAACCCTAATGTGGGCAGCACTTAAACATCCATTGGATAGTTTAATTGATCGGACATTGAATCGTAGCAGCGATCGAGTTATTACCCTGTTTTGCGGCAGCAATTAGTGATCGTGTGTGTTTTGATAGTAATTCTACGATATATCAGTGTATATTTGGAATTTCTACGTTGTTCAAGTGCCCAAATTCCAGTCCCAAACCCCTCTATTTATAGTCAAATTTTGGCCCCCCTCGCGTGACGCGAGGGGTACCCCTAGGGGCGTCGCGTGGCGCGACGGGTCCTAACCTACCATAGAGTAGCCACATCCTCAACTAGCCTTGCTGACATGACAGTTTCGTAAAATTCGATTTTGACAGATAGTTATGTGGATAATCGTAACTAGGGTTTACCCCCCCCCCCCCTGAGTTTTAGGGGCCCTAATCCTGATTCTGATTGTTCTGAAAATTTCAGGGTTTGTGCAGAATCACTTGGGTGTTTCAATTAGGGTTTCCTATTGAACTAAATATAATAATAAATAATAGTTTTTGTGAGAGTTGTTACAATGATGATGGTGTCGGTTGACGGTGAGGATGGAAATGACAGTGACAGAGACGAGAGAGATTATAATGGGGTGTCGTGGGTTGCGTTGGGCTGGATTTAGTATTATTTGTTTTTATTTTTTTCTTTATTTCTTTTAATTGTTCAGGGATAATATAGTCATTTCACATGTAGTTAATTGAGAAATTTAACAGATGTTAGGTCAGGGGACCAACCGAGTGCATTTTTTACAACTTTTGGGACCAAGCGTGTAATTAGTAAACCACTAGGACCAAGTCTGCAATTTTTGCAAACCACAGGGACCAACCAAGCATTTAACTTTAAATTTTGTGATATATACCATACCAATATATTATTATGATATTGATATTAATATTAGTATATTAACCAGAGATGTAAAATAACACCTTTAGGTACGATATCACTAAAATATCATAATATAAAATGTTATTCACTGAAAGAAAGATATTTTACTTAATTTAAAGATGTGTATTTAGCAAAGTTTTTATAACACATATATTTTGTTAAAATATAATATTTCAGTATTATTTAAATACAATAATTTAAAATACTTTGTAAATCACTTTATAATTCTTTATCATTAAATATTAAATATTAATTATCAAAATTTGATAAATTACGTAATATTCAGAAATTATGTGTAAAGTCAATATTTATGATAATTAATACATTCGAAAAATTTTATATACACATGCTCTCTCTAAAAAAAATCTTTAAGATATGTTGCTATTATTATTATTATTAATATTATTATTAATATAAAACGTTAAACCAAAAATATTATTAAATTTTGTTTTAAATTAAACAAATAATAGTAATAATATTTTTGGAAGAATAAAATATTTGGCTCTTGAATAAAGTTATAGTAGAAATGATTTTATAAAACGTAATCCTTAAATTTAAGAATGAACACAGTTCGACGATTCTAAAATTTAAACACATATACGTATACCACAGAAAATGCAAAATATTTTATAAAACAGTATTTATGAAACCAGAATACATACAACAACTTGATACTGTGTAATTAAATGAGTTTAATACTTAAAACTTATTTGTAAGTCAAATGTATGTATATTTTATATATACGACTTGTATCAATATTATAAATAATATTTCATCCATAAAGTAAAATATGTACAAAAATATTTAGTATGGTATAACAATAGGGTTTAAAACATATATACATATATTTTCAAAGGTAACACTTTTTACCATTTGATAAGTTCAATTCATTTCTTAAATTATATTCATATGTATATATATTATGATAATACTTCATTCTTAATATTTCTTAGTATATTAAGGGTCGAATTTAGAAACAACAGACTTTGTATTGGTTATTACGAATATTAAATAAAATTTGAATTAAATTATAAATATGTTATAACCAAAATTTAGTCAACCTGTCTAGATTAAATTGCTTTAAAAAGAATCCAGAAAATTATATCTCTATTAAATTTATTCCTTTTTGATGAATTCCCTTTTTATTCTAAAATATTCTTCAATAAATTTGATAGAAATTTATTTGGTTAATATCAAGGAATAAACAAAGTTATGAGAATAAACAGGATAATTAACACAATCAATTATGTAAAAGGATTCTTATAATTTGATATTATATTACAGGAAATTTTAAACTTTATATTCATATGTGTGTACATACGAGATACAATTTTTCTAATAATATATATACAATATAATAACCAAATGTCTTTTTTAGAAGGACAAGCTTTTATATAACAAAAGAAACCAACCAACATGTTTACTTAAGATCTATTTTGTTACCCAGCTTTAATTCAAAAGATACCTTAAGAATATTTGTATTAGCACCACCTCTTGAAAAACAATAAATGGGTCAAAGACGGAAAATCTCATAATTTCATATAAAGCTTTTATCTTTATATACCTATCCAGCCATAAGCCCTGGAAATATAAGTAAATTAAGGTAATATAAAAGCTATTACATCAAAGGAAGAAAACATATAAGATTTCATTTTCCTTATAATTTGATAAGATATATAATAAAAGAAAATGTTAAGATATAACATGTAAATGTTACCTTAAATATCATCGCATAATACTAATAGTTATGGTTAAGATGATGCTAAACAAAATATGCCTGTATAATTGCTTAGTTCTGTGATAATTATATCTGAACATGGTTGTAATTCAGATGTCAAAGGAATTGACATGTGATCAAGAAATTGAGAATAGTAATGGAAACTCTTTTGATAGAAACACTATAGAAAATATAATAGCTCAAGGAATATCGAATGCCATACCTTCGATCATTGAAGCTATTAAAATTTCTAAGCCTATAAACGAGAATCCTACTATACATTGTAAGCATACCCATCACTTCATACCTAGCCCTAGTATCAACGGAAGTCATGATATTTGTATCAAAACTCCATCTTCCAAACGAAAGAAAACCACAACCTATGGCTACTCCTATAAGGAATTCTACTCTAACAAATCCACCAAGGACAAAGGAATGAAACCAGAAATCGCACAACCTACCAGCAACAGCAAAAAGCACGCAAGAGAACGTTATTTTAAGAAGACACTTCGCTGTAACTTCTGCAAGAAAGCTGGACATGTAGAAGAAGAATGTAAAAGGAAAAGGGAAACTAACGTATGTTACAAATGTGGAGATCCAGGCCACTTCCGTCGCTACTGTCCGAAACCATCTAAGGCACCGGACAACGAGGATCGAAACCCCGATGAAGCTAAGGAGAACGCATAAAAATTTATAACACCCGAGCCAACAGCAACTTTTAAAATAAAGCACCCTTATATTTTGTCTGCACTTAATTATTAGTTGACTTTTAATTCCGATCAAAACTTCATCAATAAAAGGTCTTTGTTTTTCCTTTTATAGAGTCAACTCTTATTTGTCTCATCTCTTGACCAATTTCCTATGTTGTACGTGCATTGGTTGTCATGCATGTGAATTCAATTCAAAAAGATCATCTACTCATGAGTCTTAATAAATTCCCCCCCCCCCCTCTGATTTTAAAATGCTGACTTTCGATAATCGAGTCAACCGATTTCTTGAAAAAAAAAACTTCTCTTCTTTTCAAAGTTGCCAGATTTTCATTAAAACCATTTCTTGTCAATACATACATCCATTGTTGGAATATGTCCAAACCAAGCTAAATTGTTTCAACTTGTTCACAATACCCATTCAATTCAAAATCCCATATGATGAATTGAGATCATCATATTCGAGGTAATCTCATTGTCTGAATTTCGATATATTATTTGTTAAAACACGACACCTTGTGGTGACAATTTCTTTGAAACTTGGACTCATTTCATTGTCACACCTGAGGTACGAATTTATTGATTCATTGATCCTAAACCAGTCTTCATACAATTTTGAGTTAAGATAAAGGTACCTAAATTCTTATTCTTATGTGCCTCCAGTATTTCTTTCATCTTTAAATTAATCCTACAATATTTATTATTTCATTTGAAACATCCTATCTTTTGAATATCCAGATTCACTTCATTGGAAACTTTCGGTTAATTTCAAAAACGGTGAATTCATTTGGTCACCGTAATCATTGAATTCCTTCAGTCATTACAGCACCTTGCGGTATCTGTATAAATTTGTAGCCTGTGCTAATAATAAACCCTACTGATACATCATTCGTTTGATTTATCATTCAAGTAGTCTTGATACAATTATGTATTCAGACCATGACACACTAAATTCTATTGTATTGTCCAGTGTATCTTTGCCATTTAAATAAACGTTATTGATTTCTAGTTTGATTATTGACAAATCATTTTTCGTACTTCTATTGTCATTTGATATTGTTAATCTACCTTAATTGGCAATCAAAGTAAGTTCTCTTTTGACATTGAATCCTATTGTTTCTACAAGTTATTGCATTTCAAATTCTATGCCTATCAAATCTCTCTTTTGATTTGTGAAACTTAGTCACCCTGGTAACGATATCATTTTATCTCATTCAGTTAGCATCAATTCCAGAAACTAAGTTTTGTGACCATTGAATTCTAATTATCCTATGATATCCTTATCTTTTGATTCTATCCCAGACACCTTGATAACCCACTAAAAGATGTGACGCAAACCCAAAAAGATATTGTAGTCCAAATGTGACAACCCTAATAATTACATGCATCCGTACGATTAATTAATATTAAATTATGCTTAATAACTGTGCTGAATTACTTAACTGCTTTCTGATTATTGTGTCATACTTACATGTGCTTTTTAAGATACTAGTCTTGTGCAGAAAATTGACTAAATGGTCCTGTATGCTTTCCTAAGTGTTGGGAATTAAAAGTGTTACAAAAAGATACATAAAAGACAGGATACGGAATAACTTAGCACTTTAACGGAACGGTATCTAACCGAACAACCGGACATTACCCGGAACACTAAAATATTGCTAGAAACATTGTTTTTATTTTTCTGAGCTAGTTATGGTTCCCTAACACTTAAACACCCTACATAATGAATGTAACACACTAAACTCAAGACTTACACTTAACACCCCACTAAATCACCTACTTACCAATAATTTACAATTAACCCCCCCCCTTGCTAGAACCGGCCCCAAGGGACCCCACCTAAGATTTTGCTTAAATCTTCCTAAATCTCTAAAGATCTTGCATTGGGATTTAGTATGATCTTGTTGTGTACTTAGGAAGACACTAAGACCTTTGGATAATACTCAAACCTAGATTATATGTAACCTTCATCACCAACATTTCAACACACCACAACACACTCTTCCTCTCCTTCAAAGCTTCGGCCGAGCACCCCCTCCACACCACCTCAATTTTCGGTCATCATCCAACAACTTCAAGGTTATCTCAAGGTGCTAGAAGGTGAATTATGAAGCTTGGAACTCTCGGATCTTGAAGGACCTCTTCCGTTTTCTTTTATCCACTCAATCTTCATCATAGATCTTCCCTAGCTTTAAGCTAGTTGTAAGCTTCTTGTTAATCCTTATTTACTTCATGTTTTTAGTGGTTAATAGATATATTATGATGAAACATATGAACACTAAAAGACTTGAATCTTGAATCATGAAACATAAGCTTAAATAAGATGAAACATGATGTAATATTGTTAGTATGATGTTGTTTGGTATATGTTGATGTTTGCTTGATGATTACTAGTAATATGATGATTGGTCATCATATGGAACTTGTTAGAGAATGATTAAAAACGTGGTTTAACAAGTTAGAGATGATTTTGTGCTTTCATGAAATAATCATCTTCTAGTCTAAACATGAACTTGAAAGAAAAATGATTCTTCTTGAAAAATAATAAACCAAGTGAACTAGTGATCTTGTAGATCTAAAACTTGTGAATGATTTTTTTCCTAAATAAACTTAGTTTAAAAGACGACTTTTGAAAGATCATGATACTAGTTATGTGTCCTTAAAAGTTAGCCAAATGCTTGAGTGCACTCCAACACTTTTGAACACCAAACACACGGTAGAACTAGCAAACGGTAAAAGTCTTGAAGCCACACACATAGTTAAGGGTTGTAACCTCGTCTTAGCTGGTCAGACCTTTTCTATCGATCTTATTCTTATCGTACTTGGTAGTTTCGACGTCGTTATTGGGATGGATTGCCTATCTCAACATCAAGCGGAGATTATTTGCAAGGAGAAAATCGCCCGTATTCCTCGTTCTGGTGAAGAACCTCTCATGATTCATGGCGACAAGAGTGGTGCTGTTGTGGGCATCATCTCTTTCCTTAAGGCCCAGAAGTGTTTGCGAAAGGGCCACACTGCTATTCTAGCCCTCGTTTCTGATTCATCCTCGAAGGAAAAGAAGATAGAAGACATTCCTATTATGCGCGACTTTCCTGAGGTATTTCCTGAGGAATTACCTGGTCTTCCGCCTCATCGACAAGTCGAGTTTCAAATCGAGCTAGCTCCTGGAGCAGCGCCCATAGCTCGAACACCTTATCGTCTAGCTCCATCAGAACTTGAAGAACTGTCCACGCAACTACAAGAACTCTTGGAAAAGGGTTTCATACGTCCTAGCTCTTCGCCTTGGGGAGCTCTAGTGTTATTCGTAAAGAAGAAAGACAGTACCTTTAGAATGTGTATTGACTACCGCGAACTCAACAAGGTGACCGTGAAGAATCGTTATCCTCTCCCACGCATTGATGACTTATTCGACCAGTTGCAAGGGTCGAGCTTCTACTCGAAAATTGACCTGAGGTCAGGCTACCATCAACTGAGAGTCCGAGACGAGGATGTCTCTAAAACAGCATTCAGGACTCGGTATGGGCATTACGAGTTTCTGGTTATGCCTTTTGGACTAACGAATGCACCTGCGGTCTTCATGGATCTCATGAACAGAGTGTGCAAGCCTTACCTGGATAAGTTTGTCATTGTATTCATCGACGACATCCTGATTTATTCTAAGAGTCAGGAGGAACACGAACGACACCTGAGACTTATTTTGGAACTCCTTCGAACAGAGCAGTTGTATGCCAAATTTCCGAAATGTGACTTCTGGCTTCGCGAAGTCCACTTTCTAGTCCACGTGGTAAACAAGGATGGGATTCATGTGGATCCATCCAAGGTTGACTCGATCAAGAACTGGCCTGCACCCCATACACCAACTGAAATCCGCCAATTCTTGGGTTTGGCAGGATATTACAGAAGGTTTATCAAGGATTTCTTGGGTTTGGCAGGATATTACAGAAGATATCCTCTCATTGCCTGAAGGCACAGATGATTTCGTGGTTTATTGCGACGCTTCCATCCAAGGACTTGGTTGCGTGTTGATGCAACGTGACAAGGTCAATGCCTACGCATCGCGCCAGCTTAAAGTTCACGAAAGGAACTACACTACGCACGACTTTGAATTGGGAGCAATTGTTTTCGCACTTAAGATATGGAGACATTACCTGTACGGTACCCAGTGCACCATTTACACCGATCACAGGAGTCTCGAGCATATCTTCAAGCAAAAGGAATTAAACATGCGACAACGCCGATGGGTCGAGCTCTTGAATGATTATGAATGCGCTATCAAATACCATCCGGGCAAGGCCAATGTTGTGGCCGACGCCCTCAGTCGAAAGGATACTACACCTAAGCGTGTGCGTGCGTTACAACTTACCATCCAATCTAGCCTTCCTACTCAGATACGAGATGCTCAGGTTGAAGCGTTGAAAGCAGAGAACATCAGGGCTGAGTCCTTACGAGGATCGAGGAAGCGGTTAGAACAAAAGGGAGACGGCGCCTACTATGTAACAGGGCGCATCTGGGTCCCACTTTACGGAAACTTACGCGAGCTTGTGATGGATGAAGCACATAAGTCTCGTTATTCAGTACATCCTGGTTCGGATAAGATGTACCACGACCTAAAGCCTACATACTGGTGGCCTAGTATGAAAGCCAACATAGCAACCTACGTCAGTAAATGCTTGACTTGTGCTAGGGTCAAGGTCGAATACCAGAAACCATCAGGCCTACTTCAAAAACCAGAGATACCTAAATGGAAATGGGAGCAAATTTCCATGGATTTCGTTACTCGCCTGCGTAGATCTCAACGCGAAAATGATACCATTTGGGTGATCGTGGATCGACTGACCAAGTCTGCACACTTTCTGGCTATCATGGAAACGGATAAGTTTTCTACTCTAGCAGACGTCTACCTAAAGGAAGTAGTATCAAGGCACGGAGTGCCAACCTCTATCATTTCTGATCGTGACTCATGTTTTACATCTGAATTGTGGCAAGCTATGCACAAGTCCTTTGGTTCTCAATTAGACATGAGCACGGCATATCATCCACAGACGGATGGGCAATCTGAACGCACCATCCAAACCCCTGAAGACATGCTTAGGGCATGTGTAATCGACTTTGGTAATGGCTGGGAAAAACACCTCCCGTTAGTGGAGTTTTCGTATAACAACAGTTACCACACCAGTATCCAGGCCGCTCCGTTCGAGGCATTGTACGGACGGAAGTGCCGATCACCTCTTTGTTGGGCAGAGGTTGGCGACAATCAAATCACTGGCCCAGAACTTGTAGTAGATACAACCGAGAAGATTGCTCAGATACAACAACGAATGGCGACAGCTCGTGACCGTCAGAAAAGCTATGCTGATAAGCGAAGGAAACCACTCGAGTTCCAGGTTGGGGATCGAGTGCTACTTAAAGTCTCACCTTGGAAAGGTGTAGTTCGTTTTGGCAAACGAGGCAAACTCAACCCGCGGTATGTTGGACCCTTAGAAATCATTGAGAAAATTGGCAAGGTGGCCTACAAGCTGAATCTACCAGCAGAACTCAGCGGAGTTCACAATGTTTTCCATGTGTCGAATCTGAAGAAGTGTCTGTCGGATGAGACCCTCATAGTTCCTCTCAAGGAGCTCACTATCGACGATCAGCTGCGATTCGTTGAGGAACCAGTAGAGATTACTGATCGAGATGTTAAGGTTCTCAAGCGTACCAGAATACCTCTTGTCCGAGTTCGTTGGAACTCCCGTCGTGGCCCAGAGTATACCTGGGAACGAGAAGACCAAATGAAACTCAAGTATCCCCAATTGTTTAGTAAAAGTGCAACCACTACTGAGGCTGAAGCTACTGCAGAATTTCGGGACGAAATTCCAAACCAACGGGGGGATGATGTGACACCCCAGGAAAACCAGGAAACCACACAACTTAACTAGCTTCCTCAGTAACCACGTGCTAAATTTCGGGACGAAATTCTCTTAACAGGGGGAGAATGTGACAACCCTCATAATTACATGTATCCGTATGATTAATTAATATTAAATTATGCTTAATAACTGTGCTGAATTACTTAACTGCTTTCTGATTACTGTGTCATACTTACATGTGCTATTTAACATACTAGTCTTGTGCAGAAAATTGACTAAATGGTCCTGTATGCTTTCCTAAGTGTTGGGAATTAAAAGTATTACAAAAAGATACATAAAAGACACTATACGGAATAACTTAGCACTTTAACGGAACGGTATCTAACCGAACAACCGGACATTACCCGGAACACTAAAATATTGCTAGAAACACTGTTTTTATTTTTATGAGCTAGTTATGGTTCCCTAACACTTAAACACCCAACATAATGCATGTAACACACTAAACTCAAGACTTACACTTAACACCCCACTAAATCACCTACTTACCAATAATTTACAATTACCCCCCCCCTTGCTAGAACCGGCCCCAAGAGACCCCACCTAAGATTTTACTTAAATCTTCCTAAATCTCTAAAGATCTTGCATTGGGATTTAGTATGATCTTGTTGTGTACTTAGGAAGACACTAAGACCTTTGGATAATACTCAAACCTAGATTATATGTAACCTTCATCACCAACATTTCAACACACCACAACACACTCTTCCTCTCCTTCAAAGCTTCGGCCGAGCACCCCCTCCACACCACCTCAATTTTCGGTCATCATCCAACAACTTCAAGGTTATCTCAAGGTGCTAGAAGGTGAATTACGAAGCTTGGAACTCTCGGATCTTGAAGGACCTATTCCGTTTGCTTTTATCCACTCAATCTTCATCATAGATCTTCCCTAGCTTTAAGCTAGTTGTAAGCTTCTTGTTAATCCTTATTTACTTCATGTTTTTAGTGGTTAATAGATATATTATGATGAAACATATGAACACTAAAAGACTTGAATCTTGAATCATGAAACATAAGCTTAAATAAGATGAAACATGATGTAATATTGTTAGTATGATGTTGTTTGGTATATGTTGATGTTTGCTTGATGATTACTAGTAATATGATGATTGATAATCATATGGAACTTGTTAGAGAATGTTTAAAAACGTGGTTTAACAAGTTAGAGATGATTATGTGCTTTCATGAAATAATCATCTTCTAGTCTAAACATGAACTTGAAAGAAAAATGATTCTTCTTGAAAAATAATAAACCAAGTGAACTAGTGATCTTGTAGATCTAAAACTTGTGATTGTTTTTTTCCTAAATAAACTTAGTTTAAAAGATGACTTTTGAAAGATCATGATCCTTACACTATTTTTGGAAATAAAGTAAGTATATGGATACTAATGACACATGAAAATGTTGTAAATAAATATTTTTGTAAAATATGTTCACAAGTTGTGAACATCTAAAAATCCCGAGAATGGGATTTTAAATAAAGAAAACACACTTTGGAGGGTAACTAAACCCACTAAACGCCTCACCAAGTTACTACACATTTTTATGAAACATCAAGTTCATGTTGGTTTGTAAATGGAATAGTTTGCTCTTGGTAAATTGTTGTTGATTGTTGAATGATTTTAGGAAAAGAAAATGATATGCTTATTAGCATGGACGCTTCCATTTACAAAGGAAACTCTGGCGAAATTTTCTAAAAACTCCAACACATAGAAAATATTTTCTAACAAGTGTTACAAGTGTATTTTTAACTATGATCTTTCCACAAAAGTCAGAGTGTGACATTAGAATTGTGTGTGGTATGTGATAGAAGTAATGAGTAGATAAACCGTACGTAGGATACGTGTTATGCATGCACGAGAAACTGATTGTTATCTGTACCTTATTAGGACGTGCTTGATTCCTGATTATTAGAGTAATTAATCTAACCAAGCAAACCAAGGTGAGTTCACACTTTCTATAAGGCATGGGATTCCCCGTGGTTTGGGAATGGGTTAATAAACTAAAACGGAACCTACATATTCTCCTTGGGTAGGATATGTACCGCCATCCTCCATGGGTAGGATGCCAATATTAATCCTGCGTATTCTCCTTGGGTAGAATACGTACGTTCGTCCTCCTTAGGTAGGACAACAACTTTAAAACTTACTAGACAAAAACTCTATCACCTAAGTCCCTCATTTTTGTATCGACTTAATCGCCGAGGCCGATGGCGAGCGGGTCATTAGTTAATAGCGCTATTAGGTTTGACAAACCTCACACCGTGCCGGTAGGACGGGCGTGTACTAATGGATCATGGCAAACAGTCAATGATAATAGACATTGACTTAGGGCACAACTTACTTTCGTCAGTAGTCGATATGGTAACAGTCTAGTGGTTCACATGGGGAAGCCCCCACGGGTTATGGTTTGGGAAAGAAGGAATTGTTTAATCATATTTTCAACTATGGGGTAACCCCCAAAGCAAGTAAGCCAACTAAACAAAAACTATGTTTTTGAAACAACTTAAAACAAACACCCAACTGTGAACTCGCTCAACTTTGTTGTTGACTCCTTGTTACATGCCTTGCAGGTCGTTAGGTATCTTTGGAGCTTGCACGGGGAGGCGTGGTCATTGTCGGACATGGACTGTCGAGTCCCATGTTAAACATTTAAACTTATGAACTTGTTACTTATGTTTTGGTTTCACCTTTAATGCTTTCGCTGTTTAATTTGAACTTGGTTAACTAGCTGTTGATCACCAATTATATTGTGTGGTTGGATTTTATCTATCTTAAATATATTGTTCAATATGATTGGTGGCTTGATCCTGGTCATGTCACGCATCCAAGCGGTGATACTCCGCTTGTGGGTTTTGGGGGTGTGACACCAAATCTCGAGGACGAGATTTAAAACAAGGTGGCGAGGATGTAACATTCCCAAAATTTCTAAATTTAAAATAAACTTATTACACGAATAGGTCATGGGTAAGTTGAGCAATAAAAATATAAAAAGTATTTTGGCAAACGTAGGAAACGTCTAAAAACACAATATATTTGAACCTACTCCGTTTTTAATGAAACTTGGTTCAAAATGTAGATAAGATTATTCTCATTCTAATGACATATTCATTGTTTTGTAAACGTCATATTTTAGAAGTTATGGACGCCAAATAAATGAAGCAACTGAATTAATTATAATATATATAATAATAATTAAAAAGAAAAGAAAAACTAACTTATGAAAATTTAGGTACCTCCATGTGTAGATTTTAAATTGTAAAATGAATGTTAGTACATGGATGCCAACAAAATGAAAGAAATAAAGAAAGATACACGTGGCTCAATTTTAAAGAATGATGCCAATCTTTGCGTGAACTCCAAGCTCACAAAAATGTAGTATATATAGAAGATAACTTTCAACCTTACTAAATGTTCAGTTCCTCCCTCTCGATCTCTATGCCATTTTGATAACTCACTTTTCTTTAGTAATTTACCCCTAAATTCTACAAAGCTATGTTCCATTTTAAGTATTTTATCCCTTGATCACTGATACCATGTCCGACTGACGTAGGGCCCCGTAACGTATGTCAAGGCTCTGCCTAATTCGTTGGGGTTCTGTCTCGTGACGTAGGGATAAAGTGGAATCGGGTTACTATACTTAATGTGAATGCATTATATATTTTATTAAATAATCCAGGAGTTATACTAAGATATATCAACCCTCCAAAAATATTTCTGACACCCCTAATATATTTAGAATACCCCTATATGTCCTAAAATACACCCCGTACATGAAAACCGGCCCCGAATAACCTTTATTTCATTAAAAATTAAATAAAATAAGTTTTACCAACCGCTCGCGTGCCGCGAAGACCTTGTCTTCGGGCTACGCGGGGCGCGACAACTTAAGATCCAGACACACCCGGAAGCCGCCACGTGTCGATGACTCAGCAACTGTGATGCCGCCTTAGGGCCCTCGCGGGCCGCGTAAAACCTTGCTACACCTTTCGTGGGCCGCGAGAAACTGAAGATCAAGCCCTACAAATAGCAACCATCGGCAGTTCATTCAATTCGTTCAAAATTCGATTTTCTCTCTCAATTTCTGCAGTGTAGGCCCTATACCCGGGCATTATACCCCCTAATTAGCGAATCTCTGCCTCGTTGTAAGTATCATAATCCCTGGATACGTATTAGATACGCTGTCCGATTGATCTAGGGTTCCGTAACGGCTGTCGTGGTTCTACCCGACGTAGTCGTTGGAATGCCGTCTCGGGGAGGGTATTGCTAATGTTAAAATGGTTTATTATACTAACACGTGTGGATTGTTTATTTAATTAGATTATAACCAGGGAATCACAAAGGAAAGCCCTATAATAGCAATGTGAGTAATCTCTTTTTTGCAAATTGTTTTTACAAAACCTCACTTAATTAATTATATATTAAGCAGTTATTGAGTATTTGTAAGAATACAATTATCATGAGTATGTTGGGGTTTTGTATACAATATTTGTTACCACCTGGTCAAGAAGTAACATTTCCACAAGTCGGGTCTGACAGTACCATGGATGTTAATTGATATAACTTGGAAACAAATGTAATTGCGAGACCGCCCTCAATATAGTACAATGGTTTTTATTAAACTTGATTAAACTGAGATTCACTCACCAGTATTTTCCACTGACAAAATGTTTTTAAACACGTGTTTCAGGTAACTTAGTGTGAATCCAATTAAAGCCAGCTGGAGAGCACTGAAGGCTTAGAAAAGTGGCAATAAAAGTTACCTAATTAAAAAGGAGAATCTTTTTCAATAATTAGGGATTATTCCCTATAAATATATCAAAATGAAAATCGGGTTTTGTCCCACTTATAAATGTATTATCAGAGAAACTTGGATTTTATCCCATTTCTTTATTTTAAACATTTTTGGTGTTTAACTCTGATAAAATATTTCCTAACTACGGTCCTGATGAAATTTTCCGCTGCCAAAAATTGATGAATAGGGGTCGGGGGTTGTGACAACCGTCGTCTTTAACCTTTTCCTTGGGTCCCATCTCCCTCCACTGCATTTCTCCGGGTATAACACCGGCATCAATATAGAAGAACTTTTTCTTCCAATCCTTATCTTTGGAACTGGCAGGGATGTCCCTCAAACAAGACACATCAGCATCCCTCCTGTCAAAGGTGAAAAAGGGGGATTTCCACACAAGAACAAAAAAAGCCCTAAAAACGGTGAGTTCAGAGATATGGCCCAGGGCTATACAAGCGAATTCAAACTGTCGGAGTTTAACCAACCTTAATGGATGGAGTTGGGAGATGTGGATGGGGTAATGATCAAGAACCAACTTACAAAACTTGGTGATCGGCAATCGGAAGTTGCAAAATTTGAAAAATCACTAAACAAGGTGATTTTACCCTTCTTCAACGGAAATGCTGTGTTTGTTTTTGACGGCATCACCGGGTTCCACTCCGCCCTAATATCGTAATTTTGAATAAGATTGTTGAACGATACAAGTCCCCATTTGACATACAGGGTATCAGAACTGGTTTGGGCAGAAGAAGAGGATTCCCCGGTTTTGGAAGCCATTTTTAGATTCAAAAAAGTTGAAGGAAGTGGTCGTGAACAAGGAAGGAAATGAAATCCCAAACCTTAAACGGGAAACCTATTTATAAGAGGATGCACCCTTTCGGATTCAAAAGGGCAAACGGGTGGGAACGCGTGTCAAGACAGGGGAGGTACAACTGTCATCCTAATGATGACTTAACTGTCACATCCTTTCCCATCGTCGCCATTTTTCAAAAAATGTAAAGATACCCCACTCGAGAAACTTGCACTCAAAGGAGAATTTTGACTATTTCCTTTTTTAGTCCGATTTCATGAATCTCATTTCATAACTTCGGACTGGGGGGAAATGACGAGGTATGACCCGGATCGGCTAACCCGACCCGGTCATCACCTATTATTTTATTATAAATATTCAATTACACATGTTTATTCTAGAATGATCCATTCTGCATGGATAAACCACGTAACCAAATCCCCAACTTTATGGAAAAATCATGTAAATCCCTAACTTATCGGAGCCCATCCTAAGTTAAGGGAAACCCTAATGGTAAACTATAAATAGAGGTAAACATCAAATGTATGATCATCTGGTTCTCGTTTACTCTCTCTCTACATTCATACTTTCTTTCTCCTAAACCGAGACTTATTCTCACGCCGGAGGGTGGTTACAGGAATAACCCCATTCCTGTAACGAGTCCTAACGGTGTTTTGTTTTGCAGTCAGCTGTTCGGATCGTCAAAGAGTTGAAGTCCTAGCCGAAGCTTACCCATAAGGTCAGTGTTTCTTCAGAAAGAAAATATCATCCTTTCCGCAGGTTAACAGTGATTCCACTCGTGATCAAGTCCCGACACATGAATATGCAAGTATTTGAAATGTTTGATGTTTAAGTAGTATAGAGCTTTATACGAAAGGGTGGAAGAATTCACACACCATGATCATTATATTCGTAAGACCATGTGTAGTGGTTTTATCAATAATGCCCCCACCATGGGGCGTTTTCTGCCATGTGCCAGTCCAGTCAGCATGGGGGCATTATTGGGGGTTATTGCAAAAGTGCCGTAGTGGGAATAATGCCCAATAACGCCCATTCCAATCATTACACAATTATTTTTTTTAATTAAAAACTTAAAATACTTTATTAAATTAAAAAAAAAATACAATACTAGAAATAAAAAAACCTATTCAAAAGTAAAAAAAAAATTACATTTCCAAAATCTAATTAAAACTAATTTTCAAAAAAATTACATTTCCAAAAAAACACAATACTAGAAATGCAGGACTAAAATGAAAACTTAAAATCCTTTTTTATAACCTGCAATGAAAACTAAAATGAAATGCAAGGACTAAAATGAAAAAACTTCTTCTTCTTCAACCTTTCACCCATAAGAACAAAACCTGCAACTTTTCTTCTTCTTCCTTTCTATAACCTGCAACTTTTAAAACTAATTTCTTTTGTTTTTTTAATTAAAACTAAGTATATACACATGGCAAGGTTCAATTGGGCAAAGAAATAGAGTTCTAGCGTTTTTTAAAGCACGCCGGGGACAATTTTTTCTCGAAACACGCTCAAAAACGCCCGGGTGTAATGGGATGGGGGCGTGTTCGGGCGTTTTTTTTTAATTTAAAAAAAAACGCCCCATTACGGGCGCTCTAATAAAGGTATGATTCTAATGTAACGTAGTGTCCTTTGTAATGATATTGAAGGGGTCATTGGGTATCCACTTCTGTTGCTACTTGACAACCTTTAGTAGGTGTCCATCATTCAGTTTGTTTCATAGGTGTGTTTTAGTGATCCATCTATAAGGCTATTGGGTATGGGGGTCATGGATTGGAACATTATTTCCACATAGGACCATTAATTAAATGGTATATCATCCCCCTACTTGATTGATGGTGGTTCCCATGGATTAACCACGATTACCACGGCCCTCCCATTTGATAATTTTAAGACAAAAATAAATTTAAAAAATAAAGGGGATAGTGGTTTGGAGCATGACCACACCCTTAGGGTAGTGATTTTGAATGGTAGATTAAATATAGATGACATAGAGCCTATGTGG
Source organism: Helianthus tuberosus (assembly GCA_030545235.1). Lineage (NCBI taxonomy): Eukaryota > Viridiplantae > Streptophyta > Magnoliopsida > Asterales > Asteraceae > Helianthus > Helianthus tuberosus. The sequence goes on from CM060452.1 coordinate 1,313,766, forward strand.
AGGGTCATGGTTGTCATGAGGGTCATGACCACACCCTATAGCCTAAGTAGGGACGACTTAACTTATAAACGCCCTTGAACAGACGTGGAAGAAAGAGATGGATGTGGCAAGAAGTTAGACAATAAAAATGGACGTGGCAAGAAGTTAGACAATAAAAATGTCGTCACGCGTGTGAAGAGGGGAGAGGAGAGGAAAGAAGATGGATGCTGTCATATCGTCCGATACGGTTGGTCTTAGACCGTGGGGTATGGTGGGGCGGGGGTTTGGGGCATAGGTTGACACGTGGATTAGGGGACACTCAATATACAAACCCAAGTTGTAGGGGGTATGGTGGGCGTGGCTGGGCCGGCGTGGCCAGCCACATCAATTATATATATATATATATATATATATATATATATATATATATATATATATATATAGGGAGGAGTTCATGCGAGAACCACCCTTATTGCGAGAACCGCGAGAACCAATGTGAACACAACCTAAAATAGCTAAAAAAACCTAGACCCCCCCCCCAAGCTAAATGCTAAAAACTAAAACCCCCAAAAAACCTAACCCCCCCCCCCCCCAAGCTAAAATACTAAAAACTAAACCCTTAAAAAACCTAAAAAAATCTAAAAAAATAACAAAAAAAAATCTAAAAATTTTTTTTTAATATTTTTTATGCTCAAATCGCTACTTTTAGTGGCAAAAAAAAAATTTTTAAAAAAAAAAACTTTTTAATTTTTTTTTTTTTTTTTTTGGCTTCGAAAAGTAGCGATTTTTATATAAAAAATATTAAAAAAAAAAACAAATTTTGTGTGATTTTTAGCTATTTTTAGGCATTTTTGGTTGTGTTCACATTGGTTCTCGCGGTTCTCCCAATAAGAGGTAGCTCTCGCATGATCTTCTCCCTATATATATATATATATATATTTATAACCCAACGGCTAGTTTGGTTTGGCCATTGAGAGCCCGCCATGTCAGATTCATAGACCCGCCCCACGCCCGGCTTCAAACTCCCGCCCCTTGGGCCACGCCCCAACACAAGCCCCATATCCCACAGTCTTACATCTCTAAAATAAAATACATTCACCGCTACTTGTATCAGTTATGTATAGTAAATAGTTAGTTTATGAATCGAAAGTGGTAAAGTTAACAAGTTTTGTTATTATTTATTTCAATATATTTTAACAACCTCTAATACTCACTTGACTATCTTTCATTATTTCTAATCAACCTCTAATACTCACTTGACTATCTTTCATTATTTCTAATTTCTTAGTTTTACTTTATTCTTTTAACTTACTCCTAAATCGAGGGGCGGACCTAGAGTGATAGAAGGGGTAACCTCCGTTGCCCTTTGACGCTCTGACGGTAGTGTAAATTTTGAAAAATTTTGACGTTTTTTCGATTTCGTTACCCCTTTTTATTGAAACATTATCTCTATGCGGATTTTCTAGATCCGTCACTGCCTAAATCTACACCAATTGTTCACTATAGGACTATCACTTTCAACTACTTCACACCTCGATACTACAACAGCTTCGTAGTGATAAGCTACAAGTTCAATAGTAACATCCATTAGTTACTAACAGAAATAAACTTTGTCTTACGTGAATGAGAAATCGTTATCAAAACTTTGACAAGTCATGAATTAAAGGTGTTTGAAAACGTAGGCAGAGGTGTTGGGTATGATCTCCTTTTAACAACGCCTCAAAAGCGACTAAAGTGTAGTTTGTCGGTGATTGTACATACATACATAAAATGCCAATTCATCTACCTTTGACCATTAACAAAGGAAAGTGATACAAAAGCTAAATAAAGCATAGTTCTTTACAAACCGAATTTAGATCTTAGTTAACTCATTCAAAATAATATATATACATATTTTAACTTGGTTTATGTTAGTGTTTCAATATTAGCCATTATGATTTTTACAACCCGAATTCAATCTCAAACTCACATAAAAACATATAAGATATATTTCTTCGTTGTAACAATAAAAGATATTTACACAATAAGTCAATGTGGTTATATTTCTTCGTTGTAACAATAAAAGATATTTACACAATAAGTCAATGTGGTTAATTGTTAATTCTAATCACATATTTATGGTTTAATAAAAGTTAGGTATTTTTTTATTTTGTTACAAATTTAGAATCACACACTATACGTTACATTTAGGGTTGCATATTAAACGGGTCGAACCCGTAAAACCCAACTGACCGACCCTGGACCCGTTATTACCGAATATGTCTTACCAGTGCGGTCCACGGTCCTAATTAAGAAATAAGGTTTATCGGTTTCCGGTTGGTTTCAAACCGGACTAGAAACCTTTGGACTCGTGTAACCTGATGAAGTTAAAAGGTCATGATTTTTCAGATGTTTTTCAATTCCGTATATTTTGGCTATTAGTTTCCATATATTTCTACAAGTTCCATATATTTAGCTAATTTTACACGGTTTGTAGGGCCGTATTGATCTATCCCCTTCATCCTACATGCGCCAAGTTTTGGTTTCATAGAGCAAAAGCTGTTAATGTCCTATGAAGAGGTAACACTCCAATAGGTCAAACCAAACAAAGACGGGCCGAACACACCCCTCGCATCCGACTAGGTCACCCCCACCTAACTAACCTGGGACCTACTCCATAACCGCTTATATAGCGACAGGTCCAGCCAGGACTACAAGTCCACATCATCAAAACCTAAAGGTATAAATAGTTCTTCAAACACTAGATATCAGGTACCATGCTTCCACAAAGTGAGCCACATTTTTACCTCCATACTTCTCATTCTTTCAAATATTTGTTCTCACGTCGGAGAGAGGTCACAAAGACTCTCTCTGCGAGAAGACTAACTGGCGTCCGTTTTGCGGGTCGTTGAACTGTTTTCACTACTTTCATCCTCAAAATCATCCTTTACTCAAAACTCTATCCTAATTTCGTTATTGGCGTAGATTTTTGTGTTTTCAGTGGCACCATCTGTGCTTACTCATCGGTAAATCTTATTTCCTTTTGTGAAACATCCATGGCGGCACCTGTATCTAACATCTCAGATGTAATTTCCAACACTACTTCCACAGACAATGCCATTTTCCATAATTAGGGATGGGATTGGTACAGTATATGTACCAGTACCATAAATACCGGTACTAAATTTGAACAAAACCGTGTACCAAATACCGCACCGAATATATTGGTATGGTACGGGTATTATGGTACCCACTTTGGTACCACTTTGTTTTATTTTAGTTTTTGAGCACTTGTACGACACTAAATAGGTAAAACCGACACGAATACTAATATAGTACAACTACCAGATAGGTAAAATTAGTACAGGTACCAATACGATACAGGTACCAAATAGTTATAATCAATACAAGTATCATAAATACCATAATACGAAATAAAACATAATATAAAAAGAACTTCTAAAGTTCTATAGAAAATTTGGTACTAGTACCCTTTTTACCCGTACCAATACCGAAGGTACTGAATACCAAAAACAATAAAAGTGAGTAACAATACATGTACCGTATGGTACGAGTACGGGTATTTGGGAAAAAATGGCATCTCTATCCACAATAGTCACTAGGAATACTTCTACACCTCCAAACACAATACCGCAGGTAAGACAACCCTTCAATTCACAATTCTCGGGATACCATTACTTCTCAAGAGTTTCATCGAACTTTTTCTCTAGCATAACGTGGAGCTCCTCCGAAAATTAGCCAACAAGAAAGAGATGAGGCATTGAGAAGCATTCGAACTAATTTGTTCGGTGGTACAACTGGATCTTCCGCACCTTTTTCATATGCTTCCTCGGGAGGACCTTTTGTCTATGTGACATTAACTTACTCTAACTTTGTCACTTCCACACCGTTTCAGTCTTTTAAGGGACCATTTCACTCACACAAATACTTTGGGGGCGGGGTCCGACCGGGTACTTCACTGGTTTCAGACCAAGTAGTTCTAGATGGGAAGATAATGATACTTTACCAGCAACAACGTTGCTCAAAAGACATCACCGAGGTGCATAACAACAAGTGAAGAGGTGGAAAGACATTAGAAGAGTTTTTGAACCATTTTAATAAGGAAAGTATGTTGGTCACCAGGGTGGTAGATCAAATTCGTGTCTTCGGATTCTGATGTTCGTAATAACCAATTAATGGAGAAGCTCCATGAATACTTGCCAAAGACTATGGAAGTGCTAATGGAGCGGGCTCGTGCCTTTGTTTGGAGGAAAGCGCTTGTAGCAAACCCTTTGAGTCCGACTTCAAACACTCTAATTCACGTAGCACCTCATGGAAGAAAAATTCAGCCCCACCAAAAGGTCGGGCAAGTAACTTGAGCAAAGGAAAGCCACATTAGTACAGCAGGACGGATCACAGCAGTTATTTCTAGCCAAGACATGGAAGCACCCACTATAACACCTTTTCTGACTTAACCAAATCTCCAAGTAAAATCCTTTGTAGGGGCACACATTTCTGGAAGCTTGGATTCTAGTGCACTTCTACGAGTCACCGTATATTCAACTATATCTAATGCATCGTATCCTAAAATGAAATTGAAACGATCCACATCTGAAAACTTGAAATAGTCCTTTATAGCGGTGAAATGGTCCTGATCTCTCTCCAATCCAACCACCCTCATTCCAAACTCCTGAATCATAATTTTTTTCTAATAATCCCCCTCCAATTCCCAGAGAAAGCGCGTGAATATTTCCCAGTTAAAACTTCTAAATAGAAGCTCACCAATTTTATAGCCTACAAATGCGGTTGGCGCAACTCCTTAGTGTTTATTGTGTAATCTAGGTTCGGCAAAGTCTTTGCGGTCTTCAAATCATAAGGAGCTTCTACCCCCATATTTGGTGACAATAAGTCTACAATCAGATTGAAGCACATTGGATGTGTTCATTCTAAGCATCGAGAAAAAATATTTGTTAATGCCAAATCCCGCAAAGGATGTGTTCATTCTAACCACCGAGAAAATTCGGTCTCCATTGTTGAATCGAGTTACCCATCTACCTTGGAACAACAGACCTTAGGTTGGAATACTAATTGTCCCAAGAGATAAGGAACAAGAGTGGAGCTACTCTACAGATCAAGGGCAACAAACACTTCTCACCCGATATCTGAATTTTTCCCAACTAATTGTGCTAAAAATGATGATGAGTTCCCTCGACTTTATACACAATATCAAGTTGCCAAAACGGAGCTTAATGTAGCATATAATAGGCTAAGGCTGAAAGATGGATTAGCCCATCTTTTTCTTGAGATTGATAATCCCATATTCATCACTAATGAAAGTGAGATATGTTTTGCTAGTATTTTAATCAGTTGTAAGCGTATATATAATCATCGGGTTATTATGGAGGATATGGGGATACACGGACTGGATGGAACTAAAATAGAATTGAGAAGAAGGATGTGTTTAATTTCAACATCCAACGTGCTTCAAGCTGACTGTCGAGTTATTGTCACCGAAGATTGGGTACAAGCTCCTTATGATTAAAAAGACAGCAAATGTAAGACCCGTCTAGACAATACATAAAATTTATACTTTCATACCACTTGTACCGACAAAAGTTATGTTCAAAAGAGATTTCAATACACAAGTAACTACGATTTGATACAAAGTACATATCCTTAAGTTTAGAAACATGAACTACAAAAACGCAGAAGCAAACGAGGATTTAAGGTGTGTTCGGTTCTTGATTCAACTCGATCTTCATCTGGAGCTTTAACTTAGACTTTACGTGTCAAAATATTTTCATTCAAGTGGTTAATAAAAACTTAAACTGGGTGAAAGCATTAAAAATATGAATGAAATAGTTTTGCTAATCAAATTCTAGCAGCTTCCAGGAGTCGGTTACGCCTATGGAGTGGCCTACTCCCCTGGCGTAGGCTACTCCTTGGAGCTGCTGAAATTTTCCCCAAAACTTGTTAAAATTCGTTTTTGATCATTCAGATCGCATTTCAAGCCCCATTAATGATCCTCATTACTCTCAATAGATAAAATTAGAGCTTTCAAAGGTCAAACCTTAATATCCCCTTTTTGCCCTTCGATTTGGCATTTTACCTAAATCGACCCGTTTCGGACTTTATGTTACTTAACTAAAGTCTTTCGTTCTTCAACAAAGTTTCTCGTTCATATTCTCCAATCATAATCAAAATCATGCTTGGTATTTAAAGGACAACACCTCGGTCTCTACAACCCAGTGGGTTGTTTATACCTCAGTTTTCCTTGTCTGCCATCTAGTTTATGGCCTCAACAAACCATAAACGACCCGTTTGGTTTGTTCTTGTGATTACCATTGCTCATGAGCAATAATCATCACTTTTGATTATTTTCGCCATGCTCCTTGACCATGTCTATTCGCGTTGGGCATCACTTTCGCCTCTATGACTCCATAGATCATTTATGCGTTCGTTTTACATGCAATCGGCGTAACTTATTTTAAAACTTGTTTTCTTTCCCTCTTAATTTGTATAAACTACAAGACTCCATTCAATTCAATTAACGAATCTTTCTATCAATACCAATAACTAAGTAAAATAAACAACGTAACATAAAGCTACGTACCTTAAAGCTTTCCCTTTAGTCGAGTATTACCTCCGGCTTGATCTCCCGACTATCACTCGAGTCGCCTATAATGTATAACCCAATTATTCATTAAATTGCCATTATGATGACCATTTCCATCATATTTGCTATGAATCAATTCATGTGGTTCTCATCAACATTTTCTCAAACATTTTCAGCATACAACATTTCACTTAGGCATTTTATCATACACTTTATGTGCATAATTTTCTAGCTTTTTCTTTTAACTAAGTTCATAAACTTTCTATGCCTAAATTTCAACATTATGTACATGTTCTCACTAGAGCTCAATAAATAGTGCAACTATGTTCTTCAACATTATCATGTCAAGCTAGTTCATATAACATTTTGGGGTTTTCCATCTTAAAATCAAAGACCCATTTCATACATTACATGAACATATACTCATGTATAACATTTAGCAAATACTTCATATAATCAACGATTATACTAAACAAGGACACTTCTATTGTCATTAAATCACTTAATTCACAAGTTTCATCTACTAGTTCACCCTTCCATTGATTTCCTCAAAACTAGAAAACTTCACCAAACATAAAATTTTAACACTTTAATTTGGTCCTCACTTTCTCAGATTTTGTTCTAGGGTTTCAAAGAGGAGTCTTCTCCTCTTCCTTTCTCAATCTTGTTTTTAATTTTCAGTCCTTTTTATATTTCCATCTTTAGTCACTAACCCAATTTAGTCCCTATACTTTGGTTTTATGACTCCATTTACTCATTTTGGTAATAAAACACACAAATTTTAACTAGGTAAATTTTTACCCTAGATATTATGCTCATATTAATTACCATCTATGTAAATATTTATTATTAAACAATTTTGGGGTGTTACAGCAAAGACTTTGCAGAACCAAGATTACACTTTAGACACTAAGGAGTTGCTCTAGCCGTATTTGCAACTATGGTATATGTTTTAAAATTGGTGAGTTTCTATTTATACTTTAACCCGGCAATACACACGTGTTTTCTGTGGGAGTTGGAGGGTTATTAGAAAAGTGGTTATGATCCAGGAGTTCGGAATGAGGGTAGTGAGAATGGAGAGAGAACGCAACCTTTTCGCCGCTATAAAGAACTATTTCAAGTTGATAATGTGGGTAGTTTCAAATTCATTTTAGAATTATGTGCCATGTACAAAGGCAAATAGTTTGATGTCATCACCATCTACATAATCGTTGTTGATGATAACCCGGACATAGGTCTTTGTGCCCCGCCTCATGAATTCCTAGAAGGCAATTACTTTGAGAATACAAGAAAGCTTTTGTTGATGCATGAAGAGGTGACACTCCAATAGATCGAACCAAACAAAGACGATCCGAACACACCACACGAATCCGAGCAGATCACCCCAGTTTTGATCATATGGCGCCTCAACATGCCCTAACTAACATGGGACTCACTCCATAACCGCTTAGACAACGACTAATACACAAGTGCACATCATCAAAATCTATAGGTATATCTCTTCAAACACCATAACTTAACATGTTATATCTCTTCAAACACCATAACTTAACAAGAAAATTAAAATGCATAACTTAACAAGATATAAATATAGGTAAAAATCTATAGGTATAAATATCTCTTCAAACGCCATATTACTCTTAGCACAAACAATATCATAACTTAACAAGATAATTAAAATGCATTGCAATAGTTAGCCACATGCCATTATACTTACAAACGTGTTACAAACACCATTAAACCCTACACTCGATAATACAAACTTCTAACAATTTCAATGAAAAAACGCATAAATTAAAGCAATAAAAGTCGAAAAAGGAAAACAAAATCCTCGACACACCCGTTTCAGCATTTATTAGGGGAGAATCCAATGACCGAGTTTTCAAGATCATAACTGACACGTGTCCCTTGCTGTTGCACATTCCCAATAATCGAAAGCGAAGACGACGTCGGAGCAAACGCAAAACAAAACGTCCCAGACGAGTCAACCGGTATCAAATAATTCTTAGCCGGTAAATCCAGTTTCTTCCCGTTAGTAAAATGAAACGACACCGTTGGCACCTGCACACTCTTCCTTTTAGACAAATCATAACAAGTATCAAACAACGCCACACCGGTTGCCGCCGGTAACTCCTTCGTCCCCTTCGTAAACGCATCCCGCAACACGTTATACGCCTCCGTCTGCAACCGAGTAATCGCCGTACCAGAGTCAACGATCACACCGGAGTTACCGTCGTTAGTCAACTTAAACGTCGATGACGGAATATTCAACAGCTGGCCAGCAACACTTATACCTGTTAATCCGATATAGTAAAACGTGTCAAGCTTTGAGTTACGTAACAACGGAGCGGTTATCGCGTCGTGAGGAATCGGTGAGTTGAACTCGAGAGTTGACGCCGAGTCGGAATCGCGATCCACGAGGCAGTAAGAGTATGACGTGGCGTTGATTTGTGACGGAAATGATAACCGTCCACCGCCTAATCCGATTAATCCGGCAGCTCCGACGAATAATCCTTCGTTGTTATGTCCACATCCGATGGCGATATTCTCAACGGTTGTAGATCCTTGAAGCGTTAGCGTCTCCGTCACGAAATCTCCGACGGTGTAGGATCCGTCGCCGTACGACACTTCGTACAGGCACGTGCCGTTTCTGCACTCCGAAACGTCTAGAGATTTGCACTGGTGAGCTTCACACGTGAGAGGAGAATACGAAGAGGATGAAGCCGGCTCGAAAATAGGATCGGCTTGCTGGTAGCAATCGGCGCATGGTGCGCATTGTAGCCAGTTCACGTCACTTCCAGTGTCTAGCACCATATAAGCTTGACTCGCTGGATGACCGATTCCGACACGGCAGAAATACTCTCCGCTTCCTTGACTCGCACCGGAAACAACCGGAACTTCTAAATTTTCAACCGAAAGCTCAGTATCAACCGGTTTCAGATCTGACTTCTTGACGCCGTTAACAGCTAGATCTAACCTCGTTTGAAGCGACTCAACTCGCGCTGAGTCACGAGCGAGTCGAGCTAGCGTAACTGACTTGTAACTTTTGTGTGAGGATTTGTGAACGGCGACTCGAGAATGCAGTTGCAGAGACAGAATCGAAGAAGATGAAGATGAAGAAGAAAGTTCAGATGAGGTCAGCATTTGAGATTGTAGAGGTTGAGGTGAGAATGATAACACATTGAGAGATTTCTGGATTGAGTCGGTGACGTCGAGCTCGGCTGTGGATACGGTGGTGGCTGGTGAGATGGTGCGGGGGTGAACGGTGGAGAATGAGAAGGTGAAGAGGATACAGAGGAGATGAAACCCTAATTTCGCCATTGGAGAGTGTGGAGTGAAGAGTGAAGAAGGGGAAAGGTGGATATATAGAGGGGAAATATGTTGATGATTATTATTATATTAAGATGATTATTATTATATTAAGGTTTAAAAGATTTAAAGGTGTCATTCTCGTTGATTTGTTGCTTTAAAATCTATTTCTTTGCGTTGGTCAAACAAATTTTTGCGCGATTTTCGATTAATTACTAGTTTAATCCATTTGATTTTGACACTTGTTTCTTTTTCTTTTTTTCTTCCTATTTTTATATTTAACTTTTTCTTCACATTTTTATATTTAACAAGGAATACATGTATGAGGGTGTCCGGGGCGTACTCGGGGAGTGGCCGCGGTGACCACTTTCCCCGATCGGGAACACCGCCGCCATCCCTGCGGTGACCCAATTCGGGGAGGGTGGTCGGGGGAAGTTCACCGAAGAAGGGGAGGTGATATGGTGGGGCCAGCCGACATTTCAACCAATCATTGATTTTCTCTTTTTTTTTTTTTTTTTTTTGAATAAAAAAACAATTCACCTAATAGGGGAGTGCCGCCATCAAATTGGGGTGTTAGGGGAGTTTAAGAGGGGAGTTGACGTGGCACACGAGGATTGGTGGTGCGTAAGAGAGGGGACTCCCCTCTTAGGGGAGTGCCCCCCTCACCCTGATGTATCTTAACTTTTACTAGGTTTATTGTCAGTCATGTGGTTAAAACAGAGCAAATAATAATGTAAAACAAATGTTATTTGAAAATAAAACATGTTATTTAGAAAATAAAATTGTCAGAATTGATTTGTTTTATCATTGTGCCGTGCGACGATACCAAATAAATACTCTATTTTGAATGGAACTTCATTTTAACAAAACTTATACTGGAATGTTGCGAGAAAAAAATTAACTAACGTAAGCTATTACAGAATTAATTGATAAAGAAAATATAATTTAATAAAAAATTATTAAAAACATAAAATACATAATACAAAATAAATATAGGTTTAAAAGGAAAAATTGGTGTATAGGCATTATGCCTAGTAGAGGTGGATATGATCGGGTGGTTCCGCTCGTGGTACGATAATACTCTAGAGGTCCGTCAGTTTTCTAAATTTGTCGTTTAATAAAAAATTAAGTGTGTTTGCAACTTTGCATGATTGGTTTGGAGTTGGTGGATCTCATGCTCATCCTCCCCCAACGAATGTTACCACTGAAATTCCCCGTTGCCAACTCGCAACCAGGTAACATCTAGACGAAGTGGTGTTGTTGGGCCCCTTGGATGCTGAGGTGGAGTCCGACACTACTCCACTTCACTAAGCACAACAATGAATCTATATAGATTTCTAATTATTAAATTAAAAGGTAATATATATAGAACGATAATAACTTTTTTTTTGAAAGGTAAACTTTATAAAAAACGGCCGGCCTGACTCAAAAAAGCAGGACCGCACCACCCAAAATTACATCATGTACATAGGAAAATTACACCATTCTACCCAATCTAAATCTTTAAACTTGGATCTGTTTTTAAACCAAAAGAAGCTATAAGATTTAACCAAACCAACAATCTCGAGCCAATCCCCTTTACCGTTATCGAAGATCTTCTCGTTCCTTACCTTCCAAATGAACCAACAAGCCGTAATGATGATACCTCGAACAACCTCCTTAGCAAGAGCTCCACCACCCGAATTCAAATAGACTTCCATTAGATCTTTAAACTGAACGCAAAGATAGGAGAGGATTTGATCCACGTACTAATGCCGCTCCACACTCTCATGGCTACAATGCAACCAGTAAAAATATGATCAACAGATTCCTGCGATTCATGACAAAACACACACTCATCCGAACCGGAGATGATGTTTCTTCGAACCAGAGCCTGTTTGGTTGGAATGTGATCGAGACCCGCTCTCCATGCAAAGATTTTACACTTAAAAGGCAGCCACTTACAGCCTTTAACCAGACACACTGGGACCGGATCCGGTTGAACCAAAGACAATTCCTTGAAGGACTTTAACGAATACAGACCCGAGGCATCAGCGTCTGAAGAAACACTAGATAAATGACCGGAATCAAATTATATAGGGGGTTTGGATCTGCATAAAGGGGGTTGTTCCTCTCGTTTGATTCGATGTGACTGATCTTCTTCTCCGGTGAACACTGCAAAACAGAACACCGTTAGCCTCGTCACGGGGAAAATGGAGGTTTTCTCCGTGACCCGACTCCGGCGTGAGAATAAGTATGTGTTTATGAAGAAGAATAAGTATTGACGAAGTGTGTATAACTTGAAGTTCATACCTGAATTATTCTCATATTTATAGCCAAGAGTTTGGGAGGGAAAACTTGTTGATGAAATATTAACGGAAGATGTTAACCCCGTAAGCGGTTACATTTCCTTCCGTTAATCTTCTTAATCCGACGTGAGTGCACACGGATCGATCTTTTGATCCACAGCTGGGGAATTGCCACGTGGAAAGTGGACAAGTGGAGGTTTTCCTCCAATTCCATGCCATCATCGTGATTTCAGGGAGGCCTGGGATGATGACACGTGTTCTAGACGGTTATAACCGTCTGGTGGTGTACGATTGAATCTTCTAGAGGGTTATTGCCATAATCCGGTGTGACTCCTTATCGTGTGGCATCAGTTGAGTAAATAATACCCAAGTCCGGGTGTTATTAAGCGGAAGTGTTTAGCTTAGGATTTCCATCCTTTGTTTATGGAGGAATGCGCAAGGATTTATGATTTTCCTTTCAGCGCGCAAGTGTTGTCTGTTATCTTCTCATGAGCCTTCTTTGTAGGACCCGTGCGCGGCCGCGCAAGGTCGAAAAAGGGCTGAAAGATAAGGTTGTGGTATGGTCCCAAGTATTTATTACGAGGTTTTTGGGACCTTACCTCTTCAAGTCCCCCCAGTCTAGTGTTGCTCTTATGCAAATAAGTGGAGCACTGGACTTTATGAGAGAAATGCTTTGGGCGTGAAAGTAGGGAATCTTCTGTGAGAAGATTTACTTTGCTTATTATGGAGATTTTGAAAATCTTTGACTTTGGGTGGGGACGGTACAGTAAGGACTGTGTGACAGGCTGTCACTGTCAGGTGCACCTTACTGACCGTGCTTTACACGCGCGCGTGAGCTCGCATTTGTGTTGATTCTCACTCGCCCCTGTCGCTTGGGTAACTGTGATATCCCGAAAAAGGTGTTGTGGTAGTTACCAATGCTATTTATGGCGGTGAGTATATAAGTTTGTTTGAGTTCCCATTTTTGTTAATCATTACTTTGTTGAAAACTTTTCCCCTTCCTGTCTTCTTTATCTGTTAAGAAAGAATTTGCCATTTCTTCCTCTTATGTCAACCGGAGAACATTACGAAGACTTATCTGAAGAAATGTCTGCTGAACTTCCACCGTTAAAGTGGCCTAGGGCAACTTTCGATGGCTTGGTTTCAAAATCTTAGATTCCCGGAGAACTGGGGTGCGTTGTACCCTGAGGAGGCAACTTTCTTTTGTCAGATGCTCCGGCTGGGTATATTACCTGTTTTGGGATTTCTTTTGTGAAGGCAACTTTCGTCTGCCTGTAACGAAATTTTTTCTTGAAATTCTTGGGCATTACAAGTTTCATCTCTCCCAGATGCACCCGATTGGTATGGTTAGGGTTCGGCATTTCGAGTTCGTGTGTCGTACGATGCATATTGAGCCGACAGTTTCTCGATTCCGGGTTTTTCACCAAATGCACTGTACCCAAGGGTTTTATTCTTTTGTTCAGAGAGCGTCGGCGAAGAAAATTTTGTTGCAACCCCCAAAATCCTTCCATGATTGGAAGCAGAAATTTTTCTTTATCAAAGTCGGCGTCGTTCCGATGAGGATGATATTTAGGGGAAAGGAAGATGTTCCCACTGAAACTATTCAGACCCCTTTTGACGAGAATTGGTATCAGGATCTGAAAGACGTTCCAAACATTGCTTTGCCGGAGAAAGCCCTTGTTGGTGCTAGTATGAGTTTGAATTGGAGGATGGACCGGGAAGACAAACCGGTATATACGGAGGATGGTAAAGGTAATATTGGGGTTTTGCCCTTTTTTACCCTTTTTTTTTTTTTTTTTGAACTTGCTCTTCTTCTCCTGCAGTTGTTTCGTTGTATGTTGTTGCATTTAAGAGAGAAGGCGGAAAGATGGGTACCATTCAGAAAAAGCCTGATGAAGAGCTTTGGTATCCCCGAATTGTGAAAAATTTTGTTCTTCCACGGGATGCAGATCTGTCTTTTCAGCCTGCTGCTGGTGCTGGTAAGCTATTATCTTTGTAATTTTTGTCCGTTATTCTTGCGCATTCAAATAAATTGTACTCTGCGCTTTGTCAGTAGGCGAACTGTCAAACTTGGGCATAGGCCCTGAGAAGAAGAAGCGCGCGACAACTGCTACTGCTGCGCCTAAAAAGAGTGATGTTGAGAAAGCTCAATCCTCCAAGGTAAAAAATGTTGGGGGAGAGAAGAAAGGTACGCGCAATTCTCCTGACTCCTGGTGTGATTATGTGTTGGTTTCTGATTCATTGGAGGGTCTTGCGCCTGTAGTTATTATTAGAAAGCCAAAACCGGAACCGAAGGATACTGCTGATATTCCTCCTTCTAACCCAGACGATCCCATTGATTTGGAATCGAGTCCTGAGCACTTGGTGCGGACTAAAGCAGGGAAAAGAAAACAGACTGGCGTTGAGGCGGAAGGTCAACCTGCAAAGAAGATTCGGAGGAAAAAGATAACCAGGAAAGGCAATTTGGACGCCTTTATCTCAGAGTCTGCTCCTAGTAAGTGTCGTGTTTGCTTTCTTCCTCTTATGCGCATAGAATATTTATAGACTTTGTCTTTTCAGAAATCCCAACTTCTCCTATTTCCCCAAAGCCACTGCCTGTGGTTAACGAAGAACTCCCACCCTCTCCTCCGCGTGCTACTGTTGTTGATCAGTTAAAGGCTACTGAGGTTCCGGAGGGTGGTGTGGAGAAGGTTGTTGAGGCTGACAAGCCTGTTGATGTTGATGTGGAAGCCGAAAAAGTTGTTAACCCAGGGGTTGTGGATGGTGCTGGTGACCCACAAGCTCCTGAATTTGCTGTTTACGGGTTAGAGAAAGAAAAATCTGCTGAAGAAACCCCTGTTACATCGTCTCCTTCTAAAGTTCCTGAAAACATCGAGAAGGTTTCTGAAGATCAAGGCGCATTTTCTGATGCTGGCAGGAATTCCCCAATCCGCCCAGATGAGACTCTGGGGGATTATTACTATAGAACTTATTCAGAAAAAGATGCTTCCGATACTCATGTCCCTGTTTGGAACCTGAAGAAGGGTGATACTTTCTCAGATTGGCGCGTATGTCGGGACTGGTTGCAGGGGATATTTCCGCCAGGGGAGATCAAATTTCAGGAAAATCGTCTACATGAGCAAACTTATCACGCCTACCTTGAGGGAGCTGCTTCTCATGCATCGACCACTCATCGCATAGTGCGCGAGTGGCATAGTATGCATAAAGAGTGGGATGCCTTCAATGTGTCCAAGAAGAAATTTGCCGATGATGAGAACCGGATTGCCCAGTTGAAGGCCAAGCTGGAAGCTGATCAGGACAAGTTTGAAGCTGATCGGAAGACTGAAGAGTGGTCAGTTGCGGGCTGGAAGAGAAAGGCGGAAGCCGAAGCTGCTCTTTTCGCAAGAATTGGAAGAAAATATGCGAAAAAGATAACTCCGAGAAGATGAATCTCTGTAATGTTATCAATAATCTCAAGGCTGAGGTTGAGAAATTGAAAAGACAAGACATGGAGATTGAGAAGTTAAAGAAGGAGAAGGCTGATACTGAAGCTGCGCGGGATGAGGCGCGCTCGCACAGGGAGCGAAGTGAACAACGAGAGGTACAAGCTTGCGCCACCCTTGCTCTTAGAGATAAAGAGTTAGAAGAACTCACTGCTTTGCTTTCTGATCAGGAACAACTCAGGAAAGACCTGGAACTTGCGCGTTCCGAGAAAACTGAGACCTCACGCCGTCTGACTGAGACTGAAGAAAAACTTGAGGCTTCGGAAATGGCGCGGGCAACAATAGAGAGCGAGTTGGAACCTTTGAAAAGCGATATGATGTGGTTGAAAGAGCGTGGGATTGCCTGTGTAAGTTATTTTTTCCTTTTGTGGGAATGTTTTGCGCCTTTCTTTTATTTATCTTTTGCTCTTGTAGGTTGCTGAATCAGTGTTAAATTCTGAAGAGCTGGATAAGACTGTAGCGCGTTTGGTGGTTGCTGCGCGAAAGGATGGATATTCCCAAGGCTATGCTGAATGTTCTCACCATGTGACTAGCGCTCTGAAGGTTGATTGGGATATCATAAAATCCGCTACTTATGGTGTTAATACAGGCGCCGCGCTTGCAGCTTTAAAAACAGAATTCAATAATTTGCAGCTTCCCGTTATGGACCTTATAAATGTTGCATTGCAATACGAAGATCACGTGGCGCAACTGAAAGAAATCTTTCCTGATGAAGGCGAAGATTTATCGTAGAATTTCTTTTGTAATTTGTTTTGAACAATTTTTTGTAATATTTGGGATGTGTATCCCTTGTTGATGCGCTGCTGCGCAAGTAACGTACACTAAAACACTGCCGTGTTTGATGGTTTTTTAAGGCGTATTTGTGCGCCAGGAATAGTATGACGTGTTTTTTAGTTTACAATATTTTGCATGGGTACAATTACTTTGATCAGGTAAGGCGAATGAAGGTGGTATGAAGCTCATGTGTGAACGTATGGTCTTGTGTGATGTAATCACCGACCGCTCATGTTATGGGTGAAATTCTGAGCCCATATCCTGGAAAATATCTTGACATATATCTTGGTTATATAATATCTGTTTACATCCGGGATGCTGATTCAGGATATTGGTAACATCCTGAATGGTATCCTCAGGATTACTAACGGATTATGTGCAGGTACGTGGGTTAGAAGCTATCAACGTTCACAAAGACTCAGTCCGCGGGAGACTCGGTCCAAATCGTTCAAATGAAGACGTTGAAGCCGTATTACTCGGTCAATAACGTTCACAATGGAATATTCGGAGTACCCCATATTTGTAGGGATTATTGTTTGTAATTCATTACTATAAATAGGTGGGTATACCAGATCGAATAGGACATCACATTTTTGCACTCGTTACACTCTAACACTCGCTCTCTAGCAAGCTTTCACTCTCACACAAAAAACATTGTAACACATAGCGATCTGGTCTATATCCTGCACTGTATCCTGAAGTTTAAGCAATAAGAAGAACAAGGCAGCTGCGATTGTCAGCTCCCGAGGTTTTATGCCGGCGATCTAGATTGATTAAGGGCTTTCCTCGTACATCTCGTGTCATTTCCTTTACTTTTTGCTCATTGTTTGCTCATTGTTTGATCGTAGATACAGCTCAATATCCTGAGCCGTATCCTGAATACTGATTTTCTAAATAACTCAACAAGCATATTTTCTATACACTTTCTAGCACACTACCTCACATTACTAATTTGATCACTTAATTACTTCGGTAATTTTTGACCAAAACAATTTGGCGCCCACCGTGGGGCAAGTGGTGCTCTCTTTACTAAAAATTTTTGTCAAATCGCTAATCGGTTTTCTATTTTCAAAACTTTTTGCCACATTGTCCATAATGGCCTCAAGATCAAACATGAGTTCCTCCACTGTGTCTGCTATGACCTCTGCTACTACCGGTTCGGTGCTTCCACCACCTCCTCCAAGGATGCCAGCCTCTTCACGACCTCAGGATATTATCCCTACTCGCAGTGTTCAGGAATCCGCTCCCATTTTAGCTTCTAATGATGAAATTCTAACCTTATTTGGAAGTGTGCAGGAACAAATGAGGCAGCAACAGGAAACAAACCAAATGTTGTTAAGGGAAATACAACTCCTGAAGTCTGGCTCGAGCAGATCTGCTGAGGATATTGTCACTCCATTACATCCCAGAACGTTGAACTTCAGTTCAGCTGTGTATACTGAGGATAACAGGGGGAATATTGTGCCCAGCCTTCCTCAGAATCATACTCCTGAAATACCCTCCTCGGTCAGAATGTCGACCATAAGGAGCTCAGGATATGCTTCAGGATATGGGCAAAATCCTCCAACGGGTAACATGTCAAATAATAATAATACTCATGCTACTAACAATAGTGGATCTTTGCAGGATACAGGTGTGACATCAGCGCTTACTAGGGAACTCCAGAAGTTGAAGGACATGATATCTAGTGTACCCGGGGTGGTCCAGCCGATCCCGGAAGTGTCCCAAGACAGTCACAAGATATCTCGTTTTGCATATCCTATCTGTGATGCTGAGATCCCAAAGAGATTCCAAACCCCCAACATGAAGCTTTACGACGGAACTACGGATCCTGAGGAGCATATTGCTCAGTATAGGGAAAGGATGGAAATTAACCCTATCCCTCCGGATCTCAAGGAAGCATGCTTGTGCAAGGGTTTTGATTTAACCTTGACAGGATCAGCCTTGAAATGGCTCTTGAATGTTCCTCCACATTCGATTACCTCTTTTGCTCACTTAGTAAATTTATTTAATAGTCAGTTTTCTTGTAGTAGAAGTTTTGAAAAATTAACAAGTGATCTCTACAGGATAACACAAGGGCCTCAGGAATCCCTTAGGGATTATGTGAACAAGTTCAGCCGGGAATCCCTAGACATTCCTCATCTTGATGTTGCAACAGCTGTGCAAGCTTTCAAGATGGGGTTGCAAAAAGATTCTCAATTTTATCAAGACCTTGTAATGAACCCATGCAGGAACTTGGATGAAGCTCGGAACAGGGCCCTAAGATATATTCGGTTGGAGGATGATAGGAAGATGCAAGAGAGAATGAACTCATCCAACACCTATGAGTCGACCAACAGGAAGTCTAAATCCTCATTCAAGCCATATCGGCCTAAGCCATATGGTAGAAATGAAAATAAGAGAGTGAATGCTGTCGAAGATGAGGATCCTGAAGAGTATCCTGCGTTATCTGAATATTGCTTTTCTGTTAACATTCCTGAATTGATGTATGCCATGCAGGGTCTAGGAGACAAAGCTAGGTGGCCTCGAAAGAGTCAACAGAAAGCTGACTGGAAAGATAAGTCAAAATGGTGTGCTTTCCATGAAGATTTCGGACATATGACTGATGATTGCATTGCTCTAAGGAAAGAAATAAGCTATCTTCTAAGCAAGGGATATCTGAAAGATCTCTTGGGAAGAAAGAAGAATAAGGGTCAGGATACTGAGAAGGATCCTGAGCGAGCAGCATCACCTCCTGCGGATGCCAAGATAATCAACTTCATTTCGGGAGGATCCGACATTTGTGGGACTTCGTATTCGGCAGCAAAGAGACATGCAAAAGAAGCTAAGGCCGAAAGGGGAGACAAACCTGTCAGGATGACTACCCTCACAACTGACAAAGTGATCACTTTTGACGCTGATGACAGGGATACTGTCCAGGATCCTCACCATGATGCTCTGGTAATAACATTATATGTGGCTAACCATTTTGTACGCAGGATATTGGTTGATAATGGCAGCTCCGTCAACATAATCCAACTAGAAACTCTGAAGAGAATGAATGTATCTCCAATGGATATCACTTCAAAGTCTACCGTGCTTGTTGGGTTCAGTGGAGAGGCTAGAAACACAGTGGGAGAGATAAAGTTGCCAGTATACGTTGAAGGAGTCAACTCGATACAACGTTTCTGTGTGATGGATTCTCTATCCTGCTATAACATCATACTAGGAAGACCGTGGATTCACGATATGAAGGCTGTACCGTCAACGTATCACCAATGCATCAAGATACCTACCCCTTGGGGAGTTGTCAAAGTTGATAGTGATCAGCAGGAGGCGAAAGAATGTTACTCATCCTAGATGAAATCCTCAACCAAGCCTAGTGCAGCATAGCAATTAAAGACGCGGGCCCAGGATATCGTGGAGGATCCGGAGCAGGATGTGAAGAAAGTTATCTTGGATCAGGATAACCCCGATATTTCGGTGCTCGTAGGAACCAATATCCCTCAGGATATTGAAGAACAGTTAATTAACTTTTTGAAATGCAGGATGTCAACATTTGCATGGAAGCATGAGGATATGACAGGCATATCCAATGACATTATCACTCACAAGCTTGGAATTGATAAATCATTCAAGCCTGTTCAGCAAAAAAGAAGGAAGTTTGCTCCTGAGCGGAATACGATTATCCAAGAGGAGTTGAGAGATTATTGAAGTCCAGAATGATCAGAGAAGTTAAGTTCCCAAGGTGGCTAGCAAACGTGGTTGTGGTACAGAAGAAAAATGGGAAATGGAGAGTTTGTGTAGACTACACAGACTTGAACAAAGCTTGTCCTAAAGACCCATTTCCTCTTCCCCACATTGATGCAATGGTAGATGCCACTGACGGGCATGAAATGCTGACCTTCATGGACGCATCCTCAGGATTTCAACAGATCCAAATGGAGCCTTCTGACCAGGAGGATACTGCCTTCATGACACCAACAAGTATTTATTGTTATACAGCTATGCCTTTTGGTTTGAAAAATGCAGGTGCAACATACCAAAGATTGGTAAACATGATGTTCAAAGACAAACTGGGGGACACCATGGAGGTGTACATCGACGATATGGTGGTAAAATCAAGGAAAGCTCAGGATCACCTCCAGGATATTAAAGGAGCGTTTGATATCCTGGATCAGTATAACATGAAGCTGAATCCTGCTAAGTGCCATTTTGGAGTGGGGGCAGGAAAATTTCTAGGATATATGGTGACCAAAAGAGGAATAGAGGCGAGCCCGGAACAGATTAAAGCCATCTTGGATATTAAATCGCCCTCAAATATGAAGGATGTTCAACGATTAACGGGGCGAGTGGCAGCATTAAACAGATTTATCTCAAGATCCTCAGAGAAATGCAAAGATTTTTATGATATCCTGAAGAAGAATAAAAAATTCGAATGGGGTGAGAAGCATGAAGCGGCCCTACAGGATTTAAAGCAATATCTTTCAACCGCACCTCTACTAATGAAGCCTGAGAATGGTGAACCATTATCCCTATACCTCGCGGTATCAGGGAATGCTGTAAGTGCCGTCCTTGTAAAGGACCATGAAGGTCAGCAATATCATGTTTATTATGTTAGTAAAAGCTTGTTAGATGCCGAAACTAGATATTCTCATTTGGAAAAATTAATACTAGCATTAGTTATGGCATCAACAAAACTTAGACATTATTTTGAGACTCATAGGATTCATGTTAAAACAAATTATCCTGTCAAAAATGTGCTTAGGAAACCAGAGATGTCAGGCAGGATGGCTAAGTGGTCAGTAAAGTTGAGTGCTTATGATTTAGTATATGAACCTAGGAATGCCATAAAGTCTCAGGCTTTAGCTGACTTTGTGGCTGATTTTAGTAGTGACATTCAGGATGAGGTAGACCTAGAAGTTCAACAGTTAGGAGAATCCTCAGGATCCTGGACATTATATACTGATGGTGCATCTAATATAAGAGGAGTAGGATTGGGAATACTACTAAAATCGCCACAGGGGGACTTATTACCCCAGGCTATTAGGTGTGAATTTCCTGCTACTAATAATGAGGCAGAATATGAAGCTTTAATTGCAGGATTAGAATTGGCTAAGAGTATGAGTATCAAAAATTTACAAGTATATGTTGACTCTTTGTTAATTACTAACCATTTTAATGGATCCTATGCAGTTAAGGGTGAGAAATTGATTGAATATCTTGATATTCTCAAAAAATTAGCAGGATATTTCGATGTTTTTACACTTGAACAGGTATCAAGGGAGGATAATGCTGAAGCGGATGCCTTAGCAAATCTGGGTTCATCAATCAGGATACCGGAAGGGACCCAAATACCAGTATTACATGTCTTATATCCTGCAACGAATCCTCAGGATAAAGAAGTAGCGGATATTCGGGATCCTGGAGTGGAATATCCTGAACAGGATCCTAAATCCTGGACAGCTCCAATTCTGAAATATCTTAAAGATGGACACATCCCCGAAAATGAAAATCCTAAGGCATTTAAGATGAAGGTATCACGATTCACTATTATAAATAATATTTTATACAAGAAATCTCTTGCAGGACCATATTTAAGGTGCTTGGAGGATCATGAAGCCAAAGAAGTACTTCAGGATATACATGAAGGGGACTGTGGTAATCACACTGGGGGCAGATCATTGTTCTCGAAAGTATTGAGGACAGGATACTTTTGGCCGACAATGAGGAAAGATGCTGCAGAATATGCTCGAAGATGTGATGCATGTCAAAGGCATAGTAACATACTACATCAACCAGCTGAATCACTATATCCTGTAGTTTCCCCTTGGCCATTCATGAAATGGGGGATGGATATAGTAGGAAAGTTACCAAAAGCTCCGGGAGGAAAAGTATTTATGTTAGCAATGACGGATTATTTCTCTAAGTGGGTTGAGGCTGAAGCATTTGTTCAAGTTAGAGACCAAGAAGTAGTATCCTTCATAAAGAGGAATATCCTGACTAGGTTTGGAGTACCAGCTGAGATCATTTGTGATAATGGGTCCCAGTTTATAAGCAAAAGGACTACTGACTTTTGCAAGAGTTGGGGAATCAAAATGATCACATCTACTCCGGTACATCCTCAAGCGAATGGACAAGCCGAATCCTCGAACTAGATAATAGTCAATAACTTAAAGAAGAGACTTGGAGCCAAAAAAGGAAGATGGGCGGAAGAATTACCCTTTGTTTTGTGGGCTGATAGGACAACGGTGAAGAATGCAACTGGCCAAACCCCGTTTTCCTTGGTATTTGGAGCGGAGGCAATGATTCCAACAGAAATGACGATACCTACTACAAGATCTATGCTACAGGATCCTGAACAGAATCCTGAAGTCTTATGTCAGGATTTGGATACTATAGATGAAAAAAGAGACGCAGCAAGACTAAGGATAGCAGCATATCAACAAAGAATATCCAGAGCATATAATAAGAACATAAGGACTAGAAGATTTCGAGTTGGTGATTGGGTGCTAAGAAAGGCTTTTCAAAATACCACTAATCCTGCCGATGGCAAGCTAGCTCTGAAATGGGAAGGACCTTATGAAGTCGAGTCAGAAGCAGGGAAAGGAGCATATCGACTCAAAAATATGGAAGGGGATATGCTACCAAGATCCTGGAATGCAGTACATTTAAAGCTCTATTTCAAGTAAGAGTAGAATTTAATGTCTATCTCAGAATGGTATGTATTCTATTTATTTTAAATATATTTGTTTATTATTTTGAACCCAATACTGACTTAGGCATCGGAGGGGTGTTAGCCAAGCTAACACCCACCCTAGTTTACAATTGTTTTGCAGGATATGTTTCAGGATATAGCTCCAGGATATATACTCAGAATAAGTCGAAAGATTAGAGGATTGGCCCCCTCTCTCACGTTTAAGGGATCCTGGTCCCTTCAAAGGTTTAAAGGTATTCACCTTTCTCTCGAATTGGGTTTAAACACCTCGCCTGGAGCGCAAGTTATCTAGGTATAGTTCAAGGTAGCGGGACCAGTTCATGTAAAAGTGGCTGACAATTTCGTTACTGTTGGCTATATCCTGGATCCTAAAGGTATATGAGGATTGATCACCCTCTCTCACGAAAGAGTATTTTCATACTCTCTAAGGTTTAAAGGTTTTCACCTTTCTAAGAATTGGAGTTTATACACTCTCGCCTGTAGCGCATGAAATTTAGGGTTTATCCCCAGTATGCTAAGGATTCATTTCAGGATATCAGGGGTTCTGCCCTTGGGCATTCGGAATTCATTCGAGTCAAAATATAAATACATTTGTGTTTTTGTCGAACACAGGGGACATACATTATACTGTTCAAAGGATGAATCCAAGTTTATAAGTATGCACTGGGGACAAACTTATGATAAAGGATTGGAACTGATTCTCTAAGAATCTCTGGTATGATCTCTCCTTTTTGTTTGGACAATTTATAGGTTATATTTCAATATCCTTTTCAAGATATCTTTCAGGATATATCCCAGGATACATTTATGATATATGTTCCTAAGAATGTTCAAACCAAACAATTTTCACAAGTAAAATTTGTATGTTAATGACAATAATAATAAAGTCAAAAGAGTGGTTATATTATTAACATACCAAAAGATGTGCTCTTAGTTTCACCTCAAAACAAGGCCCATCCACTAAGAGCACTAATAGTTTCTTACCATATTTACCGAACAGTTGAAGGTTTCATCTCAAATCGAGACCCATCCGCCTCCAACTGTTGTGTTGTTCAAAAAGCATGCAGGAAATGTAAATTGTTCAGGTGCAGGAAAGTAAAGTGCGGAAAAGTAAATTGTTTAAGGGACTACAAACCAATATTCAAATTCAAAAAGGTGGGATCTGGCCTTGGCATGTATATCCGTCATCGCCCACCTAAATGCCCTCACACAGCGGCATCTCCTCCAACCTTCTCAGACTTCTTAGCACCAGCATCCTGACTAGCATCTTGAGCAGCATCCTCGCCAATGTCCATCCCAGCATCAGCTCCAGCATCCTTCTTGTCTCCAGCCTGGACCACCACCTCTGCTAATTTAGAAGACTCACCAGTTTCAGCAGGAAGTAGCACAGCTTTGCCTCCGAGCTCCTTTAACTTGGCCACCCAGGATTCAACTGGCCAAGATGGACAAACAAGGCCCGTCTCCTTGGCCTCGTAGGCCATCTTGATGCGTGCTTGTAACAGGGAGACGATAGCAGAAGCCTTGATTCCCTCCCGGAAATTGACCAAGGCTTGATCATGATCCATTTGAACGGTGGCGAGTTTGACCTCAGCGTCTTGGGTGACCTTCTTCAGTAGGCTTTCGTAGTGCCGGGTCTTCGCTTCAGCAATGGCACCCTGGTCAGCAACGGTGCTTTCGAGCTGTTTGATCCTGGCTTCATGGAGTGCCACAGTACCACAAGCGTCATTGTACAAGTGGAGCAAATGCTGGAGGCCCTGCACATCAATTACAGGTATAAAGTTAGAATATATGTTGACCAAGATATCCTACCAGGATATCCTGTTAGGATATACGTGCAGGATATATGTGCAGGATATACATGAAGGATATGCGTCAGGATATTACCTTGTTAAGGAAGGATGTCATTGGCTCTAAGGAATCAGAGAAGCTGAGTTCGTCATAGGAGAACCCTTCTGAGCCTGGAGCACTGACTTCAAGACCCTTCCTCTTTTTCGCTGTGGAAGCACGGGTTCTTGGATTGGCCTTGGGAGCCGGGAGTGGCTTGGAGCTAGTGGCAGCAGGAGTCTCCTTCTTGACTGTGGCTGGAGTTGGATAGCTGTCGAGTTCACCAAGGTCTAGATAGACTGGAACTTTGCTGGAATCTGCACACAGGGAGTAAAATTCTAAATCTCTCCTAAGAATATCAAATAAAAACATGTGTGTACAGGATATCTTGCAGGATTCTTACCAGACATGTTAGCACTTGAAAGAGGGCTTGGAGTTGGTGGAGATGGATTAAAGCTTCTCTCTGTTTCTGAAAGCAGTCTGATGGCGTCTATTCTTTTTTGAGAATCGGCAAGGGGAGGTGCGATCTTCCTGAAATCAGCTGCATACACAGACAGAAAAAATAAAATTCATTAGCTCAGGATATGAGACAGAATAAGAGACAGGATCATTCTTAAACCCTAAGTCCTACCCTTTCTCAACCATCTCATCGGATAATCCGTTCCACCAGGGATTGAATCCCTTTTTACAAAGAAAAACTTGGATTGCCAACCATCCTCGTTCCTGGTGGCACGAAGTATCAATGGGTCACCGGAAGTAGAGTAAAATAGGAATCTAGATGAGCCATGGCATCTAAGCTTGTAGGCTAAAGGGAGATCATGGACGGAAAGGGCAGGTATGTGGTTTCTCTTGATTTGGTCAAGAACAGACAAAACACGCCAGAGCATTGGCATGGTTTGGCTGAAAGAAATTTTGGTGATATTAAAGAACTCGGTGATGAAGTCCGGAAAGGGGAATCGTAACCCTAAGGTAAAGGGGAAGGCATTGAAACATATCCACTCGTTGGAAACCATATCTGACCGGATTTCTCTATCAAAGGGTCGGAATATAGTTCCTTCCGGAAAGATACCGGAGGATTTCAAGGCTGACAGGTGGGCACTGTCAAAGGTGCATGTCTCATTCTCCGGTTCTTGGAGAAGATTCTGTTGGATGAATGTGGGAGCCGAGTCGCCTGAACTGGACCTTGTTTGCCTAGGCATTTGGTCGCCTGAATTTTCGCCGGAGAAAGATAAAAGATGAATATGAAGATAAGGGAGAGAATATTACCTTTTTCCTTGTCGATTGTGGTTAAAAAAGGAGATGAGGATGAGAAGATATAGGGCATGATGAGTAAATATAGGCCGGGTGGTTGAAAGCTGTCACATCAATAGTCTTATCTCTTAATTACCTCGGCCATCGTGAAAAATGTAACCGTTAGTGCAGGATATCAAACGGTAACATTTTTGGGGACAATTGTTATGGGTGAAATTCTGAGCCCATATCCTGGAAAATATCTTGGTTATTGTTTTGGTCAAAAAATCAGATGAGGATATTGCAACCAAACTCTAGATTACGGGGTATGATGCTTAAAATGTGTAACAATGATGAGGATCACTTTAATGTAAAATTGCACAAACAACACAAGGGTTTATACGGGGAAAAAGCCCTTGATCAAGAGTTGATCTCCGGCACAAAAAACCCCGGGTGATGGAAACTACCGATCACCAAGCTCAAATAAATGAATGAATGTTTACAACTTCGGATAGTAACGAGCTAGGTACAAGGATCACTACGGTGGAATGTGTAAAAAGTGTATGAAATTGCTAAGTGTTTGAACGAGAGCTTGTATGAGCGTTTGTACGAGTGTGTGTAACTGAGAAAATGACTAAGTGTTTTCTACTAGCTCGTTACTCCCTTTTTAAAATAGAAATAACCACCTAAACTAACTATCCGACTTTCGTGCCAAGCCTCCACGTTCTCCACAACGTCTATTTTTGGTCAAGCACGTGCAGAATAGTTTAGGAATATTCTCCAGGAATGTCGCCTAGACTTGGTCAAGCTTGTTATACCTGCGAGATAGTACAAAACATAAGTAAACAATCGTTAGTACGAGGATCCTTAAAGTGATCCGTGATCCTGATCCTGAAGCTCTTCTGAGGATCACCACCTGTCACAGAAGTAAGGATCACTAATTAGGATAACGTGTAAGGATCACAAATTGTTAGAAAATCCTCCCCTAACAGTTATATAATATCTGTTTACATCCGGGATGCTGATTCAGGATATTGGTAACATCCTGAATGGTATCCTCAGGATTACTAACGGATTATGTGCAGGTACGTGGGTTAGAAGCTATCAACGTTCACAAAGACTCAGTCCGCGGGAGACTCGGTCCAAATCGTTCAAATGAAGACGTTGAAGCCGTATTACTCGGTCAATAACGTTCACAATGGAATATTCGGAGTACCCCATATTTGTAGGGATTATTGTTTGTAATTCATTACTATAAATAGGTGGGTATACCAGATCGAATAGGACATCACATTTTTGCACTCGTTACACTCTAACACTCGCTCTCTAGCAAGCTTTCACTCTCACACAAAAAACATTGTAACACATAGCGATCTGGTCTATATCCTGCACTGTATCCTGAAGTTTAAGCAACAAGAAGAACAAGGCAGCTGCGATTGTCAGCTCCCGAGGTTTTATGCCGACGATCTAGATTGATCAAGGGCTTTCCTCGTACATCTCGTGTCATTTCCTTTACTTTTTGCTCATTGTTTGCTCATTGTTTGATCGTAGATACAGCTCAATATCCTGAGCCGTATCCTGAATACTGATTTTCTAAATAACTCAACAAGCATATTTTCTATACACTTTCTAGCACACTACCTCACATTACTAATTTGATCACTTAATTACTTCGGTAATTTTTGACCAAAACAGCTCATGAGGCTTGTATTGTATTTACCATAATGTTTTTGCGCTTACCAAAAGAAATTGCATGCACTTTGTAAAAAAAACACAAGAATAATAGAAACTTTGTTGTTTATTTCGGGATAAGGCGCAGAGGCCGTTACAAAGTCTATTAATATAAATATACGAGACTTAACTTACTCTATTTCTCGCCTCAGCTTGATAAGCTGTGTCATTCCGCGAGGAGATCATAGAGTTTCTTCTTAATTCTTCGCTTTCTTGCTCGGGCCTTCTTCGCCTCGAGTTATCTGTTTTATTTCCTTGCGCACGTTTTGTAATAGGTGAGTGAGCTCACCACTTTTAAGGGCCTTTTCTATTTCGGTGCGCAAAGAAATGCAATTGTTAGTGGTATGACCACTGTCCTTGTGGTAATCATAATATTGAGCTGGGTCTTGTCCCTGTTTGTTCTTCATGGGTATTGGAGGCTTAAACTGATAATCCTCAGTGCTTAAGACTTCCGCAGGAGTTTTGGTTAAGGGAGTCCATTGTCTCTCCCTGTTCTCTTGTTTGGCTTCTCTTTGCGCGGACAGTTTATTGATTGTGGCTCGAGCATCCTCGGATGAATAGTTCCCTGAGCTGGAATCACGCCAACCTTTCTTAAATCTTTTCCCGCTACCCGAGCCTAAATCTGAAGGTCGGTTGTGCGGTGGCGGAGGCCTGTTGGTAGTGAGATTCTTTTCTGTTTGAGCGTAAACCTTTGCCGCTGCCATCACTTTTTCCCAGCTCTTCGGGAGTCCTTCTGTCCCAGACAGGACTTTTATCATATCGTCGCACCTGACTGCATATTTGAATTGGGCGTGAATCAGCTGCTCATGGACGCTTCCAATATCCAATACCTCTTTGTTATATCGGGTAATAAAGTCTTCCAGACTTTCATCATCGTGACGCCAGATGTTCATTACATCCGATGTGTCGCGGATCGATCGCCTTTGTTGGCTGAAACGGGTCAGAAATTTTTCGCGTAGATCTCTCCATGACGTGATTTCTCCAACGGGCAAGTTATCGAACCAGATTCTTGCAGCGCCAGTAAGGGTTTGTACGAAGAGGTGGCACCATAATGGTAGGGTCCAGCCTCCGACTAACACTGCGCTTGTGAAAACTCTCAGATGATCGTCAGGGTCTGTCAATCCGTTGAACTTGCCTACGTTAGACGGCAGCTTTGCTTTCTCTAGCGGAGCCAGAGCTATTTCAGTAATAAATTTTGAGTTCTCCGCCGCTTCTGCAGGACGATAAATCAGGTCATAATTGTGCTCAGCCTCGGGGTTGTAGACCGCACGGGGTCTACACTTGTTGTGATTTGGCTGTAACCGACTAAACACGCTGGTACTTTCGCCGACACGGTAGGTTGAATCATATTCACTGGTGTGAATGCTCCGTTGAGGACCCAACTTGGTGTGAACTGATGGTCTCTGATGAGGATGTGACTCATCTCGATGTTCTCTTTGACGATTCTCTGATTGAGTATACTCGTATCTCGAAGGAGATCTGGAGTAAACCTCTGTGTCGTGGGATGGACCTTCACGTTGAGAAGCATGAGCACGGGATCCTGGCCTCCGTGATTGAGTTAGGGGAGCAGTTTGTGCACATAACTGTGTGTATACTGCATTTAGTGCTCCCTGAGACCTGGCGTACCAGGAGATTGGGGTTTCTCCTGGGGGCAGAAGTGAGTGCACAGGGATCTCTGGCTGTACCCCTGGGGTGATAGGTTCATTCACACGATTGGATTGTACCTCGTTGTCATCCGAGGCATCCTTTGGAATACCTTCAACCTGGAAGTTGTTACCGACATTCGGCCGAGGGCCGGTTTGCCGATGAGATGAAGTTTCTTCCATGCTCAAATGGAATCAAACGGGGGTAGGTCAAAAAACGAGAGAAAAACAGATGAAACAGAGAAATCGGTGGGCGCCAATGAAGAAACACTAGATAAATGACCGGAATCAAATTATCTAGGGGGTTTGGATCTGCATAAAGGGGGTTGTTCTCTCTCGTTTGATTCGATGTGACTGACCTTCTTCTCCGGTGAACACTGCAAAACAGAACACCGTTAGCCTCGTCACGGGGAAAATGGAGGTTTTCTCCGTGACCCGACTCCGGCGTGAGAATAAGTATGTGTTTATGAAGAAGAAGAAGAAGTATTGACGAAGTGTGTGTAACTTGAAGTTCATACCTGAATTATTCTCATATTTATAGCCGAGAGTTTGGGCGGGAAAACTTGTTGATGAAATATTAACGGAAGATGCTAACCCCGTAAGCGGTTACATTTCCTTCCGTTAATCTTCTTAATCCGACGTGAGTGCACACGGATCGCTCTTTTGATCCACGGCTGGGGAATTGCCACGTGGAAAGTGGACAAGTGGAGGTTTTCCTCCAATTCCATGCCATCATCGTGATTTCAGGGAGGCCTGGGATGATGACACGTGTTCCAGACGGTTATAACCGTCTGGAGGTGCACGATTGAATCTTCTAGCGGGTTATTGCCATAATCCGGTGTGACTCCTTATCGTGTGGCATCAGTTGAGTAAATAATACCCAAGTCCGGGTGTTATTAAGCGGAAGTGTTTAGCTTAGGATTTCCATCCTTTGTTTATGGAGGAAGGCGCAAGGAATTTTTGATTTCCCTTTCAGGGCGCAAGTGTTGTCTGTTATCTTCTCCCGAGCCTTCTTTGTAGGACCCGTGCGCGGCCGCGCAAGGTCGAAAAAGGGCTGAAAGATAAGGTTGTGGTATGGTCCCAAGTATTTATTACGAGGTTTTTGGGACCTTACCCCTTCAGCGTCCCACCTCCATTTATGTTTAGAGGACGACAACTCCACCCCCGAGAGCAAAGAAGCACTCTCAATTAATTCACTAACCTCCGAATCCAATGACGGGCTTCTTAACCAACTCCACAACACCGAACCTCCTCCCCCCCCCCAAACTGCACCCGCTGATTAACCAAACAATCTTTGTGTTTCTCAATGGCAAAAAGACTCGGCCATTTGTGCATAAGAGGGGTGTCTCCGAGCCATCGGTCGATCCAGAATCTAATGTAACCCCCATTTCCTACCACCCCAGTGATAAAATTAGAAATCCTTTTACCATTCAGTGACAATTTAGCTTCCATCCTAATTATATTGAGCCACACCCCCGTCAGGCCTTGCTTAGAAGGAAGGCAAGACCACCTTCTTCTAGAGCCATGAATAGCCAAAATAACCCTTCTCCAAAGGCTGTTATCCTCAATCTTAAACCGCCACACCCACTTAGCGAGAAGGGCCTCATTTACAATTTTCAACCTACTAATACCGAGACCGCCACAATTTTTAGGTTTCGATACCACCTCCCAAGCCACCCAATGAGTTTTTTTGATACCTTCCGAACCTCCCCAAAGAAAACTTCTCATCATCGATTCCAATTTCTCCAAGACTTTAGAAGGGGCTTTAAAAATAGATAGGAAATAGATAGGGAGGCTCTCCAAAACCGATTGCCTATGCATCACGACAGCTGAAGGTGCATGAAAAGAATTACACCACCCACGACTTGGAGTTGGGTGCCGTTGTATTCGCACTAAAACTGTGGAGGCATTATTTATATGGAATAAAGTGTGTGATCTATTCTGATCACAAGAGCCTCCAGCACCTGTTTAATCAGAAGGATTTAAACATGAGGCAGCGCCGTTGGATGGAGACTTTAAATGATTATGATTGTGAAATCAGATACCATCCCGGCAAGGCGAATGTAGTTGCCGATGCCTTGAGTCGAAAGGAAAGGGTGAAACCCATCCGAATCAATGCCAAGCGCATGGAAATAAAGAACAGTTTGACTGAAAGGTTGTTAGCTGC
Source organism: Helianthus tuberosus (assembly GCA_030545235.1). Classification (NCBI taxonomy): domain Eukaryota; kingdom Viridiplantae; phylum Streptophyta; class Magnoliopsida; order Asterales; family Asteraceae; genus Helianthus; species Helianthus tuberosus. The sequence goes on from CM060452.1 coordinate 1,345,485, forward strand.
ACAGAAGGAAGCTGTGTTGGAAGCTAACTATCCTAATGAAAAGCTAGGAGTAACTGAGGAGCAGTTATCTCTTGGCAAAGACGGAATTCTGAGATTAAATGGACGAATATGGGTTCCAATTTATGGAGGACTTCGAGATGTTATCCTCCAGGAAGCCCATAGTTCCAAATATTCCGTTCATCCCGGAGCTGATAAGATGTACCAGGATCTAAGGGCAAACTATTGGTGGATAGGCTTGAAGAAGTCTGTAGCCACCTATGTAGCTAAATGCTTGACATGTGCGCAAGTCAAAGCAGAACATCAAAAGCCGTCAGGTTTGCTACAACAGCCTGAACTTCCTACTTGGAAGTGGGAAATGGTAACTATGGATTTTATCACCAAGTTACCTAAGACAAGGAAAGGCAATGATACAATATGGGTGATAGTTGATAGACTGACTAAGTCAGCACATTTCTTACCCATCAAGGAGACTTATAGCTCCGACATGTTAGCCCAGTTATACGTGGATAAGATTGTAGCCTTACATGGCATACCTGTGTCTATTATCTCTGACAGAGATACTAGATACACGTCACATTTTTGGAAGAGTTTCCAGCAATCTTTGGGCACGCGTTTGAATTTTAGTACGGCTTACCATCCTCAGACAGACGGTCAGAGTGAGCGTACTATTCAAACTTTGGAAGACATGCTACGTGCATGTGTAATTGATTTAGGTGGTAGTTGGGATAACCACCTGCCTTTGATTGAATTATCCTACAACAATAGCTACCACACCAGCATAAAGGCTGCGCCTTTTGAGGCCTTATATGGTAGAAAATGTAGAACGCCAGTTTGTTGGGCGGAAGTTGGAGATGTCCAATTATCAGGACCAGAGATAGTCTTTGAAACAACGGACAAGATTGTCCAGATTCGTGACCGTCTCAAAGCTGCCCGAGATAGGCAGAAGAGTTACGCAGATCCAAAGCGTAAAGCTTTTCACTTCGAAGTAGGTGACAAAGTGTTGCTTAAAGTATCACCCTGGAAGGGGGTGATGCGATTTGGTAAGAAAGGCAAGTTAAGCCCGAGATACATAGGACCTTTCGAGGTTATCGAACGTGTCGGGTCAGTTGCCTACAAATTAAACTTACCGGAAGAGCTCAGTGGAATTCACAATGTGTTCCACATCTGCAATCTGAAGACGTGTTTCGCTGATGAATCACTGGTTATACCACATACAGATGTGCATATAGATGAGAGCTTGAAATTTGTGGAAAAACCATTGTCGATTGAAGATCGACAGGTTAAGAAGCTTCGAAGGAAGCATGTACCTATTGTAAAGGTAAAATGGGATGCCCGTAGAGGTCCCGAATATACGTGGGAGGTTGAATCCACGATGAAAGAAAAGTACCCTTATTTATTTCAGTAAATCTCGGGTCGAGATTTATTTTAAGGGGGTGAGGATGTAACACCTCGAAAATTCACGTCCTATAATGTGTTGACACGTGTCATATGTTTGAACGTGTGAAAGAATGTTCTGAAAGGACTAAAGTTGACAATCATGGAAAGTATGTTAATATACGAGTTCTAAATGTCAACAGTGAATAATTATATTGTACATTGTCATTAACCCTACATGATTCTCATACCTTCAAACGAATAAATCATGGATCATACGGAGCTAAATATGAAAGAAAGTGAGAGATTACAAACTACAGGGGTTAAATGTGTCAACATGTTTAAGTTATACCTCTGAGTGACCTTTTGACAAACCCGAAGCTTTGTAACGGTTAATTATGCTCACTAGAATATACGATATAAATTTCATAAAGTTTCGTTATCGTATGAGCAAGTTGTGATCAAATTCGTACGCGAGGGGTTAAAGCGTCAACGTTGAAGTTTAGGACTCTTTCGGATGACAATAAAGTTAACCGAGGACTAAACAAATTGGGTATATGTCCTAAAGCCCTTATACGTCAAGTAGGAGGGTTCATAGTGCAAGAAATGAAGTCTATGCAAAGTTTTGAAGAGCCAAGGATCAAGAGATAAAAATCTAAAAATTCTGATTTGTGCAGAAGAGGCGTCGCGCCACGCGAAGCCCCAGGGGGGGGGGTCTTCGCGTCACGCGAGGGTCTACCAGTTCCGATTTTCTTGGGTTTTGCCTGCTAAGTGCTTTCTGCTCGACCTTTACCCGAATTTCCTCATCTTGGACGACCCCTAGGCACCCCCTAAGCACTAGGGACACTTGTTAGTGAGTTATGGTCAGTGGTAGACTTGTGTGTCAACATTTTGTGGTGATTAAATCACTATATAAAGGACCCTTGTTGCAACAAGTTCTTCACACCTTTCTCTTGCACTTCTGATCATTCTTGGAGCTCCAAAGCAGACTCAAGTGGTCATAATTCGTGCATAAGACTCTTGTAAGTTCACTTAACCTTTCTTAGTTAAGTTTTTGCTTAGTTTAAGCTTAAAAGTCAAACCGTCGTAATTAACGGTTGACTTAACGATTAATCATTGTTACTCCAGTGATTAGTCGAAGTGAAAGTAGTTATAAGTTGGTAATTATGTGGGTAATAAACCCTCAAAAGGGGTCCCCCTGATTCCCATTCTAACTAGGTCAAATGTCGGGTCAAACTTGTTAATAAAAAGTCAACAGGATACTTAAATTCTAATTTATGCATAATTAGCAATGTAGAACACATACAACCTGTTTGATCATTAATATAACTTGGTAATTAGTGTAAGAACATGTCTAAACATGTTCAACCCGACAATTTACTGTTTAGACCCGGTTCGGGACTGAAAGTCGCAAAGCTTTGACTTTTTCTTTGACTTCAGTTCTGACCCGTTTTGGTATGTTTTAGAAATACCTTAGAGCCTTATTTGGACCAGGTAACATGCTTGTATAACCCTCTGTGATTATACACCATGGTTCATAAGTTAACCAATTAATATGCATGATTCCGTTAATTGCTCATATGTTGACCATTATGCCCTTTTCACCTTAAAATGTGATTTGTGAAAATGTAAAAGTGTAGAAACCTTAGTTACTGATATATAAACTTGTATGCAAAGTTTGACATCAGTTTGAGGTCTAGATTGAGAGTTATGCTCATTAGCGTAATTAAGAAGCTTTGTGTTAACTAAACGGCGTAATTAGCGTATAGCCTAGTTAAGCCTACTTTTTGATATCAAACTTAATACCCACTGATGTAATATATTATTTTTGGATTTTTGAAGATTTTTATTTAATTATAGGCTGAGCATAACTTATAGTCGTAGGCTTAATCCGGTAATTGTCGGTTTTGCCCTTACGGGCTATAAAATGAGTTTTACACATCTAATTGACTCCAAACCTTTTGCTACTGATCACATATGATAAATAAATTATTTTAAGCCTTCTGGAATAGTAAAAATATCAGCTTTATGTATCAAACCCGGAATTGGCTTCTAATCGCCTTATTAAGCGTTTTTAACGCATAGTATGTACTAAAACTATTTTAAACATACAAGGGTTGATACCTACTGATATTTGAGGCAAGTTATAATATTTTAATAGTAAGCAAAAGTTGTTTAACTCAGACTTCAGTTTTGAGCTTTACGGCTTATGTGAAATTACCAAAATGCCCCTACGGTGCATAGTTTGGTTATAATTGATAAAATTCACATATATACCTTACCCTACTGTTATAACTTAGTAAAATAAGTATTTTTTCTGATTATATCAGACCTGTAACTCAGGTAAATACTTAAACTCTTTTATAACCTTTTAAATGACCAAACTACCCCTACGAGGCATAGTTTGTGTTTAAAATCGTTTCGGGCATAATAAAAGACATCTTATTGATGTCACAACATATATGAAGCATATTAACTTAGGAAAACCTGTAAATGGCTCATATGAATACCCGTTACGCTTATTACGCGTTCGGTTCGGTTTATGTAACTAGTTTACATAAATTAGCCTAAACGGGTCAAACCTTATCGGTTTTATCTCAAAATCCAGAATGTGTATGAAATACCCATATTAAGCAAGTCTCCGAACTTGGCGGGTCTAAATCACATTCTATCCGGTCTTCGCTTAATCGTGCGTACGAGCCGTATCTTTGAAACTAACCGGTCTAAGCTTTAGCTTAATTAAAGACCCGTTAGGATTCTAATAGGTTATTATAAACCTTTGTTCCAGAATAGGAGACCAGTAAAAGCTACGTGCATTTTGCTTATTGTGATTATTACATTACTCAGGTAAATACTTTTAACTTATTTTCCCTATACGGGCTTGGGTTACGGTATATAGAATACCGCTTGATCGGGCATCAAATCTTCCATCGTTGGGTGGTTAATTGAATAATTTGATCGGCTCGTTTAAACAGTCTTGTTTACTTAAAGCCTTTGGGGGGTTAATGACCATGTCCCGGATATCCTTGGCATCATTTTACGAAATGACACAATTGCACATTTCTAAACTTTCGAGTCTAGACATATAACATAGGACAAATTCCACTTTGTTTTGTTTTGTTTTGTTCTTTATTTATATATATATTCTTGTCGTTATCTTATGTTGTATTAACAGGTTTAAAAATGCCGCCAAGATTCTTTCGAAGAAGAGGAAGAGGCAAGGGGCCAGTCACCGCCCCCAATGATAATGAAGCTGGACCTTCGCATATGCGAGCTCCATCTACCACAGAGAGTGACGATCCTCGGCAGAACCGGAGGAACCTCTTTGAGCCGGCTAGACGGTCGGTCTCACACAGTTCAACACCTCCTGTTCATAACCCTTATGGGCCACAGCCGGAGTATGAGCCCAACAACCCTCAACCTTCCTACATACCCTTACAGCGATCCTTATCGCACAATTCCTTTGGTGACCCTACACCTGTTTTTAGGGGCCGGTTTAACCCGGCAAATTTTATACAAGAACCGGTGGGTTTTAACCCATTGGGACCGGAGGACCACTTCTCGGGAGACAACGCTATGGATATGGACGAGGACACGGATCCCGTCGAACCTGCCAGTGGGACACCGAACCATCCCATTGAGATTTTGGATGGCTCTTCTTTTCACGGATCACCCTACGGTGGTCCAGACAGCTTTCAGGCGAGGTTTACTCAGCACGAGTGGTACTTCACACCCTCGGATCATTCGTCGCCACATCAGCAGCAGCAGCAGCAGGATCCCTCTGTGGATTCACGATTCGTGGCAGTCACGCCACCGCCTCCACCACCACCAGTTCAGCCGGCACCTCCACAACCGCCGAGGCGTAGGAGAACCGGAGCGCGGATGTCCGTGCGAGGAGGAGACTTCCATTTTAGCTCTCCTCGACAATCAAGTGGCAGTCACTATCCGCCACATCAAGAAGATCCACAAATGGGTGGACCTTCAAACCCCGTTGCACAGCAACCACCGCCGATGGGTTTTGACAACCCGATTCCAGCATACACGGGTTCTATGGTGTACAACCCTTTTGAACAACCAGCTCACACCAACTATGGTTACGCTGAAGCCGACCCCTATATGGTAGCGGCAAATTACAACGCCTTTAACCCAGAAGGACCCTATGGCGCTCCTTGGGGAGTTGGGTACCCAACTCATGGGTACCAGATACCGGCCAGACCTATTATTCGGACGCAATCGCAGCCACCAAGGTTCTCCCCACCAGAGCGTGAGGAAATTCTTCAGAGACTGGATCAGGTTGAGCGAGACTTTCACCGCGACCGCAGGGAGAGACAGAGCTTCTTCCAAGGATTGACAAGCTTGATCAAAGGGAAGAGCAAGAAGGACCACTGAATCCTTCCAATTGTTGTTGAGCCCCTGCGTGGGCAAGTCTTGCTGTATAAACCCCTGCGAGGGTATGCTTGTTTGTTTTGGCCCCTGCGTGGGTCTATCTTTCTATTAACCCCTACGAGGGTATGTTATTGTTTAAGTCCCTGCGTGGACTATTATGTATTTGTGTAAGTCCCTGCGTGGACTATTATGATGTTGTTATTAAGCCCCTACGTGGGTAAGTCCTTGTTTAAACCCCTGCGAGTGTAAGTTTGTTTATTAAAAAGTCCCGTTTAGGGCGACGTGTAACCTTTTAATAAATTAATGGAATGTAAGTTTATAAATTTCATTTTTGCTATTATCTGCATAAATATATTATATGAAATAAATAAATTAAAATCATTCCTTTTTGATAAAAATCTGCCTAATAATTATTGAATAAGAATCTTAAGAGTGAAACCTAGCCTGAGTGTCCTTATAAAGACCTGGCCATGATGGTAAGACCTGTTTAAAAGATTCAAATCCCTGTTAACATCTGTAAACATGTTAACACTCCTGGCAGATGTGAATTGATAAAAATCACACACGTCATTTATATAAGGATTTTTTTTAAAGATTCCTAACCCAACTTAATGATCTCTGAATCATGGGTTTAGATCATCAACTAAGATGATCATATTTTGACCATACGTGGTAATATAATGCCTACGGGCCTTGGTCATTTCTACATGAGCCAAAAGACAGTGGTAGCGATGACTCCCTGTCAGAAAAAGGTAATGAACTATGTTCAAACCTTCATGCCTCGATTCTCTGAAATCATGGCTTATATCATCCTATAAGATGATCATATTATAAACATCCCTTAGAAGGGAAGTGCCTACGGGCTATAGTTAATGTCCTCTGAGACTAAAGACAGTGGTAGCTATGACTCCCTGTCAGAGAAGGTAATGAACTATGATTCAAACCTTAAAGCCGTAATTCTCTGAAATCATGGCTTATGATTTAAATTGTCCTTGTGACTAGGCCTTATGTGCTAAATATGTATTGTTATTGTTTATAATTAGGATAAATTATAATAGAAATCCTAATTAAATACGATTAATAAATTAACCAAATATGGTCTCTGTTTACCATGGTTAATGAATTACCCTAAGGGGCAATTCCATAATAAACTCCCAAATAAACTATTGTCCTTGTTTTTTGTAACAGTTCAATTAAAATGGCTAACTCAGACGAAATTAATAGCCATCCAGTGGAGAATATTGATAACGCCCGGATTAATCTAACGGGTGCTGAATTGAAAGCGTTGGTAGATGACGCTGTTACAAAGGCATTGGAGCGGCAGTACGAAGAGTATAGTGGGACTCGGAGTAGGACTCTATCTACACCGCATTCGAAGCCTCCTTCCAAGAAGGATGAACCCAAGAAAGATGATGATAGACTCTCCTCAAACCACCACAGTGCTCCATCTCAACAGATTGTTGTGAATCAAGGACCCCGTGACAAGGGTTGCTCTTATAAATATTTTGTTTCTTGCAAACCCCGGGATTTCACTGGGGAGAAGGGAGCCATTGACTGTATGACGTGGCTGGATGAGATGGATACAGTTGTGGATATCAGCGGATGCGCTGAGAGGGATGTGGTCAAGTTTGTGTCGCAATCATTCAAGGGTGAAGCTTTAGCCTGGTGGAGATCACTGATTCAAGCCACCGGGAAAATCCCATTGTACAACATGTCATGGGATCAATTCGTTGCCCTCATCAGGGAGAATTACTGCCCCCAGCATAAGGTTGAGAAGATAGAGTCTGATTTTCTATCGTTGGTGATGACAAACCTTGACTGTCAAGCTTACCTCACGAGCTTCAACACAATGTCCCGGTTGGTTCCGTATCTGGTGACCCCGGAACCAAAAAGAATAGCTCGTTTTATCGGTGGTTTAGCCCCCGAGATAAAGGCAAGCGTGAAGGCTTCTCGGCCAGCTACTTTTAGATCTGTAGCTGACATATCTTTGTCCCTCACCTTGGATGCGGTCAGGCAAAGATCGCTGAGGAATAAGGATGCTGAGAAGAGAAAACGTGAAGATGATAGTTCACGGAGGTCGAGCAAGAAGCACCGTGGAAACGGTGACAACAAGAAGGGATCTGAGTCAAGGAAAGATGGGCATCAGTCTGGTGAGAAGCCCAAGTGCAAGTTTTGCAAGAAACAGCACTTTGGAAAGTGCAGACTCGAGTCGAACTCTCAGACCCAGTCGAAAACTTTTACCTGTGGTATATGCAAGTCCAAAGACCACAAGACCTTGGATTGAAAAAAGCTGAAAGACGCAACGTGCTACCGTTGCAATGAAAAGGGGCACATTAAAACCAACTGCCCTAAATACGCCAAGAAGCCTGAAGAGGCTAAGAAGACCAATGCTAGGGTCTTCAGGATGGATGCGAAGGAAGCGGTACTTGACGATAATGTGATTACAGGTACTTTCCTTGTAAATGATGTCTATGCAAGAGTACTTTTTGATTCAGGCGCTGATAAGTCTTTCGTAGATCATAAGTTTCGCAAATTGCTGAATTTACCTGTCAAAACCTTGAGTATAAATTATGAGGTAGAGTTAGCAGATGGCACCATAGAAACCGTCTCAACTGTGTTAGATGGATGTGTTATATCCATTAAGAACCACTATTTTCCTCTGTCCCTACTCCCCTTTAAGTTAGCCGGTTTTGACATCGTGTTAGGCATGGACTGGTTATCTTTTAACCAGGCCCAAATTGTCTGTAACAAGAAACTAGTGGTGATTAAGACTTCGTCGGGTGAGTCGCTTACCATTCGGGGAGATACCCAATATGGAATGCCTGAGCAAGTGACTATGCTCAAGGCTTCTAAGTGCTTAAAGAAGGGTTGTGTCATCTACATGGCACAAGTGATCATTGATGAACTGAAACCCAAGATTGAAGACATCCCTGTCATTTCTGAATACCCTGAAGTGTTTCCGGAAGAACTACCTGGTTTGCCACCAGATAGGCAAGTGGAATTCAGGATTGATATCATCCCCGGAGCAGCACCAGTTGCTAGAGCACCTTATAGGTTGGCACCAACGGAGATGAAAGAATTGAGGAAACAGCTAGATGAATAGCTAGCCAAAGGTTTCATTAAACCTAGTTTGTCTCCTTGGGGAGCGCCAGTCCTATTTGTCAAGAAGAAGGATGGATCGATGCATCTGTGCATCGACTATCGTGAGCTTAATAAGGTCACGATAAAGAATAGATATCCTTTACCCAGGATCGACGATTTGTTCGATCAGTTACAAGGGGCAAGTTATTTCTCGAAGATTGACTTGAGGTCAGGCTACCATCAACTGAAGGTTAGAGATGAAGACGTACACAAAACTGCATTTAGAACTCGTTATGGTCATTACGAGTTCCTAGTGATGCCTTTTAGGCTCACTAATGCACCTGCCGCGTTCATGGATCTCATGAATCGCGTCTGCAAGCCTTACTTAGACAAGTTCGTCATCGTTTTCATCGACGACATCCTTATCTACTCGAAGAATCAAGCTGACCATGAGAAACACCTTCGATGTATTCTCAAACTCCTGCATCATGAGAAACTCTATGCCAAATTCTCTAAATGTGAATTCTGGCTTCGTGAAGTCCAATTTCTTGGACATGTGGTTAGTGAATGCGGCATCCAAGTGGATCCCGCTAAAGTTGAAGCAGTTATGAACTGGCAAGAGCCAAAGACGTCTACGGAGATTCGTAGCTTCCTGGGATTGGCAGGATATTACAGGCGTTTTATCGAAAAATTTTCAAGGATTGCTGCACCCCTAACCTCCTTAACTAAGAAGAAGGTTAAGTTTGTTTGGGGCCCTAAGTAGCAAGAGTCCTTTGATATCCTAAAACAAAAGTTGAGCAACGCCCCAGTACTGATATTGCCAGAAGGAATAGAAGATTTCGTGGTTTATTGCGATGCATCGCACACTGGCATGGGGTGTGTGCTTATGCAGAAAGGCAAGGTTATTGCCTATGCATCACGACAGTTGAAGGTTCATGAAAATAATTACACCACCCACGACTTGGAGTTGGGTGCCGTTGTATTCGCACTAAAACTGTGGAGGCATTATTTATATGGAATAAAGTGTGTGATCTATTCTGATCACAAGAGCCTCCAGCACCTGTTTAATCAGAAGGATTTAAACATGAGGCAGCGCCGTTGGATGGAGACTTTAAATGATTATGATTGTGAAATCAGATACCATCCCGGCAAGGCGAATGTAGTTGCCGATGCCTTGAGTCGAAAGGAAAGGGTGAAACCCATCCGAATCAATGCCAAGCGCATGGAAATAAAGAACAGTTTGACTGAATGGTTGTTAGCTGCACAGAAGGAAGCTGTGTTGGAAGCTAACTATCCTAATGAAAAGCTAGGAGTAACTGAGGAGCAGTTATCTCTTGCCATGCCGATGATTTGGAGGGTTTTGTATACCCTGGAGAGGATCATCGAGCAGGAGGGCATTGATTTGGGCATGTCAGAACTGACACAATTGTATGATGTTACCACCTTTGGATCCCACCGTTATTTGTTCAAACGAAAAACCAGTGCAGAACACCCCCTTCTTAAAGTCACCAAAAATGACAAAGATTGGAAACGTCGCTTCTTCTTTGTAAGAAGGGATACCATTTCAGATGGAGAGCATTTACCAAGAACATGGTCCACCCATGGTAGGCCGGAGGATCCTAAGAAGGATCAGCAGGTAGTCTTGTTTTCGCAATAGGATCACTAACCCCCCCTTTTTTTTTTTGTCTTGTGTTATGCAGCTATTTCTGTCTCACACATCATCACATCACCTGAAACCAAGGATAGACTCGCAGCTTTTTGGAAGCTTGATCCTGAAACAAGGACATTCAAGATAGACACCCAAGACTCACAAGAAGTATCCTCAGGTTCCATTACCATGTCAAGTAAGTATCCTGCCTTTTACATAGTTTAAATATTAAAATAAATAAATAAATTGAAATAGGACAAGGATACTCATCTTGCTTTAAATGTGTAGGCGCTGGAAAATCTGCCAAGCCTGTATCCCAATTCAACACGGCTGACCTTGATGTCGTACGATCCAGGAAGAAAAGATCCACTACCAGTCCTAGCATCTCCATTCCAAAGGCACCCACTAAAGGAAAGGGTGTCAAGAAGAGGAAAACTTCTGATGCTGAGGATCTTCAAGGTCTACCACTGATCCGCCACCAGTTCCTTGAATACTTCAATGATGTAAGGATCCTTTATTCTGCCTAGGTATCCTACTCGTATGAGGATCACCTGATCTTGAACTGCTTTATCCTTTTCTTTGCAGAAATTTGCTGAGATTGAGGATTACGTGGGGAATGTTGAGGAGCAGGACAAGAAAATTGCTGACCTCCAACAGGTTGCCGTGCTCAAGGACCTTGCACTTGCTGATCTTCGGAAGGAACTCCTAGATGAGAAGACTAAGACAGCCAAACTTCTGATCGACCTTGACTATGAGAAGCATGACCTCATTGAAAATGCTAAGGTCTCTGCCGCCATTACGATGTATCAGACAAAGTTGAAGATGGCCCAGGAAGCTCAAGATCCTAGCTTTGACAAGAACAGCTGGGATGTTGAGGGTTGGAAGGCAAGGTTGGCTGATCTTGAGGATGATGAGGAGGAGGCTACTGAGGTCTTGGCGATGGAAGCAAGTGGCAGTGGGAAGGATCTGACGAAGGATACCGCAGCTGGAGGGGATGATGATGCAGCGAAGGCTTAGGCTGCATGATTGGGCGATGATGGAAACTTCTAGACATAGCCAGAGCCCAATTTTTTTTAGTTTGGTGGTAGTTTTTTGTGGTTGTGATGTTTAAAACAATTTAATGGTTGGTACTTGAACAATAGACTTTAGGATTAAGGATCATGTATGATCCTTTGGACAATAGGCAGGATTGCAATCGGTGGAGGGATCCTCTGTTTGGGGGATGAAGCCATTGTGATCCTGCCGCCTTTATATTCCTGCACTATCTTTGAACTTATTATCATGGACACCCTTTACCTACCCCAGCGGACGGGCCACGTTTTGCTGGTAGATGCTCGGGTAGGTAATTTTGACAACCTTTAAGGGTTAGTCTTTTGTTTATAAATAAAAACTTAACCTTTTGTCGCTTATCTCGTGTTGTTATCCTTTTCAATATGTTACTTTCCAACTGTTGTAATGTTCATTCTGTTTATACTTATCAATCCTTGAAAAATTAAAAAAGATATCCAAAAAGCTTAGGATATGATCAAGGATCACCTTTCCCATAACCGATAAGTTCTAAAAAGTGATATGGTTTAAGAATCACAAGTTCAGTTGTCAAGTATAAGGGTCATTCAAATAAATAATGAATAGAATTAGAAATAGTTAAGGATCATACCTGAGGATCCAAGTTAGGATCCTAACCTTAACAAGGATAACTATAAGATAAACCTTAGAATAAAGTAAGGATCAAGGATCCCTAGTTGCCTATCTTCAAGAACCTGCAATAGAGCATCACTTGGGACTAAGCCAAAATAAGATAAGAATTAGCAACTGGGGACAAGCCCAAGGATAGCTGGGGACAAGCCCAAGGATAACTGGGGACAAGCCCAAGGATAACTGGGGACAAGCCCAAGGATCGTATGTAAACTAGAGTATGGCCCTAACTGGCGACTATCCAAACTTAGTGACATGAAGATGCCAAAACCTTTGCTAACGTGAAGACGTTAGAAACCTTAGCTAACGTGAAAACGTTAGAAACCTTATGAACGGATGTATGGTACGTCTACCATTATACGTAGGATCCTAAGCATAGCCAGTACAATGGAATTATCAGCCCCTAAAACGAGTACTGGTCCCAATGCCTTGAACTATACCAGGATCATCGTGCGCTACAGGCGGAACTGGGGTCAAGCCCGAATAACTGGGGTTAAACCCAAAGGACGGATTGCTTCTGCGGATAACCAACGTTATGCTAAGGATACCTAAGTAAGGATCACCGATACTTTGAGGATCCTTTAAGGATATCCCTATCGTGAGGATCATCTGTGCCACTAGGATCCTACTCACATAAAATATTTCTTCAAGTGGACAGCATTCCAAGCTCTTGGTAGCAAATCACCTTCCATGGTTAGCAATCTATATGCCCCCTTTCCTGCTTCAGCTTCAATCAAATAAGGGCCTTCCCATTTTGGAGCCAATTTTCCATCAGCAGGATTGGTGGTATTTTGAAATGCTTTCCTTAATACCATGTCTCCAACTTGAAACCTCCTGATCCTGACATTTTTGTTGTAAGCACCAGCCATTCTTTGCTGATAACTGGCCATCCATATCCTAGCCATATCCCTGATTTCTTCAATAGTATCCAGGTCTTGAGCCAAGTTTTCATTATTTTCCTCAGGATCACGAGTACTTGTTCTAGCAGTTGGAACCACCATTTCTGTTGGGATCACTGATTCTGCCCCAAATACCAAAGAGAATGGTGTTTGACCAGTAGCGTTTTTAGGGGTTGTCCTATCAGCCCAGAGCACATAGGGTAGTTCTTCTGCCCATTTCCCTTTCTTGGATCCAAGCTTCTTCTTCAAATTGTTGATGATGATCTTGTTAGATGATTCTGCTTGGCCATTAGCTTGTGGGTGGACTGGTGTTGATGTTATCATCTTAATCCCCCAGCTGTCACAAAAGTTAGTGGTTCTGCCCCCAATAAATTGGGAACCATTATCACATATAATCTCAGAAGGAATTCCAAATCTAGTTATAATATTTCTTTTAATGAAGGATATAACTTCCTTTTCTCTGACTTGGGCGAAAGCTTCAGCTTCTATCCACTTGGAGAAGTAATCAGTCATAGCTAGCATGAACACTTTTCCACCAGGTGCCTTAGGGAGCTTACCAACTATATCCATACCCCATCTCATAAATGGCCAAGAGGAGGATATAGGATGCAATAATTCAGCTGGTTGATGAAGGATATTGCTATGTCTCTGACAAGGATCACATCTCTTAGCATACTCCACAGCATCTCTCTTCATGGTTGGCCAGTAGTATCCTGTCCTCAGGATCCTCGAGAATAATGCCCTGCCCCCGGTGTGGTTTCCACAATCTCCTTCATGGAAGTCTTTTAAAACTTCTTGGACTTCAGGATCCTCAATGCATCTCAAGTATGGTCCTGCAAGAGATCGTCTATACAACATACTATTTATAATTGAGAATTGAGATACCTTAGCTTTGAAAGCCCTAGGGTTTTCTCCTGTAGGAATTTCTCCATGTTGTAAGTATCTCATAATTGGTGAGATCCATGATCCTGATCCTGAATGGGATTGAGTATCCTCACAAGGGATAATTGCAGAATCATTTCCTATCTCCATAGCCTCGTGATCCTCGATAGCCGGGGTCAGGATATGGATAATAGGAATCTTGATATCCTCCGGGATCTTCAAGGAGGATCCTAAGTTAGCCAATGCATCAGCTTCTGTATTTTCTTCCCTTGGTACCTGTGACAAACTAAAGGAAACAAAAGAGAGTGCCAAACTTTTGACTATCTCCAAATACTTGGTTAGCTTTTCACCTTTAACAGCATATGATCCATTAAAGTGGTTTGTAATTAACAAAGAATCTACATGTACCTCAAGATACCTGATCCCCATATGCTTTGCAATTTGCAAACCAGCAATTAAGGCTTCATACTCAGCCTCATTGTTAGTGGTTTGGAACTCACAAGCTATAGAGTGGGGTATTATGTCCCCCTGTGGCGATTTTAGTAGTATTCCAAGCCCTGTGCCCTTGACATTTGAGGATCCATCAGTATAGAGTATCCAAGGATCCTTAGTCTCTTCTAGCTGTTGGACTTCCAACTCAGCTTCTTCTTGTAAATCACTAGTGAAATCAGCCACAAAGTCAGCTAATGCTTGGGATTTGATGGCTGTCCTAGGCTCATATCTTATATCATATGCACTTAGCTTCACTGCCCACTTAGCCATCCTTCCTGACATCTCTGGTTTCCTGAGGACATTCTTAATTGGAAAATTAGTTTTAACAATGATAACATGGGTTTCAAAATAATGTCTTAACTTAGTAGATGCCATAATTAATGCAAGAATAAGCTTTTCAAGGTGTGAGTACCTGGATTCGGCATCAAGTAAACTTTTACTTACATAATAGACAGGATGTTGTGTACCTTCATGATCCTTAACAAGGACCGCACTTACTGCTTTTGAGGATACCGCCAAATACAAGGATAGCACATCGCCTTTTTCTGGTTTCATCAAAGCCGGGGCTGAGGATAGGTAATCTTTGAGGGCTCTTAAATCATTTTCATGCTTCTCAGTCCACTCAAATTTCTTGTTCTTCCTTAGGATATCGTAGAATTCTTTGCACTTCTCAGAGGATTTGGATATAAATCTGTTCAAAGCTGCGATCCTGCCTGTTAGCCTTTGAACATCCTTAGCATTGGCCGGAGACTTGATGTTTACTATTGCTTTGATTTGTTCCGGGCTAGCTTCAATGCCTCTCTTTGTCACCATATATCCTAAGAATTTACCTGCTTTAACACCAAAGTGACATTTCGAAGGGTTAAGCTTCATATTATATTTATCAAGGATATCAAATGCTTCCTCGAAGTCTCTTAGGTGATCCTCAGCCTTCAAGGATTTCACCACCATATCATCTATGTAAACCTCCATAGTTTGTCCAATCTGATCCTTGAACATCATATTCACCAGCCTTTGATATGTTGCACCTGCATTTCTTAATCCGAAGGGCATAGCAATATAGCAGTATATACCAGTTGGAGTCATGAAGGCTGTATCCTCTTGATCGGATGGTTCCATTTGGATTTGTTGGAATCCAGATGAAGCATCCATAAAAGTTAACAGTTCATGACCCGCAGTTGCATCCACCATGGAGTCAATGTGGGGTAATGGGAAAGGATCCTTGGGACATGCCTTATTTAAATCGGTAAAATCGACACATACCCTCCACTTTCCGTTTTTCTTTTGAACAACAACCACATTGGCCAACCATCTTGGATACTTGACCTCTCTAATCATACCTGCCCGGAGCAATTTTTCTACCTCTTCCTGGATAATGGCATTCCTTTCCGGTGCAAACTTCCTTCTCCTTTGATGGATTGGTCTGAAGGATCTGTCGATGCCGAGTTTGTGAGTGATAACATCTTTGGATATACCAGTCATATCTTCGTGTTTCCATGCAAAGGTAGTCTTTCTCCTTTTGAGGAAGGATACGAGGTCTTCTTTCATTTCGCCAAGGATCCCTGATCCGATATAGATTTTGGATTCAGGATCATCAGGATCCATGAGGATTTCTACCACATCCTGTTCACTCGCCTCCAAGACATCCCTTGGAGGATACTTTGATTGCTATTGCTCCCTGGATTTCGAAGCTGGTTTCATCGATGAAGTATAGCAATTTTTAGCCTCCTGCTGATCGCTATCAATCTTCACTATTCCCCAAGGACTAGGGAGCTTCACACATTGATGGTAAGTGGATGGGACTGCTTTCATATCGTGTATCCAGGGCCTGCCAAGGATAACATTACAACAAGATAAACAGTCAATAACACAAAATTTTTGATAAGAGTGTAGGCCTTCAATGTATATTGGGAGTTTAATGTCCCCCAGGGTATTCTTAGTTTCACCACTAAATCCCACGAGCACAGAGGATCTTGGTATGATCTCTGATTCAGGAATTCCCATCTTCTTTAGGACATCAAGCTGGATAATGTTCACTGAACTTCCTCCGTCTATAAGGATCCTGCGGACAAAATGGTTAGATATGAAAAGAGTAATAACTAAACCATCGTGATGAGGATCCTGGATATCAACACGATCCTCTTCATCAAAGGTTATGACTTTCCCTTCCGAGACACTTGATGTTCGAACAGGTCTTTCTCCGTTATCCATTTTAGTTTCCTTTGCATGCCTTTTAGCTGCTGAGAAGGATGTGCCGCAAATGTCTGATCCTCCAGAAATGAAGTTTATCACTTGTGCATCCGCCGGAGGGGCTGGAGCCTTCTCAGGGATCCTTTCAGGATCCTGAGTCCTTGACTTTTTTCTTCCCAACAATTCTTTTAGATGCCCCTTGCTCAACAAGTATCCAATTTCCTTTCTTAGTGCAATGCATTCTTCTGTGAGGTGCCCAAAATCTTCATGGTATGCACACCACTTTGATTTATCCTTAGTTGCAGCTGGCCTATCATTTTTTCTGGGCCATCTAGCTTTATCACCTAGACTCTGCATAGCAAGGATTAGTTCATTGTTATCAACACTAAAACAATATTCAGAAATTGGAGGATAATCCTCATCATCCTCTTCTTGATCAATAGAATGCACGTTCTGGTTATCAGATCTGTTGTAGGATCTGAACTTGTTGTTCCTGAATGAGGATCCTTGCTTATCCTGCTTTGAGGATCCTGTTAACCTCTCCTGGATCCTCTTGTCATCCTCTAGTCGGATGTACCTAAGGGCCCGGGTTCTTACCTCATCTAGGTTCCTGCATGGTGTCATAACAAGATCATCATAAAATAACGAATCCCTAAGCAATCCCATTTTGAAGGCCTCGACAGCCGTGGCTATATCTAAGTTAGGAATGTCTAAGGATTCTTTACTGAATTTGGTAATATAATCCCTTAATGATTCATTATGACCCTGGGTTATCCTATATAAATCACTAGTTAATCGTTCAAATTTCCTACTACAAGAAAACTGATTATTAAACAAGTTAACTAGGTTAGCAAATGAGGTAATAGAATAGGGAGGAAGACTTAGCAGCCATTTGAGAGCTGATCCAGTAAGAGTGGATCCGAATCCTTTGCACAGGCATGCTTCCTTTAACCTTTCTGGGATTGGATTGATCTCCATCCTCTCCCTGTATTGTGCTATGTGTTCTTCAGGATCCGTTGAGCCATCATACAGTTTCATTGTAGGCACATGGAACCTCTTGGGTATCTCAGCATCACAGATTGGTGGTGCAAAATGAGATATCTTATGGCTCCCATCTGCAATCTCTGGGATAGGTTTGACTACTCCCGGGACACTTGATATCATATCCTTTAGCTTTTGCAATTCTCTGGCCATGGCATGATTGATACCTGGATCCTGCATAAGACCTTGGTTAGTAGTATAAGAATTGTTAAAAGTGTTACCTCCCATTGGATTCAAGTTAGGAAGAATGGATGTTAATCCATATTGTTGAGGCTCTGGAAGGATCGAGGGACCAGTAGAGGCATTGGTCTGCATTGGAATAAAATCTCCCTGATGGACATCTGAACTTCCTGTTTGCAAACTCCTCAAGGATCCTGGCATCTGGAAGGATCCCTGAAACTGGGACGATCCTGGAACAAAAGAGGATCCTTGAACCTGGGATGATCCTGGAACAAAGGAGGATCCTTGAACCTGGGATGATCCTGGAACGAAGGAGGATCCTTGAACCTGGGATGATCCTGGAACAAAGGAGGATCCTTGAACCTGGGATGATCCTGGAACAAAGGAGGATCCTTGAACCTGGGATGATCCTGGAACAAAGGAGGATCCTTGAACCTGGGACGATCCTGGAACAAAGGAGGATCCTTGAAACTGCTGCATTCCTGAATATCCTCCTGAACTCGTGAGGGATCCCATATGCTGAGGATAGGATCCCGCTGGCTGGAAATATGAACCTGATGCCTGGGTCCTTGTTGTTGTTCCGTAGTGCACTCCTTTTGGTCCACCCACATATTGAATGTCTGGAACCACTGATGGCTGAGAAGTAATCACCGGAGTATCAAAATTCAAAGATCTGGGCATCAGTGGGGAACAATCCTCTGCCGTTTTCTTCTGTTTCTTGATTTCGTCAATCTCCCAGAGGATCCTTTCGTTGGTCTTATCCTGCTCTTGTGCATGATTCCTCATCTGCAAAATCAAGGCATAGAGATCATTAGTAGTAGGATTAGTTGAAACAGAAGAAGTAGGTGGTTTTGAGAAAATGGGAGTTGGTTTCTTCGCGGCATTCTCAGTATTCTTCTGGGATCCAGAAGGTGGTGGAGGCAAAGGAGGGACGCCTTGTGAAGAAGTGAATGAGGGCATCAAATTTGAAGTATTCTTCGCCGAGGAAGCCATTTGCTTGGTTGTAGTGAACCGGAATGAGCACAGAAATGCGTATTCTTCTAAGGACAAAGCACCAATTGCCCCACGGTGGGCGCCAAACTGTTTTGGTCAAAAAATCAGATGAGGATATTGCAACCAAACTCTAGATTACGGGGTATGATGCTTAAAATGTGTAACAATGATGAGGATCACTTTAATGTAAAATTGCACAAACAACACAAGGGTTTATACGGGGAAAAAGCCCTTGATCAAGAGTTGATCTTCGGCACAAAAAACCCCGGGTGATGGAAACTACCGATCACCAAGCTCAAATAAATGAATGAATGTTTACAACTTCGGATAGTAACGAGCTAGGTACAAGGATCACTACGGTGGAATGTGTAAAAAGTGTATGAAATTGCTAAGTGTTTGAACGAGAGCTTGTATGAGCGTTTGTACGAGTGTGTGTAACTGAGAAAATGACTAAGTGTTTTCTACTAGCTCGTTACTCCCTTTTTAAAATAGAAATAACCACCTAAACTAACTATCCGACTTTCGTGCCAAGCCTCCACGTTCTCCACAACGTCTATTTTTGGTCAAGCACGTGCAGAATAGTTTAGGAATATTCTCCAGGAATGTCGCCTAGACTTGGTCAAGCTTGTTATACCTGCGAGATAGTACAAAACATAAGTAAACAATCGTTAGTACGAGGATCCTTAAAGTGATCCGTGATCCTGATCCTGAAGCTCTTCTGAGGATCACCACCTGTCACAGAAGTAAGGATCACTAATTAGGATAACGTGTAAGGATCACAAATTGTTAGAAAATCCTCCCCTAACAGTTATATAATATCTGTTTACATCCGGGATGCTGATTCAGGATATTGGTAACATCCTGAATGGTATCCTCAGGATTACTAACGGATTATGTGCAGGTACGTGGGTTAGAAGCTATCAACGTTCACAAAGACTCAGTCCGCGGGAGACTCGGTCCAAATCGTTCAAATGAAGACGTTGAAGCCGTATTACTCGGTCAATAACGTTCACAATGGAATATTCGGAGTACCCCATATTTGTAGGGATTATTGTTTGTAATTCATTACTATAAATAGGTGGGTATACCAGATCGAATAGGACATCACATTTTTGCACTCGTTACACTCTAACACTCGCTCTCTAGCAAGCTTTCACTCTCACACAAAAAACATTGTAACACATAGCGATCTGGTCTATATCCTGCACTGTATCCTGAAGTTTAAGCAATAAGAAGAACAAGGCAGCTGCGATTGTCAGCTCCCGAGGTTTTATGCCGACGATCTAGATTGATCAAGGGCTTTCCTCGTACATCTCGTGTCATTTCCTTTACTTTTTGCTCATTGTTTGCTCATTGTTTGATCGTAGATACAGCTCAATATCCTGAGCCGTATCCTGAATACTGATTTTCTAAATAACTCAACAAGCATATTTTCTATACACTTTCTAGCACACTACCTCACATTACTAATTTGATCACTTAATTACTTCGGTAATTTTTGACCAAAACAGCTCATGAGGCTTGTATTGTATTTACCATAATGTTTTTGCGCTTACCAAAAGAAATTGCATGCACTTTGTAAAAAAAACACAAGAATAATAGAAACTTTGTTGTTTATTTCGGGATAAGGCGCAGAGGCCGTTACAAAGTCTATTAATATAAATATACGAGACTTAACTTACTCTATTTCTCGCCTCAGCTTGATAAGCTGTGTCATTCCGCGAGGAGATCATAGAGTTTCTTCTTAATTCTTCGCTTTCTTGCTCGGGCCTTCTTCGCCTCGAGTTATCTGTTTTATTTCCTTGCGCACGTTTTGTAATAGGTGAGTGAGCTCACCACTTTTAAGGGCCTTTTCTATTTCGGTGCGCAAAGAAATGCAATTGTTAGTGGTATGACCACTGTCCTTGTGGTAATCATAATATTGAGCTGGGTCTTGTCCCTGTTTGTTCTTCATGGGTATTGGAGGCTTAAACTGATAATCCTCAGTGCTTAAGACTTCCGCAGGAGTTTTGGTTAAGGGAGTCCATTGTCTCTCCCTGTTCTCTTGTTTGGCTTCTCTTTGCGCGGACAGTTTATTGATTGTGGCTCGAGCATCCTCGGATGAATAGTTCCCTGAGCTGGAATCACGCCAACCTTTCTTAAATCTTTTCCCGCTACCCGAGCCTAAATCTGAAGGTCGGTTGTGCGGTGGCGGAGGCCTGTTGGTAGTGAGATTCTTTTCTGTTTGAGCGTAAACCTTTGCCGCTGCCATCACTTTTTCCCAGCTCTTCGGGAGTCCTTCTGTCCCAGACAGGACTTTTATCATATCGTCGCACCTGACTGCATATTTGAATTGGGCGTGAATCAGCTGCTCATGGACGCTTCCAATATCCAATACCTCTTTGTTATATCGGGTAATAAAGTCTTCCAGACTTTCATCATCGTGACGCCAGATGTTCATTACATCCGATGTGTCGCGGATCGATCGCCTTTGTTGGCTGAAACGGGTCAGAAATTTTTCGCGTAGATCTCTCCATGACGTGATTTCTCCAACGGGCAAGTTATCGAACCAGATTCTTGTAGCGCCAGTAAGGGTTTGTACGAAGAGGTGGCACCATAATGGTAGGGTCCAGCCTCCGACTAACACTGCGCTTGTGAAAACTCTCAGATGATCGTCAGGGTCTGTCAATCCGTTGAACTTGCCTACGTTAGACGGCAGCTTTGCTTTCTCTAGCGGAGCCAGAGCTATTTCAGTAATAAATTTTGAGTTCTCCGCCGCTTCTGCAGGACGATAAATCAGGTCATAATTGTGCTCAGCCTCGGGGTTGTAGACCGCACGGGGTCTACACTTGTTGTGATTTGGCTGTAACCGACTAAACACGCTGGTACTTTCGCCGACACGGTAGGTTGAATCATATTCACTGGTGTGAATGCTCCGTTGAGGACCCAACCTGGTGTGAACTGATGGTCTCTGATGAGGATGTGACTCATCTCGATGTTCTCTTTGACGATTCTCTGATTGAGTATACTCGTATCTCGAAGGAGATCTGGAGTAAACCTCTGTGTCGTGGGATGGACCTTCACGTTGAGAAGCATGAGCACGGGATCCTGGCCTCCGTGATTGAGTTAGGGGAGCAGTTTGTGCACATAACTGTGTGTATACTGCATTTAGTGCTCCCTGAGACCTGGCGTACCAGGAGATTGGGGTTTCTCCTGGGGGCAGAAGTGAGTGCACAGGGATCTCTGGCTGTACCCCTGGGGTGATAGGTTCATTCACACGATTGGATTGTACCTCGTTGTCATCCGAGGCATCCTTTGGAATACCTTCAACCTGGAAGTTGTTACCGACATTCGGCCGAGGGCCGGTTTGCCGATGAGATGAAGTTTCTTCCATGCTCAAATGGAATCAAACGGGGGTAGGTCAAAAAACGAGAGAAAAACAGATGTAGCTAAATAGGCTTGAAGAAGTCTGTAGCCACCTATGTAGCTAAATGCTTGACATGTGCGCAAGTCAAAGCAGAACATCAAAAGCCGTCAGGTTTGCTACAACAGCCTGAACTTCCTACTTGGAAGTGGGAAATGGTAACTATGGATTTTATCACCAAGTTACCTAAGACAAGGAAAGGCAATGATACAATATGGGTGATAGTTGATAGACTGACTAAGTCAGCACATTTCTTACCCATCAAGGAGACTTATAGCTCCGACATGTTAGCCCAGTTATACGTGGATAAGATTGTAGCCTTACATGGCATACCTGTGTCTATTATCTCTGACAGAGATACTAGATACACGTCACATTTTTGGAAGAGTTTCCAGCAATCTTTGGGCACGTGTTTGAATTTTAGTACGGCTTACCATCCTCAGACAGACGGTCAGAGTGAGCGTACTATTCAAACTTTGGAAGACATGCTACGTGCATGTGTAATTGATTTAGGTGGTAGTTGGGCTAACCACCTGCCTTTGATTGAATTCTCCTACAACAATAGCTACCACACCAGCATAAAGGCTACGCCTTTTGAGGCCTTATATGGTAGAAAATGTAGAACGCCAGTTTGTTGGGCGGAAGTTGGAGATGTCCAATTATCAGGACCAGAGATAGTCTTTGAAACAACGGACAAGATTGTCCAGATTCGTGACCGTCTCAAAGCTGCCCGAGATAGGCAGAAGAGTTACGCAGATCCAAAGCGTAAAGCTTTTCACTTCAAAGTAGGTGACAAAGTGTTGCTTAAAGTATCACCCTGGAAGGGGGTGATGCGATTTGGTAAGAAAGGCAAGTTAAGCCCGAGATACATAGGACCTTTCGAGGTTATCGAACGTGTCGGGTCAGTTGCCTACAAATTAAACTTACCGGAAGAGCTCAGTGGAATTCACAATGTGTTCCACATCTGCAATCTGAAGAAGTGTTTCGCTGATGAATCACTGGTTATACCACATACAGATGAGAGCTTGAAATTTGTGGAAAAACCATTGTCGATTGAAGATCGACAGGTTAAGAAGCTTCGAAGGAAGCATGTACCTATTGTAAAGGTAAAATGGGATGCCCGTAGAGGTCCCGAATATACGTGGGAGGTTGAATCCACGATGAAAGAAAAGTACCCTTATTTATTTCAGTAAATCTCGGGTCGAGATTTATTTTAAGGGGGTGAGGATGTAACACCTCGAAAATTCACGTCCTATAATGTGTTGACACGTGTCATATGTTTGAACGTGTGAAAGAATGTTCTGAAAGGACTAAAGTTGACAATCATGGAAAGTATGTTAATATACGAGTTCTAAATGTCAACAGTGAATAATTATATTGTACATTAACCAGTGTTGCAAAAGTCGGATTCCTCGGCCGAGTACTCGGCGAGTACTCGGTCCTCGGACCTCCACCTTGGCGACTTCCTCCTAGGCGGTCTCAACTAGTCGGCCTCGGGAGTACTCGGTCCTAGTCAGCGCCTAGTCGGCCTAGTCGGAGCCTAGTCGGCCTAGTCGGAGCCTAGTCGGCCTAGTCGGTCTAGGCGGTCAACGTGGTTTGTTGACTTTTAATCGGTCAAACTCGGTCAAAATCGGCCTACTCGGCCTTGTACTCGGACTACTCGGCCTTGTACTCGGACTACTCGGCCTTGTACTCAGACTAGTCGGACTTGTATTCAGAATATTTGAACTTTAAACATGTTTCATTTTAAATTATACCCAGTTGACATGAATTATGCTTATTTTAACACATAAATAATATATAACAATTAATTTTCTTTATATTTACCATGTCCGCGTACTCCCCGAGTACTCCGATTACTCCCAACTCCCCAGTCGGCCGACTAGGGACCGCCTAGCGACTTTTACAACACTGACATTAACCCTACATGATTCTCATACCTTCAAACGAATAAATCATGGATCATACGGAGCTAAATATGAAAGAAAGTGAGAGATTACAAACTACAGGGGTTAAATGTGTCAACATGTTTAAGTTATACCTCTGAGTGACCTTTTGACAAACCCAAAGCTTTGTAACGGTTAATTATGCTCACTAGAATATACGATACAAATTTCATAAAGTTTCGTTATCGTATGAGCAAGTTGTGATCAAATTCGTACGCGAGGGGTTAAAGCGTCAACGTTGAAGTTTAGGACTCTTTCGGATGACAATAAAGTTAACCGAGGACTAAACAAATTGGGTATATGTCCTAAAGCCCTTATACGTCAAGTAGGAGGGTTCATAGTGCAAGAAATGAAGTCTATGCAAAGTTTTGAAGAGCCAAGGATCAAGAGATAAAAATCTAAAAATTCTGATTTGTGCAGAAGAGGCGTCGCGCCACGCGAAGCCCCAGGGGGGGGGGTCTTCGCGTCACGCGAGGGTCTACCAGTTCCGATTTTCTTGGGTTTTGCCTGCTAAGTGCTTTCTGCTCGACCTTTACCCGAATTTCCTCATCTTGGACGACCCCTAGGCACCCCCTAAGCACTAGGGACACTTGTTAGTGAGTTATGGTCAGTGGTAGACTTGTGTGTCAACATTTTGTGGTGATTAAATCACTATATAAAGGACCCTTGTTGCAACAAGTTCTTCACACCTTTCTCTTGCACTTCTGATCATTCTTGGAGCTCCAAAGCAGACTCAAGTGGTCATAATTCGTGCATAAGACTCTTGTAAGTTCACTTAACCTTTCTTAGTTAAGTTTTTGCTTAGTTTAAGCTTAAAAGTCAAACCGTCGTAATTAACGGTTGACTTAACGATTAATCATTGTTACTCCAGTGATTAGTCGAAGTGAAAGTAGTTATAAGTTGGTAATTATGTGGGTAATAAACCCTCAAAAGGGGTCCCCCTGATTCCCATTCTAACTAGGTCAAATGTCGGGTCAAACTTGTTAATAAAAAGTCAACAGGATACTTAAATTCTAATTTATGCATAATTAGCAATGTAGAACACATACAACCTGTTTGATCATTAATATAACTTGGTAATTAGTGTAAGAACATGTCTAAACATGTTCAACCCGACAATTTACTGTTTAGACCCGGTTCGGGACTGAAAGTCGCAAAGCTTTGACTTTTTCTTTGACTTCAGTTCTGACCCGTTTTGGTATGTTTTAGAAATACCTTAGAGCCTTATTTGGACCAGGTAACATGCTTGTATAACCCTCTGTGATTATACACCATGGTTCATAAGTTAACCAATTAATATGCATGATTCCGTTAATTGCTCATATGTTGACCATTATGCCCTTTTCACCTTAAAATGTGATTTGTGAAAATGTAAAAGTGTAGAAACCTTAGTTACTGATATATAAACTTGTATGCAAAGTTTGACATCAGTTTGAGGTCTAGATTGAGAGTTATGCTCATTAGCGTAATTAAGAAGCTTTGTGTTAACTAAACGGCGTAATTAGCGTATAGCCTAGTTAAGCCTACTTTTTGATATCAAACTTAATACCCACTGATGTAATATATTATTTTGGGATTTTTGAAGATTTTTATTTAATTATAGGCTGAGCATAACTTATAGTCGTAGGCTTAATCCGGTAATTGTCGGTTTTGCCCTTACGGGCTATAAAATGAGTTTTACACATCTAATTGACTCCAAACCTTTTGCTACTGATCACATATGATAAATAAATTATTTTAAGCCTTCTGGAATAGTAAAAATATCAGCTTTATGTATCAAACCCGGAATTGGCTTCTAATCGCCTTATTAAGCGTTTTTAACGCATAGTATGTACTAAAACTATTTTAAACATACAAGGGTTGATACCTACTGATATTTGAGGCAAGTTATAATATTTTAATAGTAAGCAAAAGTTGTTTAACTCAGACTTCAGTTTTGAGCTTTACGGCTTATGTGAAATTACCAAAATGCCCCTACGGTGCATAGTTTGGTTATAATTGATAAAATTCACATATATACCTTACCCTACTGTTATAACTTAGTAAAATAAGTATTTTTGCTGATTATATCAGACCTGTAACTCAGGTAAATACTTAAACTCTTTTATAACCTTTTAAATGACCAAACTACCCCTACGAGGCATAGTTTGTGTTTAAAATCGTTTCGGGCATAATAAAAGACATCTTATTGATGTCACAACATATATGAAGCATATTAACTTAGGAAAACCTGTAAATGGCTCATATGAATACCCGTTACGCTTATTACGCGTTCGGTTCGGTTTATGTAACTAGTTTACATAAATTAGCCTAAACGGGTCAAACCTTATCGGTTTTATCTCAAAATCCAGAATGTGTATGAAATACCCATATTAAGCAAGTCTCCGAACTTGGCGGGTCTAAATCACATTCTATCCGGTCTTCGCTTAATCGTGCGTACGAGCCGTATCTTTGAAACTAACCGGTCTAAGCTTTAGCTTAATTAAAGACCCGTTAGGATTCTAATAGGTTATTATAAACCTTTGTTCCAGAATAGGAGACCAGTAAAAGCTACGTGCATTTTGCTTATTGTGATTATTACATTACTCAGGTAAATACTTTTAACTTATTTTCCCTATACGGGCTTGGGTTACGGTATATAGAATACCGCTTGATCGGGCATCAAATCTTCCATCGTTGGGTGGTTAATTGAATAATTTGATCGGCTCGTTTAAACAGTCTTGTTTACTTAAAGCCTTTGGGGGGTTAATGACCATGTCCCGGATATCCTTGGCATCATTTTACGAAATGACACAATTGCACATTTCTAAACTTTCGAGTCTAGACATATAACATAGGACAAATTCCACTTTGTTTTGTTTTGTTTTGTCCTTTATTTATATATATATTCTTGTCGTTATCTTATGTTGTATTAACAGGTTTAAAAATGCCGCCAAGATTCTTTCGAAGAAGAGGAAGAGGCAAGGGGCCAGTCACCGCCCCCAATGATAATGAAGCTGGACCTTCGCATATGCGAGCTCCATCTACCACGGAGAGTGACGATCCTCGGCAGAACCGGAGGAACCTCTTTGAGCCGGCTAGACGGTCGGTCTCACACAGTTCAACACCTCCTGTTCATAACCCTTATGGGCCACAGCCGGAGTATGAGCCCAACAACCCTCAACCTTCCTACATACCCTTACAGCGATCCTTATCGCACAATTCCTTTGGTGACCCTACACCTGTTTTTAGGGGCCGGTTTAACCCGGCAAATTTTATACAAGAACCGGTGGGTTTTAACCCATTGGGACCGGAGGACCACTTCTCGGGAGACAACGCTATGGATATGGACGAGGACACGGATCCCGTCGAACCTGCCAGTGGTACACCGAACCATCCCATTGAGATTTTGGATGGCTCTTCTTTTCACGGATCACCCTACGGTGGTCCAGACAGCTTTCAGGCGAGGTTTACTCAGCACGAGTGGTACTTCACACCCTCGCATCATTCGTCGCCACATCAGCAGCAGCAGCAGCAGGATCCCTCTGTGGATTCACGATTCGTGGCAGTCACGCCACCGCCTCCACCACCACCAGTTCAGCCGGCACCTCCACAACCGCCGAGGCGTAGGAGAACCGGAGCGCGGATGTCCGTGCGAGGAGGAGACTTCCATTTTAGCTCTCCTCGACAATCAAGTGGCAGTCACTATCCGCCACATCAAGAAGATCCACAAATGGGTGGACCTTCAAACCCCGTTGCACAGCAACCACCGCCGATGGGTTTTGACAACCCGATTCCAGCATACACGGGTTCTATGGTGTACAACCCTTTTGAACAACCAGCTCACACCAACTACGGTTACGCTGAAGCCGACCCCTACATGGTAGCGGCAAATTACAACGCCTTTAACCCAGAAGGACCCTATGGCGCTCCTTGGGGAGTTGGGTACCCAACTCATGGGTACCAGATACCGGCCAGACCTATTATTCGGACGCAATCGCAGCCGCCAAGGTTCTCCCCACCAGAGCGTGAGGAAATTCTTCAGAGACTGGATCAGGTTGAGCGAGACTTTCACCGCGACCGCAGGGAGAGACAGAGCTTCTTCCAAGGATTGACAAGCTTGATCAAAGGGAAGAGCAAGAAGGACCACTGAATCCTTCCAATTGTTGTTGAGCCCCTGCGTGGGCAAGTCTTGCTGTATAAACCCCTGCGAGGGTATGCTTGTTTGTTTTGGCCCCTGCGTGGGTCTATCTTTCTATTAACCCCTACGAGGGTATGTTATTGTTTAAGTCCCTGCGTGGACTATTATGTATTTGTGTAAGTCCCTGCGTGGACTATTATGATGTTGTTATTAAGCCCCTACGTGGGTAAGTCCTTGTTTAAACCCCTGCGAGTGTAAGTTTGTTTATTAAAAAGTCCCGTTTAGGGCGACGTGTAACCTTTTAATAAATTAATGGAATGTAAGTTTATAAATTTCATTTTTGCTATTATCTGCATAAATATATTATATGAAATAAATAAATTAAAATCATTCCTTTTTGATAAAAATCTGCCTAATAATTATTGAATAAGAATCTTAAGAGTGAAACCTAGCCTGAGTGTCCTTATAAAGACCTGGCCATGATGGTAAGACCTGTTTAAAAGATTCAAATCCCTGTTAACATCTGTAAACATGTTAACACTCCTGGCAGATGTGAATTGATAAAAATCACACACGTCATTTATATAAGGATTTTTTTTAAAGATTCCTAACCCAACTTAATGATCTCTGAATCATGGGTTTAGATCATCAACTAAGATGATCATATTTTGACCATACGTGGTAATATAATGCCTACGGGCCTTGGTCATTTCTACATGAGCCAAAAGACAGTGGTAGCGATGACTCCCTGTCAGAAAAAGGTAATGAACTATGTTCAAACCTTCATGCCTCGATTCTCTGAAATCATGGCTTATATCATCCTATAAGATGATCATATTATAAACATCCCTTAGAAGGGAAGTGCCTACGGGCTATAGTTAATGTCCTCTGAGACTAAAGACAGTGGTAGCTATGACTCCCTGTCAGAGAAGGTAATGAACTATGATTCAAACCTTAAAGCCGTAATTCTCTGAAATCATGGCTTATGATTTAAATTGTCCTTGTGACTAGGCCTTATGTGCTAAATATGTATTGTTATTGTTTATAATTAGGATAAATTATAATAGAAATCCTAATTAAATACGATTAATAAATTAACCAAATATGGTCTCTGTTTACCATGGTTAATGAATTACCCTAAGGGGCAATTCCATAATAAACTCCCAAATAAACTATTGTCCTTGTTTTTTGTAACAGTTCAATTAAAATGGCTAACTCAGACGAAATTAATAGCCATCCAGTGGAGAATATTGATAACGCCCGGATTAATCTAACGGGTGCTGAATTGAAAGCGTTGGTAGATGACGCTGTTACAAAGGCATTGGAGCGGCAGTACGAAGAGTATAGTGGGACTCGGAGTAGGACTCTATCTACACCGCATTCGAAGCCTCCTTCCAAGAAGGATGAACCCAAGAAAGATGATGATAGACTCTCCTCAAACCACCACAGTGCTCCATCTCAACAGATTGTTGTGAATCAAGGACCCCGTGACAAGGGTTGCTCTTATAAATATTTTGTTTCTTGCAAACCCCGGGATTTCACTGGGGAGAAGGGAGCCATTGACTGTATGACGTGGCTGGATGAGATGGATACAGTTGTGGATATCAGCGGATGCGCTGAGAGGGATGTGGTCAAGTTTGTGTCGCAATCATTCAAGGGTGAAGCTTTATCCTGGTGGAGATCACTGATTCAAGCCACCGGGAAAATCCCATTGTACAACATGTCATGGGATCAATTCGTTGCCCTCATCAGGGAGAATTACTGCCCCCAGCATAAGGTTGAGAAGATAGAGTCTGATTTTCTATCGTTGGTGATGACAAACCTTGACTGTCAAGCTTACCTCACGAGCTTCAACACAATGTCCCGGTTGGTTCCGTATCTGGTGACCCCGGAACCAAAAAGAATAGCTCGTTTTATCGGTGGTTTAGCCCCCGAGATAAAGGCAAGCGTGAAGGCTTCTCGGCCAGCTACTTTTAGATCTGTAGCTGACATATCTTTGTCCCTCACCTTGGATGCGGTCAGGCAAAGATCGCTGAGGAATAAGGATGCTGAGAAGAGAAAACGTGAAGATGATAGTTCACGGAGGTCGAGCAAGAAGCACCGTGGAAACGGTGACAACAAGAAGGGATCTGAGTCAAGGAAAGATGGGCATCAGTCTGGTGAGAAGCCCAAGTGCAAGTTTTGCAAGAAACAGCACTTTGGAAAGTGCAGACTCGAGTCGAACTCTCAGACCCAGTCGAAAACTTTTACCTGTGGTATATGCAAGTCCAAAGACCACAAGACCTTGGATTGCAAAAAGCTGAAAGACGCAATGTGCTACCGTTGCAATGAAAAGGGGCACATTAAAACCAACTGCCCTAAATACGCCAAGAAGCCTGAAGAGGCTAAGAAGACCAATGCTAGGGTCTTCAGGATGGATGCGAAGGAAGCGGTACTTGACGATAATGTGATTACAGGTACTTTCCTTGTAAATGATGTCTATGCAAGAGTACTTTTTGATTCAGGCGCTGATAAGTCTTTCATAGATCATAAGTTTCGCAAATTGCTGAATTTACCTGTCAAAACCTTGAGTATAAATTATGAGGTAGAGTTAGCAGATGGAACCATAGAAACCGTCTCAACTGTGTTAGATGGATGTGTTATATCCATTAAGAACCACTATTTTCCTCTGTCCCTACTCCCCTTTAAGTTAGCCGGTTTTGACATCGTGTTAGGCATGGACTGGTTATCTTTTAACCAAGCCCAAATTGTCTGTAACAAGAAACTAGTGGTGATTAAGACTTCGTCGGGTGAGTCGCTTACCATTCGGGGAGATACCCAATATGGACTGCCTGAGCAAGTGACTATGCTCAAGGCTTCTAAGTGCTTAAAGAAGGGTTGTGTCATCTACATGGCACAAGTGATCATTGATGAACTGAAACCCAAGATTGAAGACATCCCTGTCATTTCTGAATACCCTGAAGTGTTTCCGGAAGAACTACCTGGTTTGCCACCAGATAGGCAAGTGGAATTCAGGATTGATATCATCCCCGGAGCAGCACCAGTTGCTAGAGCACCTTATAGGTTGGCACCAACGGAGATGAAAGAATTGAGGAAACAGCTAGATGAATTGCTAGCCAAAGGTTTCATTAAACCTAGTTTGTCTCCTTGGGGAGCGCCAGTCCTATTTGTCAAGAAGAAGGATGGATCGATGCATCTGTGCATCGACTATCGTGAGCTTAATAAGGTCACGATAAAGAATAGATATCCTTTACCCAGGATCGACGATTTGTTCGATCAGTTACAAGGGGCAAGTTATTTCTCGAAGATTGACTTGAGGTCAGGCTACCATCAACTGAAGGTTAGAGATGAAGACGTACACAAAACTGCATTTAGAACTCGTTATGGTCATTACGAGTTCCTAGTGATGCCTTTTAGGCTCACTAATGCACCTGCCGCGTTCATGGATCTCATGAATCGCGTCTGCAAGCCTTACTTAGACAAGTTCGTCATCGTTTTCATCGACGACATCCTTATCTACTCGAAGAATCAAGCTGACCATGAGAAACACCTTCGATGTATTCTCAAACTCCTGCATCATGAGAAACTCTATGCCAAATTCTCTAAATGTGAATTCTGGCTTCGTGAAGTCCAATTTCTTGGACATGTGGTTAGTGAATGCGGCATCCAAGTGGATCCCGCTAAAGTTGAAGCAGTTATGAACTGGCAAGAGCCAAAGACGCCTACGGAGATTCGTAGCTTCCTGGGATTGGCAGGATATTACAGGCGTTTTATCAAAAAAATTTCAAGGATTGTTGCACCCCTAACCTCCTTAACTAAGAAGAAGGTTAAGTTTGTTTGGGGCCCTAAGCAGCAAGAGTCCTTTGATATCCTAAAACAAAAGTTGAGCAACGCCCCAGTACTGATATTGCCAGAAGGAATAGAAGATTTCATGGTTTATTGCGATGCATCGCACACTGGCATGGGGTGTGTGCTTATGCAGAAAGGCAAGGTTATTGCCTATGCATCACGACAGTTGAAGGTTCATGAAAATAATTACACCACCCACGACTTGGAGTTGGGTGCCGTTGTATTCGCACTAAAACTGTGGAGGCATTATTTATATGGAATAAAGTGTGTGATCTATTCTGATCACAAGAGCCTCCAGCACCTGTTTAATCAGAAGGATTTAAACATGAGGCAGCGCCGTTGGATGGAGACTTTAAATGATTATGATTGTGAAATCAGATACCATCCCGGCAAGGCGAATGTAGTTGCCGATGCCTTGAGTCGAAAGGAAAGGGTGAAACCCATCCGAATCAATGCCAAGCGCATGGAAATAAAGAACAGTTTGACTGAATGGTTGTTAGCTGCACAGAAGGAAGCTGTGTTGGAAGCTAACTATCCTAATGAAAAGCTAGGAGTAACTGAGGAGCAGTTATCTCTTGGCAAAGACGGAATTCTGAGATTAAATGGACGAATATGGGTTCCAATTTATGGAGGATTTCGAGATGTTATCCTCCAGGAAGCCCATAGTTCCAAATATTCCGTTCATCCTGGAGCTGATAAGATGTACCAGGATCTAAGGGCAAACTATTGGTGGATAGGCTTGAAGAAGTCTGTAGCCACCTATGTAGCTAAATGCTTGACATGTGCGCAAGTCAAAGCAGAACATCAAAAGCCGTCAGGTTTGCTACAACAGCCTGAACTTCCTACTTGGAAGTGGGAAATGGTAACTATGGATTTTATCACCAAGTTACCTAAGACAAGGAAAGGCAATGATACAATATGGGTGATAGTTGATAGACTGACTAAGTCAGCACATTTCTTACCCATCAAGGAGACTTATAGCTCCGACATGTTAGCCCAGTTATACGTGGATAAGATTGTAGCCTTACATGGCATACCTGTGTCTATTATCTCTGACAGAGATACTAGATACACGTCACATTTTTGGAAGAGTTTCCAGCAATCTTTGGGCACGCGTTTGAATTTTAGTACGGCTTACCATCCTCAGACAGACGGTCAGAGTGAGCGTACTATTCAAACTTTGGAAGACATGCTACGTGCATGTGTAATTGATTTAGGTGGTAGTTGGGATAACCACCTGCCTTTGATTGAATTCTCCTACAACAATAGCTACCACACCAGCATAAAGGCTGCGCCTTTTGAGGCCTTATATGGTAGAAAATGTAGAACGCCAGTTTGTTGGGCGGAAGTTGGAGATGTCCAATTATCAGGACCAGAGATAGTCTTTGAAACGACGGACAAGATTGTCCAGATTCGTGACCGTCTCAAAGCTGCCCGAGATAGGCAGAAGAGTTACGCAGATCCAAAGCGTAAAGCTTTTCACTTCGAAGTAGGTGACAAAGTGTTGCTTAAAGTATCACCCTGGAAGGGGGTGATGCAATTTGGTAAGAAAGGCAAGTTAAGCCCGAGATACATAGGACCTTTCGAGGTTATCGAACATGTCGGGTCAGTTGCCTACAAATTAAACTTACCGGAAGAGCTCAGTGGAATTCACAATGTGTTCCACATCTGCAATCTGAAGAAGTGTTTCGCTGATGAATCACTGGTTATACCACATACAGATGTGCATATAGATGAGAGCTTGAAATTTGTGGAAAAACCATTGTCGATTGAAGATCGACAGGTTAAGAAGCTTCGAAGGGAGCATGTACCTATTGTAAAGGTAAAATGGGATGCCCGTAGAGGTCCCGAATATACGTGGGAGGTTGAATCCACGATGAAAGAAAAGTACCCTTATTTATTTCAGTAAATCTTGGGTCGAGATTTATTTTAAGGGGGTGAGGATGTAACACCTCGAAAATTCACGTCCTATAATGTGTTGACACGTGTCATATGTTTGAACGTGTGAAAGAATGTTCTGAAAGGACTAAAGTTGACAATCATGGAAAGTATGTTAATATACGAGTTCTAAATGTCAACAGTGAATAATTATATTGTACATTAACCCTACATGATGCTCATACCTTCAAACGAATAAATCATGGATCATACGGAGCTAAATATGAAAGAAAGTGAGAGATTACAAACTACAGGGGTTAAATGTGTCAACATGTTTAAGTTATACCTCTGAGTGACCTTTTGACAAACCCGAAGCTTTGTAACGGTTAATTATGCTCACTAGAATATACGATATAAATTTCATAAAGTTTCGTTATCGTATGAGCAAGTTGTGATCAAATTCGTACGCGAGGGGTTAAAGCGTCAACGTTGAAGTTTAGGACTCTTTCGGATGACAATAAAGTTAACCGAGGACTAAACAAATTGGGTATATGTCCTAAAGCCCTTATACGTCAATTAGGAGGGTTCATAGTGCAAGAAATGAAGTCTATGCAAAGTTTTGAAGAGCCAAGGATCAAGAGATAAAAATCTAAAAATTCTGATTTGTGCAGAAGAGGCGTCGCGCCACGCGAAGCCCCAGGGGGGGGGGGGTCTTCGCGTCACGCGAGGGTCTACCAGTTCCGATTTTCTTGGGTTTTGCCTGCTAAGTGCTTTCTACTCGACCTTTAACCGAATTTCCTCATCTTGGACGACCCCTAGGCACCCCCTAAGCATTAGGGACACTTGTTAGTGAGTTATGGTCAGTGGTAGACTTGTGTGTCAACATTTTGTGGTGATTAAATCACTATATAAAGGACCCTTGTTGCAACAAGTTCTTCACACCTTTCTCTTGCACTTCTGATCATTCTTGGAGCTCCAAAGCAGACTCAAGTGGTCATAATTCGTGCATAAGACTCTTGTAAGTTCACTTAACCTTTCTTAGTTAAGTTTTTGCTTAGTTTAAGCTTAAAAGTCAAACCGTCGTAATTAACGGTTGACTTAACGATTAATCATTGTTAGTCCAGTGATTAGTCGAAGTGAAAGTAGTTATAAGTTGGTAATTATGTGGGTAATAAACCCTCAAAAGGGGTCCCCCTGATTCCCACTCTAACTAGGTCAAATGTCGGGTCAAACTTGTTAATAAAAAGTCAACAGGATACTTAAATTCTAATTTATGCATAATTAGCAATGTAAAACACATACAACCTGTTTGATCATTAATATAACTTGGTAATTAGTGTAAGAACATGTCTAAACATGTTCAACCCGACAATTTACTGTTTAGACCCGGTTCGGGACTGAAAGTCGCAAAGCTTTGACTTTTGCTTTGACTTCAGTTCTGACCCGTTTTGGTATGTTTTAGAAATACCTTAGAGCCTTATTTGGACCAGGTAACATGCTTGTATAACCCTCTGTGATTATACACCATGGTTCATAAGTTAACCAATTAATATGCATGATTCCGTTAATTGCTCATATGTTGACCATTATGCCCTTTTCACCTGAAAACGTGATTTGTGAAAATGTAAAAGTGTAGAAACCTTAGTTACTGATATATAAACTTGTATGCAAAGTTTGACATCAGTTTGAGGTCTAGATTGAGAGTTATGCTCATTAGCGTAATTAAGAAGCTTTATGTTAACTAAACGGCGTAATTAGCGTATAGCCTAATTAAGCCTACTTTTTGATATCAAACTTAATACCCACTGATGTAATATATTATTTTCGGATTTTTGAAGATTTTTATTTAATTATAGGCTGAGCATAACTTATAGTCGTAGGCTTAATCCGGTAATTGTCGGTTTTGCCCTTACGGGCTATAAAATGAGTTTTACACATCTAATTGACTCCAAACCTTTTGCTACTGATCACATATGATAAATAAATTATTTTAAGCCTTCTGGAATAGTAAAAATATCAGCTTTATGTATCAAACCCGGAATTGGCTTCTAATCGCCTTATTAAGTGTTTTTAACGCATAGTATGTACTAAAACTATTTTAAACATACAAGGGTTGATACCTACTGATATTTGAGGCAAGTTATAATATTTTAACAGTAAGCAAAAGTTGTTTAACTCAGACTTCAGTTTTGAGCTTTACGGCTTATGTAAAATTACCAAAATGCCCCTACGGTGCATAGTTTGGTTATAATTGATAAAATTCACATATATACCTTACCCTACTGTTATAACTTAGTAAAATAAGTATTTTTGCTGATTATATCAGACCTGTAACTCAGGTAAATACTTAAACTCTTTTATAACCTTTTAAATGACCAAACTACCCCTACGGGGCATAGTTTGTGTTTAAAATCGTTTCGGGCATAATAAAAGACATCTTACTGATGTCACAACATATATGAAGCATATTAACTTAGGAAAACCTGTAAATGGCTCATATAAGTACCCGTTACGCTTATTACGCGTTCGGTTCGGTTTATGTAACTAGTTTACATAAATTAGCCTAAACGGGTCAAACCTTATCGGTTTTATCTCAAAATCCAGAATGTGTATGAAATACCCATATTAAGCAAGTCTCCGAACTTGGCGGGTCTAAATCACATTCTATCCGGTCTTCGCTTAATCGTGCGTACGAACCGTATCTTTGAAACTAACCGGTCTAAGCTTTAGCTTAATTAAAGACCCGTTAAGATTCTAATAGGTTATTATAAACCTTTGTTCCAGAATAGGAGACCAGTAAAAGCTACGTGCATTTTGCTTATTGTGATTATTACATTACTCAGGTAAATACTTTTAACTTATTTTCCCTATACGGGCTTGGGTTACGGTATATAGAATACCGCTTGATCGGGCATCAAATCTTCCATCGTTGGGTGGTTAATTGAATAATTTGATCGGCTTGTTTAAACAGTCTTGTTTACTTAAAGCCTTTGAGGGGTTAATGACCATGTCCCGGATATCCTTGGATCATTTTACGAAATGGCCACGACTTAAGCGCGGGGTGTAGGCGTACACCTGTCAGTGCACAAAAGAATAATGTGGTGTGTCTATTGATCTTTAACCCGGTACGTCCGGGCTACTGAACGCACAAGGAACATGTAATTCGTTCACAAGATTATATATTTAAATAATTCTCCCAAGTTATAAAATGTTTATGCCACGTGCATCCAAATCAATTTTTAAATCATTTTTAAAATGAGTCAGTTGATTGTATTTACCAGTGTAAACTGACGTATTTTCCCAAAAAGATTAAATGCAGGTACTAAGCGTAATTGGCTGGGATTTCTCCTTAGCATCAATAGAAGTCTCGCAAGCTTAAGATGCCTACAGTCTGTTGAACTATTATTTATTTTTTATCCTTCTGTGGACGAACCTTCAAATATTGTGATACACGATATTACAATATTATTAAAGTTGAATTATATCTTTCAATTTGCTTCCGCTGTGCATATTTATATATTGTGTTGTTTGACTATTATGTTGCCAACCACGTCACGATACTCCCCTACCGGGCCCACCGGTGACACGTGGAAATCGGGGTGTGACAATTCTTGCCACCACAAAAATGTTTTCTTCCTCCCATTCTCCGATAATTAAAGCATCATCAGCGTAAAGTAGATGAGAAATGATCGGCCCCTCGTTGGGAAGACTGACTCCCTTGAATCTCCCAGACTCACAAGCCCTAGAAATCAATCGAGAAAGAGCTTCCATCACAATTAAGAAGAGAAAAGGAGATAACAGATCGCCTTGCCTCAAACCTTTTTGGCACTGGAACTCGAAAGTAGGAGACCCATTGACCAAAACAGAAGATCTAGCTGAAGAGAGAATCCCTTTAACCCATTTACACCAAGCCTGAGAAAATCCCATTTGAGACATAACTTCCACTAGAAAGCCCCAATTGACGTTGTCGTATGCTTTCTCGAAATCAATCTTGAAAATAAACGCTTTTTTCCCCGCTTTTTTCAACCAGGACCAGATCTCACTTAACATTAACGGACTATCCAGGATAAACCTCCCTTGAACAAAGGCCGATTGAGAATCCGAGATGACTTTGCCAATGTAGTTCTTCACACGAGATGCTAACACCTTCGAAATAACTTTGCTTATGATCCCAACAAGGTTAATGGGCCTATAATCCCTCAGACTTAAAGGATCTTTCTTTTTTGGGGATAAGGGTTATAAAGGACGTACTGCAACTCTTATCAATAGAACCCGATTCGTGAAAATAACACAAAATATCTTTCAAGTCTTCTTCAAAGAACCTCCAAAAGAACCTCAGAAATTTAAAATTAAAACCATCAGGACCAGGGGCTTTATCGACTCCACATTCAAACACGGCCTCTTTAATCTCCTTCGAAGAGAATTGACCCGATAAAGCTAAAGCGTCGTCTTCGGATAATTTCTTCACCCCATAGCAACTTCCAACCGGCCTCGAAGTAACTCTCTCAGAAAAATGGTTTCTGAAAAACCTGAGAATTTCTTTTTTAATGAACTTGGGCTTAGAAATCCACTGACCATCAACATTTAAACCCGGAATACCGTTGGTACACTTTCTGTTATTAATCAATCTATGAAAGAAGGCAGAGTTTTCGTCCCCATCGATGGCCCACCGACACTGGGACCTTTGTTTCAAGTCCATATTCTCATGTCGAACCGACTCGCATATATTCTTAAAACATTCAGTCTTAATCCAAACCTCCTCTTCTGACAGATCCCTGGACTCACAAAACGAATCGATCAGCTCCAATTCCTCTTTGTTTCTATTGAACTCCTCCTTTTGTTTAGAGACAAGATCTCTCCTCCATTCCTTTATTTTATCTCTAATATGCTTGAATTTGTTGGTTAGAATGACATCCGGCAGGCTCCCCACTTTCTCGTAAGACCCCACCGCATTCTCGACAACACTCACAAAACCCTCTTTTTCAATCCATGAATTGAAAAACCTAAAAGGTTTAGCACCAAAATTCTTACTATCCACAACTAACAGCAATGGACAGTGATCAGAGCACAGTCTAGGAAGATCCCTTAGAAAAGCGTTAGGCCACGCATTAAAAAACTCTTTAGAGACAAAAACCCGATCAATCTTACTCAATTTGTTGGAATTAGGGGCAAGGAAAGTAAACCTGCGATCCCTCATGTAGTACTCAACCAACTCTGCCGAATCAATAAAACCGTTAAAATCAAGAGCACAAGAACTATTAAAAACAGAATTTTTCCTCTCTTCCGGGATTCTAACTGCATTAAAATCACCAAGCAGAACCCATTGACCGAAGCCCAAACCCATAACCTCTAAGATGGAATCCCAAACCAATTTTTTGTCTGTGACACGATGAGGGACATACACGTTAATAACGTTCAGAGCCTGATTACTACCCACCAAATGACCTTGAATGACAAGATAATCTCTATGTTTAGACACACCCAGAAGCCTAAAAACTGAAGGATCCCATAAGCAAGTCAAACCCCCAGATCTGCCCGAAGCCCCCACAAATTCCATAGAAAAATCATTGCTACCCCAAAAATTAGAAGCACGAGCCTGCCTAACCTCTTCGAACTGAGTCTCCTGAATGACGATGAAGCTAACCTTGTGTTCCTACCTCAATCTCTTGATCCACCCAGCTTTACACTCGGACCCCATACCTCTGATATTAATAGATAAGAAGTTCATAGTTTCTTGGATCGAACACCTTCTTCCGAGATTATATCCGATATCAGTTCCTGGTGCCGCCCAAGATCCACACCTACTTCACAGGCCAACTCAATAGTATTCTCTGCTTCCTTTCTAATCAGCTCCTCTAAGGAAAAAGGGATCACTCCCAAGATCCACCACAGGGTCGTTACCATCAACATGGAGATCAACCTGAGCCGAGCTCAAAACACCATCAGGGAGAACGACAGCTTCCTCTTGGGCTTCAACATTCAAATCCAAAGGGTTTTCCAGATCGCCAAGTCTGGGATGGAGAGCCTCCTCAGCTAAAGATTCCACCGAATCCAAATTTCCAAGAGGGTATGACCACTGCTCCTCCGATCTCCTCCTTTTCTTAGTCTTGGGCTCCCCAGATTTAGTACCTGAATTGTCTTGGGCCTGGACATTACCCCCATTTTTCTTTTTGTAACCCCTGGCCCTTTTAGGTGGTCCATCAGGGTTAGTAATAGAAGGCCCAACTCCATCTATTAAACCAAAATTGTCATTAATACCAAGAACCTTGACCCCACTGCCCCTTAAAGAATTAGCCGCCAAAGAGGGACCCACGCCATCTCCCAAAACGGCCCCACCTTCATCATTGCTCTGAACCGAAGTCCCAAAATTTGCAGATTCCCCAGAGGGACCCACCACCTTCTCATTATTGCCGACATTAAAGAGAGAATCCCCATGCCCAATCTCCTCCTCTTGCATGGGAAAAACACCCATCACATTAACAGGCGACTCTTTGTCATCCTCCACCCCTATCGTCTTCTGAGTCTCTCCACCTTCCCCTAACTCGGAGTTTACCATGTCCACGACCGGAGAAGACATCATCGGAGAGTCGGCCGGCGGGGTATCACAATCCTCTCCTTCCAAACAATCGGGGACCCAGGCATCTTAGTCTTCTTCCACCCAAACCCTAAAGTTCCTATCTTTCCACTTTAAAGACACAACCTCTCTGATTCTCTGAGCCTCACCGGTTAACACCCCAATCTTAAAAACAGAAAGATCACTGTCCTCGAACAAAGATTTAGGAATATGTAGGACTTTACCGAACAGTTCTCCAATCTGCATCAGAACTTCAGGCTCCAAAAGGTGAAGAGGTATGCCATGTAAAATGTGCCATGCCACCCTTTCCATAGGTAAAGACTGCCCTCCCCAAGCTTCTAATTTAGAAAACCAAGGCCCCCATACATGACGAGACTCCAAAAACTTGTTAGCCGCAACCGCATCGGAGAAAGAGATAATCACGGAAAGGCCTCCCAAGTACTGAAACCTGGCCACTTCCAC
Source organism: Helianthus tuberosus (assembly GCA_030545235.1). Classification (NCBI taxonomy): domain Eukaryota; kingdom Viridiplantae; phylum Streptophyta; class Magnoliopsida; order Asterales; family Asteraceae; genus Helianthus; species Helianthus tuberosus. The sequence goes on from CM060452.1 coordinate 1,386,578, forward strand.
CTTAGCAATTCTGAAAAGTTTGTCAAGATCACCTAGGGTTTCCAAATCAACCGTTCTACCAATAACCGCAGAGCCCACCAACTCTTTGAAAGCAGACATACGACCAGGAACGACCACCATCTTCTCCTTAGAAACCAAACCGTCCCCTCCAAAACCTCCCACAACGTTAGGACTGACAGGATCTCTCGGATCGTTGGCCTTGCCCAAAATATCGCAATACGATCTCTGGTCTCTAAAGTTAAAACCCTTTGTAGCAGTATGACTGGAAGAATACACATTGGTATTACAGTCTTTCTTCTGGCCAGAGAATCCTGAGTTCTCCACCGCAAATTTCGCCTGTTGGGATTGAACCCAACCAAAGGAACATATGATGTAAAGCCAAAACCAGGTCACAACAGTGGATTCATAATAAACAGTAGTTTGCACTAGACTTTCCCCTTGAAAGTGATTTGAAACATCTGATGGTCCTCTATCCACTGTCCGTATACAACTGCTGCTGTCCTTCAAACTACTAATGAAGCCCTGAAGACTGCTAAGAAGTAAACACTGCTGGTTCAATCTACTGATGCTAAAGGACTGCCCACTCAAGGACTGATCAACCTTGAGGAAAGCACTGATGAAAGGAGAGAGCAGTAGTTTAGTGTGTCACTTGTTTTGTATAAAGTCAGTGGTTAAGATTAGCAGTGTTTGTATAGGAACAGTGGTTACAGGTTGTTAGATGTCGCTCTCATGGTGACGTCAGCTGAGATACTTCAGTGGTTTGGTTGTGCCTATAAATGGAATAGTACCCTGTACTGTTACATTTGATTGACTAAGCGAGTTCTTCTCCTCTAGTCCAATCCTTTCATCTTGTGCAATCAACCATGGAGTATCAGGCTGAGGGGGAGTTTAGTTTGTAAGATTGCTTTGTAATCTTTTGGTTTGTATTATAATCATTCGACTCAATGAAAAGCATGTAATTACTAAAACTATTTTCCTTTTAATTGTGTTTACAAAGTTTGTTGTTCAATTCCACCGCACTTAAACTCTGTTCATTTCTATTGATTTGTTCAGATTAAAATGAACAAACACTATCATAAGACCCTCCGATCCTAACAATTGGTATCAGAGCTTGGACAGTCAAATTCGATCTAACAGTCAATTTGACATAACAGTTCAGCTCAAAAATCATTGATACTAAGGTTGATTGTATTTAGTTGAAAAACAGAGTAACGAGAAATCATGTTCAAAGTGACTACTCAAAAGCTCTGTAAAACAACCAAGATGTCATAGGACACACAAACTTCACATAACAAGTGATGTCATACATAAACCACCTATAGTTTTCAGATCTGAAAATATGACTGATAACTATGGTAAAATTATTTACGAAAATTGATTTCAATTGTTGTTATGAAGTTTTTGTTGTTTCCATCATGTCTGCTACTAAGGTATGAACCTCAGGTCAACAAAAATCTATGTTCATAAAAACATTAGTGTTTTGTTTACATAAAAAGAGGGACATTAAAACATTAGTCATTCAGATCTTATGTATTGAAAAACAGGTTGAGAATCCTTCAAAAGGACCAAAATCAATTTTGTTAAGAATACATTAAGAAAATCAGTAGTTAAAAATGTCCAGATCATGGGTAATGTGAAATTTGGCATAAGCATGTGCAAAAATGACCAAATTTCTTAAAACGTTGCTGTAAAATGATTTTGGAATCAAAGTATTCCTTCCTTAGAACCTTCCAGTAAGTATTTAAAACTTATCAATGGAAAGGACAAAAAGGAAAGAAGAAAAAATCACAAAACCTCTTAAGTGTGTTTATTTCAAAAACTTTTGAAGTCAAAAGAAGTGAATATAAATACAAAACACTTAAGAGTTCATAACTTGGGCTAAAAATGGTCATCAAGCAACCATGTGCACTTACTGATTCAGGGGATTTCAGGTAACATAAGTATCACTGGTGATTAACCTTACAAGAGGACTGGACAAAAAATTTCAAAATCATCACATGGTAATGAGGTCTATAAAAGGGCTTTCAAAACTTATGTGAACATGTCTCCTCATAGTTGCAATCAACTGATAAGGAAATGGTCTCTAAGCAGAGGTGATTAAAATGTATTCCAAACCGCTGACCATTCTCCTAAACTTGAGAATGATGTGATAATCATATATCAAGTTTTATTTCACCAGATCTTGCTGTTGCTGTTTTCAGAAAACCTTTATTGTTTTTGCAAAGGCTTTTCTTCAATAAAACGGGATATATTATTCTTGATTTTTCTTAAGAGAATGATATATTTTGTACTTTTACTTGTTTTAGATAGTAAAAGTCTCAAGCTCTTGTCAGGTAGTAGAACCCTTATTTTTTTTGTGTGATACTTTCCTTGAAAAATAGCTCAAAAGGTAATGGTGATATAGATAAGGTCATTTCAAACTCAAGTTGTCATCTCAGATAAAAGATTGATTGCTAACTGATCTTAAAATGCTTGATTAACTCATGGTTTATTCAAAAGATTAAAACACAAACTGAGTGGTCAATATAAAAGGTTTTTATCATCAGGGATATCAAACCACTGTTTATAATCCTGAATGTAAATCTCTGAAAGATCTGCTGATATGTTAATCTTGACAATATGCATCTAAAATGTGTTTTGCAAAGGATGTCATTTTACAGATACTTCAAAACAGATGGTGTACAAAACAGCTGTTAAAGATATATCAACAGTTGCAGACAAATCTAGCCTCAAAATATCAAATCACTGCTGATAAATGTCCATAAAAATGGATAAAATAAAAAAAATGATTCATGATCTGTTTCAAACATCTGTTCAGAAAATACTGTCCACTGCTGAAAGTCAACCCATGTTCTATGTTGAAACAACTGGTGTTCAAAATCACTGATGTTCAACCACTGTTCTCTTGTCTTCTTGAAAATCACTGATGTTCAAAATCAGTGTTTTCAACCACTGACATGCTATCCACTGATAGTGAAAGTCACCCACTGTGGGGCCATACGTCCTTCTAACAACCACTGATATTTGTACTATCAGTGGTTTCTTTAACAACTGTCTTCCAATATTCATCTTTTGTCAGAGGTTGGCACGTGGTCAGTACTTATCCGTCAGATTTTTGTAACCGCCGCCACATCAACACTCACTTTTTCAATTTATAAAACCCTGCCCTAACACCCAAACAGGGTTTTCACTGTCGAATCGAATTCATAAAAATTCCTTTCTCAAAGCAGTTTTCATCTCATTTCCACAAATTCCTTCACAACATTCTTCGATCGTCTTCTCCAAAATGACTAAATCGAAGTCCTCCGCAAAATCCACTTCAAAATCATCTCCCAAAGAAGCCTCTCAAAAGGCGAAATCCATTGAAATCCCACACAAAACCTCTCACAACCTTCTGAGTCTTCTCACAAAACCCGGCACCACTAATGCTTTCGACTCCATCATTGATATCATGTCTGCATCAAAGTATAAAACTTTGTTAATAGCAGATGCACCAATTTACTTGGCGACCCAAAGAGAGTTCTGAAAAAATGTAACCCTTGACAAACAAGGTGAGACTGTCACAGCCATTAACTCTTCTATAAAGGGAAAAGCTGTCAAAATCACACCACAATCCATCTCGGAAGTCTTTGAACTCAATGATCAGCAAGGTAAAACTTCTTTTCCCAAAAATGAGTTAAAAACTGATTTCCTTGAAAGGGGGTATGCAGAACAAATTAAAAATGATACCTTACAAAAAGGTAATTTTCCACCTGCAACAAGATTTTTGTTCCATACCCTGCTTATGTGTGTTTCAAACAAAACCACTTCGTTTAATGAAATACCATTAAAGATTCAAAACCTAGGATATGCTATTCTTCAAGATGAAAATCTCAATTATTCCCAGGAAATCTTTAATGACCTGGTTAAAAATGTTGATAAAAAGCCATTCTTACTTTTTCCAAGATTTTTAAGTTACTATTTTGAAAAGAAACTTGGTAAGAATGATGCTACTGCAATAAAACAAGGTGACTCTTTTCAAATAAACAGCTTAACTGCAGAAACTTTTACAAGAATGTCAACACCTTGCAAAACACAAGCAGAGGTGCATGAGCAGAATTTAGCAGCTACCACTGCTCCTCAGGTATCTGCTGCTGAGCCCACTGCTCAAGGTGATCAAAGCAGCAAAACAACTGCTTTGAAACCCACACCTAAAATTACCAAAAAGCCAAAACAGAAGAAAAATAAAAAACCACTCAAACCCATCAAAAAGGCAACTCTGGAGGATGAGATACCAGAGCAAATGCCAGTGACAGCACAAAAGTCACAAGAAACCACTGCTGCTACTTCCTCACAGCAGTTGGTAGAAATATCTCAACCTATGACTGAAACTCCTCCTGTTTCTTCTCAAAAAGAACAGGTTGTACATATAGGGACACCACAATATGATGCTCTGGAATCACTTGATTCCATCATCCACAGCCCAATGCCCGGGGCAAATTCTCTTTCTACACCCAACCTCACATCCACAATTCCCCCACCAACTAAATTATTGTTGGATGCTATTGATCTGAACCAGGCACAAACCAGTCCTTCTCACTCACCTATCAATGAGAATATACTTCAACAAACGACTGATGTATCAATCATAGCTAACCCACCAACAAGACCTGAGGAGGTTACACCCCTTGAGTTACAAGTAACTCTTGGTGGTAATCCAAGTGAAGCAGCCACTACAAGTGCTGAACCCACTGGTTTGCATTTGGACAGTGGTTACATCAATAAGACTTCCTTGGAGGCAATTTCTTCTATGGGAACATTTGTGTATCCAGTTTTCACTGGTTCACTAAAAAGTGTCTCTCTTTCTGAAGAAAGAAGTCCCCAGTACCAAGAAAAAGGGGCATCAGTGGATGATTTTTGGAATACAATTCCTCAATCAACCACTGTTACAACCACTGATAGTGGGAAATCAGATGATCCCATTAAGTTGGGTGATGATTTATTGTACCAAGAATTGACGGACAGAGTTGACAAACTAGACACATCTGTTGCAGAAATCAAAGGCATGCTGCAACAGGTGTTGAAAGATCAAAAGGTACCATCCACTGCTGCATCATATTCAACAGCTGAACCAACTTACACTCTCACTTCAAGTGAGTTGTGGAATTTATTTCAACCATTGCTCAACCATCAAAACCAACTAGCTGATCAGCAACATGAGATTCAGGTTTAAAAGATCAGGAATGTTATGGACGCAAGATTTAAAGACACTCAAGCTGATATCAAGGCAATTAAGGCCCACATATTGAGCACCTCTGGCATTGTTCCTCCCTCTATCATAATTATCGATAACCCAAAATCAGATGATGCCAAAAAGGGGGAGAAAGTGAAACCTGATGGCTCTAAAAAGATTGATGAAACCACTAAGACCTCTGTTGATGAAAAAGCAAAGGTAAAAAGTGATTTGGAAGCAAAGGAAAAAAGCAAAGTTTGAACCGGAGAAGAAAGCTTTCATGGAACTGAAAGTGCAGGGTACTTCTGAGCCAAAGGATGATAACAATCCCAAGGATGAAAAGAAGAAGTCCACTAGACAAGTGAGGCAACCCATATCCATACCATCCAGATCCGGAAAACACACTCCCAAATTTCCTAAAAGCTCCACACATCAATCTTCCACACAAACAGCTGTTGTAACACCTGCTATCTCAACAACAGTTGACACTTAAGTGGTTTCAGCAGCTGTTAAACCAACAACCACCACCTCAGTTGATACTGCTCTCACTCAAACCATTCAAACCACTGCCCCACCAGAAACACCATCATCTCCAAAAACCATCTCACCACCATCACCTCCTGCTAAAAAGCAGAAGACATCAGATGTTACAACATCTGTTGTAATGACAACAGTGATTGAAACACCGGTTGTCTCAACACCTGTCAGTCCAAGCACCCTCACTTCACTTCAAGCCATCTTCACTTCAATCAACAAATCACCCAAAAGCACTCCTTCACTGGAGAAAACTTACACCAGAAAAAGAATAACAACTCAGGCAGATGAAGACAAATATGATCCTATTGCTGCAAAATATCCACTGGAACTGGAAGCTGTAAAAAATGAGATGAGACAATTCTACACTGAGGATGATCCTTCAAAAAGAAGATTTTCTTCTCTCATTGGCTTCAGAAACCCAGAAAATATGGATGAATATCTTAAGCTCAAAGCAAGGCAAGCTAAGATAAGAGCCAAACTTGAATGTGAAGATCAAAGTGACAAAGCCATTTCTGAAAGAATGGAATTTTTGCTCACTAAAGTCAAACAAATGGAAGACTATGCAAGAGATCTGAGCAAAGAAATGTCAAATTTACCACCCAAAGCAGATCTACGAAAAGAAATGAGAAAAGAATATCTTGCATACATCATGAAAGAAAAATTCTATCCAGCTGAAGAAAAACAATTCGAAGAATGGCCAATAGTTGCATTAAAGCATGAGGCAAACAGAATTGAAAGAATCAAAAATGATCCAAGCAAGAAGAGGACAGCTCCAAACTGGAGCAAATACAAAAAGTTCATTGCTGATCTTACTTCAGAATACAAAAGAAAGAAGCAAGAACTGGTGGATGCAAAGGTTGGAACTGCTAAAGCCATAGCAAAATGGACAAAACAGTATATAGATGAGGCTTATGAGAGGCTAAAGAAAAGAAAGACAACAGATTCAAACACACCAACGAAGCCTGATCAAGTAAAGCCAGAACAGCAGATCAAAACTTCTGAACCAATGCTCACATCAACAGACATCTCTGACATTGAGTTAGATCAAAGAAAGAGACAAGAGCTGATTGATAAAGAGACAGCAGAAGATATAGCTGCAGCAAATGAGATCATAAACAGAGCTTTCACACAAATGTCAGCTGGAAACTCTGAAACAGCAAAAGTTCAGAGTACTGATCATGCTAAAAATTCTGAACTATCAAAAGCTCAGAGTAATGATCAGGCTGAAAACTCTGAACCAGCAAAAGCATAGAGTATTGATCAACAATATCTCACAAGGCCACAATCACCAGACTCATCTGTGAATAAACCTCTCCCAAGAAACCCATTGAGTTCAAAAATACTAAAATGGATGTCTGATCAAAAGACCTATGTATTGACTATGATCAAATCCACTGGTGAAGTGAAGTACATATCAAGGAAACAAGCACTAGGCCTTGGTGTTGAAGATCTACAAGATCTCCTTGAACTTACATTGTGCAGGGATGAGGATGACTCAAGTTCCAAGGATTTTGAAGTGGAATTTAAAAGACAAGCTAAGGAACTTCTGATGAGAAAATAAAGATCCAGAATAATGAAAGGTTTTGGCATCATCTGTTCCAGGGGGGATTGTTGGGATTGAACCCTACCAAAGGAACAGATGATGTAAAGCCAAAACCAGGTCACAACAGTGGATTCATAATAAACAGTAGTTTGCACTAGACTTTCCCCTTGAAAGTGATTTGAAACATCTGATGGTCCTCTATCCACTGTCCGTATACAACTGCTGTTGTCCTTCAAACTACTGATGAAGCCCTGAAGACTGCTAAGAAGTAAACACTGCTGGTTCAATCTACTGATGCTAAAGGACTGCCCACTCAAGGACTGATCAACCTTGAGGAAAGCACTGATGAAATGAGAGAGCAATAGTTTAGTGTGTCACTTGTTTTGTATAAAGTCAGTGGTTAAGATTAGCAGTGTTTGTATAGGAACAGTGGTTACATGTTGTTAGGTTGTTAGATGTCGCTCTCATGGTGACGTCAGCTGAGATACTTCAGTGGTTTGGTTGTGCCTATAAATGGAACAGTACCCTGTACTGTTACATTTGATTGACTAAGCGAGTTCTTCTCTCTAGTCCAATCCTTTCATCTTGTGCAATCAACCATGGAGTATCAGGCTGGGGGGGAGTTTAGTTTGTAAGCTTGCTTTGTAATCTTTTGGTTTGTATTATAATCATTCGACTCAATGAAAAGCATGTAATTACTAAAACTATTTTCCTTTTGATTGTGTTTACAAAGTTTGTTGTTCAATTCCGCTGCACTTAAACTCTGTTCATTTCTATTGATTTGTTCAGATTAAAACGAACAAACACTATCATAAGACCCTCCGATCCTAACATCGCCACATTAACCAGAAGCTTAGACGAGCCCATCTTGACTCCCATTAACCTACCTTCCAACTCTTTCGGATCCCTCACCCCTTTAAAGGAAACAAAGCATAATTTATTACCTTTCTTGTCTCTCTTCCTAGCCACGTAAACACCCGCCACCTCCCCAAACACACTGAAGAAATCTCCAATATCCAAAGAGCTGCAACGCTCCGGCAAGTTGGTGACGAAGAACTTCATCAACCCGAAACTGGATTCCCCCATACCCAGACCAAGAAGCAAAAACAAGAACGTACCCCGGCGGCGAATGGGAGTTCCGAAGGACAAAATAGGAAGAAAGGTCAAAACCAAGAACCGGCGACCTCGCTCACTATGTTGACTTCACCCCTCCGTCGAGCCAACCGGCGATCGGCAGAAGAAAAGGGGACAGAACACAGAATGCGCGCCCCTGCGGCGAATGGGAGTTTCCGAAGGACAAGATAGGAAGAAAGGTCAGGCCAATGACCGGCGACCTCGCTCACTATATCGATCTTCTCCGCTCCGTCGAGCCTCCGGCGGTCGGCAAAAGAGAGAGAATTAGGGTATTAAGTCGTTGTGTTTGAAAAGTAAGTGTATAGAACGATAATAACTAGCTCTAGTAGTTGTTAAAGAAAAGTCATAAAACTTTGAGGAGAGTAGGACGTAATTTTGGGTGGGTGGGGAAATCAATGGCATAAATCAAGGGATTGGAGTGTAGGTGAGGTTGTTGATCATTTTCTCTCATTCTTTTAAAACATTTTTAATTTCGTACTTTCATAATAATTAAAGGTGACAGACTATGTTAGTTTTATCGAAGGAATTTATATATAAAGTAATTCAATTGTTTTATGATAGTGAATTGAAGTTTAGTCAAAAGAAATGTCAAATGTTTATATTTATCATCTCAATCAAGTGGGAGTAACCCATTAATAATTCGACATTCGCCTTCTTTAGAGATCCTATAAAAGTTTAAACATAATATACACATCACACATGAGGTTTTCAATAAAGAGCCCGTTTTACGTGCAAAGTGTATGAAATGGTTAAATAATTTAATTACGTGTAAAGTGTATGAAGTGGTTAAATAATTATATACATCAATTGCTTATAAAAACACACAATCATGCATATATAAAAACATACATTAATGTGTATAACTATGAGCCAATGAGGTAGTGCATAAGTGGTTCGGAAAAGATTTGGTGTTTTTTTGTGATTCAGGCTCGACTCCCACTCTCCCTATTATTTTCTGCGGCATTCAGGTGAAGGGTGAATACGGGTGGCGCCTGTTCGTCTTGGATGGGAGGCGAGTTTTTACCGACTTTTCCACGGTCGTGCATTCGGTCGCGCATCTGGAAGAGCCAAGGAGCTGGTGGCGGTCGAGTAGTCGACTTTGACCACAACATAATAAAGAGTAACAAACAAGCACGATAATATTTATTTTGTAAAACTAGGAGTTACTTGCACTTTTAATTCTTATGATTTTCTTGAAGTTATGAAAATAGTCTAAAAGTTTCAAGACTACGAAAATTATTTTCTATTGTAAAAAAGAAAACCGTTTTCTAAACAGTGTTACATTTTAGGCTTAACAAGTGCCCCCCATGGCCCTATACGAGAGTTTTTTTTTTCTTTTTCCGGACTTACCCTTTATATTGTTAATAATATGCTTTGCAATCGACCTCCCAAATTTGTGTATTATGATCATATCTTGTGCTTTGACCAAGGTTATAATTATGAAAATTAAGACTCATTTGTTTGAAAAGATGTGGTAGAAATAAAAATAAAAACTTTAATATATGAAACAAAAACTAAATCTTGTGCTTTGACCAAGGTTATAATTATGAAAATTAAGACTCATTTGTTTGAAAAGATGTGGTAGAAATAAAAATAAAAACTTTAATATATGAAACAAAAACTAAATAGGATAGTTTTTTTTGATGTTATGACACGTCAAGTTCTAGTTGAGCCTTTCTCTGAGATTGAAATTAGAAATGCGGTCTTCGAATGTGGGGACGATCGGTCACCTGGACCAGATGGGTTCAATTTCAGATTTATTAAGCGGTTTTGGGATATATTCAAAGAGGATTTTGTTAGAATTTTTGACTGGTTCCACGCTCACGGTGTGATAAATGATGGTTGTGGGGCGTCGTTTATTGCACTTATAGCTAAAATTCCCGACCCGGTTTCGTTGAACAACTATAGACCTATTAATCTGGTCGGGGTTATTAGCAAGGTCATCTCGAAAGTTATGGCTAACAGGATGAGGATGGTCTTGGATAGAGTTATTTCGGATTCTCAGTCTGCTTTTTTTAAAAGGAAGATTCATTCTGGATGGCCCCCTTATCATCAACGAGCTCATCTCATGGATTAAAAAGAGTAAATTGAAAGCTTTTTTTCTGAAGATCGACTTTGAGAAAGCCTACGACAACGTTAATTGGAACTTCGTCATCTCCATTCTCTCTCAAATGGGCTTTCCTGATTTATGGTGTAAATGGGTGTTGGGTATTCTGAAGTCAGCTTCTTCGTCTGTGCTCGTCAACGGAGCTCCTACGTTCCTGTTCAGATGTGAGAAAGGTATGAGACAGGGAGATCCGCTATCCCCGTTTCTGTTCTTAGTGGTTATGGAGGCCTTGTCGTGCATGTTTAATGGTGCGAGGAGTGCTGATTTGATTAAAGGTATTGCAACTCCTACTAATGGGCCGGTTATTACGCATCTTTTGTACGCGGGTGATTCTATTGTGGTGGGCGAATGGTCCAAGCAGGAAGTGGTCAATATTGTGAGAGTGCTTCGGTGTTTTTTCATATGCTCGGGCCTCAAAATCAACATCGAAAAGTCCAATTTATACGGAATTGGGGTGGGGGTGGAGGAAACTAAAGAAATGGCTAGTGAGGTGGGTTGTAAACCGGACGTTCTTCCGTTCACTTATCTTGGTCTTAAGGTAGGTGCGAATATGAACCGAATTAGTAACTGGCAGCCTGTGTATGATATCTTTCGGAACCGCTTGGCGAAATGGAAATCGAATTTGTTATCTATAGGTGGAAGGGTAGTTCTTATAAAATCAGTCTTGGAAAGCCTTCCTTGTTACTATTTTTCTTTATATAAAGCTCCCAAGAAGGTGATTTCCGACTTGGAGTCCATGGTCAAGAAATTCTTATGGGGCGGTTCTGTTGAAGACAGGAAGACGCATTGGGTAACGTGGGATCGGGTGGCGAATCATAAAAAAGATGGGGGATTGGGTATTAATAAACTATCGGAAGTCAATATTTCGCTTTTATCCAAATGGGGATGGCGTTATAAAACAGAAGGCTTCGGATATTGGAGGAAAATTATTGATGCTTTTCATTTCAGTCGGGTAGGATGGGAAGGTTTTCCGTTTAAGAAAACCCTGAAAGGAGTATGGAACAATATTGTCAAAGTGCTCATTCACAGTAAGGTGGGAGGCTCTTTTCTTAGGAACTTCATTCAGGGAGTTGTTGGTAACGGGGCTAGTATACATTTCTGGCTTGATCCATGGATAATCGACGAACCGCTCAAATTGAAATTCCCTAGCCTATTCCGTATGGAGGCTGAGAAAAAATGTTATGTTGCGGACAGGGCTAAAAGCATCGGATCGGGGCAGGAGTTTATATGGCATTGGAAATCGAATCTGTCTGACTCTGCTTTGTTATCGGACCTGCTGCAACTTTGCAACCTCCTCGATTCGATTCAGATCTTCGACAGACAAGATAAGTGGCGGTGGTCCCCTAGTAGTGAAGGTAGTTTCTCTGTCAATTCTGTGAAGCGTCTGTGCTATTCAGATAGAGTCGTGAGTTATAACTTTGTTATGGATTGGTGTGACTGGATTCCCGATAAATGTAATATCCATATGTGGAGAGCGGAAATGGAAAAAATCCCGACTAAGGTGGCGTTAAGGAAGAGAAACATTCTTCAAGGTGAGCCGAGCTGCCCTCTTTGCTCTTCCGCAGACGAGTCTGCCGAGCACTTGTTTACGGCATGCTATGTTTCTTCGGTGGTGTGGAATGCGGTTAGCCAGTGGTGTAGAATTCCAGGAATCTTTGCGTTTTCTACTAAGGATCTTCTTTGTCTTCATAAAGACCTTGCGGCTTCGGATAAGAAGAAGGTTGCGGTTCAAGGTTTAATTTTTATTACGTGTTGGTGTCTTTGGCGGGCAAGGAACAAGTTGGTTTTCTCTAACAATCCGGTTAGGATCGATAAGATAATTAGTGAAATAAAGTCGATTGGCTTTTTATGGTTTTCGAATAGATCTAGGCATAAAGGGTTATCTTGGGAGGAGTGGGTGTCATTTGTAAATATGTAATTCTCTGGTTGTTTTTGTTGGCCGGCTCGGTTTGGGCCGGCTCTTTGTGAATGAAGTTTACTTTTCAAAAAAAAAAAAAATAGGATAGTTTTTTTTTTTTTTTTTTTGAACGGCTAATTTCTTTAATCACTGTCGCCTGTGGGACTTGAACCCAAGACCTCCCCCTTCCCAACCTTGGTGTTTTAAAGGATTTGCCTTTGCCAATGGACCACCACCCCATTGATAAATAGGATAGTTTTCTAGTTGAGTAATAATCGAACATAACTCCAATAGGTTGTCACTTGTGAGATACGAATCATTGCATTAAGATATTAAATATGGTGTTAAATGTATCAATCATTACGCAATTACTATTGAGAGAGGGCATGTTTATCATGAGGTTGAGAAGGGTGAGGACATGACTTCTGATGACGGTGTTGGTGGTGATGACCAATTTGGTGAGGAACCTGGTGGTAGTGAGAAGATAAGCTATATTGATACGAGTGATTGAGACGGTAAAGATGGTTATTAATATTTTTCTAATGTGTAAAGATGTCATGGTTGGTTTTAGACACTAACACACTATCATATTTTGTAATTAACAAGATATACGCCATCCCGCCTTTAGGATCCTAGACCGACTTTATTTTACCGTTGCATTCAATAATGGGAATTGATATCAATAAGCACAACAAAATGTAACACACATAAATGTGTAACTATAAATTCACAACAACATTGGCCATGTGTGATAATTAACCTTAGATGGGTGTTTTAACTACCTCCTTTATGTATCTTAATGATCTATCCACCAACCATATTTACTAGTAACAATTTACGAGGCATCCAGTTAGGCCTGTAAATGAACCGAACGTTCATGAACTGTTCGTGAACTTATTCGGCGGGAAGTTCGTTTATGTTCGTTTATTTAATAAACGAACGAACACGAACAAAAAATTATGTCCGTTTAATTAAATAAACGAACATGAACACTCCTTGTGTTCGTTCATTTATGTTCATGAACATTCGTTTATGTTCGTTCATTTATGTTCGTTTATTTACATTCGTTTATGTTCGTTTAAATTTTAGTAAATACATAAATAGTTATGTTTATATAAATATTAGGTTTTCTAACTACTTAAATAAATATAACTAATTAGTAATTGAGTTTTATAGTAATAAAAAATGAAATTTTAAAATATGTTCAGTTTATGTTTGTTCAATCATGTTAATTTATGTTTATTCAAATATGTTCAATTAATTTTTTTGTTTATGTTCATTTGTGTTTGTTTATGTTCATTTTGGGGTGGGGGGGGGGGGGGGGGGATAGGGCACGGTCCTCCCAACCGCCGGAGTGATCCCACTCCGGGAGCCGCTACCCGACCAAGTTAGCTCCGCGGTGAATTCCTCTTGCCGAGTTCTTACCCTGGGCGACATATGCCACTCCCAAGACTCGAACCCGGCACCTTTGGGAAGAGGTGTTTTCGGTGGCCAACTGGGCTACCCCAGTTGGTTTGTGTATCTTTATATGTTTACGTTTATGTTCATTTATGTTCGTGAACTGTTCATTTAGGCTTTAAACGAACAAACATAAACGAACACGAACATGTCCGATTTCTTAATGAACGAACACGAACAAAAAAATGTGTTCGATTATTTGTTCGTGTTCATGTTCATGTTCATGTTCGTGTTCGGTTAAAGTTAAATGAACGAACACGAACATGCCTATGTTCGTGTTCGTTTGGTTCGTTTACAGGCCTAGGCATCCTATCTTAATGCGTTTATGGAGTCTAGCCATCCATTGTAAATTCTCATCACTAGCAACCACAATTTAAGTTTAAGTATTTATTTGCATTTGTCACAACGATTGAAAACCCTTGTTTCAATCATCAAATATATAAGTGGTCTTACAAGTTACAACTATGTGTTGTTTTTCCTCAGGATTTGAATACCTCCGACGGGTCAATGTTTGATAATATCAAACTCAGGAGATCACGGTTACAATTCTTTTTTTTTTTTTTACAATTAACTATGGGATAATATTTGCGATTCTGTAAAGTTAATGTTTATGCAATATAGTGCAAATGTGGTGACCATATTATTTTAGAATTAATTATTTTGAAAATATTCATTTAAATAACCGACTCATAAACGCATTAAATCTATTAAATCTATACTAAAGTCTATTATAACCAGACGAAAACCCTCAACCACTTTAAAGAAGACTCTTACTACACTATATGGTATTGCTAGCTACAAATAGTTTGGGAAAAAATCTAGTTAACTATCCAATATAATATTAAAAGTTACAAAAATATCTTGAAATTGTTAATTTTGGACTTTGGGTCCATATATATATATATATATATATATATATATATATATATATATATATATATAGGTAGAGGATCCTGTACAAAGTGAGACTTTTGTGAGAAGTGTAAGAAATAATTTGGGAATGACAAGTGTCATTTATCTTAATTAATTCAAAAGGGTGTATTAGTAATTTTCCATTATTATCAATTAATTGATTTCCAATTATAACTGCCAAAAACTGGCGATGAGATATATCACGCGATATATCAGGGATTTGATTCGAATTCGAATTGTTCTATACATTTAATTGTTTACGGTAAGTTCTTGTTGTAGTGTTATAATCCCCAGTCAATAGTGTTATATTATGTACAGGCATCTTTAATCTCCTTTTCATAGTGTTTTATCCCCATCAATAGTGTTTTATTATGTATAGTGTCTTACAGTAAACAGATAGTGTTATATCTTTCTATAGTGTTTTATCATGTAATATACTGTTCCTTTCATAGTGTTTTATCCCCATCAATAGTGTTTTATTCTGTATAGTGTCTTACAGTAAACAGATAGTGTTATATCTTCCTATATTGTTTTATCATGTAATTTACTATTCCTTTTCATAGTGTTTTATCCCCCATCAACAGTGTTTTATTTATGTATAGTGTCTTACAGTAAACAGATACTGTTATATATTCCTATAGTGTTTTATCATGTAATATATTGTTCTTATAGTGTTATAAAAGTTGTTGTGAAGGAAATCGAAGAATTTATTCAGTACGAGAAATTCGCTGATTTTTAGGGAGATTGATGGGGGATTTGAAACACTTACCATAAATTCGCTGATTTATAGGAGATTGATGGGGGTTTTGAAACGGTTACCATATTTGAAACGTTGGAAAAGTCACTATTGCCCTTCAATTTTACATAAGATCCTTCTAATTAAAACACAATTTACATTTTTATACCCTATTGATCTCAACCATTAGAGCAAATATACAATGGTTTAAAACACTTCTTACCCTTCTCACATTTTAGACACTTTTTACCATATCCCTACCCTATATATATATATATATTTGTCTTTTTTCAAATAATCAAGAATAATATTTTTGATATCATAACGAGCCACGAGCAACATAAGATGCAAACGTTAATCAAAGTTCAATCCTATCATTGTCTTATGACCTCAATAGATATGTTTTTTTTATCACTATATCTTTAAAAGAGCATGTTTGTACTCATAAGAGATATGTTTTTTGTCACTATACGTTGTAATTTTTATATCCATTCATTAATTGCTAAAAAGTGCCTTTTTAAAACACCATGTTATTGTTTTTTACATAAAATATATGCCATTTGAAGAAAAAATATTTTACTATTGTTTCAAGCATCAAATTATTTATAAAAAAAAAAACTCTACACGTGGGATTTGTGTTAATGATCTAAGGATAACTCAAGATACCTAGGTTTTTAGTCGATTGTTTTCTTTAAAACATGCGTTATGATAAGAAATGGTGTTAGAAAAAGGAAATCGTATAAACTCATTGAACCGAGTAATATTCAAGTTCAGTATTTTAGGCTACCCGGCTTTTGGTTAAATCAAGAGTTAAATGTCATTTTAGTTTCTATGGTTTGGGCTATTTTGTCAATTTAGTACAAAGGTTTCATTTTACGTCTGTGGGTCAAAAAATGTTTCATTGTTGCCATTTTAGTACACTGGGTTAACTTCATCCGATCACTGAATAAACTTTGAGTAAATTGCCATTTTAGTCCCTGAGTTTTTGTCCAAATTGCCATTTTAGTCCAAATAGTTTTTTTTCTCCTCTGGGTCCCTGACTTTTCCATTTTCTTGTCAT
Source organism: Helianthus tuberosus (assembly GCA_030545235.1). Classification (NCBI taxonomy): domain Eukaryota; kingdom Viridiplantae; phylum Streptophyta; class Magnoliopsida; order Asterales; family Asteraceae; genus Helianthus; species Helianthus tuberosus. The sequence continues at coordinate 1,403,174 of CM060452.1, forward strand.
TTTGATCACATTGCCTAACGTAGTCTAAAAACCAGGTTATAACCAGGGGTATTTTTGGCATTAAATTATTATAAGGTTTATAAATTATGTTGTAAACTACCCCTGGTAATCACTACACAACAGTTATGCCAAAAATACCCCCGGTTATAACCAGATTTTTAGGCTGAGTTAGGCAATGTGATCAAAATGGCAAGAAAATAGAAAAGTCAGGGACCCAAAGAAGAAAAAAAAAAAAAAACTATTTTGACTAAAATAGCAATTTGGACCAAAACTCAGGGACTAAGAAGGCAATTAACTCATAAACTTTTAATAGATACTAGTAAGATTCCTTTCGCGCTTCGCGGCGAGAGTTTGGTCAGTATCTGTTCGTTTCGTTACAACACTTGTACTTGTACTCACAATAGCCTATAGTGATCAAAAGAGAAAACCTTACATCGTTCGAAAACATAAAACAAAAAATGAATATCGATACCGGGACTTATGTTGTTCAGTTAATATCGATTCGATTGGTTTGCGTTCTATGTTTTTTTTTCCAACATTGCGATACAAATTTTTTTTGATAACGAATATTGTGCCGCAATCATACCAAACCGAATCGGAACCGACTAAACAACATCTGTATCAGTACCAACATTTATTTATTTTCATTTTCTTTCCGATTAATTAACACCGTATTGCTACAATATTGTACCCAACAGAAGAACATCATTTTTGGTTTAGGAGTTTATTTATATATTTTTTATTTCTATAAACTGACATCGTATTGCTACCCTACCATGCCGAACGTCAATAACGTTACCAGTACCGTGACACTCTAAACCAAACGGTGTCATACAAACAACATAGATGCTTGTACCGGTGTTTGTTTTTATCGTTTTCGGCCATGTAAAACATGTATTGATTTCTATACGAAGTGTATATATCTTTTTGGTACAGTAACGAACCGAACCGATTTCGATCTAATGCACGCGGTAACATACCATCATAACGCGTGAGCAAATAACTTGAAATGTTAAAAAAAACATACATACGGAATTTTTTGTTAAACTTAACACTAAAAAGAAAACTAAATAATCAATTAAATATTACTAATAAAAAATAAAAATACTTAAAACTTATCGATTACTATTTATTAGTTATTATTAAAAATAGCACATAAATATTAAAAAATTGTTATTTACTGTTCATCACAAGTTTAGTTTAATATGTATAACTAGATTTTGCCCCGTCCGCGTTGCGGGACACTAAGCCGAATATTTCTCTCTCATAACATGTACGTCTGTGTTTCGGTTACTTGTATATACTACTCATAAGTCATAACACGATCTCAAAAAAATTACATTCATTCAACTAATTAAATTACAACACTATCATACTTTTGCTTAAGAAAAACAAAAACGATAGAAAAACAATAATTTTAAACAGGGGGCAAAATTGTAATTTTTCAGGATAAATGAGCGTGTTCCAGGCAACCTCCTGACACGAATAAAAATTACACTGAGTCAAACAATTAAAACAAAGCACTTCTATAGTTTTGTAAGTAAAAAAAAAAAAAAAAAAAAAAAAAAAAAAAAAAAAACCTTAAACGATGGCATGGCTGTAATTTTACACTGGGGCAAAATCGTAATTTAACTGGGAAAGCAAAGGAAAGCGATGGCAAAAAAATATAAAATTAAATTGAGAGCAAAATCGTAATTTGGTTAGGTGGGGAAAAACAAAACTAATGGCAAAACTGTAAATTTAAACGGGTCAAAATCGTAATTTTGAACTGAGGGCAAAATGGTAATTTTTAGATGGGAGCAAAACCATAATTTTATTTTGAACTGGAGTAAAAACGTAATTTTGAAATGATGGCAAAATCGTAATATTTAAGCGGGGATAAATTCGTAAATTGGTTGGGCCAATGTGGGAGTGCTAGTCAACTTCCTGACACTATTCCCCCATCTCGTGTCTGTAGCTATACATTGGAGGCAAAATCGTAATTTTACTGGGAAATCAAACAAAAACGATGACAAAAATATAAATTTAAATTGAGGGCAAAATCGTAATTTAACTGGGAGGAACAAAACAAAACTAATGGCGAAACTGTAAATTTAAACGGGGCAAAAGCGTAATTTTGAACCGAGGACAAAATTGTAATTTTTAACTGGGGGCAAAAACATTATTTTATTTTGAACTGGAGGTAAAAACGTAATTTTAAACTGATAGCAAAATCGTAACTTTAAATCGAGGACAAAATCGTAAATTGGTTAAGCACAAAACATGTGAACTACACTATAATGTTATAGAGGTAATGGGTAGAAACCCAAAATAATTAAAAAAAAACTTTTGATTTTCTAGTCCAATCACACCATGCCACGTGGCTAGATAGTCCAGTCAAGAAACCACACATCATGACATGTTTGACACTATTCATGGTCAGTTGCTATTCATATGTACTAGTTTTATATCCAGTGCCGCGTTGCGGCGAGCTCAACCGGATCATTCTTGGTGTGATAACATGTAAGCTTTACATTACAAAACCTCATAACACAATCACACTAAACATAATCCTTCTTGGTGCAAGAACATGATATGCCGAATGTATTTTCAACAAAACAAACAACTCATACTAAATTGTATCGAATACACAAAAAATGTATCTATTAAAATCTATATGTGAAAACGTAGTCATTCGACAAAAGAAACTTTTGATACAATCCGATCATTATCAAGATTAATGAATATCAATCAAATATTCATCATATCACATGCATAAGATATGTTTACCTAGAAAAATGATGACAATGAAAAAAAGAACTATGATGGCCATATCAAAGATGCTAATATTTGATGATGTTGGTGGTGGTGAAGCTTTAACTACTCATTCTTTTCTTCAAAGACTTCAACCTTTCAACCCTGCCTTGCTTTTTCATGGTGTATTCAGCAATCTTGTTAACCAACTGCACATTTCCAAACTGTTAGCAGTATATAATATTATGAGTTCTTCAGTCGAAATAAAACGCTAATTGGAATAGGTTCAAAACACAAAGTTGTATTTCAATAATGGATATCAAAAATGGGTAATGGGTTAAAACAGGCTCAGGTCAGAATAGGCTAATTCAAAACTGGTTCAATTTGGTTCAGGTTAAAATGTGTTTGGGAGAAAACGGATTCAAGTCGGTATATAGAGTATAGGCAAAAGAGGTTGGTTAAACATAAACACATACGACCATAAACCATCTAGCCGACTATTGATTTCCCAAGTCCGACTTTGATTTTCTCTAGAGTTTTGTAAACATTTTTCTTAACTATTAGACTATGGAATTCTATATTGCAAAGTACCAAAACATGATTCTTAAACTAAATAGTGAATAAAATGGGCATAAACTCACAGATTTGCAGAAAAAATTTGCCTAAGCTGAAAAATGGACAACTTTTTTACATGTTTCATAACTTACAATTTTCCTAAAGTAATTTACTATTCTTTGTTAAAGATAATATATGGTATTAAAAGAGAACTTACCATTAGAAACCTATTAGCTATACCAGCTTCAAAGCTGTTTCGGTTTCTTGCAGGTTCGGATAACGTCACCAGTACCGACACTTTTTTTTATATAGTCTTTCTTTATAAGATTTCATCAAATTCTATTTCAATTTGTTCTATTAAAATCAATTAGAATAAAAACTGGCCTTTTCAACCACAAAATTGCAGTGATTCCTTTTGTACTCGGATCACGCACCGCAAGTATAGAATCAAATACTTTCAGTTTGACCCATCAGTCTGTGCGTGATTCAATACAATTAAATATCGGTTTGTAGCTAGAACACGCACCGGAAGTACAGAAGCAAATACTTTCAGTTTGACCCGAAAAGTAAAATCATTGAAACCGACCTCAATCCATGACTTTATACTCGGATCACGCACCAGAAGTATAGAAGCAAATGCAATCGACCGAACCAGTTCAAATTGTTTTATTCAAATTATTTTAGTTTATAATATACTCGAGTTGTTTCCATTATTTCTTCAATTTTCCAAATCGAATTGAATAGTTGGCGTTGTGTACAATGATATATAAGCAAATGCAGCAACTTAAAATGAAGATAGAGTAGTAATACTTACTGTTATTGTCTTATGTTGGTGTAGTCTTGATGCAAATCCATAATAAAGCCTATGCAACTGCAAAACATCACTATTACATAAAATCCCTTACTCTGAAACTAAACTACGAATAATTAGGTTTGTTTAGATTGAAAAAGAAAACAACATACTCCACTCCTGGTGAAACACCTAGTAGTGATGATGTTGGAAAACCAACAGCCCAACAAACTGGTGATAGTGATTTATATGCCACAACACCACAGGAAAAGTAGTCCCTTGAGGTGATTTCATAAAGCCCATGCGCTTTGCAGATTAAGATTTGCCACATTTTAAACACATAAATGGAATTATCCAAATTAGAATCATGCATTACACATTTTAAGGTTAGCAAATTCGATGCAGGCGTACTAATAGATACCTCGTTTTTGTCGGTAATCACAACCAACCAGTTAAACACCAATATTTTATCCCTAAAATACGGCTCAGTAAAACATAAAACACCGATAAGCACAACCAACCAGCGCTAGTCGTCACAAAGTGTAAAAGGCTCAGAATGACATCTCATCATCGCCGGTACCAACAAAACACGACACAATGCCACTACCGCTGCAAACATAGTTGCCACGCCAAGTAGCAAGCCACCATCATCGCCGCATAACGCAAATCCCAACATTGATGAGATTACAACTACTTCAACAATAATATAATAAAAAAACAACAGAATGGCAACAGGTAGCATCTTCATTCTTGAGAAGTTCCTAAAATTTGACAAATCAAAAAAAAAAAAAAAAAAAGAAAAAAAAGAAATCAAGGATATAGTCGGCTACACAGGCATTTCCCATCCCAGGCTCAGAGTTTTAAAGCCTAAAATAGAAATCCATGGCTGCAAGGGGGTTGCAAGTGAAAACTTACCATTCACCATCCTTGCCAAGCCAAGGCTACATGTTCATCAATTTTAGTCATATCCTTGAACTCATCATAGCCACCACAGAAAACCTAACCAAAGAAGGCATAATAATCGACAGCAGACAAAACACAATATCAAAGAAAAACCCTAACAAACCAATATGGCTGCGCAGGTCAATCGGAACAAACCACGAACAAAAACACTGTTCGTTTCCCAGCCTTTGAGAGAGAGAGAGAGAGAGAGAGAAACAGGGGCAGTGGTAAATAGAGAGAGCCCATCGATCTTTCATATAGAGGTAAAAAACCCCACAAAACAGAGACACCAGATGGTGACCGCGGTGGTGGTGTGACGGTGGTGGCACATCGGTCACCGCCTCTCTCTTCTCTCTCCCTTTTCCCTCTTCCCGTCCTCTCTCATCTGAAGCAAACCGGAAAGAACCCAGCGATCATTCGTAGGTTAAAAACCTCACAAAACAGAGACACCAGATCGTGACCACGGTGGTGTTGTGACGGTGATGACCCTCCGGTCATCGCCCATCTCTTCTCTCTCCCTTTTCCCTCTTCCCATCCTCTCTCATCTGGAGCAAACCGTAAAGGGGGGGTAAGGTGTTAACCTAGAAGACACGCGTCTAACAGGGGAATGACCGCCCAAGTAGGCCAATTGGGAAAAACCACGAAATCAATAAAATAATAACTATGAAACACTATTCATGATCAGTTTGTAATAATATGTATAAAATAATAATAGTATAATATAATATAATATAATTGTTTTCCGCTCTATCACTCACGAAATTCCAACTGGTTTTTTTATGCTTCAAAGGTTTTACATTCGAGATTTATTATAGAATAAAGGAATCCGGAGAAGATACTTTTCCGCCATTATAATAATTATAAGCATGGGTATAATTATAATATATTCAAATATAAAATTTACCAATTGTTTTCCGCTCTATCACTCACGAAATTCCAACTGGTTTTTTTATGCTTCAAAGGTTTTACATTCGAGATTTATAGAATAAAGGAATCCGGAGAAGATACTTTTCCGCCATTATAATAATTATAAGCATGGGTATAATTATAATATATTCAAATATAAAATTTACCAAGATGAGATGAGGCCTTCACCAGATTCTCTCATCTGTTTCACTACTACCATTAAATATATTCTTCTGGGAATTGGCTTCGTCTTCATCGAATTAACCTAGCCGACTCACTTCATCCATCATGAGTTTATCACTGGTTCAAGTAAGTTTATTCCATAAAACTGATATCATTCATTCATAATATGTTATTTGTTTTCTTATGATGAAATCAGGGGTTCAGCAAATCTTTAGCGATGACTGTGCTCTCTGAAATTGGTGACAAAACGTTCTTCGCAGCTGCAGTGAGTTCAGTTGTTGTTACTACTTTCTTTTTTAGTTGCATATATTTTAGTACCTTGAAAAACAAGTGGGTCGGGTTCAATGGCGGATCTAGAAAATCCTTATAGGGGGCAACCTTTCCAAAAAAAAAAAGGGAAACGAAATTGGAAAAACGTCAATTTTTTTTCCAAAATTTACACTACCGCCGGAGCGTCAAGAGGTAGCGGGGGCTACCCCTATTAACAAACTAGGTCCGCCCCTGGTCGGGTTGGGTAATGGGTCAAAACGGGTCGGGTCATGGTTATGAAATTGCAACCCTTAAGATAGTTTTATACTTTGATGGGAAGTATTAATAGAAAGTTTACCGACTTTGGACTTATTTCTAGTTGAGGTAATAAACTTTTTAACATAAGATTTAAGGTAACATCTTTCAAATTTTTTGTTACCTTAATTCTTTATTTAAAAATGCATTACCTTTAATTGAAATCAAATAACGTTGATTAACGAGTATCTAGAAGGGAACCGTAGATCTTGTTTTTAACTTTTACGGATTAGACACGTATAAATCTTAACTGATCAACTTCGTTTGATCGATATTGTTTTTAGATCTTGGCAATGCGTCATCCTAGGAGACATGTTTTGGCAGGCTGTCTTTCATCTCTAATTGTAAGTTAAGTTTACGTTATTATTTTTATTCAATATGTTTGTAGATATCAGCATGTTTTGTTTAAAGTGTTAAAAGTCAATGCTTTGACTTTTAGGTTATGACCCTTCTGTCTGCTGCTGTTGGAATGGCTGCTCCAAACCTGGTATATATCTTACATAACATGTTATTCATGTGTTCCTGGATAATTAATCATACTCTTATTTAACCGTAATTTTGTATCCCTGCTGATAAATATTATATGATAATAATTATGCAGATCTCACAAACATTGACTAAACATATCACTACTGTATTGTTTTTCGGTTTTGGACTATGGTCTTTGTGGGATGCATATAACGACGAGTAACTCTTCTTCATGCTTTTGTAACTTATATAATTTTATAATACTTTTACATTACTATATATATATATATAAAGTTAAATGAACTTTAGAATTTCTGCAACTAACTGACCATGTTTCTACTAACAGCGATTCTGAAGAATTGGCCGAAGTTGAAGCTGAACTGGTTCGAATCTTTTACCGTGTACTCTAGCCTTCTTTTATCCTTAAATTAAAGTTAACATTAAAGTTTTCTTCTAATCATATGTGTAGGATGCTGACATAAAATCTAATGAGGGAACAACTAAATCAAATAACAAGGTAATGCAGGAATTTCATATCGGTTTTTACCGTCATCTTAATTGGAACTAATTTCACATATTATTATTAATTTTTCTTAATTCCATTTGTGTTATGTTCTGGAAGACTGATGATGATTCGAAGAAAAAGAATAGGCCGTTTTTGACTCAATTCTTCTCGCCCATTTTTCTTAAGGTATATAAACATTAAAAATATCACTTATTAAAAAAATATTATTTTTTTAAATATGTAAAGTATGACTATTGGTTCAGGCGTTCTCTATAACATTTTTCGGCGAGTGGGGCGACAAAAGCCAGGTGAGTATCAAAATCTCGAGCATCTTAAAGCTGCATTTGCTCAATATGGTCAAAGTCAAACGATCCATCATTGACTTTGACTGTAAATGTTATTTTTCAGTTGGCTACAATTGGTTTGGCTGCAGCTGAGAACCCTATGGGTGTTGTTATAGGAGGGATTATGTGAGTTCATTAGAGTTTACATCATATTCCTTGACTTTGCCTCTTGACTCTGACTTTGACTTCTAACATATATTATTAACAACTTGTGTCCGTTTATTAGAGGTCAAGCTTTGTGTCAAACTGCTGCTGTTTTCGGAGGGAAGAGCTTGGCAACACAAATATCCGAGAGATTTGTACGTGACGTTTATGATTTTGTAAGACTTGTCTCCATATTTTTTAAAAGATTGAATAAAATGTTTATAAATTTGATACAGATTGCACTGTCGGGCGGGATTCTTTTCATTGTTTTTGGAATCCAATCATTCTTTTCAACAATAGAATCATGAGTCTGGGTATTGGCCAAGGTTTGTATTCATCATCCTTCTCACATAGAAAAGAGTAAATTGTCATTTTTGTTTTTCCGCATCTGGGTCCTCGTGGTTTCAAAATCTTGTCATTTTCGCCCCAGAGGGCCAAACCTCGAGGGACGAAATTCGCAATAAATTGCCAAACCTCATAGACGAAAATAACAAGATTTTGAAACCACGAGGACCTAGAGGTGCACAAATCGGTTAATTTTAATAACCGGTTCGGTTAACCGGTTATAGCGGTTAATTTGACCTTTTGACTTTAACCGGTTAATGCTTTAACCGGTTATTACTTTAACCGGTTATTTTTTTAACTGGTCCGGTTAATTACTTTAACCGGTGTGGTTAATTAACCGGTTATTAACCGGTTTTTTTGCCTTTTTTTTGAATTTTTCGGTTAACCAGTCTACCGGTTAATAACCGGTTCCTAACTAAATACTTATAACCGGTTACTAACCTACGGTTAAAAATAACCACTAATCGGTTATTCCTAAATCGGTTATTAACCGGTTACGGTTTTGGTTAATAACCGGTTATGGTTAATTAACCGGTTATTTTGTGCACCTCTACGAGGACCTAGATGCGGAAAAACAAACCTTTGGATGAAAGTCGCAAAAGTGGTCAAAAGTCAAAACTTAGGGACGAAAATGACAATTTACTCTATAGAAAAACAGTCATCTGATTATTATAGGTTTGACTTTTGAGATCAAACTCATTACCATCACCTTCAAACCCGTCACTTTTACTTTTATGGAAAATTGGTAACTAGAGTAAATATATAACACATGCTACTACCGTATTGACTTTGAATTGGGATATTAAAATCAGAATTTACCTTTGAAATATTGTAAGTTTGACCTTAAAAGTCAAATTTGTATCCTTTCTTCAAAATGTGTGGACTAGTTATAAATAATTATTACATTACAACCATCTAACACTATACATTGCTTTTTTTTCTTTTCTGCAGGATACAAAGATTACCAGTTTAGCATTTTTTAGAAGTCGTTCGATAATTTAACGAATTTTGCAACAATTTGCTACATTTTTATCAAGATTTTGTTGGCATCTATCCTCTGTTACTCAACATGAATTACTTTTCTGGCACTTCTTTATATTCAGGTGTATTTACTGTCATTCATTTCATATAACTTTGTAGATCAAACAAATATGATACACACACTGACACACAGATATACATACATTTATATGTATATTATAATTGTTAAAAATCTTGAAACGAAATTAATTTACTGATAAAAATCATAAGTTGAGGAGTCGGCGATTATATTCCTGAATCCGCCGATGGTTGACGCCAACATTATGAACACTCCGATAAATATTCCCACCTGAAAACACACAAATATTGGATTCCAATATTTGAAGCATATGTTTGTTACTTATGATTATTCAAAGTTTAATAAAACTTTTTATAAAATAAGTTTTAGTATTACAATTGACAGTAAAAAGCTTACCCAATTAACAAGCCAGCGGATACTGAATGGCTTGGGTTTCTTGAGTATGAGCCATATAATGCTAGGAAGCTACAAAATTCAATAAATTAATTTATATTTATTTTCATATATAAATTTATGTAATAATTATAATAAAACTTACAAAATAAGAAGTGGGAGCAAAACCAAATCCACCAAAAAAACCAAGTAGATCACCAAAGAAGGGAAATGTCACAGCCATGAACAAAGTGAAAGCTGCAAATTTTATATTAATTTTAAAAATTTTTGAGAATAAAAAACCAATTTTAAAATTAATTAGATTTCAAAAATAAAAATACTTACCAACATAAGTAGAACGAACCACAAGTCTAAGTGGTAGTCCATAAGGGACATTGTATTTTTTGCTCAACCCTTTCTCCATTAAATCAAATAATGGCATTGCAAATACCTGAAAATAAATATTTCTTTTTATAAAATAATAACAAAATTGTATTGTTTTGAAAAGTTTTATAAAATGAAGAAAAACTTCATATATTACTTGATAGCTTCCAAGAACATGAACAACCACCATCAAATTGGCAGCAGCAATGAGCCAAGTCGGTTTTTGAAGCGCAACAAGAACATTATCCGTTACATCTTGTCCAAACGCCCAATACCCGATAATCGCAACGGGAAAATAACATATGGCGTTCACGAAATACGCCCCCATTGCGCCTTTCCACATTGCTACTTTTGAGGGTTTTCCCGGCGTGGAAGGGATGGTGGCTTGGATCTCGAGTGCGACTGCATGTCCTGCATACGCAAACGAAATCTGGCCTAATGCGTTAAAAACTCGAAATATCGAGTCGGCCCCACTTGTTTTCTTGTAAGCATAGCTTACATCCGGTTGTCTGCCTTTGCTTAGCGAACCGGCCCAAGCTATGGTTGAATAACTGTCACGTCAATTTACATCATCATTAAGACCATGCGTGGTGGGGTTTTTTTGGGCGTTTTTCCCCTAAAAAATGCCCCAAAACGCCCATCTCCCACCCCGGGGGCCTTTTTTTTCACCAAATTTGCTTTTGGCGTGCTTTTTTCCACGGCCTGATTTATTTGTTTTGGCCAATCACCCTTGATCTTCCTTTTGTTTGTCCAATAAGATTTTTTGATGGTTTTTTTTATTTAATTTTATTACACCCCTTTTAACATAACCCCACTACACCCATTTTAGAAAAAAACGCCCCATAATACCCCATTGCTGACTGGGCTGCCACATGGCGCAAAACGCCCAAGGGTAAAAGTATTATCACTACACATGGCGCAAAACGCCCAAATATGATGATCCAATAAGAGTGTCTTAGCCTGGTGCAGTCACTACACACTAGTTCCACAAACTTTTGGAGGCAGGTCCCACCAGTCACCATGTACACTATATTCACCCCTACTTGTACTATCAGCTGTTGTGGTAGTTCTATCCAGGGCCCGAGTTTCGGGCCAAAAGCGTGTCTGGCTAGGTCGATGTAGCGGTCGAAACGAGTCCCCGGGGTTAACTCATGGAGTTGGACCAAGAGCCACATTGTGTGTAAGGTCAAGCACCATGATATGACCATTACTGCCATGCCTGGACCCCTGTCACATGTCATTTATTCCTTTAGCCCGTTTAATATTGTTTGTAATAAAGTTATAGATAATTGAAAAATGATGTATACCATCCGAGGTACGCCATGGCATAAGGCAAGCTAAGAACACCGGCGCCAACCATGGCGGTGACCGTGTGGAAAGTAGAGTACCACCATTTCGCTTCCCTTTTCGGACCTTCCCATTCTCCCTCCGATGGAGCTTCCTATACATGCGTACACACATATACGTACATGCTTCAAATTGTTTATTTAAAATAATTTATATTTCTCATTTAAGCAGTTTTAATAAACAATTAAAACACTTCAACCAACGTGTTGATATATGATACAGATAAACAATTTTAATAAACAATTCCAAACACACTAACACGTTGAATGTTGATAATAGAGAGTCTAAACGTGTATATAAAATTTTTGAAATGATAACATACAACTCAATATATTGACATATAACAAGTCAACAACTAGCTAACATATATAAAAAAACAGAATGAACATATACATATTACATATATCTAAGGTTGCTAACCTTTGGAAGTGGAGGAGAAGAAGTGGAAACCATCAAACCAACGGTTCAAGCCTGGCAAAGAAAGAAGTAGGCTTGAGTTTGAGAAGTGAAGTCTCATTGTTCACCAATAACATCATGTTTAAGTAGTTGTGGTGGACTTCTCACCCTCCAAAAAAAGATTTCTTGTTTATTAAGTTGAATAAAGGGAAGTCATTATCTTCCAAAGGTAATCATTGTAGTAAATTCACTATAGAGTTTATATTATTACTTATATTCTAGAGAGTGGTAAAGGCGTAAATGAGTTAAGCACTTAAGCTTCTCATCATCTATTCGAGATTGGCTTGTTGAGTTTGATTCGAGCTGATCGCTTGAGTCTAAATAAAGCTCGCATACCAATAACCAAATAAACTCGGGTTTCTTTTACGGGTAACTCACACACGCTCTAATCCTGAACCTATATCTACACATTTTGTCCGCCATGGGACATAAACTCTCAACCACATGGGGAGGAACACCTTTTCTACACACCTTGATATTGCTAGACCATATGCCCTTTGGTATCCCGAGCTTTGTATAGAGTTTAATTATACTTTTAAACCTAAACGTGCCTATTATTTATATGAATATTGTAATTTGTACTATTACAAAAAAAATATTACATAATAAATATAATTATATAAATAATAATATAATAAATAACTAAATAATATATTATGTTACACATATAAAAATATAGATTATGGGCATGTTTGGGATTCCTTCTCAAAACAACTTATTACTTATATTTCACTATTCAAGAAGTTAATAAGTCAGGATTTCCTGACTTATTGACTTCTACACTCACATCAAAAGAAATCCCAAACACTCAAAAATTCCTTTTTCACTATTCAATAAGTTAATAAGTCAATAAGTTGAAAGAATAAGGAATCCCAAACACCCACTATAAATGTATAGAAATAATTATATATGCATATAATTTTTTTAACGGCAAAAATTACACAATCACTACTCCTAAATTACACCAAGTTTACTCTATATAAGGAATTAAACCTCGGTCTCTTCCCAAAAGGCACAAAGCCTCTACCACCCACCAAAGTGGTGATGGCCAAGCTAAAAACAAAATAAGCTCGAGTTTGATTCATCTCGTTTTAATAGTCGCATGCAAGTGGTAGGACTAATCTTTATCTAGTATATCAAGGCAAATAAAAACAATAAGTTGAACATGTATCTGATATTGCATTATTGTGGACACTGATTAATTAAAGTTTAATATATACTTTTTTTTTGAACGTCCAACATAAGAATCGCTGGGTACTCCGTACGCGGCACCCATTGGCCGAAAGGTAGCCCGCGGCAGCCAAACCTGCACGCACGGAGCCCCTAGCCCACCGTGCCACCAGTTCCGGGAAAAACCCGACCCTACACCCGCCCGAGGGCACGACAATGCAAAGCCGGTAAAACCCGGGTGGATCAGGAATCGAACTCGAGACCTTTCGGTCAGGAGTCTTCCCTCATTTCCATAACCACTAAGCTATAAGCCCAGGGTTAAATATATATCCATGTTGGTACAGGGTTTAATATATACTATTTTTATTTTTTATTTTGTTTAACAATTAAGGATATTGGCACAGGGTTTCTTCAAAACATGATGAAATATCCATGTTGCATGATGTGATTTTTGAGTAGAAGCAAAGGAAAATAGTGTTGTAGGGTTAAGATGATAAACATGATGATCAATGGGATATAATTATCAAAGTAATTAATCAATATTTTATCAAACTTTTCAAACCCATTCCATCATAATGGGACACGAAAGGACATTGCTAAAATATTAGTAATGTCAATTCCTTATAAAAGTTTTCTGGTTCAACCGCATGCTATTTACCACTAAACTAAAACATGTCACCAAGGTCGCCAACTAAATTTATATAATATTGTATGGTAACTACTTTAGGTATACATCAATATATGTGCATTAAATGCCAATGGTATATGGTATGCAAGAAAATCATTTGGGTTAGGCATAAGGGGCATAACAGTCATAAAGATTGATCCATCCATACCCTATTTAGTGAAAACTAAGGGCTGTTTGGCAACTTCTGAATGATTAAGTGCTGAACTAGTAAGAAGTCTGAACCATTAAGTGCTGAACCATTAAGAGACAGTATAATGTTTAACCGTTTAGAGGCAAATGTCTGACCAATTCAGATTAGAGGTCTTAACAATTCAGACTTAGTATAATGCTTAACCATTCAGAGGCAAATGTCTGAACCATTCGGACATGTGCTCGCGAAACAAACAGTCTGAACCATTAAGAGTTGAACCAGTAAGAGTTCTGAACCATTAAGAGGCTCATTAAGAATTAAACAAATAGCCTCTAACACCTTCTCGTTTAATTGAAGTTTTATTAAATTTTAACCATCAATGTGCGACGATCATCAGTTTATTCATTATCGCCGCCTTACATCAATGACTACGCGCAAAGTAATCTTTGTAAAATTTTGTATACAAACCAAGTGCTTACAGTGACTTGATGAAATTCTTAAGCCGACCACACTATGTTAGCTTCTTTCAAAATCGGCATAGCGTAGAGGCCTAATGTTCACGTTTGATCAACATAGAGTCAAATTTTACACACATTGATTATTGTACGTACAAAACAAAATTTTATTTCAACTCTTAAAGTCATGTCATTCTGATGAGTCTAAAATTTAAACCAGTTTATACGAGTGTGCACTCATCACCTATTTATTTGGGCTCTTTGTGCAACTCAATTAAAATAAAACAGTTCATGGCACTAAAATCATCAACATAATTACATTAGTGTACTTTTCATTAATAAGGTGTGTTTCACATGTACTAGGTGTCCAATTTATCCTTCATCTTATATCATGGGGGTTCTACTTTAATATATATGCTTTTATACTTTATGAACTATGTTATTTAAAGTAAGCTAAATAGTTATTTTAAATAGTTTTGGGATAAAGATATCATTATATCGGTACCCTTTTGATGAGATTGAAGATATCTTAAAAATATGTACCCTTTGACGCAATCTAATATTCTATGTATTTATTGCATTTGGCATAATTAAAATAGGATGGTTCTGGATATGATCGGATGGTTCCTCTGATAACACGTTGATACTCCAGTATTCCGTCAATGATCCAAATTTGTCGTTAAAAAAAACATGCTTCTAATATTCATGAATAAAATTTTGATGGAAACAAACAACCATGGAGACAATTCACTTGAGTACACATGTCATGATGATCATCACTATGATGCAAGAGTAAAAAAGTGTACTAGAAGGACTTAATGGAAAATAGAGTAAGTTATTGGTTGGTGAAGCACTGAAGTTTGTCGTGTGTCATGAAATAATTACATCTTTTGACCGTTAGTTTGGAATGGTGAGTATCAAAATAGGAAGTTTATTTTGGTTAGAAAGGACATGAAGCAATAGTATTATGACATATGACAAAATTTAAAATAAAGGGGAAGTGTATTTTAGTCAATGTTATCCCATCTTCTCCCTTCTTCTTCTCTCAGTAACTTCAAAACCATTTTCAAAACCCACCATCTTCAACCCTTTCTTCACTTTCTATCTCAATAATCACTACATTATAGTGCGATTTTCGTCACCAATCAATGATTCAAACACCAAATCAACGTGTTCTCAACTTTTTTTTGAAGAAACCCAATTTAATTTCATACAATATCTCATTTTTTTCCTGTGATTTTGAAGCGAATCACTCGATTCGTTCGATTAGATCGCTGATAAGTGTTTCTAACATTCAATTTTCGTTAATCGGTAAAGAAATATGAAGAAATGGGCTTCGATCTATGTAAGATTTTTTTGAATTGCATTTTTACGATCATTGCGTTTTTGAATTGAGTCATTAGGTTTTTGATTGAATTGCTTTAATAAAACTGCATAAGAAAATTTAATTTTCTGGAAATTGCCTCATTTTCGTAGACAGAGAGAACAGTTTCTGGCCATTGCGTTTTTAGAGAAAACATGTTAGTGCAGTTATGTCTATCGCCTCCGTCAATCAGATCGTAGTAGTTACTGAAGAAACCAAGTGCTTATATTGTTAATATTAGAAAAAGAGAAGGTGGCATTATTGTAATTAATGAGTTTTCTCATTAAAGCCCCTTGGCCTATAAATAGAAGCTTTAGGGTTTTTGTTTAGGACTTTTGCTCATTTGGATCTTTGGAAAGAGAGAGAGAAAGTAGAGAGAGAAAGTGCTTTAGGTGATTCACGTGACTTTGTACTTTTCATATCATCAATTGAATCACTGAGTATATTACATCTTGTGTGTTCGGTCACGTTCGTGTACGGATTCCGCACGTTACACGAGTCGGTTCGCAATCGTTACGGAGTCGAAAACCGGTCCTACAAGTGGTATCAGAGCAGGAACTCGATTGCACTGATCTATCACACAGATTCGTACAGGATTTCATCAGAATCAGATTCAAATTTCATCCAGATTTGTCAAATTTCTTCATTCTTCATCTTTTTCATTTTTTCAGACAGAAAAAATGCAAAATTAACATGGCTTTTACGGTTCAAATTGGCTGATTTTTTGATATGTTGTGTGAAAATCATTGATCTATAAGCCTACAAAATTTCAGATCAAAATTCCAAGTAATTTGAGAGATATTAAGATTTTTCTGTCCGATCTGTTCATCATGTTCGTCATTGTTCTTGGTGATGTTCACCGATCGGATGGCAATCCGATCGGATGACCACCCGATCCGTTGTACATTGAATTTTTAAAATATAAGTGTCAAGCCTCGGATTGCAACTTGTTCGGATCACCACTCGATCCGTTGCAATTCATTAAAAAGTTTGACTTTGTTGACCCACCCGATCGGATCACCATCCGATTCAGGGGACTTTATTCATCTAAGATTTTAAGTGCAAGCATCGAGTGGCAATCCGAACGAATTGCCACCCGATCCTAATCATTTCATTTGTTTGTAATACAGGTGTTTTGTCAAAGTATCGGATCTCCACTCGATCGAGTCACCACTCGATCCCAAGCATAGTGTCAAGCATCGAACAGTCACTCAATCGGATTACCACCCGATCTAGAGCACATTGTCAATCATCGGATTACCACTCGATCGAGTAGCCACCCGATCCAAGACAAAGTTACCCGATCGAGTCACCACCCGATCCAAGACATAGTGTCACCCGATCGAGTCACTACCCGATCCAAGACATAGTGTCACTCGATCGAGTAGCCACCCGATCCAAGACAAAGTCACCCGATCGAGTCACCACCCGATCCAAGACATAGTGTCACCCGATCGAGTCACCACCCGATCCAAGACATAGTGTCACCGGATCGAGTAGCCACCCGATCCTAGGCACATTGTCACCCGATCGAGTAGCCACCCGATTCAAGGCGCATAGTCACCCGATCAAGTCACCACCCGATCCAAAGAACATTGTCACTCGATCGGATCACCACCCGATCCGCTGTCACCCGATCATTGTTACTGTTGACTTTTGTTGACTCACTCGATCGGATACCCGTCCGATCCAGGTGTTTGATATTTTTTTTTAAAACTGATCGTGTTTGTTCGTTTGTTTGTTCTAGATGATTTTAGGAGATAACATCATGGTTGAAGAGTTTTACAATACGTTCTACAAAGCTTTCACATCAGAATCATCGGAAATATCAACCGTCACACCAAAATCAATAACAAAAACAATCAATGATAATATAAAATATGATAACTTCTATGGAACCTTTTCGAAACCACCTAAACTTGAGAATATAGAAGATTATACTTGGTGGAAAGAAAGATTCCTGAACTGGACGAAGGCATATGCTCACGAGAGCTGGTTTTGCTTAGAATTTGGATACAGTCGACCGATCAATGACAAGCATGAAGAGATTCATCTCAATGATCTTTCCGATGAAGACAAAAGGAAATTCTCATATGAGCAGAAGATGATCGCATTGATTCAACAGTCTATTCGAGATGATATATTTTCATTGTTAAATCATGATGGGTCATCAAAATCGGTT
This sequence comes from Helianthus tuberosus, assembly GCA_030545235.1. NCBI lineage: Eukaryota > Viridiplantae > Streptophyta > Magnoliopsida > Asterales > Asteraceae > Helianthus > Helianthus tuberosus. The sequence continues at coordinate 1,421,260 of CM060452.1, forward strand.
TGGGAAGCGTTAAGGGTTAAAGCTGAGGGTGGAAAACAAATTAAAAAGAATAAAATTGCTTTATTAAAAAAGGAGTTTGATTTGTTTGATAGTTTAAAGGGAGAAACAGTGAGACAAATGATTGAACGTTTTTGCCACTTAAAAATTGAGTTAGACAGATTTGGGATTGTCAAAACGAGAGAAGAAGTGATTGACAAAATAATTGAAGCGTTACCACGAGCTGATCAGTGGAAAACATTTGTTTTTATTTTGAAAAACGATGTGTTATATGATACAATCACTCTCGATGTGTTAATTGAAAAAATTGAAACTCATGAGATTGAATTGCAGAAACAGAGCAAGATGAGTAGTTCTTCACATCAACAGAATGTTGGTCTTTATTACAAAGGTAGCACACCTTCGGTGAAAGTTGGTGAATCACCAAAGACAGCATTTAGTGTTGAAAAATCAAAAGAATCACAGAAAAGCTCATCAAGCTACAATCCAGGATATCATTCATCTTCCTCAAAGGCAAACCCTGAAGAATCTGAAGAAATTCTCTGCAACATCGCTTTGAAACTGAAGAATTCTCCGGCTATGAGCATCAACAACAAATGAGTTTTCTGGCATCTGTGTTAGAGTCATACGAAGGTCTAGTATCTGGAAAAATTGGAAACTCAGAGCTAACAAAGGAAGACTACGACCAGATTGACCCAGCAGAAATGGAACTCATTGACATATGCTGGTGTTTAGCAAGTTGCATTCAAAGAGCTCAAAGGTATATGGAGATTACTGGGAAGCAGTCAATAGGTGGTCCGTCAACAAAGCTGGGATTCGATAAATCCAAAGTGACCTGCTTCAAATGTAAGTAAAAAGGTCATTTCAAAAGAGAATGCAAAAATTCTGAAGTTGACGAAACCGAGAAATCTTTTAATGATGATTATTACCGAAAGGCGATTTACCACCGTAGCAAAGAAGAGCCGAAACTGATTGAAAACAATCCTAAAGAAATGTCAAGAGCTTGTGCAGTAATCCATGATGATGAAGGGTTTGACTGGAGAGAATTCCTTCCAGAAGATGATCTTGCTGATGATCGTCTCACTGCTCATGGCAGAACTGTATCAAAGAGCAAACATCGTGCTTTTGTTGCTGAAATCAAGGAGAAATCTCGAGAAGAAATACTGAAAGAGAAAACCGAAAGAGAAATATTCTTTGCTGGTAGCAGGATTGAGAAAATGCACGAAGAATATGAAGATGCAAAGTACTATGGAAGATACAACAAGAAGAGAGATTGCTATGTCAACAAAAATGGTGATCCTGTCGTTCACAGAAAAGATGTGGTTTTCAATGATGTTCTTGCAGCAATTCCTCGGTTTGGCGAATACTACTCAAATGTAGCAAAAGATAAAACTTATCTGAAAAGACTGGACAAGATAATTTGTGATGTAATGACAGCAAGTCTGAAGAAGAGGGATGAAGAAAGAATGAAGAAGAATGTTGATGAGTTGGTAACTGATTTGAAGAAGGTTGCTGATACGTGGTTGAAAACCGGTGTTCGTAATTGTGTAACATAATGTATTTACATAAGTTTTAATCTTGAATAGCCTACTTTTAATTAGATTTGTGTTTTACAGGTTTGATGGAGTTTAAGGAGCTTTTCGGGAGGTTTACGGGTCACCGGAGCGAGAAACGGACCACCAGAACACATTACGGATCAAACGGGAGCGAAAAATGGAAAATCAAAGAATGAAGTTTGGAGAGCCCGTCGCCGACGGGTCCCAAGCCGTCGGCGACGCCCACTAGAAATGGCCGCCGACCAGAGTAGTCCGTATCCAGAAGATTAAAGCGTCGGCTAGTTTTCAGGTTTTGAGGGGCCGTCGCCGACAGGTCCCAGGCCGTCGGCAATGGGCAGCGGATCTCTGAAACGCGAATTTCATTTATTTGGGTGATGGGAACGATTCTAATTGGTTGTTTTAGCATTGAAGAAGGGAGTTACAACTTATAGGAGTTTGAATCTTCATCTTGGAGCAAATTTTTCATAGACCATTCATCACCAATTGATCTCACACAACACATATCATTCGAATCATCAAGAACATCATCACCATCATTCACAATCATCAATTCATCCATAACCCTAATCCTTCCACCATCATTCTTCCACTATCATCGTTCACCAAAGCCCTAATCATCCATCAATTCTCCATTGTTCAAGCTTCAAGATGACTTCATTCAAGTTCCAAGCATCCGGTGATTAAGTTTCATCAACCACGAGCGGCTAATCACTTTGGTTTCACCCCGGTGTAGGTAGTTGTTTAATTTAGGGCTTTAAATTGTTCTTGATTCAACTTTGTGACAATTTGTATTGATTTTTGAAACCTTTGACAATAGTTTACATTTGTTTCGTATTCGTAAATCGTTGAGCGATTATAAAGCTATGACTTTGCGAAATGGTTATGTGTAGTTATGCATTGTCTTGGTTAGGTTTTACTTGTGTTGATTACAAAGTCCATTCTTGTCCGTTTTTCGAAACGTTGATAGTTATTGGCACTTAAGTCACGGTACACTAAATTCGCTAATCGTATACAATTGAGTTGAATCTAAAACTTGTAGAAACCCTAGGTTGGCAATTATCGAAACCGGGTGTGAACCCTTTTTCTCATTATCGTTTATTAATCAATTTTTCTTGCAATCGTTAATTATTAGTTGTTAATCAATTAAACCAATTCCATTAGTTTAAATTCACATCTTTCAAGAAAACAAAAATACAAAAAAAATATCATAGCAAGCTTCATAATTGTGACACCTTTTTTATAATTCAATCGAATCCACTCGCAAACCACATACTCTTCGTGGTTCGACCCCTTGCTACCACTAGCTATCTGTTAATGGTAAATAGGGCTTATAAATTTTATCGTTGACATAGTGAAGTGATTACACTCGTTATTTACATGATTGAACATGAAGGTGATGTTGAACTTTGTTGAACTTATAAGAAATTGCAAGTTAACAAGTAAAATTGATAGGTATATGATAAAATGAGCGACTTTGGAAGTTTAAAAAGGCGATTTTGCATTTACTTGTTAATTAAAATGTCAACATCATTGTAACACCTGTGCCTCCACGGCCATCAAACAAATACCAAACCAATGAAATATTGCATTTCATACTTGGGATTTGTAAAAATATGTGTATCATTTGCACATATCAATTTCTGTTCAATTTCAAACTCTAAATCGCTTTCTGGAAGGTTATACGCGCACTGATGCGTAAATATAACCAGTTTAATGCAACGAACACTCCGGAATAGTGAAATAGGCTTAACATACCTTAAATAACCTTTACATAACTTAGAAATAAGTTTTGAAGGCTTTGGTATGGCAAAATCAAGTTAAATCGCTTACAGGGACTAAAGTTGACAAACTGCGAAAGTATGCCAATTTGAACTGTAACAGACATTCCGGAACATGACCATAAGTTAAAAATACCATAAATATCCTTTACATAGCTTAGAAATAGTCTTTGAGGGGTTCGGTGTGCTAAAATAAACTTTTGGGTCATCCAGGGACTAAAAGTGTCAAAAAGTGCACAAGTTTGCATTTTCGAGCATAACCTACGTTCTGAATACATCCGGACATCCAAAAATTTATGTAAGCACTAAAATATTTTATTTTAGTGTTCGCCATAAGAAAAATCCATTCGTCACGTCTTTTGGTTCGTTTTTCGCGCTTATGCGCATTCCGTCGTAATTAAGCGAACATCGCGTTCGTACGGCCAAACGAACCGACATCCGAGATATTTTTGAACATTTTTTAAGTTCCCTATACTTTAACTTCATTTTAGAGCTTTGAAATGGGGTTAACGGGCCTTAAACGTGTCGAAAATGGGCTGATTGCAATACAGGGACCAAAAGTGTAATTCTGCCAAACTAGGGCCTAGCGGTGCGCTACACTTTTAGCGTAGCGGTGCGCTAGGGGTCTGCAGACCAGATGCAGTGTATTTCACAGCTGTTTGCACATGTTTGATCCTCAACCACACATTCCTAATTATCTAGTCAGCTGATAAGGATGGAATTTTAGTCACCATAAGGTCCCGACACATGTACGGTTGCGATTAAAGCACGGTTTACATGAAACGATCTTAACGGTGGACCGAAAACTATATATACCCCATGCTTTCCATTGTTTTAAACCACTAGAATTCTGATTTGAGAGCTCTAAGTTGAAACCATTGTTTCATACCTGAGTTCTTGGATCGGGATTAGCATTCGGGGACCCTTCGTAAGTATTCTTTCGTTCTTTTCCTTATTTTATTGCTTTTCGAGTCAGAAAGTCAAACTTTGTTTGACTTTCAGCGTTGACCAGTAATGGTCAATGCGAAGTTCGTTTGAACTTCGCAACGTGAGTGTAATCACGTTGGTTATAGTCCCTTGGGACTATGCCTACTGATTACCACGTTGTCTAGGGTCGTAGGGTAAGCGATCTGATAAATCGCTTATACCTCGAACCCGACCCAGTTTGGTCGATCATTAGGATCCGACCAAATACATTAGGTGACCATAGTAGGTAGGGAATAACCTTCCGAGGTTATACCCTATGGTCACATCGTTTAAGTAGTTGTATGATAGGTAGTTTATATGCCTTAGGTAAATTACCAGAATACCCTTTTCATGTATAATTGGTAATTAAGCATATGTAACCTAAACTTTTGTCACATAACTGATTATGTAACATGTTTAGGCATATAACACTTGTCGTAGAACTAGTTAGGCGGTCCGAACGCGTTTCACGCGAACGACGCGTTAAAGTAGCATAAGCTACCTAAACGGGTCGTAATGGGTCGTAGGCAGTTATGTTAGGTTTCATTTAGTATGTAGGCTTTGTTAAACCATATCACACGAGTCTCCACACTCGTTTGGTTTACAAACCCTAATGCTACCCAGTCTTCCGATTTAGGTCCGGTTTATTAACATAGTTACCTATATTAGGTGCCGTTTGATTCCGAGATCTCTAGCACTGCTTGGTGGTTATCTTTAGACAACTGAGCAATCTCAAGTGAGTACATAGACCCCTCTTTTACTGTTTTCCAAACTGTTTTGGGGTGGAACACATGTGCCTACTTGTTACTTTCATGCTTTACATGTTTTCACATCATATACCTGCTATGTTCGTTAGTACATTATAGTACATGATCTCATTGTGTTTTATGCTATGTATGTCCATTTAGTTCATACTTAGTACATTGTTTTCATCACATGCTTACATTTTGGTATGACATTTGGTTTGTTTACATGGGACAATACATTCATTAACACCGATCATGCCGTTCGTTAGTAGGTAGTGGTACCATAGGAATTGACAACTCCCGTTCCGGACGTCCCAGGGAAAGGGGATGAAAGGAATGACCGAATTCGATGATATAAGACAGATAGACCTTTAACTTGTTTAAAGGGTTTATCACCACAGTCACCAGGCTTGGATGTATGCATTTTCACAATACCGCATAAATGTTCATATTAAATATTTGCATGCATTTACACAAAACATAGCTTTGATTTAAACCAAGTTTTACTTCAATACTTTGTTTTTGTGCATATGGTTTAGTTGAGACATTTCACTTGCCATACATGACATTTTGACATAGACATTTGACATGGATATTTGACATAGACATTTGACATGGATATTTGACATAGACATTTGACATGAATATTTGACATAGACATTTGACATGGATATTTGACATAGACATTTGACATGGATATTTGACATAGACATTTGACATGGATATTTGACCTAGACATTTTGACATGATTTACATCTTGACATGAACATTTTACATTGTTTGGTTTGGTTTGATTAAGTAACGATGCGTGTGTAATATGATACAAGCATGGTGGATACGCCGCTGGTACTTCCTATATATAAGTGTTTGTATGGTATTACATGTCGTAACGTTATTTGAATCATTTCAGTTTGAGACATAGAACATTTCATACAAATAACATACTTTTCACAAGACATTGATTTATAAACAACTTATCTTATGCAAACATATTTTACTTGGTTATTCATTTAACCTTACATTTATTTATACTTATCATCAGATCTTATCGTTTTTCAAATGATTTAAAAGACAAAGCAAATAACAAGGTTCATGACTAAACATTTTCTCAAACATAAGTCATGAATCTTATTTTCACAAAACCTATGTATCTCACAGGCATTTTTATGCTGACGTACCTATTTTCACATGTGTTTTTCAGGAACTGTTGCATAAGATGATCAAGATACACATAGGCAGACTTGGGCTTTAGTGACAATAAAAGATGCAAGACTAGTTAATTATGTTGTATTTCCTTGTTTGATTAAGGCATTGTAACACTTTTAATCAATAAAACGAAACTTAAATTTCCATGGTTGTGAAACATTAATTCTGTTACTACACTCCCCGATGTTTCCGCCACGTTTTGTATGTTCTACGTGGTCGGGGTGTGACAATCATACATCATGTTCAAAGTTTGAGAGTTTATTAAAGATTGGGGTTTTTATTGATGTTTTGTTTGTTTTGTGATTGTAGTTATGGCCGGAGGTAGAAAAAAGCAGAAAACTACAGGACAAGGCTCATCATCGGGAGTGGGATCTTCTTCCGGTTTAATACCGAAGAAGTGGAAGCAACTAAGCTCCGTAGAAGAGGGTGATGCAAGACTTTATAGGCAAGATTGGGCGTGAGAGAAATTCAGGGATAGTAGAAGCGCTCAAGTATGGGATGAGGAGAAAAACAAACCTCTATCAGCTTATCAAGATAGGAAGTTGGAAGCCAAACTTTGGAAGTGGAAGATGGTCAACAATGTTACCACTTCAGTACCGGAAAGGGTGGTGTGTGAAAGGGTTGGGAATGTGGAAGAGTTTAGACAAATTGGGATTGTGCAAATGTTCGAGCGTCAAGGATGGGAGAGAGTTCTTGACTGGTGTGAAGACAACACCTCTCGGGTGTATTTGGCGGAGGTGTGTGAATGGTTGGCGACACTGAGGTTCATGAATAAGGATGGTCCTCCCACTCAGTGGAAATTGGTTGGTAAGACAAGCCGGGGGAATATGACAATGTCCTTCGAAACGATTAATTGCATTGCGCGCTTTGACTCTTTGGCGTGCAAGCATATGATTATCCAACCACTGAACAATTTTTGGATAATCATATGAACGGTGGTGATCTGGAACAAATGACAGCGGCTATCTTACCGTATAATGACGGGGAGCGGCCCAAAGAACTCAAATGGCGATTGAGGGAAGAATTCTTCAAGGAATCTCCCTAGAGAATGTTTTGGTGAGATTTGGCGATAGGGGCGAAGTAAGAGCAAGTGATTGTAGGGTTGTTCACTCCTTGTTGTACGGGATACCTACTTTGTCATGGAGGCATATCATAATGATGAACACATGGTTTACCCGGGAGTCATCTCAGAGGCGTTTTATTCCATATATACGTCTCATCAGTGCCATGATCCTACAGCAAAATTATCTTCCCCCAGAATCGCCGTGGGTATCTAAGCCCTTGGAAGAAATCAATCAAGCGGCAATGAAGAAAAATTGGAAGACAGAGGTGAAGCTTTCGGGAAACAAATATGTGTTGACCGACAAATTGGGTCACATGTATGAGTTTGTTAATCCAGAAGCACAATAAGGAGCTGGGGGAGATGAGGAAATGGTTGATAAAGAAGATGAAACTGAGCCTCATGGTCCACGGGGACCAAGATAGAGATATATGAGGCCACACAAGGAGTTGAATGCCGATGTGGCAAATTTTGTGAACTTCCGACGGGTACCTTCGCACAAGGAGTTCAACAGGGGCCAACAAGAAATGTTTGACAACGTCTCTACGTGTATAGGCGAGGGTAGAGAGTGTAATAAGAGAAGAGAGAACTGGGAACAGATGCACGGGGCCTACACACAAGAACAGTGGGCCTTCCAAGCATCCCGTCGTGAGAGGATGGAGAAACATATGGAAGAGCAACAATTGCAACAAGCGCTTCAAAGATCTCACATGGAACGCTTGTTACAATTGCAGGAAGAAGATATGGCCCGGAGACGGGCATGGGAAGAAAGGGAAGAAAAAGCGCGGCACGAGCGAAACACATTGGAAGACCACCGCTGGAGTGCCTTATATGTCTCAAATGAAATGGCAATAAACAACGCCAAAATCCTCCATGATCAGGAGAGACATCAAAGAGACTATGAGGCCGGCCTTCCTTATGTCGAGCACTCGGGATGGACCGATTATCCCAACCTCTCCGTTCCACGAGGCCCATCCGATCCATCCCCTCACTGGCCCGAGGCAGTAGGCTCCAGCTTCATTCCGATACCCTATCAGCCACCACCTCAAGGAGAGCAGAGCCCACTTGATAACTACAGGGAGATGTTTGAGGCCCTAACTGGTTATCCATACCAGCCAAACCCGCCAGTTAACCCCAACGAGAGATATCAGCGGTGAAGGCAAGGTATGTTTTGTGTTGTTGTTGTTGTATACTTTAGTTTTCTTTATTTCTTTTTCGTTATTATTTATTCTTGCCTAGTTAAATGAACATTGTGGGTGTGTTCCCTATATAACCCTCACGAGACCTCTTATCCTCCCAAGCTATTGGGGGGTTTAAAAGGGCTTGTTGCATAAGCTAAATGCAACCGTGATTCCAACGAAAGTGAGTTAGGATTGTTATTGTTGTAAATTATTTTTCCACAAAAATCAAGGTAATTTAACGCATGATTTGGTAACACTTTAATAAAAATGGTAGAACTAATCGCCTAACAAATTTCAATGGTTGTGAGAAGCATGCTTCTACACAAGGGTTAAGATTTGTAGCTACAACATGTTCGCGGGACAACCGTTTTTTTGAAGAGAAGAAGAAGATATGGGCATCAAGCAACAAAAATCAGGTGCATGTGTTTCTTTTTTACCTTGATTCTTAGTCTAGTAATAAGTGGATTGTATTTTGTATTTTATTTTTTCAGGGTGAAATTTTGGGAAGGTTAGCCGTGTCAAATCCCTTGTGCATTTTAAAACTCTAGTTCTTACATATTGAGGACAATGTTTACCTCAAGTGTGGGGATGGGGGAGTAGTAAAAGTTTTCGATTTTGACCCGTTCATTTAAAACACTACACATTGAGGACAATGTTTACCTCTAGTGTGGGGATGGGGGAAAATTTCAAAAATTTTTCAAAAATTTCTTGTTTCAAAAGCGATCTTAAAAGCACAAGTAACTAAGTCAACGAGGGATGGCACAACCCATTTGGTCTTTTGTCATGGTCAAGTTCAAATTAATAGCATGACGGGTATTTAGCGGGTGGTTATTTGGGAATAATCCGCCTAAGGAACTAACATTTTATGCATATCACACACCATACCCTTATACGTGAGGTTTTGAGCCACTTTTATAAAATAGATTTACATATACATGTTTCTTTGTTTGAGTGGACCATTAGTCGCGTATTGTAGAACTTGCAACTTTTGATACGTTCGAAACCATAGACCAAATACAAGCACGAGAATGATTAAGGCATTAGGTAAACCTTTTCCTTTTACACCATTTTTATATCCTTACCCGAAATTTATCCCCTAGTAGCCAATTTTGAGCCTAATCCTTTCGTTTGACTACCCTTTAGCCCATAATCTTAAAACCTTTTTCTTTTAAACCCGTGTGATGGAAATTCGATTATAGAAGTAAAGTTTGTCTAGTTGTATTTGTTTGTTTGCATATATATGAAAAAAAATTCAAAAAATGTTATGAAAAAAAAATGAAAAAGCGTTGAGAAAAACACAAAAAGATATGTTAGTAGTTGTTGAATAAAAGGCGAAAGTAGTTGCCTCATAGTTGATGTTTATATTTAGCTTTGTTTAGTTTAGTTAGTCTTTCGTAATAAAAATCGAATTTTCATCACCTTAGCCACTTTAAAATATCCTATTTCCTACCCTTAGCCTAGCCCCGTTACAACCCTTACAAAGACCTTATGACTTGTGCTTAGTACTCGTGTTCGGTGGGGGAGAATGATTGAGTTGCAAGCCTATGCGGGTACGTGTTCTTATCGGTTTTGAGCGATTAATTGAATGAAGTGCTAATACATTATACACATTAGCCAAATTATAAGCCGAGTGGAGAGAACATTGTGAGGGATGTGCATGATTTGTTAGTTTTACGGGCGGGTTAATCTTGGATAACCATTGTATATGTGAATGCTCACTTTACCGTTAAAGATGTTGGAAATTGTAAAAGGTTTGAACTTTTGTATGACAATAGACCTTAACCTTAGTCTCGGGAATGGGGAGTGAGTTCATTGTTTGACCTTGGTGAAAGTGAAAAACAGATTTGCTTGAGGGCAAGCAAAAGACAAGTGTGGGGATGTGATACGTGGTTGAAAACCGGTGTTCGTAATTGTGTAACTTAATGTATTTACATAAGTTTTAATCTTGAATAGCCTACTTTTAATTAGATTTGTGTTTTACAGGTTTGATGGAGTTTAAGGAGCTTTTCGGGTCACCGGAGCGAGAAACGGACCACCGGAACGCATTACGGATCAAACGGGAGCGAAAAATGGAAAATCAAAGAATGAAGTTTGGAGAGCCCATCCCCGACGGGTCCCAAGCCATCGGCGACGCCCACTAGAAATGGCCGTCGGCCAGAGTAGTCCGTATCCAGAAGATTAAAGCGTCGGCTAGTTTTCAGGTTTTGAGGGGCCGTCGCCGACGGGTCCCAGGCCGTCGGCGATGGGCAGCGGATCCTGAAATGCGAATTTCATTTATTTGGGTGATGGGAACGATTCTAATTGGTCGTTTTAGCATTGAAGACGGGAGTTACAACTTATGGGAGTTTTAATCTTCATCTTGGAGCAAATTTTTCATAGACCATTCATCACCAATTGATCTCACACAACACATATCATTCGAATCATCAAGAACATCATCACCATCATTCACAATCATCAATTCATCCATAACCCTAATCCTTCCACCATCATTCTTCCACTATCATCGTTCACCAAAGCCCTAATCATCCATCAATTCTCCATTGTTCAAGCTTCAAGATGACTTCATTCAAATTCCAAGCATCCGGTGATCAAGTTTCATCAACCATGAGCGGCTAATCACCTTGGTTTCACCCCGGTGTAGGTAGTTGTTTAATTTAGGGCTTTGAATTGTTCTTGATTCAACTTTGTGACAATTTGTATTGATTTTTGAAACCTTTGACAATAGTTTACATTTGTTTCGTATTCGTAAATCGTCGAGCGATTATAAAGCTACGACTTTGCGAAATGGTTATGTGTAGTTATGCATTGTCTTGGTTAGGTTTTACTTGTGTTGATTACAAAGTGCATTCTTGTCCGTTTTTCAAAACGTTGATAGTTATTGGCACCTAAGTCACGGTACACTAAATCCGCTAATCGTATACAATTGAGTTGAATCTAAAACTTGTAGAAACCCTAGGTTGGCAATTACCGAAACCGGGTGTGAACCCTTTTTCTCATTATCGTTTATTAATCAAATTTTCTTGCAATCGTTACTTATTAGTTGTTAATCAATTAAACCAATTCCATTAGTTTAAATTCACATCTTTCAACAAAACAAAAATACAAAAAAATATCATAGCAAGCTTCATAATTGTGACACCTTTTTATAATTCAATCAAATCCACTCGCAAACCACATACTCTTCGTGGTTCGACCCCTTGCTACCACTAGCTATCTGTTAAGGGTAAATAGGGCTTATAAATTTTATCTTTGACCGGAGCGCGACACTCCGATCAGTTGCTGAAGAAGTCAAAGTTGAAGCTGTGAAAGAGGAAGATGTGAAGATAGCTGAGGAAGAGAAGGTAAAAGAAAAAGTTGTTGAAAAAGAAGCTGTTACTGAAGAACAGCAGGTTGAAGAAGAGATGAAGAAGAAAGAAGAAGAAGAAGAAGTGAAGATAGAAAACTTGGTTGAAGAGACTGAGAGTTTGGATGTTGGTGATAATGTTGATGCTGGTGATGAGAAAAAGAAAGATGCTGATCAGACAGAAAGAGCAGAGAAAGCCGAGGTGTTAATCACTAAGGTAAAATCTGATAATTGAACAGTGCAAGAAATGCATGTAAACGTGCAGTGCTTGTACTGAAAAAGATGAAAAATTCAGAACAAGAGATCTTGAATTCACTAAAATCGAAGAAGTTTTCAAAAATAAATGTAAAGAAATGTTAGAAAATGAAATTTTTTTAAAAGAAAATGATGAAAAACTAACACAAAAGTGCAAGAGTTTAGAAAAAGAAAATGAAATTTTGAAAGATAAGGTTTTGAAAATGACAGAAGAATGTGTTCAAAAAGAAAATGCTTTTCAAGAAATGAAAAAGGAGTATGATTCAATAAAATTGGCCTTATCACATTACAAAAGAGTCATATGAAGATGTGAAAAGTCAAATGAAACTTGTTCAATCTAGATTTAGATACTGTTCTGAAACAACTGATACGCTTAAGCGACAGTATTCAATAAAGCAACAAGTTGTCAATTCTTACATTGAGGATGTTGCTAAGCTAAAGCGTCAAATAGCTGATTTAGAATAGGATAACAACAAGTTACATAGCTATCATGCGTCATCATATGTGCTTGAAAGAATTTTCAACATAAAACCGGGTGATGATGATTCTGAGAAAAAAAAAGGGTATTGGTTCTGAGTATCATCAAGTTCCTCCACCGGAAAAGTTTGCATTTTATGATGATGAGAAAGTCGAAAAAGCTTTCAACATGGTCGATCAATTGCCAGATAACATTGAAGTAACCTATTCCAAATCTGATGATTTAAGTGATTCAGAGGTGGTAGGTAAGGTCGTTGAAAGTGTCTTGAAAGAAGAGTCGATTGATACAGGTAAATCTGAATCACAGGATGAAAATGAAGGTAGTTTTCATGAAGAATATCTGAAAAACTCAAAATCTGAGAAAAATTTGATGATTCAAAAGGATTGGTTTATACCATGATTGGATTGGACAAATTATTCTTAGATATTGTATTCCCGATTCAGAATGTGATTTCAGAAAAGATTGATAAAGTTTTCAAAATGGTTGAAATTGAAAAATATGAAATTCCAAAGTTTGGTGGAAAAGGTCACAAAACTTTTTATATCAAACCTAGTTTCAAGAAGAAAAACATGAAGGCTGGGTTGGGTTATAAGAAGAAACAAAGTTGGAAAAGAAATGAAACGCCAAATTATCAAACAAAAATGAATTTTGTTCACGGAACAAGTTCCAAAGAAGAGAAAGAACTCAAATTTAGACGACAGTCTAATGAAGAGTTCTATGCTCAGAAAAAGCAACAACAACAGGTCAAAGATGTGTCAAAGAGAATATGTTTCAAATGTGATCAAACTGGACATCTTGCATGCAAGTGTCCAAATCTGAAACCTGTTGGTGTTGAAACGAAAAATAAGTCCGATGATGAGAAACAGAAATCTGAGGATGTGAAACAAAGGTCAACCAGATTTGATTCAAAACAAACTTGGAGGTACAACACAAACGAGTTTGCTTCGAATCAAACTTGGAAATCAAACTCGAACAGGCTTGATTCTAGACAGACCTGGAATTCTCACACACCCAGATTTAGAACAACACATAGTTGGAGAACAAATGTCGATGCAACAAAACCACAATAGTTTTGGAAACCAACTATTGTTTAGAATCAAAATGTTCAAAACGATTCACATTTTTACAAAAGAGCTACTCCAAAAGGTCAAACATGGTTTGTTAAGAACAAATCGCTTCGCTAAATGATGAAAAAGTTAAAGTCAAAATTGACAAAGTCTTTGTACAAAATGACAAAGATTTTCCGAAGTTAAATGATGCATCTTGTGTTGAAATGCCTAAGGTCAAACAGACCTGGGCTAAATTGTTCAAATAATTCAATAGTTGAATGTGCAGGTGCTCAAGAAAATTGAAGACTGTGAGATTGGAAATCGGAGCAGCCTGGCACAAGGAGAGGAGAAGGCTGCTGGTCCCTGCGACTGTTAAACAGGGAGTTTGTGTTTCTGTACATAAATAAACAATATTTCATAAACCCTAAAAACTGTAAAATTTAAAAACCAAAAATATGTTTTTATTTTGTAAAAAAAGTTTTTGAAAAATCAAAAATATGTTTGTTTTTAAATTTTGTCAAAATTCAAAAATTTCAAAAATATGTTGAGTGAACATGCCGAAACCTTCACGGTGGAACAAACATGATTAATTTTACAATATTGAAAAACGGTTTTCAAACTGTAAAAGATCAATGTGTTGTAAATCATGGGGGTACATTATATTTTCTGCAAAACAGAGCATGAGATGCAGAAAATGGATGGCGAGACAAAGCTGTCTACATCGGTCTGTCAAATTTTCTTTAAATGTTTTGAATTTTAGGGGGAGTAAGAAATTGTCAGAAAATCCAAAAATATTAGAAAATTATGAAAAAGCCAAAAACATGATAAAATTTAAAAATGAGTTTTTGTGTAAAAAGAGGAAATGATAGTACATCAGTAGACAATCAAAGTACGCTAAAGAAATGAAATGTTAAAATGTGATAAACGATCTCACTGATGATATGCCAGTAGGTTTTTACACGCTTAGTAGATTGTTTTCGAGATATAAACCTAAATACCAAATACTTACTTATCTCGTGGGGAATCTCTCGGATATATGGGTAACCCCCGAAATCTTGTTTGAGAGATTGCCTGATTCTGAGATACTAGGTCTTTATACTGTTTGATATTTGGGGTATTATACATGGTCTTCTGATATTGCGGAAGCAATGGCCTAGACCTCGTATAATACTTTACGCGCTTTAAAAGCTTACCCTCTGCATAAAAATTGAAAAATATCGAAAGATATGAATCAATTGCAGTTGAAGAAAAGATACCTAAAGTCGAGCCTTCATCTCTTTGACTGAACGGAAGTTCATACCTGAGCTCTCAAAGTCTCGCACTAACCCAGATTACAGATATCAAATTGGTATACTCACCTGTAAGACTGAATCTAGGGAATTTTGATACGGGAGTATATTCTGAGGTGGGACACGCGAATAAGTTTAAGTCCTTAAAACACTAAATCGTATCTCGAATCAATTGAACTTTGTGTGAAAATTTAAGTGGATCAGTATACTGACAATCTAAGTGAATCGTTTAGAACTTAAAGTGTTTTAAAGCTCAACGGTACTAGTGATTTGTCATAAACTGATATGATCCTCTGACACGAACTCAAACAAAAATATTGTTTGTAAATATTTCTTTACTGCTTTATGTTTCAGAAAAATACAAAAAGATTTTGATTTCTTCTTTATTTTTGACAACCGATGTCTGATTGCTGAGTTTCAAAATCTAAGTACGCTGATCGTGTTTCTGAAAAATAAACAAATTCATGAACTTGAATCTTGAAGTTTTAAAATAAAAAATCAAAAACAGTTTGTGAAACCTCCAAGGTCATTAATTTGGACTTGGATGATTAACAGTGAGGGATTTGGATTCTTAAATTGTTAAAATTTGTTATAAAGAGCTAGATTTCGATCTTGGATACTTAATACTGCCAAATCTATGAAGATTGTTGATAAGGGGAGAAAATCAAGTAATGCTGGATATATTCATATTATTATATTTTAGAGCCAGGATCTTGATTAAAAGTTTTTGAGAGCCAGGTCACGATTCCTGGACAATCGAAAAGGATTTCACTGTCTTATATTTGAAATGTTTTAGTTTATGCTGAGAGAGCCAGGTGTTTCAATCCTGGATGTTCAAAACATTTTCACTTTTAAATGTTTGAGAGTTGCAGATGCTATTCCAGATTACGATCCCGATAGCCGAGTCTAAGGGGGAGTCTGAAGTCGAGCTCAACGCAAGTGGGATCGTGCTTTCAAGGAGCCAGGTAACTATCCTGGAGGAGCTTGCATTCAGAAAGCCAGGTGTCGATCCCAAAAGCACGAAAGCTTGACGAAAGGGGGAGCCTGAAGGAAGAGTTTACTGAAAGGGGAGAAGCTGAAGCTGATGACAGATCCACGGGGATTCTGTTCGAGAAAGAGGGAGTCTGTGTTGCTGAAGATGATAAACCTTCAAGAAGACTTAGAGATAGAGTAAGACAAGACGTTACGAGATTGACTGCAGCAATATCCAAGGGGGAGTCTGTTAGTGCAGTTATGTCTATCGCCTACGTCAATCAGATCGTAGTAGTTATTGAAGAAACCAAGTGCTTATATTGTTAATATTAGAAAAAGAGAAGGTGGCATTATTGTAATTAATGAGTTTTCTCATTAAAGCCCCTTGGCCTATAAATAGAAGCTTTAGGGCTTTTGTTTAGGACTTTTGCTCATTTGGATCTTTGGAGAGCCTGGTGCTTAGAGAGAGAAAGTAGAGAGAGAAAGTGATCTAGGTGATTCACGTGACTTTGTACTTTTCATATCATCAATCGAATCACCGATTATATTACGTCTTGTGTGTTCGGTCACGTTCGTGTACGGATTCTGCACGTTACACGAATCGGTTCGCAATCGTTACGGAGTCGAAAACCGGTCCTACAAAACACATTTTTGAAGTGTTTTTAGTCATTGCGTTTTAGGTAAAACACATTTTATGTGTTTTCAGTCCATTGCGTTTTAGAGAAAATAGTTTCTTTTGTGTTTTTAGGCCATTGTGTTTTAGAAATAAGACATTTTTATGTGTTTTCTGGGCATTGCGTTTTAGAAATACACATTTTTGAAGTGTTTTTAGTCCATTGCGCTTTAGGTAAAACACATTTTTATGTGTTTTCAGTCCATTGCGTTTTAGAAAAAAGACATTTTAAGTGTTTTCTGACCATTTCGTTTTAGAAATAAAAGATTTCTTTGTGTTTTTGGTGCATTGCGTTTTAGGTAAAACACATTTTTATGTGTTTTCAGTCCATTGCGTTTTAGAAAGTATATTTTCTTTTGTGTTTTTAGCCCATTGCGTTTTAGAAAAAAAGACATTTTAAGTGTTTTCTGGCCATTGCGTTTTAGAAATAAGACGTTTCTTTGTGTTTTTTATGCATTGCGTTTTAGGTAAAAACACATTTTTATGTGTTTTCAGTCCATTGCGTTTTAGAAAGTACAATTTCTTTTGTGTTTTTAGGATATTGCGTTTTAGAAATAAGACATTTCTTTATGTTTTCTGGTCATTGCGTTTTAGTAAAAAGTCATTTTTTAGGTGTTTTTTTTTTCCATTGCGTTTTACGCAACTGGGTTTTTTTCCATTGCGTTTACGCAACTTGGTTTTCGAAAAAAATTCGAAAACATTTCTTTGTGTTTTTGGTTCATTGCGTTTTAGTAAAAAGTCATTTTTTACGTGTTTTTTTTCCATTGCGTTTTACGCAACTGGGTTTTTTTCCATTGCGTTTACGCAACTTGGTTTTCGAAAAAAATTAGAAAATATAGCAATAGTATACTCGTTTTAAAGATAAAAAACCGCTCGTTTTTTAGTGCAATTTTTATAAAAAAAATAATGTCGTATGAAAAAATTATTAATGTTTAAAAAATAGGGGGATTTTGGAGGAGAGAGAAACTGTTGTCCTGGATTGACTACATTACCCTTACACAAATCCACGCGCTCTCTTTTTCATCTTCAATTTCACTCATTTAATCTTAGGATTGATTAAATCAATTGATGGTCAATATTACTTCCTAGCCTTTCTAGCAAAAAAAACTTCCTATTATATCCTAATCCTAGTTTGCAATATATAATACGATCGGGCAATCGTGTGACGTGGTGAACATAGACAGGATTTTTGGAGAGGTTCAAGCAACAACCTTCCTTTGGGCGAAAATTGGCGCAATAGAATGGAATAATTGGGTGAATTTTGATGTACCAGAATAATTTGTATTTTGCTTAATGTTGTATGGGGTGATGATGTAATGAGGCTGGTCATGGGCCTCAAACGAATCTAATGTACCTAACAAGAGATTACGGTAGCGTTTGGTATGAAGGAATTGAAAGTGGAATTGAATGGACCATTGTGACATAATGAAAAAAATCATGTTTGGTTGCCATTGGTAATGGAATAGAGCATTCCACAAGGAATGTAACTCCTTCCAAATATTGCGTGTTCGTTCATTAAGGAAATGAATGTATTCACGAACAAAAAAAAAAATCGGTGGAGGCGGCAGAGACTAGAGTTGGATGACAAAGGGAGCAATATTGGAACTTGAAGCCCTAATTGTGGAAGGCATGTCGATGGTTAGGGATGAGAAGGTTAGGGGAACCGTGCATAAACAAGGAGAGAATGATGTTAGGTAATACATAAATAGCAATTAAACAATATAAAAAAGTTCCGATAAAACTAATAAATGTACATAAATCCTTAATGAACAACATAAATAAACGAGCATGAACAAACGTAAATGACCGAACGTTCACGAACACCTTACCGAACATTCACGAACACCTTACCGGACGTTCATGAACACAACTGAACGAACGAGAACTTTTAACTAATCGAACAAAATTTCTTGTTCATGTTCATTGAACGTAAACGAACTTCCTATTAAACGGTTCACAAACTAGTCATTGAACGTTCGGTTCATTTGTAGCCCTAGGACTAGGTCTAGCAACTTGCTAGATGATGTAGTGCTGTAATATTTGGTGATAAATGAGAAAGATGTCCACTATCCAAAAAAAAAAAAATACAAAGCAAGTGATCTTGGCCGTTAAGTTTAAACAAACATGAAGGCTCAAATTAGATAATATTACAAGCCTTTGGTTAATAAATACTAAATAAATAAATAAATAAATAAAGGGATATTTGAGAATACCTAATTACCCATGATAATTGATTTCCTATAAGGTTGGTGTGGAACTGTCAAGTTACTTTAAGGGAGAGAGGTGACCAATGAAACTGTATACACACCACCTTTCACTTTAAGCTTTATATATATGATTAAAACCACCTTTAGGAAATTCAATGGAGATGTCTGCTACTACTTGAAGAACTTGTTCATTATTCACATTTGTTTCAAGTCAATTAATTTATAAATTATAAATTTAAATGGTCTTATTTAGGTTATATGTTTATATCTAACAAAAGAAGTAAGAATAAAAAAACTTAACTACGATAAAAACATGTCTACCCGATCAAACAAGTTGAAAGTTACAATAAAAACGTTGTCATTTTGTAACCGTATTTTAGTTATATAATTATATAGAAAACACGCATCAAGTGGATCTGTTCTCTAAACTACATCCACATAATAACATTAGTTGCACTTAAGATTTTCCTAATAAGGCCGGAGGGTATGGGGGGCTCCATCGTGCCACCTCACCGCCTATAGCGCCCCCCTAGGCACCACCATCCACACCAAGCAAATTAAACCGGGGCGCCATTGATGGGGCTCCATCATGGTAACGAGGAAGAAGGACTTTATCAGGTGGGGCCCGCATCATTTCAGCCAATAAATTTTTTATTTTATTTTGTTTAATAGGGGGCTTCATCCCACACCATGCAAGTTAAAGGGGGGCATGATAAAGCCCCCTGGCTAACGTGGATCCTAGGTGGCGCTGATGTGTCTTGATAAAGCCCCTAGGGGCTCCATCCCACACCCTCCAACCTAAATGAAGGTAATGGATTTTAATAATCACAACTATTTGTCATTGGCCGGCAACAGTCACAACTACAAAAAATAACCACTGCTGGTCCACCTATTAACCTATTGTCCACCAATGGACCTTTTCTAACTGAAGTCTAACTCACTTAGTCTTTTGGTGATGTAGATGCTGACATGACACAAACCTTTGCTATTTGATGAGGTGGCTGCTTATGTGGCACTTTCATTACCACCTCACCTCCACCATCGACATTCAGTCACCATCCACCTGTGACAACCTCAGGGAGAGGGAGAGGGAGAGGGAGAGGGAGAGGGAGATAGAGAAGTGGGTTGATGATATAAATATTTTAATGGTGGTGGTTGGTGTTTGTAGACGGGGTTATGGTGTCGGGTTGCAGGTGGTGGCGAATGGTGGCGGTGGTGAGGTGGAGGTGGAGGTGGGTGGTAGCGAGTGGTGGTGATGACGGTGGTGGTGGTGGTGGTGGTGGAGGTGAGGCGGTGATGAGAATGCTACATAGGCAGCCACCTCATCAAATAACAAAGGTTTGTGCCACGTCACCATAACTAGCTGGGTTAAACCTCAGTTAGAAAAGGTTCGTTGATCGACAATAGGATAAAAAGTGGGGAGAATGGTTATTTTTGTATATATTAAAATCCATTATTCCCCTGAATTAGAATTAGAATTAGACTTGAATCTAATATCATCATACATACACATCAGTTTTCACTTAACAATAATAGTCTTATTGAATAAATATTATTAGTTCATACATCCTAACACCAAAAGTAACATGCCAAAAACATATGCATACACAATAGACCATACATGATCAATTCCACATGCTTTTCTTATATGTTTTAATGTAAAATTAGCATCAGTTTATAAAACTACCGCTGGACATGCTTTGCGGGCCTTGTGAAGAAACTTGTCCCTGAGACACCATTTGCGATCTGCCACCTGGACCCTGAACATAACCTTGGTTCATCCCGGTCCCAACCATTTGTTGTTGCTGCTGCTGCTGTGGCTGCTGCTGCAATGGTTGTTGTGGCGGCGGCTGCTGTTGTTGTGGCGGCTGTTGCATCTGCTGCTGTTGCTGCAGTGGTGGCATCTGTTGTTGTTGCTGCTGCTGCATGTGTTGCATCTGCTGCTGTTGCTGTTGCTGTTGTTGTTGTTGCATTTGTGGGTGCTGTTGCGGTTGAAGCTGTTGCGGCTGAAGCTGTTGCGGCTGCTGCTGACCGGAGATTTGTGGCTTAAACACCACCATGTCCTGTTTAATATAACAAAAAGATATATTTCATGAATTTAGGGCTGCAAACGAACCGAACGATTCGTTTGTGTTTGTTTGTTAATTTCAGGTAGCGGACAAAAGTGAATGCCAACGAATACCAATGAACGTTCATGAGCATAGACGAACGCAAACAAATGTTCACGAACACAAATGAACGCAAACAAACGTTCATGAACACAAACGAGCATTCATGAACATACACGAACATATATAAAATTTCTAATATAAATCGGCATCTTTCATCACAAACATTGTGTAAATCCGCCCAAAATATACTAACCCAGTTATCCAAACATAGTTGACGTAATCTCGATCACAAAATTATCATATTAAACTTGAAGTCCTCATCTAATCTAAGTCTTCATTTAATCCACCCAAATAATAGTTAATCAAAATAAGTGAAGTAATACTAATATTTAATACACTAATATTTATTAAATAATCTATTACTGGGAATTTAAAGTACTTAAGTTAAAAACTCTAATGAACTATCGAACACAAACAAACATAAACGAACAGGTTACCGAACGTTCACGAACATAAATGAACAAACGCGGCCTTTGTTCATGTTCGTTTGTTTAACTAAACGAACGAAATTTCTTGTTCGTGTTCGCTCATTTGTTAAACGAATGAACGCAAACGGACTTTCAGCCGAACGGTTCACGCACTGTTCGCTAAACATTTGATTCGTTTGCAGCCCTATTCATGGTAATGTCTGTTTCAGTCATATTTTCTACAATTTACTAAAATTCCAGATTTAGCATTGATTTAATAGAAAATTAAGGAAAAGGGTTATTTAAATAAATGGTGTAGGAGCAAGTTTTGCCGTTTAAAAAAAAAAAGAAAATTAAGGAAAACAATAAGTGAAACTTACCCCAGGGAAAAGCATTCCAATCAACCGGCATGCTTTATCAGAAACCGAGAGTAAAAGGGTCTGTGAGGGTAGCTGTATGACCGCACACTACATTGTTTACAAAAATGTCACCATTATAATATTTATAGAATTAAATTAGGAAATATGATAAATGGTACATTAATGTATAACTAAAAGAAGAAAAGAGAGAAGATTCGTTTTTAATTAACTTACAAGCTTCTTTTCTTGTAGCTGTCCGAGAAATCCATGCTGATTCATTGCTCTGAAAACTAAAAAATCTGCTTTTCCCACATATTGCCTGATACAAAAGTGAAAGTAAATATAACATAATTAGGTCATGATAAAATTGCAACCAAAATGTGATGCATAATGATGGCGGTTAATACTTGTTATTCATGTGATCTTGGGATATAAGGCGAACTATTTGCATAGTTGGTGGCCAGTTAGCAGCAAGCCTGAAGCATAAAAGGAGATAATCCAGATAAGTATCTAATAAACAACAATCCTTTTCGAGCTTATATATTCATTAAACCGTTTTAGGGTTTGCAGATATTAGAAACAAAAACTTACGATTCTGAAGCTGTCGCGCTCCGGTATCCCTGCAATAAGTTCATAATATACATAAGCTCTAAGATACAAATTTATAACAGTTGAAATTATGAAAATTATTTATAACAGGATATTTTAACTTTCAAGGGGTCAAGGCTTTTAAGCTTACTTCTAATCTTGTAATAAACACAGGCTGCCCTTGCCTCTGCCCCGATAAGTTACCCTGCACCGATTAGATCATTTACATTATTCCAACTAAACATATAATCATATCATTATAATATCTTTATTATCATATATCATATAATCATATCATATCAGTATAATATAGTGTTACCTCCCAAACTTTGACATATTTTGACTGAGCTGATTGCAGCGCACCACCACCTGCCGTCTGTTGCGGAAGACCAACATTAGCAGCGGTGTTGTTATTTACACCAAGAGTTTGCATTCCCGGTACTTGTTGAGACATGCCAGGTGTCGGCATCATGGTCCCGGTCCCGGTCCCATTTCCAGCCCCAGTTCCAGCCACTGTTCCAGTTCCGGTTCCAGATCCAGCCATACCAGGTTGACCCACACCACCCATCATATTCTGATTCATTCCCATTCCGCTCTGCACCATTTGCGGTCCTGGGCCTGGGCCTGCAAGGTTCCCTTGGCCCATGCCCGAAACAGGCTGACCCAGATTACCCAATGGTTGACTTACACTCCCAGTCATGTTAGAAGTGGCTGAAGTAAATGAACTGGGTACGGATACGGGTACGGTACTCAGTGCAGTCCCAGAAACCGTACTCGATGCAGGAATCGATGTAAGACTGGATTGCCCAGGTGGAATTACGGTTTGCGATATGGGTACAGTTGATGCCATTCCGCTAGATATCATGTTATTCATATGCATGGCCATTGGATTCCCGCCAATCACCGACGGTAGCCCCATGGATGTGCCGCCAGCAAGGGCAGAGTTCATTAACCGCGCTTGTGAAAGGTTATTAAGAATGCTCACGTTTACGGGACCAGTAGGACGTAACGGCGGTTGAATTCCGTTAACAACCGGTTTAACTTCTTGAACCGTTTCATTGTTCGATAACATTTCTTGAGAAACCGACAATGGTGAAGACGTTTGCATGGTCGGGACACCTTGAGACACGGCTCGAGCCACAGGCGGCACATGTTGAAAAGAAGGTGCGGTCACTGGTGCGGGTGCGGGTGGCATTGATGAAACCGTCGTGGGTTCAACTTTTACAGTAGCGGGAGGAATGGTTGCTGCTGAAATGGGCTGGCGGTTTATTAACGATGCGTTTGATGTAACGGAAGTGGGAGGTGGGCCCGAAACTGGAGGAATTGAACTTGTGTCGACTTTTATAGGACTTTGAGAGGGCATAGTTGTAATTCCTGATCGACTTAAAGCCGCACGGGCCTCCATGAACGTTTCAGAAATGAGTACAAGATAATGCGGATTTTTCACAACGTCAATTGTCGGATCTGGTGATGCTGGGTTCCTTTTTGCCTACAAGGTTGATGTACAGAAGGTCAATATTCTAATAAAAAAAATTTGGATTAATTATTATAAATTTACTTCTTTATTATAAGCATTTGTTAAAATCATTATTTCTATAGATTCTTATTATAATCAGAATCCAAATATTTATTCTAAAACCAAACAGGAAATCACAAGAAATCGAAATTATGGAAAAATAAATCTTCAATAACCTTTTTTAGATATTATCATACTATTTTGTTCATTATTATAGCTACTTAGTATAGCAACTTGTATGCAATTATAATCATATTATCTATCTATTAGAAATGTTCTTATTATTATTTGTTATTAGCTATTTATTCATAAACCAAGCACAAAATCAAAAAGGGTAACATTGGCATTTTTTATTATAATTTACATTCTAATTCTAAAACTATATCTATAAACCAAGACTGAAAGAAGATGTAAAGTTAATGACAATTACCGCATTATAAACTGCTTTGAGTTTCGGAAGCTGCTTCGGGCATATAACCGATAGAGAAATAGAACACTGATGCAACAATAGAAATTAGTACAAAATCACCGTTAACAAACTATATATAATTCCATTTTAATACCTGAGAAAACGCTTTTGCGACAGTTTCAGCATCTGATAACCGGCTCTCCGACTGTGCCTCACTATTATCAGCCGGTTCTATTTTCTGAATTGGTGGTCGGTAAACAGGTGTCGGTAACGGATATGGATTACTTGCAGCAACAAGTATACAATGCCTTTGAACACCCATATTGTGTTGATTTTGCGACACGTTTGAAAACGGATACATCTGATCATATAAAAAGTAATGACAATTTCGCAATTTATTAATTTATAATACCTAAAAAATTTAAATAAAATTAAAAAAAATTACGACATATACCATTAAAACTTCACCGAGTCCCTCGGCAATTGCAGCGTCACAGAAACCACCACCCGAAAAGTGTAAAGCCGAAAGCCATTCGAAAAAATAATCGACATTTCTTGTCCAACCGCTTCGTTGTACCAAGCAAGCTGAATTTAAATTGATAGAAAACACAATATATAAGTAATTAGAGTGCAGGAAATGATTGTTTTTATAGGAATAAATAAGATAGAAAATACGCACAGCTGTACGATCCATGAGAATTGAACATTATCAGGGCCAGCTCAGCAACAGCCCCAGATGATTTCTGCTCATAAAACAAAAAATAACAGATTTTTAAGTTGGTAGAAGCATGAATACACAAGAAAGATTTTTAATTTCTAAATTAAGAATTCTTCTTGGATACTCTTAGAAGAACATCTACACATCTTCTACATAGTTCACAAATTAGTAATTCACCATCCAAGACAAGACACACTTTGTATATAATCATATACTTCTTATCTGCAACTCTGCAAGTAGACCTTATATAACTATACCATTACATGTTGCTTTTGTAACGCCAAAAAAGTAAGCACGGGTTTATTCAGAATTTATCATAATTAATATTTTCTAAACAGAATTTATTATGTCAATTGTCAACCAAGTTCTAACAAGGTAAAATGAGTGCAAACAATCTAAAAGCGAATTCTGGATTTCCTATTGGTAAGATCGTAAAGAGGCTAACTTAGTTATTAGGATCGATAAAGCATAACATAACATATGATATAAATAGGGCAAATTGGATTTTGATAATCCGAACTGGCTCTTTTTGGCCGATAATAATCCCAACTCAGTTAATTACCCACAATAATCCGAACTCTTCCATTTTGTTTGTAAAATAGTTCGCCTTTAAAAAAAACATAACGGAGTTAAGTTTTTTTCCAAATTACAAACCGATGTTTTCGGGCTTTTGATCAGAGCGAGGATGCTAGTCGATTGATGTAAAAACTTACCTCGAAAGTCAAAACAGTGCTCTAAACGACTTAATTTTTGTTAACTAGAAGTTCAAACACCCGAATTGAAGCACCGTTTTCGTCATTTGGAGCACTGGTTCGAGGTAAGTTTTACATCAATAGACTCGTATCCTTGTTCTGATCAAAAGCCGGAAAACATCAGTTTGTAATTTGGAAAAAAAAAAAACCCTCAACTCCATTATGTTTTTTTTAACGGAGGACTATTGTACAAACAAAATGGAAGAGTTCGGATTATTGTGGGTAATTATCTGAGTTGGGATTATTATCGGCCAAAAAGTGTCATTTCGGATTATTAAAATCCAATTTGCCTATAAATAAACATGTTGATAGCTGAAGAATATGGAAACACAATCACCATAAATGACATATAATGCGTAAAACAATTAACTTGAAAACGGAAATCATCAATTGTACTAAGATGAAAGTAGACTTACCAAAGAATCATTATCGCAAAATGACCTGCATGAACAAACAAACAAACAATTAGTAACCATATACATATCAAAATGATCATCATCTCCCCATATGACTATAATCTATGTCAAAATTTAATCTTTTCCAATTTCAATTCATTTTCAGCCAAATGTAATGTCTAAATTAATTTCTTAACCTAATCTAACTAATAAATACATTATTTTTGTCAAAAACAGGTTCTGAAACCATAAAACCCTAATACGTTACAATCAAAAAAACAATTAATCTAGCCAAAACCAATACAAATTTCAACAAATCAAAGGCTAGATTACAACCAAACAATGCTACAAACTTCAACCAACACAAATTACATATAATCTACGAACATATTACATACAATTACGCATAAAATTGAAACCCCTAAATGGTAGTAAAATTACCTGATAACTTTTTCGAGATAATCGGAGACTATGGTGCGCCAGTACGGGCCCATAGCGGCGGTACCTTCGACCACCAAGATGAGCTGCTTTTTGTCTGCCATGTGTTCGACGAATTGCCCCACTCACAAACGCGATCGATCAGCTCTTTCTTTCTTTGTTTCGGACACTGCCGATCGAACAAGATACAGAGTTGTTGTTGTTGATGGTAGAGATTTCAGACAATCATGGCTAGGGTTTTGAAATTCAAGTGTTGATTAATAATAAAAATACAGTATCTTCATAAGGGGTTTTGATCATTTATTGTTTGTTACCGGTAAAGAGTAGACCTTAAATATAGAATCAACGCTTACCGACCTGTTCTGTGTTTTGTAAGGAAATTGTGTCCGGTTTATTGTAATATGATATATGCGATTTTAGTCCCCGTGGTTTGAGCTATTTCGCCATTTTAGTCCAAAGATTATATTTTTGATTGTCGGTTCAAAAAGGTTTTACCGTTGTCATTTTAATCCACTGGGTTAACTTCATATATTTTTTATGTTAACAACAAGGGCAATTCGATCATTTTATATATAGTTCTGTTAACAAGAAGGGGGAATTCGGCCATATAAAATGACCGAATTGCCCTTCTCGTTAACAGAAAAAATGTATAAAGTTAACCCACATTGCTCTTGATTTTCTTGACTGTACATCTCTTAAATGTCAACATATACATGTGTGATTTAGTTTACGAAGACTTTTCAATGCCGAGAACCTCGATCAGAGAGTAAAAAAGGCGTAAGTTTCACAGTGGTGTAAAACTAAAATGAGATATACTGGGCTAAGATTCGAGTTACAGGAACAAGGGCCAAATCAACCACACAAGAATGGAATCGCCGAGCGAAAACACTTGACAACCTCCTGGAAGCAGTTTTTCTTGCCACCAGACCTTTCTCCATCAATTAGAAATCAGATGCCGTCACTAAACACATTCCTTAAATTGTAGCTATTTTTTGAGTGTTTATTTTTTGGTGTCTAATCCGCATATATATCACTATTGCTCTTGATTTTCTTAACTGTATATCTCTTAAATGTCAACATATACACGTGTGATTTAGTTTAAGAAGATTTTTCAATGCCGAGAACTTCGATCAGAGAGTAAAAAAGGCGTGAGTTTCACAATGGTGTAAAACTAAAATGAGATATACCGGGCTAGGATTCGAGTTACAGGAACAAGGGCCAAACCAACCACCCAAGAATGGAATCGTCGAGCGAAAACACTTGACAACTTCCTGGAAGCAGCTTCTCTTGCCACCAGACATTTCTCCATCAATTAGGAATCTGATGCCGTCACTAAACACATTCCTTAAATTGTAGCCATTTTTGAGTGTTTATTTTTGGTGTCTAATCCGCATATATATCACCATTGCTCCTCATTTTCTTGACTGTATATCTCTTAAATGTCAACATATACATATGTGATTTAGTTTACGAAGATTTTTCAATGCCGAGAACCTCGATCAGAGAGTAAAAAAGGCGTAAGGTTCACAATGGTGTAAAACTAAAATGTGATATACCAGGCTAGGATTCGAGTTACAGGAACAAGGGCCAAACCAACCACCCAAGAATGGAATCGTCGAGCGAAAACACTTGACAACCTCCTGGAAGCAGCTTTTCTTGCCACCAGACCTTTCTCCATCAATTAGGAATCTAATGCCGTCACTAAACACATTCCTTAAATTGTAGCCATTTTTTGAGTGTTTATTTTTTGGTGTCTAATCCGCATATATATATCACAATTGCTCTAGATTTTCTTAACCGTATATTTCTTAAATGTCAACATATACACGTGTTATTTAGTTTACGAAGATTTTTCAATGCCGAGAACCTCGATCAGAGAGTAAAAGAGGCGTGAGGTTCACAATGGTGTAAAACTAAAATGGGATATACCGGGCTAGGATTCGAGTTACAGGAACAAGGGCCAAACAAACCAACTAAGAATGGAATCGTCGAGCGAAAACACTTGACAACCTCCTGGAAGCAGCTTTTCTTGCAACCAGACCTTTCTCCATCAATTAGGAATATGATGCCGTCACTAAACACATTCCTTAAATTGTAGCCATTTTTTGAGTGTTTATTTTTTGGTGTCTAATCCGCATATATATCACAATTGCTCTAGATTTTCTTGACTGTATATCTCTTAAATGTCAACATATACACGTGTTATTTAGTTTACGAAGATTTTTCAATGCCGAGAACCTAGATCAGAGAGTAAAAAAGGCGTAAGGTTCACAATGGTGTAAAACTAAAATGGGATATACCGGGCAAGGATTCGAGTTACAGGAACAACAGCCAAACCAACCACCCAA
This sequence comes from Helianthus tuberosus, assembly GCA_030545235.1. Lineage (NCBI taxonomy): Eukaryota > Viridiplantae > Streptophyta > Magnoliopsida > Asterales > Asteraceae > Helianthus > Helianthus tuberosus. The sequence goes on from CM060452.1 coordinate 1,450,120, forward strand.
GAATGGAATCGTCGAGCGAAAACACTTGACAACCTCCTTAAAGCAGCTTTTCTTACCACCAGACCTTTCTCCATCAATTAGGAATCTGATGCCGTCATTAAGCACATTCCTTAAATTGTATCCATTTTTTGAGTGTTTATTTTTTGGTGTCTAATACGCATATATATCACCATTGCTCTTAATTTTCTTGACTGTATATCTCTTAAATGTCAATATATACACGTGTAATTTAGTTTACGAAGATTTTTCAATGCCGATAACCTCGATCAGAGAGTAAAAAAGGCATGAGTTTCACAATGGTGTAAAACTAAATGGGATATACCGGGCTAGGATTCGAGTTACAGGAACAAGGGCCAAACCAACCACCCAACAATGGAATCGTCGAGCGAAAACACTTAACAACCTCATGGAAGCACCTTCTCTTGCCACCAGACCTTTCTCCATTAATTAGAAATCTGAGGCCGTCATAAAACACATTCCTTAAATTGTAGCCATTTTTTAGATTTTATTTTTTGGTGTCTAATACGCATATATATCACCATTGCTCCTCATTTTCTTGACTGTATATCTCTTAAATGTCAATATATACACGTGTGATTTAGTTTACGATGATTTTTCAATGCCGAGAACCTCGATTATAGAGTAAAAAAGGCGTAAGATTCACAATGGTGTAAAACTAAAATGGGATATACCGGGCTAGGATTCGAGTTATAGGAACAAGGGCTAAACCAACCACCCAAGAATGGAATCGTCGAGCGAAAACACTTGACAACCTCCTGGAAGCAGCTTTTCTTGCCACCAGACCTTTCTCCATCAATTAGGAATCTAATGCCGTTACTAAACACATTCCTTAAATTGTAGCCATTTTTTGAGTGTTTATTTTTTCGTGTCTAATCCGCATATATATCACAATTGCTCTAGATTTTCTTGACTGTATATCTCTTAAATGTCAACATATACACGTGTTATTTAGTTTACGATGATTTTTCAATGCCGAGAACCTCGATCAGAGAGTAAAAAAGGCGTGTGGTTCACAATGGTGTAAAACTAAGATGGGATATACCGGGCTAGGATTCGAGTTACAGGAACAAGGGCCAAACCAACCACCCAAGAATGGAATCGTCGAGCAAAAACACTTGACAACCTCCTGGATGCAGCTTTTCTTGCCACCAGACCTTTCTCCATCAATTAGGAATTTAATGCCGTCACTAAACACATTCCTTAAATTGTAGCCATTTTTTGAGTGTTTATTTTTTGGTGTCTAATCTGCATATATATCACAATTGCTCTAGATTTTCTTGACTATATATCTCTTAAATGTCAACATATACACGTGTTATTTAGTTTACGAAGATTTTTCAATGCCGAGAACCTAGATCAGAGAGTAAAAAAGGCGTAAGGTTCACAATCGTGTAAAACTAAAATGGGATATACCGGCCTAGGATTCGAGTTACAGGAACAAGGGCCAAACCAACCACCCAAGAATGGAATCGTCGAGCGAAAACACTTGACAACCTCCTGGAAGCAACTTTTCTTGCCACCAGACATTTCTCCATCAATTAGGAATCTGATGCCGTCACTAAACACATTCCTTAAATTGTAGCCATTTTTTGAGTGTTTATTTTTTGGTGTCTAATACGCATATATATCACCATTGCTCTTAATTTTCTTAACTGTATATCTCTTAAATGTCTATATATAGACGTGTGATTTAGTTTACGAAGATCTTTGAATGCCGAGAACCTCGATCAGAGAGTAAAAAAGGCGTGAGGTTAACAATGGTGTAAAACTAAAATGGGATATACCGGGCTAGGATTCGAGTTACAGGAACAAGGGCCAAACCAACCACCCAAGAATGGAATCGTCGTGTGAAAACACTTGACAACCTCCTGGAAGCAGCTTCTCTTGCCACCAGACCTTTCTCCATCAATTAGAAATCTGATGCCGTCACTAAACACATTCTTTAAATTGTAGCCATTTTTGGGATTTTATTTTTTGGTGTCTAATCCGCATATATATCACCATTACACCTCATTTTCTTGACTGTATATCTCTTAAATGTCAACATATACACGTGTGATTTAGTTTACGAAGATTTTTCAATGCCGAGAACCTCGATCAGAGAGTAAAAAAGGCGTAAGGTTCACGATGGTGTAAAACTAAAATGGGATATACCGGGCTAGGATTCGAGTTACAAGATCAAGGGCCAAACCAAACACCCAAGAATGGAATCGTCGAGCGAAAATACTTGACTACCTCCTGGAAGCAGCTTTTCTTGCCACCAGACCTTTCTCCATCAATTAGGAATCTGTTGTCGTCACTAAACACATTCCTTAAATTGTAGCCATTTTTTGAGTGTTTATTTTTTGGTGTCTAATCCGCATATATATCACCATTGCTCTTGATTTTCTTGACTGTATATCTCTAAAATGTCAACATATACGCGTGTGATTTAGTTTACGAAGATTTTTTAATGCCGAGTACCTCGATCAAAGAGTAAAAAAGGCGTGAGGTTCACAATGGTGTAAAATCTTAAAGCTGAATATTTCCGAGGTATGGAGAAGAAATTGGTGCCAAATGAAGAGGGAACCTTACACTTTATGGGACGCATTTGGGTTCCGCTCTATGGTGGTATTCGAGAAGTCATCTTTGACGAAGCTTACAAGTCGAGATACTCGATCCACCCAGGATCGGAAAAAATGTATCAAGACTTGAAAGAGTATTATTGGTGGCCAAAGCTTAAAAGCGACGTTGGTGTTTACGTGGGAAAGTGCCTAACCTGTGCTAAGGTTAAGGCCAAATATCAGAAACCGTCTGGTCTACTGCAACAACCTGAGATACCCATGTGGAAGCGGGAGTAAGTTTCGATGGACTTCATAATAAAATTACCCAGGACCCCTGGAGGGCATGATATGATATGATATGGGTGATAGTCGATCGATTAACGAAGTCTGCACACTTCCTACCAATCTGAGAGAAAGATAGCACTGGAAAGCTTGCTGAACTGTACCTTAATGAGATAGTGGCACGTCATGGAGTGCCTGTTTCGATTATTTCAGACAGAGATGGGCGTTTCGTATCAAGGATCTGGCAATCCTTCCAGGAGGCCTTTGGATCTAAACTAGATCTAAGCATGGCCTTCCATCCGCAAACAGACGTCCAGAGCGAATGGACCATACAAACACTGGAAGATATGCTTCGCGCATGTGTTATGGATCTAGGCGGCAGCTGGGATACTCATCTACCTTTGGTTGAGTTTTCCCATAATAACAGCTACCATACGAGCATAAAAGCCGCACCGTTCGAAGCTCTATATGGCCGCAAGTGCTGCTCGCCATTGTGTTGGGCAAACGCTGGAGACAAACAGTTGATTGGTCCTGAACTTGTTCAAGAGACAACCGACAAGATCATGCATATCCGAGAACGCATCAAGCCGGCTCGTGATCGACAAAAGAGCTACGCCGATCGAAGACGGAAACCTTTGAATTTCGAGGTGGGAGACAAAGTTTTGTTGAAGGTCTCACCCTGGAAAGGTGTAGCAAGGTTCGAAAAACATGGAAAGTTGAATCCACGATACATTGGACCATTCAAGATCTTGGAAAAGATTGGTATCGTAGCGTATAAATTGGAGTTACCGGAAGAACTTAATGGTGTACATGATACGTTCCATGTGTCCAACCTTAAAAAGAGTCCAACCCAAGAAACAGTTATCATTCTTGCAGATGAGGTGCATATCGATGAAACACTCCGGTTTACAGAATAACCCGTTGAGGTAATGGATTGGAAGATCCATAAAACAAGGAGGAGTCGCATTAAACTTATCAAAGTACGTTGGAACTCTAAGCACGGACCTGAGTACACCTGGGAACGCGAAGACTAGTTCAAAGCCAAGTACCCCCACCTTTTCGAGAAAGCTCCCGTGAGAGATAACTCAGCCTGAATTTCGGGACGAAATTCTTTTAATGGGGGGAGACTGTGACAACTGGCACAAAACCAGTAATTTCCGTACTATTATAATATTATTTATTATCTACAATTATGTGCTTAAACGTCAACATAGTCTGATTACTTGCTATACATATGAATTCATGCATGTTTTATACTTCAAATATTGCTTTGGGCATTACCTTAAGCGTTGCGTCAGAAAGACTAGTAAACTCACCGGTAAGACACACTGTGTCAGCTTTTCTGCAGAAAGCAGTCAGATAATAGATTTAGGGCCCATGAGTAGGTCCAACACCTAAAATACATTAAAACCCAAGTATGGATACAAGGGTTAACGTATAAACTTTCCGGAAGCTAAACTATGCACTAAAAACACCCGAAACTTACCTAAAATGCTGAATTCTGCATAATTCAGCAGTAATTCATCATTTTAACACTAAAATATCATGCAGAATTTATGATTTAGTGTCCAGAATAACTTACAAAGTGTCGGGAATTGAAACTGCCACAAAAGGTGCTTCATACTTAGTGAAACTGCGTAATTTAGCACTTTAACGAACCGTAACGAAACGAACAACCGGACACTACCCGAAACATCAAAATTTGACTAGAAGTAATGTTTTTATGATATTAAGCTAGTATTGGTGGTAGAACACTTTAAAAATCATAAAAACACCTAAACACACTTAAACTAACTTGAACCTTCTCGTTTGCACTTTAAACACTCAACTTCCAAAACTTGACACTTTACCCCCCCCCCTCATGTTGAAACCGGCCCCATGGACCCCACATACCTTTTGATTATTTTATTTTCTTTGTCCCCTTGATATGGTGCCAAAAATCTAAAAAAAGATTACCATGTTGGAAATTCTTTTATAAAGAACCATAAGTAGTAAACTTTATCCTACATCTCACAAATTTCACCATCTTCTCCTTCCCTTCTCCCTTTGGTCTCGGCTCACCATCACCACACTACCACCACCATTTTCACTTCATTACAAGGCAATCCAAGGTCACTAGAAGGTGTATGGAGGCTATCTAGGAAGGCTTGAAATGCTAGAACTTGAAGGACCTCTTTGTGGAGCCTTTAACCACTCACTTTCTTCCATCTTCATCTTCATCCTTCTTGTGCCACTTCCCTAGCCATTAGAGCTAGTAGTAAGCCTCTTGATCACTATATTAGTTCATGTTTATGTTATGTACAAGTCTCACCATCTAAACAACTAAACTTTTAAAGATGAAAATGTAACACCCCTAATTTATTAAACTATATATATGTTTGTGGACATGAGTAAAGTATAAAATATATAATAAAACAATGAGAATCGAAACTAGGAATAATTAACCTAGTTAGGATCTTATTATAAAAGGTGGGGAAAATCAAAGAATGTTAACTATTTTATAAACTTAGAAACTAGAGGGGCCAAGGGTGTCAAAAATTGAAAGATGTTTGTTAAAATCCTGGATAAACATCAGGATACACACTTTATATGTGTACCCTGTTCGACCAAGAACCCCAGGAACGACCCAAGCTCTCTCAAAACCCTAACTCCCTCAATTCTACTTCAAATCAAAGAAAGAATTCAATCAGGAGTCACTCTTAAGCTAGAATATCGATCACTAACACTAGGGGATCTAAAGGTATGCTTAATTTTGATATATGAAGATGTCTTGATGATTCTTAAATTCTCATAACAGAAATTAGTGATGAATTGATGGATGTTATGGTTAATTTAAGATGAATATAAGTCTAGGAACAAGTCTTAGGCAATAATTTGATCAATTTATGGCATAACCTAATTGTTTGAATGGTTGTCATATTGGTGTGATATGGGTTTTGTAAAAGTTGCTTGAATTCTTGTGATATTGATGTTAATTGATAGACATGATACATATTCAAGTGTTAAATTGGTGTTCTAGTCATATTAGTATGCCAATGATACTTTGATATGGTTAAACTAGTTAATCATGAACATGATAATGGTGTTATGATGATTATGCCTTTAAGATGTTCGATGAAATGTCTAACTGAATTGGATTACTTGAAAAATATGAAATGATCGTTTAATTGACTAAACAAGCGTATGAAATATTGAATATTGAACCATGAGTTCTAAACAATATATTCGAATCAAATCATATAGGTGATTTGGGTGGATCATCAAGTGGGCAAGGCGGAGCGGATACCCGCTTAAAAGGAAAGCTTTAAAGGTACGCAGCTATTCGCTTCATAATATCTTGTTTAACACTTTTATGTTTAATTGTTGAATGATAATTATTGCGTTATAATGCTGGATAATACTAAAACGAAGGATTTCGTTTGTAGTATCCAAACAAGAATAAGTAGGAATTTCGGGAATCTAGAAGCAAGGAAAGTGATGGATTCCACTCGAAAGTTTAAACGGGTCAAATTGACTCTAATACTATATGTTTGATTGTAAAAAGGCGATGGATTTCGCTATAGAAATCAAACGGGTCAAAACCACCAAAGTATTAAACTTTGGTAAATTAAAGCGATGGATGTCGCTTATTAAGTGAAATGGATCGATTATAAGATAAGTACTTTGAAAACGGCACTTAAGTCTTTCACACAATGTGTCGTAAATATAAGTATGTTGAGTTGTATTGATTATAGCTGATTTAAGGTTATAAAATAAAGTTATAGTTCAAATTTTGAAACGGGTCAATATAACTTGTAAGAATTTATGAATTCGAATAGTATCAAGTTAATAAAGTTGCAAATCATGATATGGGATTTTGATTCCATGTTATAGATGACCTGATTACGGTCATGTAGAAGGAAACGTGACCCAGATCGGATTAGAAACGAAGGAGTTATGATCATTTTAGTAAAATGGGTTTGAGCTGGGAATATGCAGGTCTGAAATCAAAACCTGCTGTCGAATTACACTGGTCACGTCACGCGACTGAGGGAACAAATCAGTGTCGCGGCACGCGACACCTGTCGCGCCACATGATGGGTCACATTTGTTGAAATTTGTTGCTGATTTCGGTTTTGTGCATATAAACTCATATAGACATATTTTTAGCATTCATAACTAATAAGTTTGAGTGTTTTAATGATTAGGTAATTCATGGAATGGATCGGATGAAGATCAAGCTAGTACAAAGACCGAACACACAACTTAGAAAGCTTCCGCTAATACGATATTTCTTTTGCTATGAAACTTATGTGTAATAACTATAATAGTGTTGTTGAAGGTTTTAACATCCATGTAACGGGAGTTTTGTCAAGGTTTTGTGAAAAACGAAACTTTAAACGTAATATATATCATATAAATTATCAAACGGTATATAAGGGTCTTACAAGTTGGTAATCAGAGCCTCGTTAAGACAAAGTGTGTTCGGTTTAAAGCTTGATCAAGACATCCGGTAAGAGTTATTTATAAATGAGTCTAGATTTATAGAATTAGATGATGAAAAACATATGAAAAGTGTATGGGAGGAGTGTATGATTATGCTCGAACCCGGGAAATACACTAAGTAAGAAAGGTAAGGCTAGATATGTACTTGACTAAACCTAAAAAGAAATACACATTACTTGTGATTAAGTATGTGTAATATAAATTTCCATGTAACAAGGTGGAAATAAATTAAATAGTTATTGATTAACTATTGTGAATATTTCAGTTAAAGAAATGGCCGGTGAAGCCAGAAATGAATCAACATCTAGTGTAACTGAGGAGATGAAAGCTATTATTTCCGAGGAAGTCGGAAAAGCCTTAGAAGGTAGTCTACCGCAGTTCATCGATACACTACAAACCACGCTCTTATCGGTAATAGACGATAAGATGAATGAAAAGAAAGATGCGGGTAAATCGAAAGTGTAAGGACCTCCAAAAATGTCCCAAACCGACCCGTAACCCTGATACCCTAATCCATATCAAAAATCAAGAAATCAATATTTCTGGTCCTCTCGCGGGCCGCGTAAAGGATGACCAGACCCTTACGCGGGCCGCGTCAAAGTGAAGTTTGACCAGATAAGCGTCCAGATCCACGTGGCATCCACGTGGCAACTCTACTCGTGACCCAGCAAACCTATACGTAGAATAGGTGGACACGCGGGCCGCGTAAAGGTCAGGCTAAGGTTCACGCGGGCCACGTGAACCCCAAATTTCAGCTATAAATAGCTTGTTGCATGGCCTGTTCATCTGTGTCGAAAACAACTTTCAAAAACTAAAGTATACTGCTCAATTTCGAAAATTAATATAGCGAGGCGCTACTACGATACAGGGTATTAACTCGATCGCTGCTACGATTTAATGTCCGATCGATTGAAACTATCCGATGAATGTTTAAGTGCTGCTCAAATTAGGGTTATACTTTGTCATTCGTCGTAAATTCGATGGATGTTTAAGTATTGCACTTTGTCATTCGTTGTGAGGGTTTTAATCTCGTGAGTTATCGTAAATGCTGTATTAGTTACTGACCTAGTTCGTGTGCATTATTGTTTAAATTAGGTTATCAGGCTTATCAGTAGGCTAAACTCTGCCCGTTAAACTTGCAATGTGAGTCATTCTCTTTTATCAAAAGTATTTTACAATACTCCATTTTCAAATGTTATAATTACAGGGATTAAATCGTGGTTATCTTAATCACTGGCTAGTGGGGTATTGTGCACATTACTAATTTCTCACAGTTAGGCTAATAAATCCTAACTGTGATAATCGTCACTACTTGGGGAAAGACCCAATAGTGGTATGACCATCGTCACCAGGTGACACGGCGCCAGATAAAAATAAGATAGAAGCCATTGTAATCGCTCTTATGCTGTAATTTATAACTATGCGTCGTTTTATCAAAATGAATGATTCACTAGTATTTCCCCGCTGACAAAATATTTTTAAAACATGTTTCAGGCGACCTACTGTAAATCAAGGAAAACGTGCTACGGAGCACTAACAAGCTTGAAGAGGTGGCTCAGTTAAAATGAATAAACATGTTTTATAAATCAGGGAATTTCCTTAGTAAAATTCATCTATTGTAAATTACGGGGTTTATCCCGAATTATGAAATAAAATAATCGGGCATTTTCAAGTTTTTCAAAGATCCTGTTAAATCTTCCGCTGTCGCATCAATTAATAAATACCACGGGTTCCTGTCCCACGGCTCCTGACCGGGTAAAACCGGGGCTGGGGTCGTGACAGGAAAAGGTGGTATCAGAGCCACTGATTTAAGCCAATTAAGTATTTAGAAAATACTTAATTTTACTGATTGCCATCCTGTGATTATGTGTTTTTGTCATTTGGCTATTTGTTTACAGTATGGGTAAGCAAAGACTTTTGGACATCTATCGTAAAATAGATAGTTCACCGAAAAATAAGGGAACTTCATCCCAATCAAATTCCTCAAGATACTCAGCAGATACTGAGGAAGGAATATTTGTTCGTAAAGCACAGTTTGAGAAACCACTTACCCCTAATAAAAGAAGTTGGATTATTAGAAAAAGTCAAGAGAAAATAAAGAAGTCCCAACCAAAAGGAGCAATGATTAATGAGGAAACCCAGGAAGTAGGCAATAACCCACCATGGGAAGATGAATTAGACGAAAAATGGGCAAATCTTTATATGTTAGCCACTACAGCAGTAAATGCAAATTTTTAAAAATACCCTGACCCAGTACTAGCACCCATAACACCTACAAGCCAGAAACCTTAAAGAAACTTTTGCCCATTAGATAAATAAATTAGTAAAAGAAAATACCATAAATTATGAATCCACAAACCCTAGTATAATTTGAATTCCAGTTGTACTCTGTATATAAGTCGCACTGTGTGCAATAATATTTGAATAAGTTGTACTAAATATTAGTTTGTGAAATTTTTATTATAAAATTTTAACTTAGCATTTTGTGTGCATTTTTGCATATATGCAAAACAGCATGAATGAGTTATCTGAAGCCCTTCAGAATCTCAATCTCTATCCTGTGAAAATAGAAGTTTCCAGAGACTTTACTGGTTACTTGGCCGATGTTGAGGAACCTATGGAATTTCAAGCTCCACCTCCGGAGAAACAAAAGCCAAAGAAAAGAAGAAGATTTGTGGGCTGGAGGCGTGTACGCAGGAGGAAACCAGTAACTAAGAAAATTCCCAAAATAGAGAATCCTATGGATAAAGGAAAAGGGATAGAAATTGGGGAAAGTTCTAGGCAAGCAGGAATGGAAATTGGGGAAACTTCTAGGCAAGCCGAGGAATTGCCATTACAAGAAGAATTAGATCGCATACTGGCAAGTTGTGATATCCTTAGGCCTATCAATAACAATCTCTTCCCTTATCCTGCCGAAACCCAACTTCCAATAAACTTGGAACCAGCCATCCCAGACCCTCTAATCCACACCCAACCTCTAGGAGAAATGGACGAATGGTGGACCAACGACTGGCAGTTTCAAAACCTTCTTAATAACCCTTATACCTTTTTCCCTAAGTTTGACCCAGAGCTTGCACCAAACCCACCGATGAGCAATGAAAACTTAGCTTAACTCCGCCATTTTGGCGAGGAGCTGGTGGATGCAGGGAATCGAATCCGAGAGATAGGAGAACAAATATCCTGGAAATACGACGAGAGGGAACACCGCTTCTAAAAAGTGCCAGCTAATAGAGAATATGTGTGGTGGTGTGGTGTGTTTGTTTAATAATAATAAAATCATAAAAATATAATTATGTGTAATAACTTAAATAAAACTTTGTAAGATAACCAGTTTGTACGGATGCCTATTATATATATAAAATATCGAACGTCGAAAGATCGACAATTTTGGCTATACTTGTTGACGTAATTATGTGCAATTATTTTATGACATTTGGTTATTAATTATTTTATGCTAATCACTTATATAAATTAATTACCAGATGGCAAATGCTGGTAATGAACCCGTTAATGAAGTAAATCAATCTGAACCAAACAATGAAGATCAATTTCTGAATAGGCAAGATATCGAGAATATCGTTGCTCAGGGAATAGCCAATGCTATTCCAGCAATACTTGCTGCTGCTCGAAATCCAGTTGAACCTCAACAAATTATTCCTAGCAAACGTACTCATGAGGACAATTTCAGTAATAGTGTAAACGGAGGCGGCAACAACAATAATCACAATAACAATGATGGACTGCAGACACCAATTTTCAAAAGAATGAAAACTGCAACGCCTGGTTGCACTTATAAGGAATTTCTTGCCTGTAAACCAGCTGAATTTGCAGGCAATGAAGGGGCGACTGCGGCGCTGCGTTGGTTGGAGAAAACCGAAGCAGTAATTATAATAAGTAAATGTGTCGAGGAAGATAAGGTCATGTATGCGTCGCATCTTTTTAAAGAAGGGGTGCTAGAATGGTGGAATACGGTACTTCAAGCCAAAGGAAGAAATATGGCCTATGCCATGAATTGGGAAGAATTTAAGCAGCTAGTGGAAAGAAAATTCTGTCCCGAATATGAAAAGGAACAAATGATAAATAAGTTCCTGAACCACCAGATGGTGGATGTAGATTGTCGAGGGTATACTTCGACATTCTTCGAGTATGCGAGAGTGGTACCAACCCTGGCTTCGCCAGAACCGGTGCTTATTTCCCGTTATATTTGGGGATTGATTGGCGAAATTAGAGATATTGTCAAAGCTGCGAGACCTCGCACTATTGACGATGCTGTGGAATTAGCTAATACCCTAACTGACGGACTGGTACGCACAAGAGAAGAAAACCGGAAGAAGGAAGTGGCCCAAAAGATTACCCAGGGATTCCGTATGGGTAACCGTAGCAATTTTAAGAAAAAAGGGAACTGGGCAATCTTCCACTGTTCCATTTTGCAATACCTGTAAAAGAAAGCATTTTGGAAGATGTAAAGGGTATTGCAATTTCTGCAAAATTCCGGGGCATCAAGAGGAAGACTGCAGGAAGAAGAAAGCAACAGTCTGCTACAACTGTGGAGAAGCTGGACACTTTAGGCCAGACTGCCCAAAACTAGTCAAACCAGCTGATAACAAAGCTAAACCTGCCGAAGGAACTACCAAGAAGAACGTAAGAGCCTTCCAATTGACTACTCAGGAAGCAGAGCTAATTCCTGACGTGATAGCGGGTACGTTCCTAGTTCACGATGTTTATGCGAAAGTATTATTTGACTCTGGTGCAAACCAAAGTTTTATAAATACTTCATTCTGCCAAGCTCTTAATTTACCCTTAACCAGCCTTAGGCAGATTTTACAGTCGAAACGACAGATGGAAATTATGTTAACATAGATAAGGTTTTGCGAGAAGAAAAGATAGAACTCTTAGGCCATAAATTTTCTGCAAACCTATTACCTATGAATTTAGCCGGATTCGATGTTGTATTAGGAATGGATTGGTTAATAGCCAACCATGCTCGAATTCTTTGTGATAAAAATTCCATAGAAATTCATACACCCACAGGAGAATTAGTAGTGATTACAGGAGATAAGCCACGTAAGCCAATGAAATTCATTTCAGTAATGAAGTTGACCAGTTATTCAAGAAAACAAGAAATGGTGTATATGATTTCAGTAATCATTAACACGAAAGGTAAAGAACTTAAAGAAATTCCTGTAGTATCAGAATACCCAGATGTATTCCCAGAAGAACTACCGGGATTACCATCCAATAGGGAAGTCGAATTTAGAATTCATCTAATTCCTGGAACTACAGCGATAGCTAAGGCACCTTATCGGTTAGCACCCACTGAAATGCTAGAATTGAAAAAGAAATTAGATGAATTACTAAGCAAAGGATTCATACAACCTAGTTCATCCCCGTGGGGAGCGCCAGTGTTGTTTGTAAAGAAGAAAGACGGTTCGATGCGAATGTGTATCGATTATAGGGAATTGAATAAGGTTACAATTAAGAATCGATACCCATTACCTAGGATTGATGATCTGTTTGATCAACTTCAGGGAGCTAGATATTTTTCTAAGATAGATTTACGCTCTGGATATCATCAATTGAAGGTACAAGAAGAAGACATACCTAAAACTGCTTTCAGAACTAGGTATGGACATTACGAGTTTACAGTCATGCCCTTCGGACTAACGAATGCACCTGCAGCATTCATGGACATGATGAATAGAATCTGTAAACCGTATTTGGATAAATTTGTAATTGTCTTCATCGACGATATACTTATTTATTCCAAAAGTCAGGAGGAACATTGTGAGCACTTGCATGCACTCTTAACCTTGTTAAGAAAGGAGAAGCTTTATGCCAAATTCTCGAAGTGTGAATTTTGGCTACAAGAAGTGCAATTTTTAGGTCACATGGTGAATCACGAAGGTATTCACGTGGATCCCTCCAAAGTAGACGCAATCACTCAATGGAAGGTTTCGCAATCAGCTATGGAAATTAGAAGCTTTTTAGGATTAGCTGGATACTATAGGCGCTTTATTAAGGATTTTTCTAAGATAGCGGTGCCATTAACTAAGCTAACCTGTAAAGCAGTTAAGTTTGAATGGGGACCTAAACAAGAAGAAGCTTTTAAGATCTTAAAGCAGAAGTTAACAAATGCTCCAATTTTAGCTTTACCAGAAGGAACAGAAGATTTTGAAGTATACTGTGATGCTTCAAAACTAGGATTAGGATGTGTGCTAATGCAACGCAAGAAGGTAATCGCGTATGCATCAAGGCAATTGAAAAAGCACGAGGAAAACTATACGACTCATGATTTAGAATTGGGAGCCATCATTTTTGCCCTTAAGATTTGGAGACATTATCTGTATGGAAGTAAGTTTACTGTCTATACGGATCATAAAAGTTTAAGATACATATTTGGGCAAAAAGAATTGAACATGAGGCAAAGAAGGTGGATGGAAATCCTAAGTGACTACGACTGTGATATTCAATATCATGAAGGAAAAGCCAACGTAGTTGCTGATGCCTTAAGTCGTAAGTATCATGAGAAACAACGACGAGTTCGTGCCCTTAGATTAAGTCTACAACTAGACTTAATGGAACAATTAAAGAACGTTCAGGAAACAGCAATCAAGGATGATGCTGAAGGAATGAAAGGAAGAATAAAGGAATTAGAACAAGGAAGTGATGGAATTTGGAGATTCCATAAGAAACAAATTTGGGTACCTAAACGAGGAGAATTAAGAAATAAGATTTTAGAAGAAGCCCATAAATCTAGGTATACCATGCACTCTGGTAACAATAAGATGTACCAAGATTTAAGGAATAACTTCTGGTGGATAGGAATGAAAAAGGATATAGCTAGATATGTTTCTAAGTGTCTTACTTGTTCACAAGTTAAGGCAGAACACCAGAAACCTTCAGGGCTACTTCAACAATTAGAAATGCCTGTATGGAAATGGGAGCTCATAACAATGGACTTTGTTACTAAGTTGCCCAAAACCAGAAAATGTAATGATGCGATTTGGGTAATTGTGGATCGATTAACCAAATCAGCTCATTTTCTACCTATGAAAGAAACCTTTAGCACGGAAAGGTTGGCAAAGTTGTATGTAGATGAAGTAGTATCCTTACATGGAGTTCCACTCTCCATTGTATCAGATAGGGATAGTCGTTTCACTTCCCATCTCTGGACAAGTTTCCAGGAAGCCATGGGAACCCGACTAAATCTAAGTACTGCATACCATCCTCAAACAGATGGGCAAAGTGAAAGGACGATCCAAACACTTGAAGACATGCTTAGAGCATGTGTAATAGATTTTGGTGGAAACTGGGATGACCACCTACCTTTAATTGAATTCTCCTATAACAATAGTTATCATTCAAGCATCGAAGCTGCCCCGTTCGAAGCACTATACGGACGTAAGTGTAGAACTCTAGTATGCTGGGCAGAGATAGGAGAAAGCCAATTATTAGGTCCTGAAATTGTGCAAGAAACTACCGACAAGATCACTCAAATCAAGGAAAGACTGAAGACGGCTCGAGATCGCAAGAAGAGTTATGCAGACAATAGGCGTAAGCCGTTAGAATTTCAAGTTGGAGACAAGGTACTCTTGAAAGTTTCTCCTTGGAAAGGAGTAGTTCGGTTCGGTAAGAAAGGAAAGCTGAGTCCAAGGTACGTTGGACCCTTTTCGGTAATTCAACGTATAGGACCAGTTGCTTATCGTTTACAACTACCAGAGGAATTAGCCGGGGTACATGACGTATTTCATGTATCCAACCTCAAGAAATGTCTATCTGATGAATCTCTGGTAGTACCTCTTCAAGATATAGAGGTAAATGAAAAGTTAAAATTTGTCAAGAAGCCACTGCAAATAGAAGATAAAAAAATCAAGTTTCTCAAGCACAAAAGATTGGTACTAGTCAAAGTCAAATGGAATTCAAAGAAAGGACCCGAGTACACATGGGAACTGGAATCGGAGATGAAGCGAAAGTATCCTCACTTATTTCAGTAAATCTCGAGGACGAGATTTTAAATAAGGTGGGGAGGATGTAAGGACCTCCAAAAATGTCCCAAATCGACCCGTAAGTGGAAACCTGGACCCCTGAAACCCTAATCCATATCAAAAATCAAGAAATCAAGATTTCTGGTCCTCTCGCGGGCCGCGTAAAGGATGACCAGACCCTTACGCGGGCCGCGTCAAAGTGAAGTTTGACCAGATAAGCGTCCAGATCCACGTGGCATCCACCTGGCAACTCTACTCGTGACCCAGCAAACCTATACATAGAATAGGTGGCCATGCGGGCCGCGTAAAGGTCAGGCTAAGGTTCACGCGGGCCGCGTGAACCCCAAATTTCAGCTATAAATAGCTTGTTGCATGGCCTGTTCATCTGTGTCGAAAACAACTTTCAAAAACGAAAGCATACTGCTCAATTTCAAAAATTAATATAGCAAGGCGGTGCTATGATACAGGGTATTAACTCGGTCGCTGCTACAATTTAAAGTCCGATTGACTGAAATTATCCGATGAATGTTTAAGTGCTGCTCAAATTAGGGTTATACTTTGTCATTCGTCGTAAATTCGATGGATGTTTAAGTATTGCACTTTGTCATTCGTTGTGAGGGTTTTAATCTCGTGAGTTATCGTAAATGCTGTATTAGTTACTGACCTAGTTCGTGTGCATTATTGTTTAAATTAGGTTATCAGGCTTATCAGTAGGCTAAACTCTGCCCGTTAAACTTGCAATGTGAGTCATTCTCTTTTATCAAAAGTATTTTACAATACTCCATTTTCAAATGTTATAATTACAGGGATTAAGTCGTGGTTATCTTAATCACTGGCTAGTGGGGTATTGTGCACATTACTAATTTCTCACAGTTAGGCTAATAAATCCTAACTGTGATAATCGTCACTACTTGGGGAAAGAACCAATAGTGGTATGACCATCGTCACCAGGTGACACAGCGCCAGATAAAAATAAGATAGAAGCCATTGTAATCGCTCTTATGTTGTAATTTATAACTATGCGTCGTTTTATCAAAATGAATGATTCACCAGTATTTCCCCGCTGACAAAATATTTTTAAATCATGTTTCAGGCGACCTACTGTAAATCAAGGAAAACGTGCTACGGAGCACTAACAAGCTTGAAGAGGTGGCTCAGTTAAAATGAATAAACATGTTTTATAAATCAGGGAATTTCCTAGTAAAATTCCTCTATTGTAAATTACGGGGTTTATCCCGAATTATGAAATAAAATAATCGGGCATTTTCAAGTTTTTCAAAGATCCTGTTAAATCTTCCGCTGTCGCATCAATTAATAAATACCACGGGTTCCTGTCCCGCGGCTCCTGACCGGGTAAAAACGGGGTTGGGGCCGTGACAGAAAGCGTGTCCATATAATAAATTTATGGCATGCAAACCCCCGTTCAATCATGGTGAAGTTGATCCGAGCGTTTATCAACGATGGATTAGCGACATTGAAGGGGTATTTGAAAGGACCCATTGTGATGAAACTGACTTCGTGGCATACGGAACCGGTCAGTTGAGAGGCCAAGCTAAGGATTGGTGGGATAATCTGAAGAAGGAACAGGGAATTGAGGCCACCAGAACTATGACGTGGGAAGAATTCAAAACTCCGTTCCTTAGACACCATAGCCCGAAAGCTGTAATCAATCGGATTAAAGAAGAATTTATTCAGCTAAGGCATAGTGGTGAGTCAATAAAGAAGATTACGAGAATCTTTCTTGATAAGCTTAGGTTTTGTGATGAGCTGGTTCAGAATGAAGAACGGAAAATCTATTATTACTACAACATGCTGAGTGCGGAGTATAGGGAGTTCATGACTCCTTCAAAATATGTGCATCTTACTGAAATAGTGAATGCCGCACGTGAAAGAGAGATTGAGTTGAAAAAGCAGATTGATAGGGGTGAGAGGAGAGCATTTGAGAAAAATCCAATCCCCGCAAAGAAACAAAAGCTGAATGAAGCTCCTAAGAAAGGCGCTGAAAAAGGGGGAACACATCAATGCAAAATTTGTGGAAAGAATCATAAGGGCGAATGTTATTTTAAAAACAAACCTTGTCCTACTTGCGGCAAAGTGGGACATGTGGTTGCAAATTGCCCAGGAAAGGTGTCGGTGTGCTATAAATGTTACAAATCGGGACACAAAAAGTCTGAGTGCCCGGAGTTAGTTGGAATCAAAGACGCCACTGATGCAAAGCCTGATGGCCAGAAAACAAAGGCTAGATCTTTCCACATGACAGCTGCTGAAGCTAAAACCGAACCTGATGTTGTTTCAGGTATATTTCTTGTAAATTCAATTCCAGCACGAATTTTATTTGATACGGGTGCAAATAGATCTTTTATATCACATCGATTTATTCAACACCCTACATTCACCTTAACAAAATTACCTATACCACTAGAAGTAGAAATAGGTGATAATAAAAGTTTTATTGTTCGTGATATGTGTTGGAATTGCAAACTGAGCATTGACGATGAAGAATATTTCGTCGACTTAATTCCCATGACAATGGGAGAATTTCAAGTGGTAATCGAGATGGATTGGCTAGCTCGATATCGCGCGAAAGTAATATGTAACCGTAAAGAGATACAATTAATGTCTCCAAGCAGAAAACATGTTACCATTTATGGGGAGAAAAGCTGCAGTCCCATAATCTGTTCTTTCATGAAAGCTTGCAAGCTGGTTCGACATGGATGTAAGGCATATATGGCTTACATACATGATTCGACTAAAGAAACTCCAGAAATCAAAGACGTACCAGTGGTACGGGAATTTGAAGATGTTTTTCCGGAAGATCTACCGGGGTTACCACCAGAGCGTGAGGTGGAGTTTGGTATTGAATTAGTCCCGGGCGCGAAACCGGTAGCCAAGGCTCCTTATCGATTAGCGCCGTCAGAACTATAAGAATTGTTGTCGCAATTACAAGACCTTTTAGACAAAGGATTTATTCGACCGAGCGTTTCTCCGTGGGGAGCACCGGTATTATTTGTAAAGAAGAAAGACGAAAGTATGAGGATGTGTATTAATTACCGGGAGTTAAACAAACTCACGGTAAAGAATCAATATCCGCTTCCTAGAATCGACGACTTGTTCGATCAATTACAAGGCGCGAGTTGGTTTTCGAAGATCGACTTAAGGTCGGGTTATCATCAGTTGAAAGTAAAAGAAGAAGATATACCGAAAACAGCATTCCGAACGCGTTATGGACATTATGAGTTTTTAGTAATGTCTTTCGGATTAACCAATGCGCCTGCGGCTTTCATGGATCTTATGAACCGCGTCTGCAAACCAATGTTAGACAAGTCGGTGATTGTTTTCATCGACAATATTCTTGTATATTCAAAAAGCGAAGCGGACCATGAATGTCATTTGCGTGAAGTACTTGAAACGCTTAGGCATGAGAGACTTTACGCAAAGTTTTCAAAATGTGCCTTTTGGCTACGTGAAGTACAGTTTCTAGGACATGTTATTAGTGTCGATGGAGTGTCGGTAGATCCGTCCAAAATAGAAGCTGTGTCTAAATGGAAACCTCCAAAGAATGCATCAGAGATTAGGAGTTTTCTAGGTCTTGCGGGTTATTATCGGAGATTTATACAAGATTTCTCCAAAATTGCAACTCCATTAACTAAGTTGACCCGTAAAGATGAGAAATTTGTATGGGATAGTGCAAAAGAAGATGCCTTCCGTATCCATAAAGAAAAATTGACCAGTGCCCCTGTGCTAACGTTACCAGATGGGACTGAAGATATGGTTATTTATTCAGACGCATCCCAGCTTGGTCTCGGATGTGTACTTATGCAACGAGGAAAGGTGATCGCGTATGCTTCAAGACAATTAAAGATTCATGAAAAGAAATATCCGACACATGATCTGGAATTGGCGGCGGTAGTTTTTGCCTTAAAAATATGGAGGCATTATTTATATGGTGTGAAATGCACTATTTTCACTGACCATAAAAGTCTCAAGTACTTCTTTGATCAAAAGGAGTTAAATATGAGACAACGACGTTGGTTAGAGACGGTGAAGGATTATGACTGTGAAATTCATTATCATCCCGGAAAAGCCTGTGTTGCAGATTCACTGAGTTGGAAAGAAGAATATTCACCTATTCGGGTGCAGTCAATGCAGTTAATAGTGACCTCAGGGTTACTTGAACGAATCAAGGAAGCGCAAACTGAAGCTGTAAAAGAAGAAAATTTGAAAAAAGAACGAATAGTGTGTCAGCTTAAAGACTTGCAGGATAATATTAATGGATTAAAAACCCGTTTCGATCGAATCTGGGTTCCAAACACTTGCAATGTTAAAACTCTTCTTCTTGATGAAGCTCACAAGTCCCGTTATTCTATTCATCCGGGAGCTACCAAGATGTACCAAGATTTGAAACAAAATTATTGGTGGCCCGGAATGAAACGAGACATTAATAAGTATGTGAAAAAATGCTTAACTTGTTTACAAGTAAAAGCAGAACACCAGAAGCCTTAAGGTAAACTTCAGCCGTTAGACATTCCGGTGTGGAAGTGGGAGCACATCACTATGGATCTGGTAACTAAACTACCAAGAACATCACGTGGATTTGATGCTATATGGGTAGTAGTTGACAGATTGACCAAGAGTGCTCATTTTATTCCCATTCGGGAAACATACACTTCCGAGAAGATGTCGGAAGTATACACGAATGAAATCATATCTCGCCATGGAGTACTGGTGTCTATTGTATCGGATAGAGATACGCGCTTTACTTCAAACTTTTGGCGCGATTTTCAAGAAGAGATGGGTACTAAGTTATTCATTAGTACCGCATATCATCCACAAACCGATGGGCAGAGTGAAAGAACTATTCATATGCTACGAGCATGTATTATTGATTTTGGTGGTAGCTGGGATATCTATCTACCACTAGTTGAATTTTCATATAATAACAGCTACCATTCCAGTATCGGAATGGCCCCTTATGAAATGCTTTACGGTAGAAAGTGTCGAACCCCGATATGTTGGAATGATGTGGGTCCATGAGAATTAGCTCACCAAGATATAGTCAGTATCACTAATGAAAATATTGAAGTGATTCGGGCTCATTTAAAAGCTGCTCAAGATCGAAAAAAGTCCTACGCTGATAAGAGACAAAGACCAATCGAGTTCCAAGTTGGTGATATGGTTATGCTTAAAGTATCTCCGTGGAAAAGGGTTATCCGATTCCTAAAACGGGGAAAATTAAGTCCAAGATTTATTGGGCCATTCAAAATCATAGAGCGTGTGGGTAAGGTAGCGTACCGACTTGAACTGCCAGAAGAGTTGAGCGGTATTCATAGCACTTTCCATGTTTCACATCTACGAAAGTTCTTAGCTGATGAAACGGCTTATATAAGCTATGACGACATTGAAGTGGATGAGAAACTTAATTATGTCGTAAAGCCTATCGAAATTCTTCATCGAAAGGTTAAAAGCTTAAGGAATAAAGAAATCAACCAAGTTAAAGTTAAATGGGAACATCGGAAGGGATCAGACACTACTTGGGAGTCCGAAGAAGAGATGAGATGCTTATACCCTTCCCTATTCGGTACGTATCACGATTTCGAGGACGAAATCCTTTTAAGGGGGGTAGACTTGTAACACCCCTAAATTATTAAACTATATATACGTTTGTGGACATGAGTAAAGTATAAAATATATAATAAAACAATGAGAATCGAAACTAGGAATAATTAACCTAGTTAGGATCTTATTATAAAAGGTGGGGAAAATCAAAGAATGTTAACTATTTTATAAACTTAGAAACTAGAGGGGCCAAGGGTGTCAAAAATTGAAAGATGTTTGTTAAAATCCTTGATAAACATCAGGATACACACTTTGTGTGTGTACCCTGTTCGACCAAGAACCCCAGGAACGACCCAAGCTCTCTCAAAACCCTAACTCCCTCAATTCTACTTCAAATCAAAGAAAGAATTCAATCAGGAGTCACTCTTAAGCTAGAATATCGATCACTAACACTAGGGGATTGAAAGGTATGCTTAATTTTGATATATGAAGATGTCTTGATGATTCTTGAATTCTCATAACAGAAATTAGTGATGAATTGATGGATGTTATGGTTAATTTAAGATGAATATGAGTCTAGGAATAAGTCTTAGGCAATAATTTGATCAATTTATGGCATAACCTAATTGTTTGAATGGTTGTCATATTGGTGTGATATGGGTTTTGTAAAAGTTGCTTGAATTCTTGTGATATTGATGTTAATTGATAGACATGATACAAATTCAAGTGTTAAATTGGTGTTCTAGTCATATTAGTATGCCAATGATACTTCGATATGGTTAAACTAGTTAATCATGAACATGATAATGGTGTTATGATGATTATGCCTTTAAGATGTTCGATGAAATGTCTAAATGAATTGGATTACTTGAAAAATATGAAATGATCGTTTAATTGACTAAACAAGCGTATGAAATATTGAATATTGAACCATGAGTTCTAAACAATATATTCGAATCAAATCATACAGGTGATTTGGGTGGATCATCAAGTGGGCAAGGCTGAGCGGATACCCGCTTAAAAGGAAAGATTTAAAGGTACGCAGCTATTTTCTTCGTAATTTCTTGTTTAACACTTTTATGTTTAATTGTTGAATGATAATTATTGCGTTATAATGTTGGATAATACAAAAACGAAGGATTTCGTTTGTAGTATCCAAACAAGAATAAGTTGGAATTTCGGGAATCTAGAAGCGAGGAAAGTGGTGGATTCCACTCGAAAGTTTAAACGGGTTAAATTGACTCTAATACTATATGTTTGATTGTAAAAAGGCGATGGATTTCGCTATAGAAATCAAACGGGTCAAAACCACCAAAGTATTAAACTTTGGTAAATTAAAGCGATGGATGTCGCTTATTAAGTGTAATGGATCGATTATAAGATAAGTACTTTGAAAACGACTCTTAAGTCTTTCACACAATGTGTCGTAAATATAAGTATGTTGAGTTGTATTGATTATAGTTGATTTAAGGTTATAAAATAAAGTTATAGTTCAAATTTTGAAACGGGTCAATATAACTTGTAAGAATTTATGAATTCGAATAGTATCAAATTAATAAAGTTGCAAATCATGATATGGGATTTTGATTCCATGTTATAGATGACCTGATTACGGTCATGTAGAAGGAAACGTGACCCAGATCGGATTAGAAACGAAGGAGTTATGATCATTTTAGTAAAATGGGTTTGAGCTGGGAATATGCAGGTCTGAAATCAAAACCTGCTGTCGAATTACACTGGTCGTGTCACGCGACTGAGGGAACAAATCAGTGTCGCGGCACGCGACACCTGTCGCGCAACGCGATAGGGTTGGGGATTGATGTCGCGACACGTGACGGTTCACATTTGTTGAAATTTGTTGCTGATTTCGGTTTTGTGCATATAAACTCATATAGACATATTTTTAGCATTCATAACTAATAAGTTTGAGTGTTTTGATGATTAGGTAATTCATGGAATGGATCGGATGAAGATCAAGCTAGTACAAAGACCGAACACACAACTTAGAAAGCTTCCGCTAATACGATATTTCTTTTGCTTTGAAACTTATGTGTAATAACTATAATAGTGTTGTTGAAGGTTTTAACATCCATGTAACTGGAGTTTTGTCAAGGTTTTGTGAAAAACGGCACTTTGAACGTAATATATATCATATAAATTATCAAACGGTATATAAGGGTCTTACAAGTTGGTAATTAGAGCCTCGTTAAGACAATGTGTGTTCGGTTTAAAGCTTGATCAAGACATCCGGTAAGAGTTATTTATAAATGAGTCTAGATTTATAGAATTAGATGATGAAAAACATATGAAAAGTGTATGGGAGGAGTGTATGATTATGCTCGAACCCGGGAAATACACTAAGTAAGAAAGGTAAGGCAAGATATGTACTTGACCGAACCTAAAAAGAAATACACATTACTTGTGATTAAGTATGTGTAATATAAATTTCCATGTAACAAGGTGGAAATAAATTAAATAGTCATTGATTAGCTATTGTGAATATTTCAGTTAAAGAAATGGCCGGTGTGACACCCCAGGAAAACCAGGAAACCAACGCAACTTAACTAGCTTCCTTAGTAACCACGTGCTAAATTTCGGGATGAAATTTTCTTAACAGGGGGAGAATGTGACAACCCTCATAATTCCATGTATCCGTACAATTTATTAATGATAATTAAAGTGCTTGACGACTGTGTGGAATTACTTAACTGCTCTCTGATTACTGTGTTATACTTACATGTGCTTGTTAACATTCTAGTAGTGTACAGAAAAGTTACTAAATAGTCCGTTATGCTTTCCTGAGTGTTGAAAATTAAAAACGTTACAAAAAGATATATATAAGACACTTTACGGATTAATTAAGCACTTTAACGGAACAGTATCAAACCGAACAACCGGACACTACTCGAGACACAAAAATACTGTTAAACACATTGTTTCACTTTTACTGAGCTAGCTATGACCCCTGAACATCATATCACACTACATAAATATCTAATAATTAAACCCCTAACTATATACTTGATTTCTAACTAAACTAGCTTAACTATCCATCACCATCCAACTAGACCAAACCCCCCCCCCCCCCCAAAAAAAACCGGTTATAAGGTGTCCCCCACCCCCATGATTTTCTTTAATAGTTTAGGTGATTTGTTAAGTAATTTAGGGGACACATAGTCTAGTGGTTAATGCAATGTTGGAGAACTTCTTTATAAACCACAAGGTAACAACACATATCATCTTCACCTTCAAAACAACAACACTCATCTCTCTCTCTCCCTTCTCTTGTTAAGCCGAAGCCAAGCACCACCCTCACCATCATCATCCAAGTTTCTTTCAAGCAATCCAAGGGCATCCAAAGGTGTTAGAGATCATACAACGAGGCTTGGTGTGTTCGGAAGCTCAAGGACCGCTCTCGTTTTCTTTTATCCACCACCTTTACACTCTTGAACTCCCCTAGCCTTGTGCTAGTAGTAAGTTTCTTAGATCTTCATCTTCTTCATATTTTTGATGGTTAATAGTGAAAAGAATGGTAAAGTACCAAGAAACTCTAAAGAACCTTAAACAAGTCTTGAACATAAACTAGTCTAGTGATGAAGTGATGTTAATATGATGTTGTTATGATTCTTGTTGATTTCCTGATGATTTGCTGGTTAATATTGATGTTTGATGTTGTTGTGATCACTAAACATGTTAACGGAATCAATCGAACATGCATTAGAAGGTAGGGAACTAAAACAGAAAGCTGGTTGGTGTTTACAGCCAACTTCAGTTGGCTGTAACCAGATCGTAACCTAACGAAAAACTGATTTTCTGAAGTCTAGATTTATGTATTATGAAATATGGTTCTAATGGCACTAGAATCATAATTTTTGGACTTCGTTTGCTATTTTTAAAGGGTCGATTTTTAACAACAGCTAAAGCTGAGTTTTTACAGCAGTAAATGGGTGTTATATTTTTAGTCATAACTTGAAACTTGAGTAGAACTAGGTCATGAAACTTGTACTGTAAATGACCACTGATGTATTTGTAATCCTCCCACTGGAATTTCGTAAATCGGACTTACGATGAATTTTAAATAAATTATTCCGTGGACTGCAGTCAGAAAAAGATAAATATGAGTGCAGTCCGGAAAATGATTTTTTATAAAATATTGGTGATGAATTGGATCCCGAGATTTTTACACAATAATATTTGGATTGTTTAAGACCTTCTGTAAAAAGTTGGGAATTTTTGGAATAAGTTAACTATTTTATTAAAATCCCCGAAAACAGCCAAGTGTTGAATATAAAAGCTGAAATGACATAAGTCGTAAATTGCGTGACTAAATGTCGAGTATGTTATCTGAGAATGATCTAACATGTTATATGTCAATGAAAGTAATGTGTGCAATATCGTATGCTTGTTCTTGAGTAGCTATAGGTGGAATGTTTATATGAGCGTGAACTATTGAAGTGAATGCATGTTATGTGGTAGATACGTGTAGGAACTTTGTGCTCTATTTGAAACCACCAAATGACTAACTGGTAATCATATTAGGATGTGATTGACCGACCTTGACTGTTAGCTATATTTGAGAGTCAAACCGAGCAACCAAAGGTGAGTTCACACACTTTCTAAGGCATGGGATTCCCGGTGGTTGGGAATGGGTTAAAGAAATTAAAACGGGATCTACATATCCTCCTTGGGTAGGATATGTACGGCCATCCTCCATAGGTAGGATGCCAATAATAAATTCTGCGTATTCTCCTTGGGTAGAATACGTACGTTCGTCCTCCTTGGGTAGGACAACACCCTTAAAACTTACTAGACAAAACTCTATCATTAAGTCCCTCATTATATATCGACTTAATCGCCGAGGCCAATGGCGAGCGGGTCATTAGTTAATAGCGCTATTAGGTTTAACAAACCTCACACCGTGTCGTCCGAACGGGCGTGTACTAATGGACTATGGCAAACTGTCAGTGATGATAGACACTGATGTAGGGCACAACTATCGTTCGTAGTAGTTGATATCATACCGTCTAGTAGTTCACATGGGGAAGCCCCCACTGATTATGGATATGGTTTGGGTAATGAAAAGGAACTGGTTAAACATACTTTCAACTACGGGGTAACCCCCACGGCAAATAAGCCAACGAAAGTCAAACCACGTTTTTCAGAAACAACTTAAAACTAAATAACCAAACGTGAACTCACTCAACTTTGTTATTGACTCGTTGTTACATGCCTTACAGGTCGCTAGATGCATACGGAGCTTGCACGAGGAAGAATTCGTTGTGGGATGCGAACTGTTATGTCCCGTACTTAATAATTAAACTTTATAAACTTATGGAACTTGTGTTTTGGGTCTTTAAACTTATGAACTACGTACTTATGTTTTGGACTTACGTTTATGCTTCCACTGTTAACCTAGAATCGGTTACTGTCTTATGGTCACCAATTGTATTGTGGTTGGTTTTACTTACTTAATTACGTTGTTCAATATGATTGGTGGCTCGATCCTGGTCATGTCACGCCTCCAAGCGGTGATACTCCGCAGGGTGGATTTTGGGGGTGTGACAGATTGGTATCAGAGCCATTGGTTATAGTGAACTTGGTTTTAAAAAGGGGAAAAGCTTTTTAACAAAACCAGACTATAACCTGTACAGTGCTCAGCGATCCACAATGACGCTTCGCTCCACGTGCAAGACTCGACACAATAGGTGATATGATTTATGCTATATTGTCGGTTAGATAGTTAACACTATGTATTAATTAACGTAATAATTGCTATTTGAACCTTGTGTGCTTACTCTCTACTGTCGTCCCACACTTACGCACTTTCGCGACACTTTCCTCACTTACGTTGCTTCATTGTGAAGATCATGAACGGACGCGGAGGACGTATCAACCTAACTCAAGCCCAGTTGACGGCTTTGATCAACGAACGAGTTGCTGAGGCACTCGCAGCAAATCCAGCAGGAGGTACAACCTGCCATATCAACCCATCTTAGGACGTTTAGATCCTACCATCGCAAACCAACCCTTGTGCTTAACCTTGTCTTTTATTCTCGCGCAACAGGTCGACATGCTCAGCCTCCTATGTGCACGTTCAAAACCTTCATGGATTGCCGACCTACTACTTTCAGTGGCACTGAAGGAGCTGTAGGCCTTCTTCACTGGTTCGAGAAGCTGGAGTCTGTTTTTGAGATGTGTGAATGCCCCGAAGATCGTAGGGTGAAATATGCCACGGGAACACTCAAAGGTGCTGCGTTAACCTGGTGGAAAGCACAGGTTCAACTGTTAGGGCTGGTGGTTGCTAATGCCACCCCATGGAATGGTTTCAAAGAATTGATTAAAGAAGAGTACTGCAGTCATGACGACATCCACAAGCTGGAGGTGGAATTTTTCAATTTGAAGATGACGGGGTCGGAGATCGAGGCATACACGAAGAGGTCAAATGAGCTGGCCATCTTGTGTCCCACAATGGTGGACCCTCCCATCAAACGTATTGAGCTGTACCTCAAGGGTCTTGTACCAGAGATTCAGAGTCACGTGACTTCAGCTAACCTGGGTACCATTCAGCAAATCATTAAGTTAGCCCATCGTCTCACCGATCAAGCAGTTGAACAAAAAAAACTGCCCAAGCGTGTTAGTACAACTACTACTGACGCTCCCAATGATAACAAGCGAAAATGGGATGGGAATTCCAGTAAGGGTTCAACTTCAGTTCAGTCTCAGCAACGAAAGACTGATGACCACCAGAGTCCTGGTCAGCAACCTTCTGGTAACCAAGGACAGGGGGGATACCGAGGGAACCACCCCAAGTGCAACCAGTGCAACAAGCATCACAGCGGGCAGTGCAACAAAGGTCATTGTCAGAGATGTCACAAGCTGGGTCATGAAGCTAAGGATTGCAGGAGCCCGCGTCCTGCGCATCAGAATCGCCAACAACAGCAACAAGCTCCACAGAACCACCAGCAGCAGCAACAGCAGGGCAATAAAGGATGCTTTCAGTGTGGCGCTGAAGGCCACTGTAAGAGGAACTGTCCTCAGCTGAACCAGAATCAGAACCAGAACAACCAAGGAAATGGGAACCACAATGGGAACAACAATGGAGGCAACAACGGGGGTAATAATAACGGCAATGGTGCCAGGGGACGTGTCTTCGTGCTGGGTCAGGGTGATGCAAGGAACGATCCCAACGTTGTGATGGGTAAGTTTCTTCTGGATGATTTCTTTGTTACTGTTTTATTCGATTCGGGTGCTGATACTAGTTATGTGTCCTTAAAAGCTTGCCAAATGCTTAAGGGCACTCCAACACTTTTGAACACCAAACACACGGTAGAACTAGCAAACGGTAAAAGTCTTGAAGCCACACACGTAGTTAAAGGTTGTAACCTCGTCTTAGCTGGTCAGACTTTCTCTATCGATCTTATTCCTATCACACTTGGTAGTTTCGACGTCGTTATTGGGATGAATTGGCTATCTCATCATCAAGCGGAGATTGTCTGCAAGGAGAAAATCGTCCGCATTCCTCGTTCTGGTGAAGAACCTCTCGTGATTCATGGCGACAGGAGTGGTGCTATTGTAGGCATTATCTCTTTCCTTAAGGCCCAGAAATGTTTGCGAAAGGGCCACGCTGCCATTCTAGCACTCGTCACTGACGCATCAATGGAAGAGAAGAGAATTGAAGACATTCCTATTGTGCGCGATTTTCCTGAGGTATTTCCTGAGGAATTACCTGGTCTTCCGCCTCATCGCCAAGTTGAATTTCAAATCGAGCTAGCTCCTGGAGCAACGCCCATAGCTCGAGCACCTTATCGTTTAGCTCCATCAGAACTTGAAGAACTGTCCACGCAGCTACAAGAACTCTTGGAAAAGGGTTTCATATGTCCTAGCTCTTCGCCTTGGGGAGCTCCAGTGTTATTCGTGAAGAAGAAAGACGGTACCTTCAGGATGTGTATTGACTACCGCGAACTCAACAAGGTGACCGTGAAGAATCGTTACCCTCTTCCACGTATTGACGACTTGTTCGACCAGTTGCAAGGGTCGAGTTATTACTCTAAGATTGATTTGAGATCGGGATACCATCAGCTGAGAGTCCGAGAGGAGGACGTCTCCAAAACAGCATTCAAAACTCGTTACGGCCATTACGAGTTTCTGGTTATGCCTTTCGAATTAACGAATGCACCTGCAGTCTTCATGGATCTCATGAACCGAGTGTGCAAGCCTTACCTAGATAAGTTTGTCATAGTGTTCATCGACGACATCCTGATCTATTCTAAGAGTCAGGAGGAACACGAGCAACATCTGAGGCTTATTCTAGAACTTCTTCGAAAAGAGCAGTTGTATGCCAAGTTTTCGAAATGTGACTTCTGGCTTCGCGAAGTCCACTTTCTAGGCCATGTAGTAAACAAGGATGGGATTCATGTTGATCCATCCAAGGTCGACTCGATCAAGAACTGGCCTGCACCCCGTACACCAACAGAAATCCGCCAATTCTTGGGTTTGGCAGGATATTACAGAAGATTCATCAAGGATTTCTCAAAGATTGCGCAACCACTCACTTCACTGACTCAGAAGGGTGTCCCCTATCATTGGGGTGATGCACAGGAGTCCGCATTTCAGCATTTAAAAGAAAGACTTTGTAGCGCGCCTATCCTCTCATTGCCTGAAGGCACAGATGATTTCATGGTTTATTGCGACGCTTCCATCCAAGGACTTGGTTGCGTGTTGATGCAACGTGATAAGGTCATTGCCTACGCATCGCGCCAATTTAAGGTTCACGAAAGGAACTACACTACGCACGACTTGGAATTGGGAGCAGTTGTTTTCGAACTTAAGATATGGAGACATTACCTGTACGGTACCAAGTGCACCATTTACACCGATCACAGGAGTCTCGAGCATATCTTCAAGCAAAAGGAATTAAAGATGCGACAACGCCGATGGGTCGAACTCTTGAATGATTACGAATGTGCGATCAAGTATCATCCGGGCAAAGCCAATGTTGTGGCCGACGCCCTCAGTCGAAAGG
Source organism: Helianthus tuberosus (assembly GCA_030545235.1). Lineage (NCBI taxonomy): Eukaryota > Viridiplantae > Streptophyta > Magnoliopsida > Asterales > Asteraceae > Helianthus > Helianthus tuberosus. Next base: position 1,480,014 of record CM060452.1, read on the forward strand.
ATACTATACCTAGGCGTGTACGTGCGTTACAGCTTACCATTCACTCTAGCCTTCCCGCTCAGATACGAGATGCCCAGGTTGAAGCGTTGAAAGCAGAGAACATCAGGGCTGAGTCCTTACGAGGATCGAGGCAGTGCTAGAACAAAAGGAAGACGGTGCCTACTATGTAACCGGGCGCATCTGGGTTCCACTTTACGGAAACTTACGCGACCTTGTGATGGATGAAGCACACAAGTCTCGTTATTCGGTACATCCTGGTTCGGATAAGATGTACCACGACCTCAAGACTACGTATTGGTGGCCTGGTATGAAAGCCAACATAGCAACCTACGTCAGTAAATGTTTGACTTGTGCGAGAGTCAAGACTGAATATTAGAAACCATCAGGCCTACTTCAACAACCAGAGATACCTAAATGGAAATGGGAGCAAATTTCCATGGATTTCGTTACTGGCCTGCCCAGATCTCAACGCGAAAACGATACCATTTGGGTGATCGTGGATCGACTGACCAAGTCTTCACATTTTCTGGCTATCAAGGAAACGGATAAGTTTTCTACTCTGGCAGACATTTACCTAAAGGAAGTAGTATCAAGGCACGGAGTGCCAACCTCCATCATTTCTGATCGTGACGCGCGTTTTACTTCTGAACTGTGGCAAGCAATGCACAAGTCTTTTGGCTCACGTTTAGATATGAGCACCGCTTATCACCCACAGACGGATAGGCAATCTGAAGGCACCATCCAAACCCTTGAAGACATGCTTAGGGCATGCGTAATCGACTTCGGCAATGGCTGGGAAAAACATCTCCCGCTAGTGGAGTTTTCGTATAACAACAGTTACCACACTAGCATCCAGGCCGCTCCGTTCGAGGCATTGTACGGACGGAAGTGCCGATCGCCTCTCTGTTGGGCAGAAGTTGGTGACAGTGAAATCACAGGCCCAGAACTTGTAGTAGATACAACCGAAAGGATTGCTCAGATACGACAACGAATGACGGCAACTCGTGACCGTCAGAAAAGCTATGCAGATAAGCGAAGAAAGCCACTCGAGTTCCAGGTTGGGGATCGAGTGCTACTCAAAGTCTCACCTTGGAAAGGTGTAGTTCGTTTTGGCAAACGAGGCAAGCTCAATCCGCATTATGTCGGACCGTTCGAAATCATCGAGAAAATTGGCAAGGTAGCCTACAGGTTGAATCTACCTGAAGAACTCATCGGAGTTCACAATGTTTTCCACGTGTCAAATCTGAAGAAGTGTCTGTCAGATGAGACCCTCATAGTTCCCTTAAAGGAGCTCACTATCGACGACCAGCTGCGATTCGTCGAGGAACCTGTAGAGATTACTGATCGAGATGTTAAGATCCTCAAGCGTACCAGAATACCTCTCGTCCGAGTCCGTTGGGATTCCCGTCGTGGCCCAGAGTATACCTGGGAACGAGAAGACCAAATGAAACTCAAGTATCCCCAGCTGTTTAAGAAAAGTGCAACCACTACTGAGGCTGAAGCTACTACAGAATTTCAGGACGAAATTCCAAACCAACGGGGGGATGATGTGACACCCCAGGAAAACTAGGAAACCAACGCAACTTAACTAGCTTCCTCAGTAACCACGTGCTAAATTTCGGGACGAAATTTTCTTAACAGGGGGAGAATGTGACAACCCTCATAATTCCATGTATCCGTACAATTTATTAATGATAATTAAAGTGCTTGACGACTGTGTGGAATTACTTAACTGCTCTCTGATTACTGTGTTATACTTACATGTGCTTGTTAACATACTAGTAGTGTACAGAAAAGTTACTAAATAGTCCGTTATGCTTTCCTGAGTGTTGAAAATTAAAAAAGTTACAAAAACATATATAAAAGACACTTTACGGATTAATTAAGCACTTTAACGGAACAGTATCAAACCGAACAACTGGACACTACCCGAGACACAAAAATACTGTTAATGTAAGTCCCCTTGATGTATGGATCTTCACAGAATTGTATATCCAACCTAGAGTGCGGAATCCTCTAGATCAGATTTGTTACAGAAACGAGTAGAAACAGAATTTCACAATCAAACAGGTCTTCTATTGATTATCCAAACAATCCGTTTTACAATCAATTCAAGACCTCAAAACCTCACAGCCTCTCTCTGTGATCTTGCCTCACACAAATTCGAAATTACTCTCTCTCTTGACTTTCTCTCTCTAGAATTCTCTAACTACCCAAACCCTAATCACAAAACATGTTTATATACCACATGTTTGTGAACTGGGCTTCCTACTGGGCTAGGCCATTTTCCAAGCCCATTACAACAATAAACTCACTAACCAATAAGCTAAGCCCATTACAAAATATCCAAAGACTAAATAATCAAACTATTAAGCTGTTGTCACCGAATATGCACCAACAGACTCCCCCTTGACAATAGCTTCATAGTGTAACTTTGTCTTCAAACATCTTGTGTTCTTTTGGTCTTCGGATAGCGTCAGCTACACAGTTTCTGACATCAACAGACTCCCCCTTAGCTGATGCTTCCAATCTCCAAAACTTTCATTCATTGTAGATCAGTTAGCTAGCAATCCTTGGTTAAGCAAATAAGCTCCAACTTTTCCATATCTCTCTTTCTCTGCAATGTAGTAGAAGGATCCTACCATGCATCTTCACGCATCTTCACTTCACTCTCAATTTGCACTTTACTTGTATTCTGCACTTCATTTTGATAACTGCATCAATCTGTTTAGCAACACAAGCAAGTATCTCGAAAAACCATTAGTCTTTTTCACATTTAAAGATAAACCAATATTTTATCTTAGTTTGCAAAAACAACAACCTGTCAATTCAAAATGGAAGTCCTTTTAAAAAGAAATATTTTTGGTATTTTTGATATTTTAAGAAAGCACTAAACTATTTACAAAAGCAATAAACACTCTATTTTTGTGAGAATCACCGGTAAGAAGATCATATCAGCACAATCAAACTGTTTCACACAATTAGATAATTCTGTATTTAATTTTTTAGTGAAAAGCAGTTCAAGACGATTACCAGTATGTTTGTCCTCTTAAACAAAATGCATGAACATTTCAAGTACCATTACCGTATGATACGTTAAGGTAATATTAAATACTGATATACTAGTGTGTCCCACTTCAGGATATACCCCCGCGATCAAGGTATGCACAAAGATTCATCGTAGTAGGTGAGTATACTGATGTCATCCTTTAAGATATCCTGACAATGTCTAGGTCTGCATATAATCTGTTTTATCATGTTTTGATTGCTTAACAATGAACACCCAAATAAATACTAATCAAATCCTGGAAATATAAACAACACACTCTATCATGCAAGTATCTTCCCTACCACATATTTCACAAGTCCAATCCAGATTTCTGAAATCTTAACTGGGAATAGGTTGAGAAGAGAACATAATAGATCTTTAGCAGAGATGGTATAATATACAAATCAAATGAGTTTTTCTCAGTTTGATATAGGTTTCTTGGGTTTCATTTGGGCACTTGAGGGCCTCTTTCGAGTGTATTAGATCTATAGCGCGACAACGTACAGCTAGGTCAGCATGTATCTGGATGCAGCAGAAGCTGTCGTTGCCTAACACCTCCAGGTCAGCATATATCTGGATGCAGCAGAGGAGGTACACGACTTTTTTCAGAGAAGATTTCAGAATCAGATCAAAATTGTGTGTATCGGGACAACATACAGACATTCAAATAGAAATGAGCTAATTCCAAGTGACTTTCTTTCCTGGGGTCATGTACAATTTTAGTTCTGAACAGAAGGACAGCCAAGATATCCCCAGATGAAATAACAGTATAAAGACCCAAAACTTCAGATTTTGGCAATCTATCAATGCAAGATTTAAGGTCATTAAACCATACACCACTGATGTGTTCCCCACTCATACACAGTTGTATTTAGGTTTATATCACATTGGTAAGTTGATTATTTCATGCTTTTTGCCTACTGGTACATCATATGATGAAGCTGCTATCACACTTAAGCAATTTAATTTCATTTTCAGTGTGACAGTCTAACTTGCTGATGTACTATCATTTCTCCTTTTTTCACACAGTGATAACTCATTTTTGATTTTCTATTTTTTTTATTTTTCATTTTTCATTTTTCAATGTTTTTGTATTTTTGATTTTTAAATTTATAACTTACTCCCCCTAAACACACGCACTAACTAAACTCTTTTTGGCTTAGGGAAATTTCTCCCCCTAAATTTTTGTTTTTATGGAGCAAGTTTCAAAAACAGAAATTTAAACACAAACGGACTCCCACTTCAACTTGACAATAAGTTTTTCACCAATAAATCATCAATCAATCACTAAAGTAAATAGTTAGTTACCAATTTTAACCTACTATTCACCTCAGACACTTTACAGGAACAACCACTGTCAAACACATCAACAGTCCTTCTTGGTCATCCTGCACACACTCAACAACTTAGTTAGACTTAACAACCCAAACCTGACCGGTTTTGGGTCGACCATGTAAATCCATATATGATGCTTCTAACCAATATCCATCACACCTTACTTGTGTCTTGGATGTTGTTGTTGAACAAGATTTATAACTTCCACTAGGTCTTTGATCACGAGAGTTCCAATAAAATCTCAGATTTTCTGACCTTTGAAAATTATTATCTTGATACCTTCTTCTCACATTATTATACCATGAATTTTGGAAAAATTTTGGATGTTGTTGAACATTCGAGTTACTGAAACCCCTATGTTCGTTTCTTTGTTGAAAATTCCGATTACCAGCAGTTTGGTATCGATTTTGATATCCAAAATGTCTATTTTGATTTTGAAACTGATTTGATTTACCATTAAAATGACTAAATTGTGTAAAATTGCGTCTTGGTCTATCAAATCTTCCTGATGTTGAAGTCTTTGATTGAAATCTTTGTTGATTACTTTGACAATGTGGTTGCACATTATTATTTAAACCAACCCGATTCCCATCTTTAACCTCATCAACTTTTTGTTTATTTTTCTTCAAAGGACAACAACTTGCCACGTGCCCTTTGTGTGACATCTAAAACAAGATTTTGTCTTATAATTTCTCTTTTTCTTAAATCTCTTTTTAAATGTTTTCTTCTTTTCGTCTTCAGTATCCTCATCCGATTTATGAGGACATCTTGATCACTGCTAAAGCTTTCTTCTCAGCATTTACCATGAGTTTCTCAGATTCATCCATCATCTCATAAGAAATCACTTTAACACTTTCGTCAACTCGTCGTGTGGCAGCAATGTACCCATCGATCATACAATTCCACATTCTCGTATCTTCATTTTTCACAAATGCCTCAAACTCCTCTTTCCAGATAGTATATTCTTTGACGTTTTTCAGCTTTGGCCAATTCTTAACTTTCTCACCAACATTGTCCACTTTAACCATCTTTAAACACGTTTTTATCGTAACCGTACTGATAAAACCGTACAAATTTTTCCAAAAACTGTTTTTACCAAAATATACCGTTAGAATCGTCTCGAAAAAACGAATCCAATGATATATGATGTCGAAAACCAAATTCCGGATTTTCCAGAGTCTTTTTTTTAATCCCACGAATCCAACCGTGCAAACGGTTTGTCAAGATGAGCTACGGATCACTTTCTATTTTAAAAAACGTTAAATCCTCTATACGTATCTAAATAAATACTCCACCTTTTAATTTTGCTGGCAAACCAACTTAATTTCGCTGTGTCACGCTAATTATGCTGGCAAACCAAGCTAAATATGCTGACAGAGTAGTTATAATTATGCTGGTAGAGGAATTACAATTATGCTGGTTCTTAAATTCGCTGGAATAAATATGCTAGCTGATCAAATAATTTCGCCGGTTAATTATGCTGGTCGCCGGTCAGTTAATTTCGCTGGCTAATCAGGTCGCTATTACGACGACTTTAATTTCGCCGATCACCGTAATAATGTCGCTGAGGACAATTAAAACGGTCACCAAAGTCGCCTTTGGATTTAATTTCACCGGTCACCGAGTTCCTGGGTCACAATTTCGCTGGTAATTATGCTAGATCAGATAATTCCTCTGATTTGTCAGCGGAATTGTTAATTTTGCTAGAAAATTTTTGGAAACTCAATCTGATCAAATTTTCTGTAGATTTTCTAGATCCTTCTAACAGTTTCCTGCAAATCAACACAGCAAATTATCACTAATTTTCTGCAAATTATGATGAACACCACGAAGAACAGTTCTTCAAATCTTCAAGTTTCCTTCAAGCAAAAACACCAAATATGCAGAATTAAATTCGCTGAACACCAACAACAACCTATTTTCAACCAAAAACCCTAAAATTTTCGAAAATTTTCCTCCAAAATTTCGAAACCCTAGGTCTACCACCTTCAAAATTTTCAAAAATTTCCAATGTAACCCGAAAATCCACCCTTTTCTGCAGCAACAAATTCTGAACCGAGCTTCTTCAAGAGCCTATCGCTCTGATACCAATTGTAGGTCCCCTTGATGTATGGATCTTTCACATAATTGTATATCTAACCTAGAGTGCGGAATCCTCTAGATCAGATTTGTTACAGAAACGAGTAGAAAACAGAATTCACAATCAAACGGGTCTTCTATTGATTATCCAACTTGCAGTTTACAATCAATTCAAGACCTCACAACCTCACAGCCTATCTCTGTGATCTTGCTACAAACCCTATTTCGAATTCTTACTCTCTCTCTACGTTTTCTCTCTCTAGAATTCTCTAATCTCTAAAACCCTAATCACAAAACATGTTTATATACCACATGTCTGTGAACTGGGCTTCCTTCTGGGCTAGGCCATTTTCCAAGCCCATTACAACAATAAACTCACTAACCAAAAAGCTAAGCCCATTACAAAATATCCAAAGACTAAATAATCAAACTATTAAGTTGTTGTCACCGAATATGCACCAACAGACTCCCCCTTGACAATAGCTTCATAGTGTAACTTTGTCTTCAAACATCTTGTGTTCTTTTGGTCTTTGGATAGCGTCAGCAACACAGTTTCTGACATCAACAGTTAAACACATTGTTTCACTTTTACTGAGCTAGCTATGACCCCCGAACATCATAACACACTATATAAATATCTAATAATTAAACCCCTAACTATTCGCTTCGTAATTTCTTGTTTAACACTTTTATGTTTAATTGTTGAATGATAATTATTGCGTTATAATGTTGGATAATACTAAAACGAAGGATTTCGTTTGTAGAATCCAAACAAGAATAAGTTGGAATTTCGGGAATCTAGAAGCGAGGAAAGTGGTGGATTCCACTCGAAAGTTTAAACGGGTTAAATTGACTCTAATACTATATGTTTGATTGTAAAAAGGCGATGGATTTCGCTATAGAAATCAAACGGGTCAAAACCACCAAAGTATTAAACTTTAGTAAATTAAAGCGATGGATGTCGCTTATTAAGTGTAATGGATCGATTATAAGATAAGTACTTTGAAAACGACACTTAAGTCTTTCACACAATGTGTTGTAAATATAAGTATGTTGAGTTGTATTGATTATAGCTGATTTAAGGTTATAAAATAAAGTTATAGTTCAAATTTTGAAACGGGTCAATATAACTTGTAAGAATTTATGAATTCGAATAGTATCAAATTAATAAAGTTGCAAATCATGATATGGGATTTTGATTCCATGTTATAGATGACCTGATTACGGTCATGTAGAAGGAAACGTGACCCAGATCGGATTAGAAACGAAGGAGTTATGATCATTTTAGTAAAATGGGTTTGAGCTGGGAATATGCAGGTCTGAAATCAAAACCTGCTGTCGAATTACACTGGTCGTGTCACGCGACTGAGGGAACAAATCAGTGTCGCGGCACGCGACACCTGTCGCGCAATGCGATAGGGTTGGGGATTGATGTCGCGACACGTGACGGTTCACATTTGTTGAAATTTGTTGCTGATTTCGGTTTTGTGCATATAAACTCATATAGACATATTTTTAGCATTCATAACTAATAAGTTTGAGTGTTTTGATGATTAGGTAATTCATGGAATGGATCGGATGAAGATCAAGCTAGTACAAAGACCGAACACATAACTTAGAAAGCTTTCGCTAATACGATATTTCTTTTGCTATGAAACTTATGTGTAATAACTATAATAGTGTTGTTGAAGGTTTTAACATCCATGTAACTGGAGTTTTGTCAAGGTTTTGTGAAAAACGGCACTTTGAACGTAATATATATCATATAAATTATCAAACGGTATATAAGGGTCTTACAAGTTGGTAATTAGAGCCTCGTTAAGACAATGTGTGTTCGGTTTAAAGCTTGATCAAGACATCCGGTAAGAGTTATTTATAAATGAGTCTAGATTTATAGAATTAGATGATGAAAAACATATGAAAAGTGTATGGGAGGAGTGTATGATTATGCTCGAACCCGGGAAATACACTAAGTAAGAAAGGTAAGGCAAGATATGTACTTGACCGAACCTAAAAAGAAATACACATTACTTGTGATTAAGTATGTGTAATATAAATTTCCATGTAACAAGGTGGAAATAAATTAAATAGTCATTGATTAGCTATTGTGAATATTTCAGTTAAAGAAATGGCCGGTGTGACACCCCAGGAAAACCAGGAAACCAACGCAACTTAACTAGCTTCCTTAGTAACCACGTGCTAAATTTCGGGACGAAATTTTCTTAACAGGGGGAGAATGTGACAACCCTCATAATTCCATGTATCCGTACAATTTATTAATGATAATTAAAGTGCTTGACGACTGTGTGGAATTACTTAACTGCTCTCTGATTACTGTGTTATACTTACATGTGCTTGTTAACATACTAGTAGTGTACATAAAAGTTACTAAATAGTCCGTTATGCTTTCCTGAGTGTTGAAAATTAAAAACGTTACAAAAATATATATAAAAGACACTTTACGGATTAATTAAGCACTTTAACGGAACAGTATCAAACCGAACAACCGGACACTACCCGAGACACAAAAATACTGTTAAACACATTGTTTCACTTTTACTGAGCTAGCTATGACCCCCGAACATCATAACACACTATATAAATATCTAATAATTAAACCCCTAACTATATACTTGATGAATTGGATCCCGAGATTTTTACACAATAATATTTGGATTGTTTAAGACCTTCTGTAAAAAGTTGGGAATTTTTGGAATAAGTTAACTATTTTATTAAAATCCCCGAAAACAGCCCAGTGTTGAATATAAAAGCTGAAATGACATAAGTCGTAAATTGCGTGACTAAATGTCGAGTATGTTATCTGAGAATGATCTAACATGTTATATGTCAATGAAAGTAATGTGTGCAATATCGTATGCTTGTTCTTGAGTAGCTATAGGTGGAATGTTTATATGAGCGTGAACTATTGAAGTGAATGCATGTTATGTGGTAGATACGTGTAGGAACTTTGTGCTCTATTTGAAACCACCAAATGACTAACTGGTAATCGTATTAGGACGTGATTGACCGACCTTGACTGTTAGCTATATTTGAGAGTCAAACCGAGCAACCAAAGGTGAGTTCACACACTTTCTAAGGCATGGGATTCCCGGTGGTTGGGAATGGGTTAAAGAAATTAAAACGGGATCTACATATCCTCCTTGGGTAGGATATGTACGGCCATCCTCCATAGGTAGGATGCCAATAATAAATTCTGCGTATTCTCCTTGGGTAGAATACGTACGTTCGTCCTCCTTGGGTAGGACAACACCCTTAAAACTTACTAGACAAAACTCTATCATTAAGTCCCTCATTATATATCGACTTAATCGCCGAGGCCAATGGCGAGCGGGTCATTAGTTAATAGCGCTATTAGGTTTAACAAACCTCACACCGTGTCGTCCGAACGGGCGTGTACTAATGGACTATGGCAAACTGTCAGTGATGATAAACACTGATGTAGGGCACAACTATCGTTCGCAGTAGTAGATATCATATCGTCTAGTAGTTCACATGGGGAAGCCCCCACTGATTATGGATATGGTTTGGGTAATGAAAAGGAACTGGTTAAACATACTTTCAACTACGGGGTAACCCCCACGGAAAATAAGCCAACGAAAGTCAATCCACGTTTTTCAGAAACAACTTAAAACTAAACAACCAAACGTGAACTCACTCAACTTTGTTGTTGACTCGTTGTTACATGCCTTACAGGTCGCTAGATGCATACGGAGCTTGCACGAGGAAGAAGTCGTTGTGGGATGCAAACTGTTATATCCCGTACTTAATAATTAAACTTTATAAACTTATGGAACCTGTGTTTTGGGTCTTTAAACTTATGAACTACGTACTTATGTTTTGGACTTACGTTTATGCTTCCGCTGTTAACCTAAAATCGGTTACTGTCTTATGGTCACCAATTGTATTGTGGTTGGTTTTACTTACTTAATTACGTTGTTCAATATGATTGGTGGCTCGATCCTGGTCATGTCACGCCTCCAAGCGGTGATACTCCGCAGGGTGGATTTTGGGGGTGGACAGCCGGTGAAGCCGGAAATGAATCAACATCTCGTGTAACTGAGGAGATGAAAGCTATTATTTTCGAGGAAGTTGGAAAAGCCTTAGAAGCTAGTCTACCGCAGTTCATCGTTTGACTACAAACCACGCTCTTATCGGTAACAGACGATAAGATGAATGAAAAGAAAGATGCGGGTAATTCAAAAGCGTGTCCATATAATAAATTTAAGGCATGCAAACCCCCGTTCTATCATGGTGAAGTTGATCCGATCGTTTGTCAACGATGGATTAGCGACATTGAAGGGGTATTTGAAAGGACCCATTGTGATGACACTGACTTCGTGGCATACGGAACCGGTCAGTTGAGAGGCCAAGCTAAGGATTGGTGGGATAATCTGAAGAAGGAACAGGGAATTGAGGCCACGAGAACTATGACGTGGGAAGAATTCAAAACTCCGTTCCTTAGACACCATAGCCCGAAAGCTGTAATCAATAGGATTAAAGAAGAATTTATCCAGCTAAGGCATAGTGGTGAGTCAATAGAGAAGATTACGGGAATCTTTCTTGATAAGCTCAGGTTTTGTGATGAGTTGGTTCAGAATGAAGAACAGAAAATCTATTATTACTACAACATGCTGAGTGCGGAGTATAGGGAGTTCATGACTCCTTCAAAATATGTGCATCTTACTGAAATAGTGAATGCCGCACGTGAAAGAGAGATTGAGTTGAAAAAGCAGATTGATAGGGGTGAGAGGAGAGCATTTGAGAAAAATCCAATCCCCGTAAAGAAACAAAAGCTGAATGAAGCTCCTAAGAAAGGCGCTGAAAAAGGGGGAACACCTTAATGCAAAATTTGTGGAAAGAATCATAAGGGTGAATGTTATTTTAAAAACAAACCTTGTCCTACTTGCGGCAAAGTGGGATATGTGGTTGCAAATTACCCAGGAAAGGTGTCGGTATGCTATAAATGTTACAAACCGGGACACAAAAAGTCTGAGTGCCCGGAGTTAGTTGGAATCAAAGATGCCACTGATGCAAAGCCTGATGCCCAGAAAGCAAAGGCTAGATCTTTCCACATGACAGCTGCTGAAGCTAAAACTGAACCTGATGTTGTTTCAGGTATATTTCTTGTAAATTCAATTCCAGCACGAATTTTATTTGATACGGGTGCAAATAGATCTTTTATATCACATCGATTTATTCAACACCCTACATTCACCTTAACAAAATTACCTATACCACTAGAAGTAGAAATAGGTGATAATAAAAGTTTTATTGTTCGTGATATGTGTTGGAATTGCAAACTGAGCATTGACGATGAAGAATATTTCATCGACTTAATTCCCATGACAATAGGAGAATTTCAAGTGGTAATCGGGATGGATTGGCTAGCTCGATATCACGCGAAAGTAATATGTAACCGTAAAGAGATACAATTAATGTCTCCAAGCAGAAAACATGTTACCATTTATGGGGAGAAAACCCGTAGCCCCATAATCTGTTCTTTCATGAAAGCTTGCAAGCTGGTTCGACATTGATGTAAGGCATATATGGCTTACATACATGATTCGACTAAAGAAACTCCAGAAATCAAAGACGTACCAGTGGTACGGGAATTTGAAGATGTTTTTCTGGAAGATCTACCGGGGTTACCACCAGAGCGTGAGGTGGAGTTTGGTATTGAATTAGTCCCGTGCGCAAAACCGGTAGCCAAGGCTCCTTATCGATTAGCGCCGTTAGAACTACAAGAATTGTTGTCGCAATTACAAGAGCTTTTAGACAAAGGATTTATTCGACCGAGCGTTTCTCCGTGGGGAGCGCCGGTATTATTTGTAAAGAAGAAAGACGGAAGTATGAGGATGTGTATTGATTACCGGGAGTTAAACAAACTCACGGTAAAGAATCAATATCCGCTTCCTAGAATCGACGACTTGTTCGATCAATTACAAGTCGCGAGTTGGTTTTCGAAGATCGACTTAAGGTTGGGTTATCATCAGTTGAAAGTAAAAGAAGAAGATATACCGAAAACAGCATTTCGAACGCATTATGGACATTACGAGTTTTTAGTAATGTCTTTCGGATTAACCAATGCGCCTGCGGCTTTCATGGATCTTATGAACCGCGTCTGCAAACCAATGTTAGACAAGTCGATGATTGTTTTCATCGACGATATTCTTGTATATTCAAAAAGCGAAGCGGACCATGAATGTCATTTGCGTGAAGTACTTGAAACGCTTAGGCATGAGAGACTTTACGCAAAGTTTTCAAAATGTGCCTTTTGGCTACGTGAAGTACAGTTTCTAGGACATGTTATTAGTGCCGATGGAGTGTCGGTAGATCCGTCCAAAATAGAAGCTGTGTCTAAATGGAAACCTCCAAAGAATCCATCAGAGATTAGGAGTTTTCTAGGTCTTGTGGGTTATTATCGGAGATTTATACAAGATTTCTCCGAAATTGCAACTACATTAACTAAGTTGACCCATAAAGATGAGAAATTTGTATGGGATAGTGCACAAGAAGATGCCTTCCGTATCCTTAAAGAAAAATTGACCAGTGCCCCTGTGCTAACGTTACTAGATGGGACTGAAGATATGGTTATTTATTCAGACGCATCCCAGCTTGGTCTCGGATGTGTACTTATGCAACGAGGAAAGGTGATCGCGTATGCTTCAAGACAATTAAAGATTCATGAAAAGAAATATCCGACACATAATCTGGAATTGGCGGCGGTAGTTTTTGCCTTAAAAATATGGAGGCATTATTTATATGGTGTGAAATGCACTATTTTCACTGACCATAAAAGTCTCACATACTTCTTTGATCAAAAGGAGTTAAATATGAGACAACGACATTGGTTAGAGACGGTGAAGGATTATGACTGTGAAATTCATTATCATCCCGGAAAAGCCAACATAGTTGCAGATGCACTGAGTAGGAAAGAAGAATATTCACCTATCCGGGTGCAGTCGATGCAGTTAATAGTGACCTCAGGGTTACTTGAACGAATCAAGGAAGCGCAAACTGAAGCTGTAAAAGAAGAAAATTTGAAAAAAGAAAGAATAGTGGGTCAGCTTAAAGACTTGCAGGATAATAGTAATGGATTAAAAACCCGTTTCGATCGAATCTGGGTTCCAAACACTTACAATGTTAAAAACTCTTCTTCTTGATGAAGCTCACAAGTCCCGTTATTCTATTCATCTGGGAGCTACCAAGATGCACCAAGATTTGAAACAAAATTATTGGTGGCCCGGATTGAAACGAGACATTACTAAGTATGTGGAAAAATGCTTAACTTGTTTACAAGTAAAAGCAGAACACCAGAAGCCTTACGGTAAACTTCAGCCGTTAGACATTCCGGTGTGGAAGTGGGAGCACGTCTGTTAACTAAACTACCAAGAACATCACGTGGATTTGATGCTATATGGGTAGTAGTTGACAGATTGACCAAGAGTGCTCATTTTATTCCCATTCGAGAAACATACACTTCCAAGAAGATGTCGGAAGTATACATGAATGAAATCATATCTCGCCATGGAGTACTGGTGTCTATCGTATCAGATAGAGATACGCGCTTTACTTCAAACTTTTGGCGCGATTTTCAAGAAGAGATGGGTACTAAGTTATTTATTAGTACCGCATATCATCCATAAACCGATGGGCAGAGTGAAAGAACTATTCATATGCTACGAGCATGTATTATTGATTTTGGTGGTAGCTGGGATATCTATCTACCACTAGTTGAATTTTCATATAATAACCGCTACCATTCCAGTATCGGAATGGCGCCATATGAAATGCTTTACGGTAGAAAGTGTCGAACCCCGGTATGTTGGAATGATGTGGGTCCACGAGAATTAGCTCACCAAGATATAGTCAGTATCACTAATGAAAAGATTGAAGTGATTCGGGCTCATTTAAAAGCTGCTCAAGATCGGCAAAAGTCCTACGCGGATAAGAGACGAAGACCAATCGAGTTCCAAGTTGGTGATATGGTTATGCTTAAAGTATCTCCGTGGAAAGGGGTTATCCGATTCCGAAAACGGGGAAAATTAAGTCCAAGATTTATTGGGCCATTCAAAATCATAAAGCGTGTAGGTAAGGTAGCGTACCGACTTGAACTGCCAGAAGAGTTGAGCGGTATTCATAGCACTTTCCATGTTTCACATCTACGAAAGTGCTTAGCTGATGAAACGGCCTATATAAGCTATGACGACATTGAAGTGGATGAGAAACTGAATTATGTCGTAAAGCCTATCGAAAATCTTGATCGAAAGGTTAAAAGCTTAAGGAATAAAGAAATCAACCAAGTTAAAGTTAAATGGGAACATCGGAAGGGATCGGACACTACTTGGGAGTCCGAAGAAGAGATGAGACGCTTTTACCCTTCCCTATTCGGTACGTAACACGATTTCGAGGACGAAATCCTTTTAAGGGGGGTAGACTTGTAACACCCCTAAATTATTAAACTATATATATGTTTGTGGACATGAGTAAAGTATAAAATATATAATAAAACAATGAGAATCGAAACTAGGAATAATTAACCTAGTTAGGATCTTATTATAAAAGGTGGGGAAAATCAAAGAATGTTAACTATTTTATAAACTTAGAAACTAGAGGGGCCAAGGGTGTCAAAAATTGAAAGATGTTTGTTAAAATCCTAGATAAACTTCAGGATACACACTTTGTGTGTGTACCCTGTTCGACCAAGAACCCCAGGAACGACCCAAGCTCTCTCAAAACCCTAACTCCCTCAATTCTACTTCAAACCAAAGAAAGAATTCAATCAGGAGTCACTCTTAAGCTAGAATATCGATCACTAACACTAGGGGATCGAAAGGTATGCTTAATTTTGATATATGAAGATGTCTTGATGATTCTTAAATTCTCATAAGAGAAATTAGTGATGAATTGATGGTTGTTATGGTTAATTTAAGATGAATATAAGTCTAGGAACTAGTCTTAGGCAATAATTTGATCAATTTATGGCATAACCTAATTGTTTGAATGGTTGTCATATTGGTGTGATATGGGTTTTGTAAAAGTTGCTTGAATTCTTGTGATATTGATGTTAATTGATAGACATGATACAAATTCAAGTGTTAAATTGGTGTTCTAGTCATATTAGTATGCCAATGATACTTTGATATGGTTAAACTAGTTAATCATGAACATGATAATGGTGTTATGATGCTTATGCCTTTAAGATGTTCGATGAAATGTCTAAATGAATTGGATTACTTGAAAAATATGAAATGATCGTTTAATTGACTAAACAAGCGTATGAAATATTGAATATTGAACCATGAGTTCTAAACAATATATTCGAATCAAATCATATAGGTGATTTGGGTGGATCATCATGTCACACCCCAACCGATGGCGGAAACATCGGGATGAGACGAACAAATTGCTCAAAACTTCATAACGCTATGTGACAATATAGATTAAATTCAAATTTCATAAAATTGCTAAAAATGTCATACAAAAATCAAATAAGACAATATTGTTTCAAAGATACATTGACAAACTATATTAATCTAAATGTGTTTCTAAGTCCACCTAAATCTTGTTCCTTCACTTAGCATCATCTTGTCTATCGAACCTGCAACATGTATTAAAATAGAGTTCAATGCAAAAGCAACGACGAGTATACAAGTTTGATACATAGTATAACATAGAATAAAATTGTTTAACGTGCTCGTATCCAACATGAACAACAATATGCAAGTTACTAGTACGCTGAGATTGTGTAACAATATGTTCAAACCCAAGAATCCAATGCGTTAAAATAGCCTATCCCTGGATAGAATAAAGGGAGGTTAACATGTTTGAGTTAACAATACCCCAAGAATCGTGGGCGGTGCATTACTCCTATAGCGCTATAACTGTTAAGGTGGGCTAGCAAAGTTAATGAGCATAAATCAACACAAATAGTTTACGTAGCATATGAGATTAACAAGCATCAAATTGTTCAAAGTTTCACTCCCAAAAGTCTAGCGGGAGATTAACATGTTTCAATATGGATAGAGTGTGATTCAAATAGTTTCAAGTGTTTTCGTGTTTTTCATAGAATACATGTTGCACCCAAAAGTGTTTAAAAGTAAAATGGGTTCGAGTATACTCACAAAATTGCATATGCTTTCCGATTATCCAATGTGACGAAGTTGTTGAGACTAGAAAGTTGAATGTGTTTGGTTTGGAGTTTAAGGGAAAGTTTATATTCGGGTTAAAGGATTCGGAGTTTGATGTACATGAAAGTAGACATATAAGGAAAATAATCATCTAGTCATATAATACTTGTTTGACACTATGAAGCCCAAAAGGGTTAGAATGTTTTCATGGGTCAAAATACCCATTAGAATCATAACAAGTTATTAGAGTCTTAGATGATGTAACTTCACCTTTGACAATTGAGCACTAGTTCATCATCAAAAGTTTGGTTTCTTGAATATTATATAAGTTATATATAGATATCATAATGTCATATAAGTCAAGCATGAGGTAGGAGGATAAATCCTCCATTTAGGAGCCTCTTTTGTATCACATAAGTCATGCATGAGGTAGGAAAGACAAGTCTTCCATTTAGGTACCTCTTTGGTGTTCACCACTACACTTGTTGTCATAGACAACAAGGAGGGTCATTAACATACAATAAAGAAAGAAATAATTACAACTAATCTAAGAAAACATCAAGTGATGTGTGTATTTTTAAATATGATAGCCCAAGCTATCCTTATAATCACACAATTCTTCAAGCTTTAAGCTTGTTCATCACTTGTGGGTTAAAACCCTATCAAAACAGAATGTTTATGAGGATTAATCCTCTGGATTTTATGTAACGCCCCAAAATCTGAATGTTAATAATTGTCGTATGTTCTTATGTGACACGTCATGAAATAAATAACTAGGCTATTTAACCTAGTTAAGGGTATGGTCAAAAGTATTAAATGATGAAGGTAGTGTCAGTTATGTTTTAAAGGTAAACCCGAGGGTCTAAAGTGGAACAAATGAAAGTAAGTTATAAAATAACTTGACACACACAAACACACACATACGTGTGTGTTCTGGAAAGATCGAGCAGGGGCTCTCAAGAGCCCCAAAACCCTAGTTCTTCAAAAGCTTCAATTTGAAGGATGAATCAAGGCCCAAATCCATAACCGAGCATGGATTAATGATCACCAACACGAGAGGATCATAAGGTATGTTTTAAATCTAAGATTGGTGATCATGGGTGAAGTGGGTTATGTTCTAATCCGTGAGTTAACATGAAATTGACCATGTACAAGGGTTAGAATCCTCGTATAGAACATGGGTTATGTATGGTTTGCGTTAATTTGATGATTAGAGGTGAAACCCGTTAGTTAGGGTGAAGATGATGACTAGAATCACCTCATATGTTCAAGTCTTGTTGAATGATTGATGTATTATGTGGGTATGATGAATTATTGTTAGATGAAAGTATAGGAATATGATGATGTTATGTTTAATGTTCATTTGGAATGATATATGATGATTAGTAGAAGGATTTGATGAGTTATGTATGAGTTTAGAAGATTCATGCATGAATAAGTTGTACGCTATGCTTAAAAAGTGGTACGCACATCGAGTGTATGATGAAATGTATATAGTGTCGTCCGTATAATCGAATATGATGTTACGTGTATATGATGATAAGTCGATGGTTAAATACGGAATATAGTTGACTTTCAAAAGTCAACTAAGCATAAGAAACTTGAATTGACACGTGGTCGTAAAGGCAGGATAATAGGAATTCGTATGGTACATGTTATGTCAATATGCGTTGTTTGTGATTATATGATGAATTACATGAGTTTAAACGGATATGAATATAATCACATGAGTTATGTATGTTAGAAATGACTAATGAAAGTTAAGGGTGAAATATGCGATTGATATGATTGTTAACATGTACGAATGCATATGCTAATAGGAGCGTGATCTTGATGAAAAGAGCGTATAGGAATCATGTCAAGACGGACGCAAGGATGAAAGGATAGCGGGTCAAGAAAAGGCGAGGAATCGGATACGAGCACGGACGCATAAGGTAAGTGATTTCCGTAATCACTTCTTAGTACAAGTAAGTAATAAAGTGTTGTAATGAATTAAACATGAGGTTTGAAGTCAAATAGGTGTTAAAGTCTTTCGTCGTAAGTGATGGGTTTAAGGTTGACCAAAATGCCCTTGATGGGTATTTTGGGGTAAACGATCTTAAAAGTAGTTTAGAAGCAAGTTATTCGATTAGAGTAATGATTTGGACAAGTATGGAAGTGGGGATGATGGTTTGGTCAGTCATAAACCAATTAATGCGTGAATACCCTTAACGGGTCAAATTAAGCATATGAACGATAATGTGTTAAGAGGATGCAAGACATCCAAGAATTTAGTAGGTTATGATAGACGTCACGGATATTGTGAGGTTTATAAGGTGCTATGGTAAAATAACCAAGTTATGTTGATGAATGCACGAATGGGTCAAAGTTTGGGAAAAGGGTAATAATCCGAAGAGTTAGAAGTATGAAATTTTATTATGTTGGATGTTGGTTTTTAACTCCACAAGGTAGAGGATTGAATTACGGACGCGTAGGAAAAAGAATCGGGTAAAACGGATCAAAAACGAGAGAGTTATGCTCGTTTCCGTGAAACGGGATCGCGCTGGGAATATGCAGCAAGTTGCTGCACATCTTCTGCCAAAACAGAGGCCTAGCGTGACGCCAGGGCCCTTGGCGTCAGTCGAGCCCCCCTGGTCGGCGAAAGTTGCTCGTTTGCTCAGTTTTGGCTTGGGAACTCGTTTAAACGCGTTTTAAGTTGCGTATGACTAATTTAACTCATGTTTTGTGACCATTAGGGTAAGCGTATGTGTGGATAGATATGTATGGACGTTGTATATCTCTATACACGTATGTAGAAGTGTATGTAAGCGTGTATGCGCGAATGTATCTAAGATTATAGTGTGTAAGCGAGTACATAAGGATATATATGAAGACGTATATGAGTAGGCAAGTATGAGTCGGTTATATTGCAATGGTTGATTGAAAATATAAATGTAGGCATGTATGTAGGTGGGTACGTATGTATGTTGTATAAGTATAAGTGTATGTATGTAAGGGTGTATGTAGATAGTATGTATACGTAGTCAAGTGAGTATGTACGAAGGTATGCACGTATGTAAGTTGTGAGAAGGTATGAAACAAGTATGTACGTATGTATGTAAGGATGTATGTATGTTTGTATGTAAGTATGTATGTAGGTTTGTATGTAATGTATGTATGTAGGTATGTATGTATGTATGTATGTAGGCATGTAAGTATGTGTGTATGTACGTATGAATGGATGTATTTAGGTGTGCACGTACTTATTTATATAGGTACATAGGAATGTATGTTGCTATGTGTGATCGCAAGTGTATGTATAGGGTGTATGAAAGTATGTACGCATGCATTCAATGAAATTGAGTACTAACGATAATAACATCGTGCCTGGTGATGAAGTGTAACGCAGGAATACCAAGGAAGTCTCACTACGGATCGTATGATTAGAGGGAAAGCTAGGATGTAAAGAGTTAATGAAATGAAAAGTAAACGTGTACAAATCTTGTATGCTTATGATACGTACTAACGTTATGAATTTTATGTGGTGAGCGCAGGTAGTACAAGCCATGAGGATTACTAAGGAGTAGAGATCGAAGATCGAGTCACAAGACGGATTGTACGGGAATGTTGAAATATGTAATTTAGTGTCGATAAGTTATGTTCTTATATTATAAGATGAATTTTTAGATGGTCAGATGTATGTCATGAAAGAAATTTTCAGACTCGAAATTCCGCTGCGTCGTTTTAAGGTTAAACGTGTTAGGGTCTTACAAGTTGGTATCAGAGCCCTGGTTTGAGGGAATCAAGTACGAGAAGGTAAGTACTTGAACTCAAACTTGTGTGCTCTTGAGATAAGATGTCCGTACAATCTAAGACTCGATCAAGATCCAAAGGTAAAGGCTAATGAAAGTATGTACTTATGTATACGTATAAAGAAACTGACGGTTTTGAATGTGCAAGGTAAGCATAAGTGTTGGGAGAGGATGATCCGTGAATGCAGTCTAGGATTAATACTAAGGCAGGCAAAGAGGTAATAAGATAAATAGGCAAATGAGCCCAGGTACGTAAATGTAATATGTGGGTGTAAGTAATGGTAAAATTAATTAAGGGGAGGAAAAATGTTAAAAAGAAAGACAATGATCGTATAGTAATGAAGTACTGAAAGTAATACACGCGCCGAAACCTGAGTTTACGGACATAAGGTGACAATTACATGAAGGCACGAAACTACTATGTGGATTGTGTACCTGGCCAGTACACGAGAAACGTAGGACGTTCGTGAGAACATGATAATGGTTACAGGTATGTCCGGTAGAGTTAGGTAGCAGGCGGGCGTGTGGGTGAAATGGGAAGTAAGACTCTCAGGAAATTGAGAGTACTATGAAAGTATGAAAAACATGCCTGATAAGAATGAAGAATGTGGAATCCGTAATTAAGTACGGATCAATAAGATATGAATGATATGTTTGAATCCGTGAGACGGATTCAAGGATGAAAGTTATGAATGTTATGTTTGAATCCGTGAGACGGATTCAAGGATGAAAGTTATGAATGTTATGTTTGAATCCGTGAGACGGATTCAAGGATGAAAGGCATGAATGTTATGTTTGAATCCGTGAGACGGATTCAAGGATGAAAGGCATGAATGTAATGTTTGAATCCGTAAGGCGGATTCAATGAATGAAAAAGTATGAATGATGCATCTGGATCCGTGAGATGGATTCAAAAATATAAAAAGATGAAATTAATCCGCTCAAGAAGATGTCGACAGTTTGACCATGATTGAGTCGAACGGGTCATAGAAGTAAGTATAAAGTAAAAAGTGATAGTATAATAGACGAAGTTTTGTATAAGTTACATGTAAGATATGTGAGTAATTGACTCTTAGAAGTCGGAATGATGACGGGCTGTGACCCGAACAATAATTTAAGTAGGGGCGGGAATGGTAAGTTTGGTAAGAAATATTGAGACAATGTAATAAGGTCCTTGCAAGTAAGCATGAATAGAAGGAAGTACAAGCGTGTACTTCAGTTGGCGAATTGATTAATAGAATGAAAGGATTGCATGTAAGAAATAGAATGTGTGATACGTGATAGTAGGTACGTAGGAAATGGTGGAAGAGTTTAGGTGGGTAATCACCTAGTGTAATGAATGATTGAATGACATAGGCTAACCGCTGAAGTTGTTGATGATAATGTTAGAATTATTGATGTGATGAGACCAATCGTATTGGTGAAAGGATGTGCACGAGCGGAAACTCATTACACGGATGAATGAAATCTGGCCTATTATGGCTAGTACTCGAGGAGAAGATGATCGATCTGGGTTGCAGATCGTGGTTTGGGAAATGAAAAAGAGGTTAGTAAAAATATTTAACTCATGATTGGATAGATATGAACTAGTATGACACCTGTATATGTGTAAATTAAGTAATGCAAGAAGTAAAAGTAATAGTAATGTGAAATGAACGAAATGATTTAAAGGAAATGTAAAGGTATGCAGGATACAAGTAACTGTAGAAAATGTAGAATGAGGTTAACGTTAGAATTAAGCACGTAGGCGTGATTAGGTAATAATAGTTTTGTTGTGATAACAAAACAAAGGTTAAATGTTATACAGAGTATGTAGAGAATGTAAATTTTTAGAGGTGAGATGGAGATATTAGATCCATTAAGAAGGGATCATATTAAAGGACGAAAGAGTATGTGTATTGACCAGTTATTGACAGGTCAAGTAAATGAAAATGAAAATGATATAGGAAAGAATGATCAGGAGAGTATGGGCTAGTGGTCGTATGGATGGACTAGAAGAAAAGATGATGTGTGTTCGATGAAGGTGAGAAAGGTTTCGGGGACGAAACCTTGTTTAAGGGTGGTAGACTTGTAACGCCCCAAAATCTGAATGTTAATAATTGTCGTATGTTCTTATGTGACACGTCATGAAATAAATAACTAGGCTATTTAACCTAGTTAAGGGTATGGTTAAAAGTATTAAATGATGAAGGTAGTGTCAGTTATGTTTTAAAGGTAAACCCGAGGGTCTAAAGTGGAACAAATGAAAGTAAGTTATAAAATAACTTGACACACACAAACACACACATACGTGTGTGTTCTGGAAAGATCGAGCAGGGGCTCTCAAGAGCCCCAAAACCCTAGTTCTTCAAAAGCTTCAATTTGAAGGATGAATCAAGGCCCAAATCCATAACCGAGCATGGATTAATGATCACCAACACGAGAGGATCATAAGGTATGTTTTAAATCTAAGATTGGTGATCATGGGTGAAGTAGGTTATGTTCTAATCCGTGAGTTAACATGAAATTGACCATGTACAAGGGTTAGAATCCTCGTATAGAACATGGGTTATGTATGGTTTGCGTTAATTTGATGATTAGATGTGAAACCCATTAGTTAGGGTGAAGATGATGACTAGAATCACCTCATATGTTCAAGTCTTGTTGAATGATTGATGTATTATGTGGGTATGATGAATTATTGTTAGATGAAAGTATAGGAATATGATGATGTTATGTTTAATGTTCATTTGGAATGATATATGATGATTAGTAGAAGGATTTGATGAGTTATGTATGAGTTTAGAAGATTCATGCATGAATAAGTTGTACGCTATGCTTAAAAAGTGGTACGCACATCGAGTGTATGATGAAATGTATATAGTGTCGTCCGTATAATCGAATATGATGTTACGTGTATATGATGATAAGTCGATGGTTAAATATGGAATATAGTTGACTTTCAAAAGTCAACTAAGCATAAGAAACTTGAATTGACACGTGGTCGTAAAGGCAGGATAATAGGAATTCGTATGGTACATGTTATGTCAATATGCGTTGTTTGTGATTATATGATGAATTACATGAGTTTAAACGGATATGAATATAATCACATGAGTTATGTATGTTAGAAATGACTAATGAAAGTTAAGGGTGAAATATGCGATTGATATGATTGTTAACATGTACGAATGCATATGCTAATAGGAGCGTGATCTTGATGAAAAGAGCATATAGGAATCATGTCAAGACGGACGCAAGGATGAAAGGATAGCGGGTCAAGAAAAGGCGAGGAATCGGATACGAGCACGGACGCATAAGGTAAGTGATTTCCGTAATCACTTCTTAGTACAAGTAAGTAATAAAGTGTTGTAATGAATTAAACATGAGGTTTGAAGTCAAATAGGTGTTAAAGTCTTTCGTCGTAAGTGATGGGTTTAAGGTTGACCAAAATGCCCTTGATGGGTATTTTGGGGTAAACGATCTTAAAAGTAGTTTAGAAGCAAGTTATTCGATTAGAGTAATGATTTGGACAAGTATGGAAGTGGGGATGATGGTTTGGTCAGTCATAAACCAATTAATGCGTGAATACCCTTAACGGGTCAAATTAAGCATATGAACGATAATGTGTTAAGAGGATGCAAGACATCCAAGAATTTAGTAGGTTATGATAGACGTCACGGATATTGTGAGGTTTATAAGGTGCTATGGTAAAATAACCAAGTTATGTTGATGAATGCACGAATGGGTCAAAGTTTGGGAAAAGGGTAATAAGCTGAAGAGTTAGAAGTATGAAATTTTATTATGTTGGATGTTGGTTTTTAACTCCACAAGGTAGAGGATTGAATTACGGACGCGTAGGAAAAAGAATCGGGTAAAACGGATAAAAAACGAGAGAGTTATGCTCGTTTCCGTGAAACGGGATCGCGCTGGGAATATGCAGCAAGTTGCTGCACATCTTCTGCCAAAACAGAGGCCTAGCGTGACGCCAGGGCCCTTGGCGTCACGCGAGCCCCCCCTGGTCGGCGAAAGTTGCTCGTTTGCTCAGTTTTGGCTTGGGAACTCGTTTAAACGCGTTTTAAGTTGCGTATGACTAATTTAACTCATGTTTTGTGACCATTAGGGTAAGCGTATGTGTGGATAGATACGTATGGACGTTGTATATCTCTATACACGTATGTAGAAGTGTATGTAAGCGTGTATGCGCGAATGTATCTAAGATTATAGTGTGTAAGCGAGTACATAAGGATATATATGAAGACGTATATGAGTAGGCAAGTATGAGTCGGTTATATTGCAATGGTTGATTGAAAATATAAATGTAGGCATGTATGTAGGTGGGTACGTATGTATGTTGTATAAGTATAAGTGTATGTATGTAAGGGTGTATGTAGATAGTATGTATACGTAGTCAAGTGAGTATGTACGAAGGTATGCACGTATGTAAGTTGTGAGAAGGTATGGAACAAGTATGTACGTATGTATGTAAGGATGTATGTATGTTTGTATGTAAGTATGTATGTAGGTTTGTATGTAATGTATGTATGTAGGTATGTATGTATGTATGTAGGCATGTAAGTATGTGTGTATGTACGTATGAATGGATGTATTTAGGTGTGCACGTACTTATGTATATAGGTACATAGGAATGTATGTTGCTATGTGTGATCGCAAGTGTATGTATAGGGTGTATGAAAGTATGTACGCATGCATTCAATGAAATTGAGTACTAACGATAATAACATCGTGCCTGGTGATGAAGTGTAACGCAGGAATACCAAGGAAGTCTCACTACGGATCGTATGATCAGAGGGAAAGCTAGGATGTAAAGAGTTAATGAAATGAAAAGTAAACGTGTACAAATCTTGTATGCTTATGATACGTACTAACGTTATGAATTTTATGTGGTGAGCGCAGGTAGTACAAGCCATGAGGATTACTAAGGAGTAGAGATCGAAGATCGAGTCACAAGACGGATTGTACGGGAATGTTGAAATATGTAATTTAGTGTCGATAAGTTATGTTCTTATATTATAAGATGAATTTTTAGATGGTCAGATGTATGTCATGAAAGAAATTTTCAGACTCGAAATTCCGCTGCGTCGTTTTAAGGTTAAACGTGTTAGGGTCTTACATTTTACATTTCACAACCTTGTTTTTAAGCCCAAGTAATCGTAGACTTGATTATGAGCATAAGGACATAGGAATGTATGAAGAAAACATGAAGATAAAAATGAGCAGAATTTAGGTGCACTTTGGACCTAAAAATGGTGAGGTTTCACCTTAGTTTGCCTAAGCAAACTTGTGAGAACCTTCCTAGAAGTTATACAAGTGTTGTAGAAGAAGAAACAAGAAGAAAATTGAAGTGGAAGTGAGTTAAAACTCCCTTTTTATGGCTAGAACTTTCAAAAACGTGGCTGAAACTCAGCTGAGTTTGGGAGAGTTTTTGAAGTGTTTGGAGGCTTGTAAAAGTGGAATAAGGAGTGGGGAAGTGTTTATTATATAGGGAAGGGATTAGGGTTTCAATGGGTTGGGCTTTGGAAGTGTTTAGAAGGGGTTAAACCTTTAAACAAGCCCACAAAACCCAACCATATGGGGATGAATTTTGTTGATTTGGGGCTGCCATATTTCTTTATTTTTTTTCTTTTAAACATTATAATGAGTAATTTTGTTAATGAAGTTGTGTAATAATATGCAACAATGTTTCCCCTAACTTGTAACAAGGTATAATATGAAATAAAACATGATTTAACTAGGTAAAAAGTGTGATGTATAAGTATGTAATATGTTTGTAAGTGACAAGTATATGTCACATATTAGATGATTAATCGTTGTGTAAATACGCATATTATTAGGGGTTTTTAAGTATCAACAATTTAAGGACAAGCATGGACATGAATCACAAATAAGTACCGTATGCGTATGAATTACGAATAAGGATTCGATGTACAATGAATTCGAACGCATGAGTATGTATGAATATGTAGAATGTCAAAAAGAAATACGAATTTTATTTATGATCCAAGTCTTGGATTTTACAACGATTACAACGAAAAGACGATTACAAGAATACAAGATTTCCAAAAATAGCATTACAAGACGAGTTTTCTATTTATGGAAAGTGTGAAAAAGCAGGGCGTTACAGTCTCCCCTCCTTTAGGAAATTTCGTCCCGAAATTTATTCAAGAGGAAGACCTTGGAGAAAAAACATTTTGGCTAAAAGAATCGAGACTTGGGAGTTTTGAAATGTTTCGAAACGTACAAAATTTTGAAGAACGGAAGGATAGGAGTTTGTTTGACTAAAATGTGTTGAGGCATTTAAGCATAAGTAAAATGTGCATGTGTGTGCGTGCATAGGCAAAATGAGCTTAAACAGTTTTGAATAATCCAAGTTGGA
Source organism: Helianthus tuberosus (assembly GCA_030545235.1). Taxonomy (NCBI): domain Eukaryota; kingdom Viridiplantae; phylum Streptophyta; class Magnoliopsida; order Asterales; family Asteraceae; genus Helianthus; species Helianthus tuberosus. Next base: position 1,506,795 of record CM060452.1, read on the forward strand.
GATGTATATATATAATGTGTCGTGTTAAGATTTTTTTTTTTGTACAAACGGTTTGTTTTTTATGAAAAGTGAGGTAGTTTGCATGGAGAGCTTAAAGAATAGTACCAATTTGCATATTTGAAGAAAATTGTCTTATTGAGAGGAATGAGAAGGTTTGACGTTTTACATAAAACTGTTTTGGGGGTAACGCTAAAATACAGGTGTTTGTACATGAATATAGAATAGAAAGGTAGTTTTAAAAGTAAGGAGGTAGGCTAGGATTTCAAACATTTAAACCGCCTTGATTGCGAACGGGGTTCGTATAAAAAGACAAAGAATAATGGGAGTATAAAAGTGAACGATTGATTTTAATAAACGAATGCGAGTATAAGAATGGCATAAGTATTGGGTAGGCGAAAGTAGAGCGTTAAGAATGAAGTCTCGTCGTGGATAATCGGATATAATGCGCTTGTGAGTTGTTTAAAGTTTGTATAAGGTCAAAAAGGTCTGCAAAACATTGAATTTCGCATGGCACGTTTTACGAAAGTTTGGTAACATGGTGAAAACAATTATATATAGGAAGTACCAGCGGCGTATCCACCATGTTTTGACCATGTTGCGTCTGTTTAATTATTCGGTGCAATGTTACGTTTCATGTCTTACCATACACAGTAGTACACTCTAAGGTTCTCATGCGCTTATCACTATAATCCCGTGTGCACTCGCGATTATACTGATCATCGCATGATCCGCATAGCTTGTACTAGTTGCGTATGAATTAAGGTATACATAAATTTTGAAAATAAGAATGTGTACGTGTAAGAAGGTAGTATATAAGCATGTTTGTGTTCAAATATGCATGAGACCCATGTAAACAAATCCCTCAGGTTTCGCTCGCGTATAGGTACGAATGTATCAATTTTGAGTATGAATAAAAGCATGAGCATAGTTTAAGTTGAGTTTAAATACGCATGTGAGTATAAACATAAAACATATGAATATAGTACAAGTATGAGTATAAATATGAGCTTAAACCATATGAGTATGAGCAGTATTACGAGTATAGTCATAAAATGTATGAATGTGAGTATAAGTATGAGTACAAGTGTAAACATAAAGCGTATTTGGTGAGTATGAGTATAGATATAAGTATGATATGAGTATGCCCATAAGTATGATTAGAAGTATAAATATGTATGGTGATGATTGAGTATATAGTACAATTTGAATACAACGAATTTTTTTGGTATACCAAAATGATCAAGAAGTGTTGCGTATGTAAATACGAATGATATATGTGAGTTGGTCGTGAAACGTCGACTAAAATGTGTAAGATGATATGCATGTATAGTTGTTTGAGCAAAACGTGAAGTTTAATTAAATCAAAAAAGATTGAGTTGACATGAAATATAGGATCTAGTTTGTGGATGTAAAGAGAGTATAAAACATCTATTGATTATGTGAATTGTACTTTGTAAAAGAATGGAAATGCTATTCTTGAAAAAAAATAATTTACGTAGGTTGAAGATTGTCGGTCCCTATGAAGTTTTCTTGCCCACGTGTTTTGAAGGTGAAATTGTGTATTGAGCGGTGTGAGAAAAAGGTTTTTGAAAACGACAAGTTCGCATTATTAAAGTATTTTGTATCACAATATGAAGAGTTGTATTTTAGAGGCGTTTGCGAAAGCTTTAGTCCTTGAAAAAGATTTTAGCAAACTTGAACTTAGTGACTTTGGAAAGAGTTTTTGGCAAAATGATTTATGGATTTTGAAAAGTGGGTTTTAGCAAAATGGTCTTATAACGCCTACAAGGTTTTATAAGCATGTAAGAAAAGTTGGTTTGGTTTTCGATTGAGAACAAATGTCTTTAGTATAATGATATAACGTGAGCGTGTTTTAGTGATTACGTCGAGTATGAAGTTTGTGGTACTAGAATATAAGGAATGAACAATGAACAATCAATGAACAATGAACAATGAACAATGAACAATCAATGATCAATGAACAATGAACAATTAACAATGAATTTTTAGCGATTAGGTTGGGTATGAAGTTCGTGGGCATGAGATTCATCAGACCGATTATGTCGATAGGTAGCATTTCGTAAAGTTTTGAAAATCGGGTAACAAAATGTTTATGGTATGATTAAGAATTTCGTGTATGTGGGTGAATGTGAAAATAGGTTGTAGTATAAGAAGTAAGTTTAAATAATGCATGTTGAGATGAATAAGAACTTGACTAATAATAATCAATTTGAGTATAAACATGATAGTTTGTACATAATAAAGTCTATTAAAATAAAGTCTTGGTAACGATCACCTAAGTAAGGGAATCACCCCTAACTCGTTGGTGAGGTCGTTGTAAGATAAGAAAAGAAACGGAGTTAGTCGTCAAGGTAAGGAAATCACTCCTATCTTGATGATACGCCTCCATTTATTGTTACGAGGGATATAAATAAAATTATGTGAAATCATGTATGTGAATAACGTATAAATGAAAAAAAAAGTATTAGTGCGATATATGCATAAAAGTGAAATCTCGAAAATAATTCGAATTCAAAATGAGGGGATTGTATCATAAATGATTGAGAATAACAAAACGTAAATTCGATTAAAACTTGGACGGTTCCAAAATGGAACGTTGACTAAACAAAGTGGTCGAAAAGTCTTTTGGATTTGAGGAGCATGCTTTGGCCTAATAGGTGGTATACTCTCACTGACACGTCGGTTAACGGTATTCACCCTTCCGGTTACTACATGTCCCAATTAAATTGAAAATTCGAGACTTGGCGGGATTTATGAAAAATCAAGGACTGGGACTAGTCGACAAGATGCGGGTTTCACCCCTAACTTGACGATTTCGTGCCCTAAGTGTGGTTGGTATCGTCGGGTCAAATTTTAATTTCGACACGTTGACGAGGGTCCACTAGAATTTGAAATTGAAATTATTCATCAAGTTGAGGACTTCACTCCTAACTTGATGACGAATCTCGTGTAAAAAAATAGGTAGATTGAGAGTCGTTCACCAAATTGTGGGTTTCACGCCTATTTTGGTGAAGTTGTCTCGTTTGTATAATACGAGTATTTGCGGATTTAGAATAGTCGAGTAAAATGTATGAGGAAAAGTGTATGTTAAAGATTAGACAAACGAGTATAAACATGTCAATAATAGCACATAAAGAATGGAATATTAAAACAAATATTAACACATAAGAATGGCATATCAAGTATCAACACATAAGTGGCATATATGTTTAAAAGATAAAAAGATGATAAATAAGAAGTAATTAAAGTAGCATGCAAGTAGTTTCGAGCAAAACGTAAAAATAAGGCTCTAAAACTATAGACTAGGTAAAAGCATTCCTACTTTTCCTAATTCCCTATAGTTATGGCTCTGATACCAATCTGTCACACCCCAACCGATGGCGGAAACATCGGGATGAGACGAACAAATTGCTCAAAACTTCATAACGCTATGTGACAATATAGATTAAATTCAAATTTCATAAAATTGCTAAAAATGTCATACAAAAATCAAATAAGACAACATTGTTTCAAAGATACATTGGCAAAATATATTAATCTAAATGTGTTTCTAAGTCCATCTAAATCTTGTTCCTTCACTTAGCATCATCTTGTCTATCGAACCTACAACATGTATTAAAATAGAGTTCAATGCAAAAGCAACGACGAGTATACAAGTTTGATACATAGTATAACATAGAATAAAATTGTTTAACGTGCTCGTATCCAACATGAACAACAATATGCAAGTTACTAGTACGCTGAGATTGTGTAACAATATGTTCAAACCCAAGAATCCAATGCGTTAAAATAGCCTATCCCCGGATAGAATAAAGGGAGGTTAACATGTTTGACTTAACAATACCCCAAGAATCGTGGGCGGTGTATTACTCCTATAGCGCTATAACTGTTAAGGTGGGCTAGCAAAGTTAATGAGCATATATCAACACAAATAGTTTACGTAGCATACGAGATTAACAAGCATCAAATTGTTCAAAGTTTCACTCCCAAAAGTCTAGCGGGAGATTAACATGTTTCAATATGGATAGAGTGTGATTCAAATAGTTTCAAGTGTTTTCGTGTTTTTCATAGAATACATGTTGCACCCAAAAGTGTTTAAAAGTAAAATGGGTTCGAGTATACTCACAAAATTGCATATGCTTTCCGATTATCCAATGTGACGAAGTTGTTGAGACTAGAAAGTTGAATGTGTTTGGTTTGGAGTTTAAGGGAAAGTTAATATTCGGGTTAAAGGATTCGGAGTTTGATGTACATGAAAGTAGACATATAAGGAAAATAATCATCTAGTCATATAATACTTGTTTGACACTATGAAGCCCAAAAGGGTTAGAATGTTTTCATGGGTCAAAATACCCATTAGAATCATAACAAGTTATTAGAGTCTTAGATGATGTAACTTCACCTTTGACAAATGACCACTAGTTCATCATCCAAAGTTTGGTTTCTTGAATATTATATAAGTTATATATAGATATCATAATGTAATATAATTCAAGCATGAGGTAGGAGGATAAATCCTCCATTTAGGAACCTCTTTTGTATCACATAAGTCATGCATGAGGTAGGAAAGACAAGTCTTCCATTTAGGTACCTCTTTGGTGTTCACCACTACACTTGTTGTCATAGACAACAAGGAGGGTCATGAACATTCAATAAAGAAAGAAATAATTACAACTAATCTAAGAAAATATCAAGTGATGCGTGGATTTTTAAATAGGATAGCCCAAGCTATCCTTATAATCACACAATTCTTCAAGCTTTAAGCTTGTTCATCACTTGTGGGTTAAAACCCTATCAAAACAGAATGTTTATGAGGATTAATCCTCTGGATTTTACATTTCACAACCTTGTTTTTAAGCCCAACTAATCATAGACTTGATTATGAGCATAAGGACATAGGAATGTATGAAGAAAACATGAGTTTTCTTCCAAAACATGAAGATAAAAATGAGCAGAATTTAGGTGCACTTTGGACCTCAAAAATGGTGAGGTTTCACCTTAGTTTGCCCAAGAAAACTTGTGAGAACCTTCCTAGTGGTTATACAAGTGTTGTAGAAGAAGAAACAAGAAGAAAATTGAAGTGGAAGTGAGTTAAAACTCACTTTTTATGGCTAGAACTTTCAAAAATGTGGCTGAAACTCAGCTAAGTTTGGGAGAGTTTTTGAAGTGTTTGGAGGCTTGTAAAAGTGGAATAAGAAGTGGGGAAGTGTTTATTATATAGGGAAGGGATTAGGGTTTCAATGGGTTGGGCTTTGGAAGTGTTTAGAAGGGGTTAAACCTTTAAACAAGCCCACAAAACCCAACCATATGGGGCTGAATTTTGTTGATTTGGGGCTGCCATATTTCCTTTTTTTTTTCTTTTAAACTTTATAATGAGTAATTTTGTTAATTAAGTTGTCTAATAATATGCAACAATGTTTCCCCTAACTTGTAACAAGGTATAATATGAAATAAAACATGATTTAACTAGGTAAAAAGTGTGATGTATAAGTATGTAATATGTTTGTAAGTGACAAGTATATGTCACATATTAGATGATTAATCGTTGTGTAAATACGCATATTATTAGGGGTTTTTAAGTATCAACAATTTAAGCACAAGCATGGACATGAATCACAAATAAGTACCGTATGCGTATGAATTACGAATAAGGATTCGATGTACAATGAATTCGAATGCATGAGTATGTATGAATATGTAGAATTAATGTGAAAAAGAAATACGAATTTTATTTATGATCCAAGTCTTGGATTTTACAACGATTACAATGAAAAGACGATTACTAGAATACATGATTTCCAAAAATAGCATTACAAGGCGCGCTTTCTATTTATGGAAAGTGTGAAAAAGCAGGGCATTACACATCAAGTGGGCAAGGCGGAGCGGATACCCGCTTAAAAGGAAAGCTTTAAAGGTACGCGGCTATTCGCTTCGTAATATCTTGTTTAACACTTTTATGTTTAATTGTTGAATGATAATTATTGCATTATAATGTTGGATAATACTAAAACGAAGGATTTCGTTTGTAGTATCCAAACAAGAATAAGTAGGAATTTCGGGAATCTAGAAGCGAGGAAAGTGGTGGATTCCACTCGAAAGTTTAAACGGGTCAAATTGACTCTAATACTATATGTTTGATTGTAAAACGGCGATGGATTTCGCTATAGAAATCAAACGGGTCAAAACCACCAAAGTATTAAACTTTGGAAAATTAAAGCGATGGATGTCGCTTATTAAGTGAAATGGATCGATTATAAGATAAGTACTTTGAAAACGGCACTTAAGTCTTTCACACAATGTGTCGTAAATATAAGTATGTTGAGTTGTATTGATTATAGCTGATTTAAGGTTATAAAATAAAGTTATAGTTCAAATTTTGAAACGGGTCAATATAACTTGTAAGAATTTATGAATTCAAATAGTATCAAGTTAATAAAGTTGCAAATCATATTATGGGATTTTGATTCCATGTTACAGATGACCTGATTACGGTCATGTAGAAGGAAACGTGACCCAGATCGGATTAGAAACGAAGGAGTTATGATCATTTTAGTAAAATGGGTTTGAGCTGGGAATATGCAGGTCTGAAATCAAAACCTGCTGTCGAATTACACTGGTCGCGTCACGCGACTGAGGGAACAAATCAGTGTCACGGCACGCGACACCTGTCGCGCCACGCGATAGGGTTGGGGATTGATGTCGCGACACGCGACGGGTCACATTTGTTGAAATTTGTTGCTGATTTCGGTTTTGTGCATATAAACTCATATAGACATATTTTTAGCATTCATAACTAATAAGTTTGAGTGTTTTGATGATTAGGTAATTCATGGAATGGATCGGATGAAGATCAAGCTAGTACAAAGACTGAACACACAACTTAGAAAGCTTCCGCTAATATGATATTTCTTTTGCTATGAAACTTATGTGTAATAACTATAATAGTGTTGTTGAAGGTTTTAACTTCCATGTAACTGGAGTTTTGTTAAGGTTTTGTGAAAAACGGCACTTTGAACGTAATATATATCATATAAATTATCAAACGGTATATAAGGGTCTTACAAGTTGGTAATCAGAGTCTCGTTAAGACAATGTGTGTTCGGTTTAAAGCTTGATCAAGACATCCGGTAAGAGTTATTTATAAATGAGTCTAGATTTATAGAATTAGATGACGAAAAACATGTATGGAAGTACACTTCCGAGAAGATGTCGGAAGTATACACGAATGAAATCATGTCTCGCCATGGAGTACCGGTGTCTATCGTATCGGATAGAGATACATGCTTTACTTCAAACTTTTGGTGCGATTTTCAAGAAGAGATGGGTACTAAGTTATTCATTAGTACCGCATATCATCCACAAACCGATGGGCAGAGTGAAAGAACTATTCATATGCTACGAGCATGTATTATTGATTTTGGTGGTAGCTGGGATATCTATCTACCAGTAGTTGAATTTTCATATAATAACAGTTACCATTCAAGTATCGGAATGGCCCCATATGAAATGCTTTACGGTAGAAAGTGTCGAACCCCGGTATGTTGGAATGATGTGGGTCCACGAGAATTAGCTCACCAAGATATAATCAGTATCACTAATGAAAAGATTGAAGTGATTCGGGCTCATTTAAAAGCTGCTCAAGATCGGCAAAAGTCCTACGCGGATAAGAGACGAAGACCAATCGAGTTCCAAGTTGGTGATATGGTTATGCTTAAAGTATCTCCGTGGAAAGGGGTTATCCGATTCCGAAAACGGGGAAAATTAAGTCCAAGATTTATTGGGCCATTCAAAATCATAGAGCGTGTGGGTAAGGTAGCGTACCGACTTGAACTGCCAGAAGAGTTGAGCGGTATTCATAGCACTTTCCATGTTTCACATCTACGAAAGTGCTTAGCTGATGAAACGGCTTATATAAGCTATGACGACATTGAAGTGGATGAGAAACTGAATTATGTCGTAAAGCCTATCGAAATTCTTGATCGAAAGGTTAAAAGCTTAAGGAATAAAGAAATCAACCAAGTTAAAGTTAAATGGGAACATCGGAAGGGATCGGACACTACTTGGGAGTCCGAAGAAGAGATGAGACGCTTATACCCTTCCCTATTCGGTACGTATCACGATTTCGAGGACGAAATCCTTTTAAGGGGGGTAGACTTGTAACACCCCTAAATTATTAAACTATATATATGTTTGTGGACATGTGTAAAGTATAAAATATATAATAAAACAATGAGAATCGAAACTAGGAATAATTAACCTAGTTAGGATCTTAGTATAAAAGGTGGGGAAAATCAAATAATGTTAACTATTTTATAAACTTAGAAACTAGAAGGGCCAAGGGTGTCAAAAATTGAAAGATGTTTGTTAAAATCCTTGATAAACATCAGGATACACACTTTGTGTGTGTACTCTGTTCGACCAAGAACCCCAGGAACGACCCAAGCTCTCTCAAAACCCTAACTCCCTCAATTCTACTTCAAATCAAAGAAAGAATTCAATCAGGAGTCACTCTTAAGCTAGAATATCGATCACTAACACTAGGGGATCGAAAGGTATGCTTAATTTTGATATATGAAGATGTCTTGATGATTCTTAAATTCTCATAACAGAAATTAGTGATGAATTGATGGATGTTATGGTTAATTTAAGATGAATATAAGTCTAGGAACAAGTCTTAGGCAATAATTTGATCAATTTATGGCATAACCTAATTGTTTGAATGGTTGTCATATTGGTGTGATATGGGTTTTGTAAAAGTTGCTTGAATTCTTGTGATATTGATGTTAATTGATAGACATGATACAAATTCTAGTGTTAAATTGGTGTTCTAGTCATATTAGTATGCCAATGATACTTTGATATGGTTAAACTAGTTAATCATGAACATGATAATGGTGTTATGATGCTTATGCCTTTAAGATGTTCGATGAAATGTCTAAATGAATTGGATTACTTGAAAAATATGAAATGATCGTTTAATTGACTAAACAAGCGTATGAAATATTGAATATTGAACCATGAGTTCTAAACAATATATTCGAATCAAATCATATAGGTGATTTGGGTGGATCATCAAGTGGGCAAGGCGGAGCGGATACCCTCTTAAAAGGAAAGCTTTAAAGGTACGTAGCTATTCGCTTCGTAATATCTTGTTTAACACTTTTATGTTTAATTGTTGAATGATAATTATTGCGTTATAATGTTGGATAATACTAAAACGAAGGATTTCGTTTGTAGTATCCAAACAAGAATAAGTAGGAATTTCGGGAATCTAGAAGCGAGGAAAGTGGTGGATTCCACTCGATAGTTTAAACGTGTCAAATTGACTCTAATACTATATGTTTGATTGTAAAAAGGTAATGGATTTCGCTATAGAAATCAAACGGGTCAAAACCACCAAAGTACTAAACTTTGGTAAATTAAAGCGATGGATGTCGCTTATTAAGCGAAATGGATCGATTATAAGATAAGTACTTTGAAAACGACACTTAAGTCTTTCACACAATGTGTCGTAAATATAAGTATGTTGAGTTGTATTGATTATAGCTGATTTAAAGTTATAAAATAAAGTTATAGTTCAAATTTTGAAACGGGTCAATATAACTTGTAAGAATTTATGAATTCGAATAGTATCAAGTTAATAAAGTTGCAAATCATGATATGGGATTTTGATTCCATGTTATAGATGACCTGATTACGGTCATGTAGAAGGAAACGTGACCCAGATCGGATTAGAAACGAAGGAGTTATGATCATTTTAGTAAAATGGGTTTGAGCTGGGAATATGCAGGTCTGAAATCAAAACCTGCTGTCGAATTACATTGGTCGCGTCACGCGACTGAGGGAACAAATCAGTGTCGCGGCACGCGACACCTGTCGCGCCACGCGATAGGGTTGGGAATTGATTTCGCGGCACGCGACGGGTCACATTTGTTGAAATTTGTTGTTGATTTCGGTTTTGTGCATATAAACTCATATAGACATATTTTTAGCATTCATAACTAATAAGCTTGTGTGTTTTGATGATTAGGTAATTCATGGAATGGATCGGATGAAGATCAAGCTAGTACAAAGACCGAACACACAACTTAGAAAGCTTCCGCTAATACGATATTTCTTTTGCTATGAAACTTATGTGTAATAACTATAATAGTGTTGTTGAAGGTTTTAACATCCATGTAACTGGAGTTTTGTCAAGGTTTTGTGAAAAACGGAACTTTGAACGTAATATATATCATATAAATTGTCAAACGGTATATAAGGGTCTTACAGAAAATGAGAAGATCTAACATACTCATGAAGAAAACAAGTGATTATAGTAATTTTTGGTGTATGTAATGAAGTTGTTGATGATAAATCTTGTGTATATGTTTAGATCAAGTATGTTGAGCTTGTTAGAAACTTAGATCTAACAAGTTTAAGCATGGATCTTGAAAGATCCATGGTTAAACTTGAAGATGGACATATGAAGCATTATGTGAACTTGAAACATGAATTTTTTTAAGCATGAACTTGTAATCTTGAAGTAATAAAGTGTGTGTAAAAGTAACTTTTGAAACTAAAAACCATGAAATGTTTGTTAAAAGTTTAACATAAAGCTTGTTTATGAAAGATATAAAGATGTTAAGCATGGATCTTGAAAGATCCATGGTGAACCATGATGTTGAACATAGTGATCTTTCTAATAAACATAAAACTGGTTTTAGAACATAATTTACAAACTTTGAAACCATAAAACTCATGAATGATTGAGTTAGTAAATTAAAGTCTCATAAAAGTTTGTTTAAAATACTCAAGAACACTTATTTTTGGAAAAACCATTATATGTTAAGTGTAGATCTAAAAGACTACACATTCTTAACAAAAATCAAGTTCACCATAATGTTTCATATGAAGAAATTAGTGTATGTTGTTGGTGAATATTGTTGAAAATTGTTTTTGGTGTTGAAAAGAAAATAAACACATGTTTTGAAAACATGGGAAACCTCCATTTTTAGGGGAAACTATGTCAAAATTTTTATAAAATTTTGACACTTAGAAAAATATAAGTTGTGGTGAAACTTATTCCCTAAAAATTCACCTAAAAATGTTTGCCAAGGTTTCCTAATTTTTGTACAAAAAATTACAAGCTAAGAAACAAGGATTTCTTCAAGTTAAAATCAATATTAAATATGTATATTTTTAGGGAAAACATATATATTTCGTAATCACCAAATTTTGTGCTAAGTGTATATTACGTGTATTACATGTAGTAGTGTATTAGGAACTTGAAAATACACTAAATACTCTCAAGGAGTGTGAATACCAAAATACACATACAAATACATGAGAATACTTATGTATACAAGTATACAAACTTCCTCACAAGAAAGTACATGGACAAATACAAGAAAATATATTTATGAAAATATATTCCTTAACATATTATTGGACTTGGACAATTTATAGACATTTTGGACAATAATATATATATATATATTTTTGGACAAATATATAACCATTACCAAGTAATGGAATTTATACAAAATCGGGTGAATAACGAGAATGATTATATATATTTTATGGCATGACAAAATATATATATTTCCTACAAGACTTAAAAATACATTATTTTTAAGAAATATAACTCCGGAAAGTAATAAAAATCAAAGTATTGATTCTTGGTGAATAATACAAAATACACAAGTATTTACATAAAATACAAGTATACTTTCCTAAGTATACTTGTACAAAAACAATATTGAGAATATTATTTCACAAAATACTTATATTTATTTTTGTAAAATAATGTAAGTAACATATACAGAAAAGTTAAAAATATAAATTATTTTTAACAACTTATTACCTTGACAAAAACTTCATAAACAAATATATATTTTAAGAAGTGAAATATATATTTACGTCTAGACAATACATACTCAAAGTGCAAGACACGACGAACGGGCAAGACCCGACAAACTAGGGCATGTCCCTCACAAAGAATGAACGTACAAAGAACATATACATAAACAAAAGATGGTGACTTGTACTTGTGTGATACAAGTCTAGTGACTAACATACATAGAACACGTATAGGTCACGACGCTACAAAACCAACCGGTGAAGTTTATGACGCAGGTTACGCAAAATTGTGAGTTCATGTCCCCACTTTTAAACGTTTACTTGTTTTCTAAACTTGGGAAAAATACATGTACTATGGTATGTAGAATACAAAACTAAGGAATGACACATAGATCATGTGACGTATAGGGTGCCATAAGCACCATTAATCAACTATATACCTAGACCGCGGAACAAAAGGTTAGATCTAATGGGTTTCAGGCAGCCACACTATTGGCCACACTTTTACCAAGAGTGCTTTTGTGTCTCTAGTCGTGAATCGACAAGTAAAAATGCCCATGGTTTGGATGTTTCCTATGTCGTTACATATGTTAGTGGCCTCGTGAACCATTAGCGATCTCGTATTCCTTACATTTACAGAAATACTTGCTTTAGCACAATTACATACCATGTTTTCTACAATGAATGCTTAAATTTTTTACACAAAACTGCATGAATTCACACCAACATTATGTTGACGATTTTCCAAAACTTACATGTATTTCAGGTAACTAAAGTGGATGTACGTGCGGTCTCACTCTTGCTAAAGAATGTCGTTTAAGTTTTTAGTTATGTTGTGTCAAGACTCCAGTGCCTCTTTTATGGGATTTGGTTGTTATATTCCATCCCGTGTGGTGATATAAGGATCAAAACCTTTATGTTTGTCTTTGAATTAAGTTGTAAACTTTTCAAATATTGGTCTATCGTGTGATGTAAACACTTAACTTAAATTATGTTTTGAATATTTAATGTCAATGACATCTTGGAGTTTGTTTTATGATCATGTAGTATGTTTACCATTCGTATGCAATGAGAACCTTTCAGGATCACACCTCGTGCTTCCGCCTTAGAAAGGGGTGTGACAGATTGGTATCAGAGCTGCGATTGTAGTGAACCAGGATTTCTTCTCGAGTCAAGACTACAATCTTTATAGGATCCTCTCACGAAAACAATTTTTCAAAAGTTTTCATTGCATAAAACTTTCCGCGACATCCACTACCTGAAATGGTTTTCAAAGGGTCAAGTAAGGACACTACGAGACATAGGGTGCACCGGGGTAGCATTTCTCTTTAACTAAGAATTACTTACAACAATGTGTACAATTATTTGTATATTAATTAGGTAGTAGTAATATGTATACATATACCATGGATAATATATTACAGGAACACATGTCTTCGTCTGAAAGCAGCGGCCTATCTGGAGAACATGATCCGATGATGATTGTCTCTGACGACGAGGTAGCATCAACTTCGGAGGTTTTCACGTCTGACTCCGAGACCGACCCTGAGATGATAACCGATGATGATGATCTCGACGATGTATTAGCTTTACCTTTACCCTTCCCTGACCAGCTTATCATCGGACATCCCGATGGTGAGCATCTCGTTGAGACTATTCTCATTCATGCTATTCTTTTGCCGCCATCCCTGCTGAGGACTGGCCATTCGTTGATCATCTGGATAATGATGGGGTTTCTCTTGTTGTGTCCATTATTGATATCCCTTCCGAATCTGACCTTGAATCTGAGGTTCCTTTGATTCAGTGATATCCCTTCCGAAAACACTTGACAACCTCCTGGAAGCAGTTTTTCTTGCCACCAAACCTATCTCCATCAATTAGAAATCTGATGCCGTCACTAAACACATTCCTTAAATTGTAGCCATTTTTTGAGTGTTTATTTTTTGGTGTCTAATCCGCATATATATCACCATTGCTCTTGATTTTCTTGACTGTATATCTCTTAAATGTCAACATATACACGTGTAATTTAGTTTACGAAGATTTTTCAATGCCGAGAACCTCGATCAGAGAGTAAAAAAGGTGTAAGGTTCATAATGGTGTAAAACTAAAATGGGATATACCGGGCTAGGATTCGAGTTACAGGAACAAGGGTGTTGGAGCTTTTGAGATCGTTGATACTTGCACTGGATTAGTTTTGTTATAGTTTGTAGCTTATTTGAAGTCTAGGGACTTGTTTTGTAATTATATGATAGTGGCAAATCTGACCTAGTGTAGTTAAGATGCCAGCATAATTATAATTATGCTGGCAAGTCAGATTCTATATATAGCCTTGTATTGTTGCCCTAGCCAAGCTTTTGGCCACACTTGGTGAATATTAGTGTTGTTTACATTTCAATCTCTACTCATTGTGCTTAATCAGATTTCCAAGGTGCTTTATTGTTTATCTTCTTGTTTGGATTCAATACAACACTTGTTGTATTCATCATACCACTAGCTTCATCTTCATTCTTGATTCTTCTTAACTTTTTCATAGTACAAACACCTAATCAATAGGTGTTTTGGACTAAAACAATCAACCACTGTGATCCGGATTGATATTGGGATCTACAATTTGGTATCAGAGCCTTAGTGCTCTTGGTTGTTATGTTTTTATTAAGATTTTTCAAAGTTTTGAAGGTTTTTCAAAGTTTCAAGGTTTTTCAAATTTTTGGACTTAAAATGGATTGATTTGGTGTGTTTAATCAATAGGTTGTTGTTAATCAGTGATTAGGGAGTCATTTTGGACATTTTGATGCAAAGAAACATGGTTTTTGAGTCGTTTTGGGTGATTAGAGGGTTTTAGTTTGTGTTAAACCCTCTGGTCAGCGTAGATAATTTTTAAGGTAGCGAATTTAATTTGAACGTAGCAAAGTCATTTTTGAATACAGTGAACAATATTTGAATATCGCATAATTATCAATTTCGCCGATTAAAACTCGAGCGAAATTGCTAATTTCCGGCGAAATAGTGCCATTGTCCCTATAGCGAATTTATCGAAGGCGACTTCGATAACTTTGATAAAGAACCATAGCGTTTTTATCACGGTGTCCGGCAAAATAAGCCAAACTAACGTGTTTGTTTATTGTATCAGCGGAATTAGCTTTCTTCGCTCGTGCAGGACTTCTCCGCGTACCTGCGAAGACATTTGTTCAGCGAAGCGTGTCGGCGAAATTGTCTAGGTCCACAAATTTCAGTCTGCTGTCCGGCGAAGTTGCTCAAACATCAGTCTGTCAGCGAATTTAACCTCTGATCAGCTTTCTTAAGTCAAAAACAAGTCAAGATGTCGGTGAATCAACTAAGTCCAATCGCTCAAGCTGAATTTGAGACCGGAACCACCACAAGACCACCAAAGTTGAAAGGAGTAGAAGATTTCGGTACTTAGAAGAATCGAATCAAGTCATTCTTCGAATTCACTGACTATAATCTATGGCTTTCTGTCATCGTTGGACCCCACGTTCCAACGGTGGTTCAAGGAGATGTAATAATCAATAACAACGACCCCACAACCTTCACTGATGAAGACAAAGCCCTAATCCAACGTGACCATCGTGCACATGCTGCCTTAACCATGGCCTTTGTCAACTGATGACTGTAACATGTTTGAAGAATACAGAACTGCTAATGAACTCTGGCACGCTTTGATCGAACACTACGAGGGAAATGAAGAGCTAATTGAGAGCAAAAGAGACATGGTGCAGAAGCAATATGACATGTTTGGTGGAAGTCGTGGAGAAAGTCTTTCGGGTCATATCAGTCGCTTTCTGAATATGATGACCAAGATGAAGAAGGCAGGAAATCCTGTCACAAATCGTGCTGCCATAAAGAAGCTTTTGGACTCGCTTCCAAAGGAATGGAGCCTTCAATGCATGATGATAAAAAGGGATTTCCTCAACAACCCAAATCCTGTCACTCTGTCCGATTTAATCAACTCTCTGAAGGCTTTTAAAATGGACGTCAACAAACGCGAAATGAATACGGCTGGTTACTCCCCAAAGTCAGCTCAGACTTCTACGGGGCTAAAGAATGTGGCATTTCTTGCTTCAGGAGGCACCAGTCAACAAGCTTCCAACATGTCCTACTTTAACGTTTCCGCAAGCGCATCATAGGCTCCACAATCTAGTGATAAGGCTGTTGTGGTTGGTGATACTCAAGCTTTGAAAGTGTCAACTGAACATGTAGCACTTTTTAACATGTTTCTGAGTAGCTATGAAGCTTTAATGTCAGGAGAACTCAAGAAGGAGATGCTCACTACTGAAGACATGTATCAGGTTGATCCAGATGACATGGAGGAGATGGATTTGAAGTGGCAGATGGCTATGATCACTTTAAGGTTGAAGAAGTTTCAGGATAAGACTAGGAAGCGTCTAGGTCTTGAAAAAGCTGGTTTTGACAAATCCAAGCTGAGATGTTACAACTGCAAGAGTTTGGGCCACTTTAAGCGAGAGTGTCCTTTGTTGAAGGAGGGAAACACTGAAGCTGCTCCTGCTATAAAACAAATTGCTATTGAAGAAAACAAGAAAAATGCTACTCCCAATACACCAAAAGCTCTGGTAGTTGAAGACTATGATTGGGGTGAAGAAATTGCTGAAGCCAAGGAACAAGTCAACAAAGCCCTCATGGC
The DNA here is from genome assembly GCA_030545235.1 of Helianthus tuberosus. Lineage (NCBI taxonomy): Eukaryota > Viridiplantae > Streptophyta > Magnoliopsida > Asterales > Asteraceae > Helianthus > Helianthus tuberosus. The sequence goes on from CM060452.1 coordinate 1,523,320, forward strand.
AAAGATCTCAAGCGGGTCATCATCAAAACAGGTTGAGAAACTGGCTGCTGGAATCCCAAAAGGGGACAACATTGCTGACAAGGGTCTGAAAAGCATTCTCACCTCCCCAGAGCCTGAGAAAGACAAGAATTCTGAAGATGCTGAGAAGCCCAAGGAGCAGGTTCCGAAAGAGTCACCCGATCAGAAGAAAGAGAAGGGAAAAGCCTCTACAGCAGCTATGAAAACTGAATCCTCAAAGGAAAAGGCTGACAAGGACTTGGTAAATAGCATTCCACACGACTTTAAAGTAAAGTTATGCACGCAATCATGCGTTGACGTCGTGGCACACTATAAATTTCTTAATCTTGAATTTGAGAGGCAAAAAGACAAAGCTTTAAAATTTAATAAAGAACTTAAACAGAACGAGGCCGCATATCAGAGAAAGTTGAATTCAACTTTAGCTGAAATGCAAACTCTAAAAGAATTTGTTTTTAGAAAAGATTTTATCATCAACGATCTCACAGATAGACTAGAAAAAGCTTTGAACGAAAATAATAAATTACAAATTATTATAGACAAATGGAATGTCAGTCAAAAGGCCTTTACTGACATCAAAAACTGCCAACGACCGACATATGTAAAAGATGGGATCGGGTATAAGGATAGGCAAGGAAATGAAAGAAAACTTTTCTTTCCACCACATAGCAAAAACTATGTGCCTATGCCAACTCCTCATCCCGACAATGATTTCATTGATGAAAAGGACTCTATAAAACAAAATGATTCTGTTAAAAACGAAACAACCGCTAACATTCCTAAAAGTAATGCAGATCCAATTGTGTGTAAAGAAGATGTGTGCGATGAGGATGGAGACTGCGGCGGTTCAAAAATAGGAATAGGTTATTCAGGCGACAGTTATTCCACCGTTAACTGGTTCGCCTGGAACTGTTCTAAGAAAAACAATATTCGGGATGAATGTAATAATTTAATTAGGACGGATAACTGTAATGGTCGTGTGCCTAAATTTAACTCTTTGGATGACTGTAAGGGCCATGTGCCTACATTTGAGACCCGTGATCGTGAACATGCTATGTTTGAATGTCATGATTTAAATTATGCATTTTGTGATGATAAAAATGTGTATGAATCTCCTGTATTTGTGCCAGAGTTGAAAAAGAATAGCTTTGGAAAATTCCTCACCGAGGAAATTCCAGAATTTATTCCATCTCGAACAGGTATGACAGATTCAGAGAAGAAAGCCATTGAAAATTGCAGCAAAGAAGATTCAAGCTTTTCTGCCTCAGAAAAGGAAGAAGAGACTTCAAGTTCTGATGAAGAACAAGAATCAGAAAACTCAAGTGAAAATTAAACAACAGAAGATCAAAGCTCCGAAGACTCAAGTGACGAAACAATTGAAGATACATATTCAGAAGATTCAAGTGAAAATCATAGTTCTGAAGATTCAAGTGACGAAGCAAGTGAAGATCAAAATTCAGAAAATTCAAGTGAATATCAAACATCAGAAAGTTCGTCAGATTCCGACAATGATGAAGACTGCTCAGAAGATGAAAGCCGAGTTGACAAGAAAATGAAGAAAGCCGAAAGCTCAAGATACACCGCATCAAAAGACTCTTCAAAAAGCTCAAGACACTCATCACATACATCATCTTCTAACACCAAAAAGCCCAGACGTAAACGATGTTTTCGCTGTGGTCATTTAGGACATACAGCGAAACATTGTAAAAACAAGAATTTTTCTAAACCGGAATATGATTTTGTTAAAAATTTCACAGATCAGCTTGATTACCTTAAGAAATCTGTTAAAAATCTGGTTAATTCAACAGCTTGTTTTTGGAAGCAAAAAGAGGACATCGTGGGACAAAACCACGATAGATCCAAAGTAAAGCAAATCTGGGTTCCCAAATCAAACTAATTTGTGTATATATTTGTATTTAAGAATAAACTCCAGAAATGGCTTCGAATGCTCATGGAATACATCTGGCATGTCGACAGCGGATGTTCAAGACACATGACAGGCTTAAAGGAACTTCTGAAGAATTTTCGTTTTATTGATGGTGATTTCGTGTCATTTACTGGAGACGAGAAGGGAGGGAAGATCGTTGGAATAGGAGATGTTGTGTCGGAAGCACTTACTTTAGAAAATGTCAACTATGTTCCAGAATTGTGCTACAATCTTATGAGTGTATCACAAGTCTGTGATAAAGGAATATCGGTGCTCTTCAACGACATGGAATGTTTATTTCTCACGCCTGAATATGTCATTCCCGCAGAGATGATCATGCTCACAGCTCACAGCTCCACGACAAAACAACACATACGTGCTCAACATGAAAAATGCCAAGACAAATGATAACTTGACGTGTTTAATCTCAAAGGCTTCAGAATCAGAGTCACTGCTTTGGCACAGGCGATTGGGGCAGGTAAATTTCAAAAATATGAACAAACTCTCTAAGTTAAACTTAGTAAGAGGTCTTCCGATAAAAGAATTTCCTTTTTCTGAAAAATGTATAGCATGCGCCCAAGGAAAGCAACACAAGAAGTCGCACAAGCCCAAAGCAGTGAATACGATTACTGCGCCTCTTCAATTGATGCATATGGATCTTTTTGGTCCAATAAGTGTTAAAAGTCTTGCTAAAAGTTCCTACTGTTTGGTGATTACAGATGATTTCTCTCGTTTCTCATGGGTCTATTTTCTTGAAGCCAAGAGTGAGACGGCTGATATCCTTAAGTTATTCATTCCCTTGATTGAAAACGTGACCAGATTGAAAGTGAAGTCGATCAGAAGTGATAATGGTTCTGAATTCGAGAATCAAAGCTTCATATCCTTCTGTGTAGAAAAGGGAATTCATCTTCAATACAGTGCGGCTAGAACTCCTCAACAAAATGGAGTCGCTGAACGAAAGAACAGAACTTTAATTGAAGCCGCGAGAACTATGCTGGTGGATTCAAAGCTTCCAATCATCTTCTGGGCAGAAGCGGTAAATACAGCATGCTATGTTCTGAACAGAGTTCTCATTGTAAAACCTCACGGAAAAACTGCATATGAACTTCTCTTCAAAAGGAAGCCGCTCATTGATTTCTTCAGACCGTTCGGATGTTCTTGCACTCTTCTAAACACTCAAGAGAATCTCATCAAGTTCGAAGCAGTGGGTGATATCTGCTACTTCATGGGATATTCATCAACTCAGAAAGCCTACAGAGTCTACAACAAACGGACAAAGATGGTGATTGAATCTTATTACGTCGACTTCCAAGAAGGAAACTACACTAATACTGGAAGTACTCCCGACTGGTTTTACGATGTGGGTGTGATTTTTAACACCTTCGAAATTCCAGAAGATGTTCCAGAAGTAGGACCTGCAGAAGCTGCTCAAGTTGAACCTCTATTTGATTCTTCAGATATTGGTTTAACTCCTTTCACTACGCGTTTTTCTCCATTCTCTGCTGATCCACTTCTCTCCGTGGATGAAGTAAATGGTGACACTTCGCCTGAGAATACCCCTCAAAATGGTGCTTCTTCTTCACAGGCGAATGTGGATGAACCAACTCAGGATGATGATCCTCCAGTAATCTACGTTGACGAACACTTCACCAACCTTCCGCAGCAAATTGAGTCTCACACAAATGCAGGATACAAAACAAATTGCAAGCATCCTCTCGAGAATGTCATAGGTGCAGTTGAAGAAGGAGTACGTACACGTGGTCACTCATCAAACATCAACAAAGGGCTCTATGCCACTTTTCTCTCGCAGTCCGTGCCTCGTGACATTGAAGAAGCTATTCAAGACTCCAGTTGGGTACAGGCTATGCAGGAAGAACTATCTCAATTTCGCAAACTCAAAGTTTGGGAGCTAGTAGATTTACCTGAGGGAAAGTTTCCGATTGGTACAAAATGGGTCTTTCGCAACAAAATGGATGATCGTGGAGTAGTGATCAAGAACAAGGCTAGATTGGTGGTGCAAGGTTTTCGTCAGGAAGAAGGAATTGATTACGAAGAAGTTTTTGCTCCAGTTGCAAGATTGGAGGCAATCAGAATATTCCTGGCATACGCGTCATACAGGAATTTCAAAGTTTTCCAGATGGACGTAAAAAGCGCTTTTCTGTATGGCAAGGTAAAGGAAGAAGTCTACGTGTGTCAGCCTCCGGGATTCGAAGATCCTCATTTTCCAGGTCGCTACTACAAGTTGGACAAAGCCCTCTATGGTCTTCACCAAGCTCCACGTGCTTGGTACGAGACTTTGTCAACTTATCTTTTGAAGTGTGGGTACACCAGAGGAACGATCGCCATGACTCTCTTCACCAAACGAATCGGAGAAGACGTAATGCTGGTTCAGATTTATGTGGACGATATCATCTTCAGGTCAACAAATGAAGAGTTATGTAAAGAATTCGAGACCGTTATGAAGGCAAAATTCGAAATGAGCATGATGGGAGAACTCACGTTCTTCTTAGGATTAGACGTGAAGCAAAAGGAGGATGGCATTCTTATTCACCAGGCTAAGTACATTCGGGATATTCTCGCAAAGTACAACATGAACAACTGCAAAGTTGCAAGCACCCTGTTCGCCTCACAGACAGAGCTTACTCTAGATCCTCAAGGAAAACCAGTAAATAAGTCATTCTACCGCTCCATGATAGGCTCTCTGATGTACTTAACTACAAGCAAACCTGACATTATGTGGGCAGTCTGTCTCTGTGCTCGTTTTCAGACAAATCCCAAAGAATCACATGAAACCGCTGTGAAGCGCATCTTCCGCTATCTTAAAGGAACTCCGAAACTAGGTCTTTGGTATCCTAAAGATAGTAATTTTGATCTTATTGCTTATTCTAACAGTGATCATGCAGGTTGTAAAGTGGATCGCAGGTCTGTATTAGGAGGATGCCAATTCTTGGGAAATCATCTGATCTCTTGGCAAAGCAAGAAGCAGACAACTGTGTCCACCTCCACTGCTCAAGCTGAGTACACTGCGGCCTACAGTTGCTGTTCACAAGTTCTCTGGATACAAAATCAGTTGTTGGATTATGGAATCAACATCATGAAGACTCCTATATTCATCGACAATGAAGCATGTCTGGGAATTGTAAAGAATCCCATCCACCACTCAAGAACAAAGCATATCGAAATTCGTATTCACGCAATTCGAGATGCTTACAAGAAAGGATACATTCAAGTGGTGCCAGTGGATACAACACAGCAACTGGCCGACATATTCACGAAAGCCTTTGATAAAACCCAATTCAACCAGCTGGTAACCTGGTTGGAAATGGTTAATTTCCTTGAGTGGAAATGAATCTTGTTGTCCAAAATCGTTTGTAAATACTCTATCTTTTGTCCATATATATAAAAAAAAACGTTTGTTAAAAGTAAAACAAGTATCGTAAAACGTTGCCCACCAAAAAGATTTTCTGAACTTTAAAATTTCATTTTCGGGCAATGGACTTTCGAAAATAAAGATTTTAGGGGGGATATTCCAGAAAATCAAAATTAGATGCTTGTGTCTGACTCCTGTTAGAGGAAATGATAGAAAATTGCTTACACTTTGTCATTTCTTGAAAAACAGAAAACAAAAGAAATCGGGGTACCAAGCAACAACGTGTTGGTAGATTCAGCAATACCAACGAGTAAACTGCTGTTAGGGAGCAAAACATAACATCTACACAAGGATTCTGGCTTTTCTCAGGCATTACGCATCATTGTGGGTAACACGTTGCGGCATATGGCTTAATGGTCTTAAATCTTGCGTTGATAGATTGCCAAATTCTGAGATTTTGGGTCTTTATATTGGTATTTCATTTGGGGATATCATAGTTGTTCTTCTGCTGCATCCAGATACATGCTGACCTAGACGCTATGATATCTTTCCAAGAAAAGAGCCAAAAATGGCCAAATCCCTAAATTGAAGAAGCTTTCATAGAAAGTCATTCAAATGCGCAAAAATGCACAAATCGTACCAAATCTGGTATCTGTCTCCGCCCTCGGTAGTTTTTGGGATCTCTGCTGTACGAAAGTACTGACCTGATCACCAACTCTATCGTTGAAACGCAAAACGAATGAATCCAATATACTCACCTGTTATGAGGAATCTTTGTGCATACCTTGATCGCGGGGGTATGTCCTGATGTGGGACTCACGGGCGTAATGATTCTATTCTCAATAGCTTGTGTGGGGGCCATAGAAGTCTTGTCAATATTACCAAAAACATAATAAACGCGCTCACTGAAGGCATGTTGAAAGAAGGATGCATGGATTTAACCGGACAAACATACTACAGTTTTTCTTGTGCATTGATTCACTAATAATAATAAATAAGGATTTGACAAGGGTTGACAATTTGATCTTCTGCAGGTAAGTAGACATGCGTCAAAAGAAACAAGAAAATCAGCAAAAATGGAACCTCCCAGATTTGAAAAGCGAAGTTCGGAGTCAAAATGGCCCAAATTTTCAATAGTTTGTGAATATTTCATAATTTTTACTATTTTAAACAAAAATGGGCACGTTTTTCGAGAAAGTTTGAAATTCACGAGCGAATTTAAAATTGATTTTGAAAATAGGTTGTGGACATATTGTGGCGGCTGAATTAAGATTCTAGCAAATTTATCATTCTCGCTGGTAATCCTAAACCGCCTATAAAATCCTTATAACAGACCATTTTTTTTTCAAATTTTTCAAAACCTCTTCATTATCTCTCTCTCTAATCTCGGATAACATCACACAAAAATATAAGTTTCAAAACATCTCACAAGATTCATTCATGTTCAAGATCTTTAGGTAATCCATGAGTCAATCAACGATTACAACTTCTGTATTCATTGATTCACGTCTTCGATTAATGGTTCATTGTTTGAATATTTATGTTTGTTTTTTTTTTAAGTTGAAGACTTTATATCATAAATCAGTAGATCTTAGGATATTTTGAGAGAGATTATACCCGGCATCACTGATTATTCAAGGTTCTTGAACATTGTTAAGACTGCTTGTGATCGAAGTTGAACAAAGTGTGAAATCATTTAGGGCTTTAGAGGGGTTTATCAAGAAACTTATGATACCAGCGAAATAATGATGAATATGGCGAAGACCGTAGCGAAATTATCATGGATCTAGGAATCTCAAAAGTCTCGAACGCGAGTTCTAGCAACCGGTGAAATAACTTATTTTGCCGGTAAGACGGCTTAGACAATTGTCTTCGCTGCTCGATCGCTTCGAGAACAAAGTCTACCATCGCCGGCAATTGTCAGCGAAATTAAGTTTGAGTTACATCAGTGTTGCCGGCGAAAACACCCTTTACACGATTTTGTCGCCGGCGAAATAGCTTAGTCTCGATAATGATCAACAGCGAAGATAATCCTTGGGGCTACCAGCGAATTTAGACTGTTGATATTATTTTTGGTTCTGAAAATACCTTTTAAAAAATCAATTTTTTTAACTTAAAATATTTGTAAATACTTTTAAATCATATATATTATATCTTAATGTCGTAAATATTCTAACTTGGCTCGTTTGTGTGTCAGAAACAAAATGGTGAAAAACATCGAGTGGGATAAGACTCTGAAGCATAATCAGCATATCAAACTTGAGCAGGCACCAACCGATTTCGAAGACGTGGCAAGATGGATACAATCAAGCAGGATAAGCTACGCGGTTCAAACGAAAGTTCCTATTTATCGAATCCACATTCAAGAATTCTGGAAAACAGCGAAACCTGAAACTATTAACAAATTCAGAGGGATATCTGCAACAGTCCGCAACAAACGAGTAATTGTAACCGAAGAAAGGATTCGCACTGTTTTGAAGCTGGGAGATAACGCACAAGATCCGATCAGCTTGAACAAGGATGATGTTCTGGATGGCTTTCGTGGTATGGGATACGTGGGGGATTTTAGTCAGAAGAAGGAGATCAAAAGAAACAGTCTCATGAGGGATTGGAGGTTTATAGTACACGTAATTGCTCTGAGTATAGCTCATCTTAAAGGTGGATATGACGGCCTGAATCTGGAGTGGTCGGGAGCAATGTTGAACTTATGTTTGAATCAAAAGTTCAACCTCTCTGGACTAATCTTCAACTACATGCTCGAGAATACAAGAGGACATACTTGGGCAATGTATCCAGATTCATTCAGATGCTGATCGACGATCAATATGACAAACTGCCGCATGATGGAGGCCTCTACACCTTTCATGTTCCCACCAGTCGACAATATACAGAGATCAAAACGAACGAATGGGTGATGTTACACGACTGGATGTATACTGCAGAAAGACTGCCGTTGGTTAAAGCAACTTATAAAAAGTACAGAGAAGCAGTTCAAGCAAAACAACAAAGAATCGTGCAAGCTGAGGAAGAGGTTGTAGAAGAAGAAGAAGAACAGCTAAAAATAAAAAGAAAAGGAAAGCAGGCAGCAGACGACGAACCTCCAAAGAAGAAGAAATCCTCAGAAAACCCAGAAAGACTTATGGGAGCAAGCTTCGGAGCCGCAGATTCAGAAGAACATTGTCGACACATTCAAGATATGCGGGAAATTCATGCAATGCAAGAAAAAGAAAAGAGAGAAAAGAAGCTTGCAAGACGAGAAATGTCGGAATCTGAAAGACCAGTTGTAGTAACAGAAGAAGAGCAAACATTGGAAGATTTTGTTGATACACTATTAACCGATCCAGAAGAAACCTCTGCAAGCAAATCAACTCCCCCAAAGAAAACAGATGAAGAACCTTCTAGGTTTCCCCAAGTGAAACCCACAAGGATCTCAAAACCTCCTGTGCCTCCACAAAGAATTCGTCCATTTCAAGATCTGTACGACAAGCTCATCAAAGATATAGGTGCTGGTCCTGCGAAAGAGATATGCATTCTGAAACATCAAGTCAATGATACAAATGTTCTAAGAGAAAAGCTGAAGGAGCAAAGAAAGAAGAACAAAGAATTGCATGCCTATGTCACTGGACAATCACAGTACATAAGGTTTCAGCAGCATGGAATAGAGAAGCTATACAGAATGATGAAGAAAATCTGTGCAAAAATTGAGATAGAGACCATGTTCTCGTTCGCAGAAATTTTTGACTTTGAGGCATTTAAAGAGGGGGAAACAAATAGAAAGAAGAAAGAAGCTGAAACAATGAAAAGACGTCTTGAGTCGACAGAAAAAGTCACTGAAGGAGAAGATAGTGACGAAGAAGAAATGGACAGAGATGAAATGCCTGCAAGATTTATAGAATGGGGATTGGAAGAGGAAGTAATTCATGAACAAGAAGATGGAAAGACATTCACCCCACAACACCCCTGTCACGGCCCCCGTCCCGGTTATACCCGTTTCAAGAGCCGCGGGACAGAAACCCTGTGGCAATTAATATGTTGGCAGCGGAAGTTTAACAGGATCTTTTAAAACTTGAAAATGCCCAATTTATTTTATTTCACACATTTGGGACAAACCCATAATTTACAATAAAGGTGATTTCTCAAGGAAATCCCTTATTTTACAAAAAAAACATGTTTATTTATTTTATTGAGCCACTTCTTCAAGCTTGGAGTGTTACACAACACTTTTCTCTGGATCACAGCAAATCACCTGAAACATGTTTTAAAAAGATTTTATCAGCAGGGAAATACTGGCGAGTCACTCAAGTTGCACAAAACGACACATTATTATAATATACAGTATTAAGGGTGATTACATTGTTTCTATCTACCAATTACCCCAAATCGGTATTTGTCACTCGACAGTATCTCTGACTATGGTCAGATCACCCATTGGCTAACCCGTTGTCCAATGGTGACGGGTATCAAGTAATGTATACAAAACTGTTGGAACCTGAAGGTTTATTCATGTAGGTTAGCATAGTTTGAGGGTTGATTATGTTTATGTTTAGTTAATATGTTTGGGCCGATTATGTTAAGTGTTGGGTTAGTAGTCTTGTGTCGCATGGGCTTAGATTTCGGCCCAGTTAGTTTTGTATTTAAACAACATTTACCTCATTGTTTGAGGTTGTTGTTGACAAGGTGATAGGTGGCGACACAAGGAGAAGAACCGAGTTCTAGTTCGAGTCTTGTATCAGTCTTTGCTAGCCATTGAATGCAAGATATCGGTTTGTGTTTTGTTTATTGGTTTTCATCTTAGATATTATACATATTCTTGAATCACCTATTGATTGGATTCCGCACAATCAATAGGCTATTTGATATCATAGAGAGATCCTCACGGGTTTTACAATTGGTATCAGAGCCATTGAAGCCATTCAAGGGCTCGGTTTTGATATCATTCGGATTCAAGAATCATTTATGCTACTGATCTGTTTTGTTGAGTGTTTTTGCAGAGATATATTTAATCTGTTCTTGACAGATTCATCGAAATAATACTGAATTTGGTTTGTTGATTTCTGGAAAAGGTGTTTGCTGATTTTACGGAAAGTTGGTGGTCAAGAGATTCAAAGATTACGATATCTTTGAATTTTGGAAGTGCTGAAAAATCGGGATTGCGAGTAAACAGATCTTATCGTTTATTCTTTTGCAGGTTCCGACTCGCAACCATCCTTGTTGCGGTTCATCACGTTCTGGTTACGACTCGCAACCATCCTTGTTGCGGTTCATCACGTTTTGGTTTCGACTCGCATTCACCACGGTTTCGGTTCATCCTGTTTCAGTTGCGACTCGCAACCAGTAGTCAGTCTTCACTCGCAACCGAAGCTGTTACGACTCGCAACCTTGGTTTCGGCTCATCTTGTTTTAGTTACGACTCGCAACCACAGCAGTTTACGACTCGCAACGACACTGATTTACGGACTTTTGGACTGTTGACTTTTGGACTTAAAACAAACTTAATTAATTAATTAACTGATTAATTAATCATGTCATCTAACAACAGTGAACTGTCCGCCCTTAAAGAACAACAAGAATTGGATTCAAAGCTTGGTACCACAACACGCATTCCTAGGTTAACTGATGCTAATGATTTTCCGGAGTGGAAGTGGCGTTTTGAAAATCATCTGAAAGTTAAGGATTATAAGCTGTGGCGTAGCATTATGCGAGGTCCTAGGGAAATTATGATGGAAAGCTCAACTGAACCAGGTCTTAAAGTAAAGAAACCTAGGGATCAGTACACTGAAGATGATGTGCTCATTGTTGAAGAAGATGATCGAGCTCTTTCCTACTTAACCATGGGTTTGGGTCCTGATATTGCTGTTGGTTTTCGCACCTGCAAATCTGCCAAAGAATTGTGGGATTCTCTGATCGAAGTATATGAAGGAAACGAAGATATGAAAGAGAGCCGAAGAAATCTGCTACAACAAAATTTCAACAACTTCAACCATATTTATGGTGAAACGGTAGACAATCAGATTCAGAGGTTTGTGAAGCTGATCACCCAAATGCAAATGGAAGAAATTCATATAACAAATGCATCTACAAATCGCCAACTTCTTAATGCACTACCAAAGAGTTGGGATCATCATGTTGCTATGATCAAGAAGACTAAAGATCTCGCTAGATGCACTCTGTCAGAGATGATCTCTCACATTAAGGCATGTGAACTGGATGATAAGCAAAGAGAAACAAATTACAAGAACAGTATGCTAGCTGCTGGTTACTCCATTGCTCCCGCTTCCTCTAACAACAACAACACAGCATTATTGTCTCAAGGTGGTTTTCAGATGTTTCGAAATACTTCATCCACTACTCCAACTTCAGCTAAGGTGCACTCAATTGGATCCTCTAATCAAGTCGTCTCTCCAGCTTCTCCTGCTTCAATTCCAAATTCTGGAAATGTCTCTACTGCTGCTTCTGCTTCCGCTGCCAACAACGAAATGATAGCTTTCTTTGCTAAACAATCAAAGGAAAACTTGGATATTGCAGCTTCAGTGATCAACTGTTTAAATGCTTTTATTGCAGGAAAACTTGACCCACCAAAGTGGTGTTCTGATGATCTGAAACAGATTCATCCAGATGATGTTGAAGAAATGGACATCACCTGGCAGATGGCAATGGCAGCCTTCAGAGCCCAAAAGTTTGTGAAAAGAACAGGTAAAAACAAGTGGGGAAATGCATGGAATGGAGCTGCTAAAGTGCCTTTTAATCTTCGTTGCTTCAACTGTCATGAGGAAGGACACTATGCTCGAAACTGCCCACAGCCACTTATAAACAGAGATCAAACTCCTGCAACTCCTGCCCAACCTGCAACTCCTAATCGAGAAAGAGCTCTTGTGACCACTACAAGTATAGCAGATGCTGCTGCTTCTGGAAGTCCTGTGCCGCAAGGATTAGCACAAGCACTGGTGGTTCAGCCCAGCCTCAACTTTGATTGGACTTCAGAAATTGAGCGTCTGAACATATCAGCTCCAGAGAATCAATCTGCTACATCCAACATTGCTTTCATGACTTCAAGTGAACCTAGCCCAAAGCCAGAGGAAGAGACTGCGGCTGATGATTTTGCATTCATGACTCAAATTCTTTCAGCTCCTGTTAAAGGTCTCACCAAAGAAGAGGTAATTTCTGTTTTCTGTACTCCTGAGTGTAGGGAAAGGGTTGAGGCTTACAGAATACACAACGCTGAGCTCATTCAAGATTATAATGACATAAAAAATAAAAATTTTACTTTGTCTAAAAATGAGAAGCTTTATAAAGAAAAGATTGAAGCTCAGCGAAAAGACATCATCAAGCTAAAGGATGATGTGAGTGTAAAAACAGCCCATTTCCTAGAAGCTCAAGAAAAGGTATGCATTTTAACTAAGGAACTGGAAGATATTCAAAACAGATATCAAATTAATGAATTAAATATCAAGAAGTTTGATTCTTCCAGTAAATTGGTTAAAAATCTTTGTGATCAACAACTTGCATACAAGGAAAAGAAAGGGTGTGGTTTGGGTTTTAATAAGGCTCCTCCTCCCTATAATGATAATTATACTTATTTACCCATGACTGAGGAGGAGATGACTAATGAAAGTAAAATGACTTATGGTCCCAAAAATAATAAGTCATCGTTCAATGACAGACCAATTGAGAAAAAGAAGTCTGCCTCTATAAATTTTGTTCACAAAGGCACAATTGATCCTAATGTTTCATCTTCGTGTGCAGATGATAGCTCTGAAGTAAAGTGTGATGATGTTCATGGGAGTGAACCTGTTATTATTTCAAATGTTTCTGAACCATATTTTGAATATTATTCTGAACCAACTGAGTCGGACATTGCTTTTACTAGTTCTTTGTTTGCGTCGTTTTCAGCTTATGTTTCGTCTTGTGAGCCTGATGTTTTGGGCAAAACTGATAACGTTTGTGTGGATGATTTGAACAATAAGTGTGGTGATGATTGTTTTTCAACTAATGTTTGTGATCCTAATATCTCTAATGTTTCAGCTTGTGAGAATGTTACAGGTGAGGTCCCTCAGGATGCATTCAGTGAAACCACTGAAACGACTTCTCAAGAAAATCAAGAGTATCCTGATTCTTCTTCTGAATCTGTCTCAGTGGGTGTCCCTAATGTTGAATCTAGTGGGACCCCATTGGAAACTGTGTTAAACAATGAACCTGAATCTGTGTCACATGATAAATGCTCTGAGAAAATGCATATTGATGAAACTTATTTAGGCTCAGAAAAGGAATCTGAATCAGCTTCACATGACAAATGCATTGAGGAAGAGCATATTGTTGAGACTTCATCTTGTTCGGGAAGTGAACCTGAATCGGTTTCAGATGACAAATGCCTTGATAAAACGCATTTGGATGAAACTCATACATGTTCAAATTCGGAATCAAGATTAAGTAACAATGAAAGGGATGCTGATCTAAAAGAGAGGTCATTAGAAGAAAAGTTGTCTAAAGAAAAACCACAAGTCAAACATGTTCAGAAAACTAAAACATCAAATCACACGAAATCGAGCAAACAGAGTCAAAATGTCAAGAATTTTAAAAATGTGAAACGTCAAACATGTTATAACTGTGGTATTGCTGGTCACATTGCTAGAAATTGTGGCAAACTCCCAAGGACACCGAACAAGAAAACATCAGAGCGAAATCAGAAGGTCACGTCTAATCGATATCACTGTTCGAAGTCCATGATGTCTGCAAAGACTAAGACAATGCAGAACAACTATCATAGGACTAGACCTTCTGATCAGGATTGGAATGCAGCCAAACGCTATAATCAATATCAGAATAGACAAACAAATTTTCAGCGAAATCGAAGTAATTCTTTTGGTAACGCTTATGAAAGTTTCAATTCTAACTGGTCAAGACAGTTTTGGAAACCTAAAGCTAATGGCATGCAATCCAATTCAATGAAATCATGTCATCAAAATGTCGCAAAAAGGGATGTTTCAAAATTTCTGAATAAAGATAATTTAGTGTGGCAGAGAGTGACGTATATTGATGCACAAGGAAAACCCAGATCCACTATGGGCTGGGTTCCTAAATCTAACTAATCCCGCTAATCGTGCAGGAACAGCTGTGGAGGACTACCGTGCGCCTCTGGTACATGGATAGTGGCTGTTCCAAGCACATGACAGGAGACTTATCCCAACTGGAAAATATCAAAGAGTTTAATGGTGGATATGTCTCATTTGCGGGAGGAGAGTCAGGCAGAATCACGTTAAAAGGAACTGTTCGAAACGGCGTCTTAAGTTTTGAAAATGTTAATTATGTTCCAGAACTGAAACACAATCTGTTAAGTATTTCGCAGATCTGTGATCGAGGGAATTCAGTTCATTTCACGAAGAAGGGATGTCATGTTCTTAAGCCTGGGATTGTTATTCCAGAAGATTGGTTCTTGATGACGGCTGAAAGGAAAGGTAATGCTTACGTCATTGATATGAACAAGAAACCGTGTGAAGAGATCACTTGTCTATTTTCAAAAATTTCGGAGCATGATGGTCTGTTGTGGCATCGTCGACTTGGGCATGTGAATATGAAAAATCTGAACCGTCTAGCTAAAGGTCAACTGGTACGTGATCTTCCAATCAAGGACTTCATGTTGGTGGAGAAATGTGTTGCTTGTGCGAAAGGGAAAGCTCATCGAAAACCTCATAAGACTAAACCAGTACTCTCGACAAAAGCTGTACTCGAACTACTTCACATGGATCTTTTTGGTCCAGTGAATGTGCTGAGCATTGGGAAGAAAGCTTACTGTCTGGTAATCGTCGATGATTACTCTCGTTACACTTGGGTGTATTTTCTCAGCCACAAAAATGAAACTGCTGACTTGGTAAAACAATTTATTACTTTGGCTGAAAATCAAGCGAGTACTAAGGTGAAGGTTATTCGATCAGACAATGGGACAGAATTCAAGAACGTTACTTTGGATACTTTCTGCATTGATAAGGGAATTGATCGTCAGTTCAGTGCGCCTCGAACTCCACAACAAAATGGCGTGGCTGAAAGAAGGAATCGTACTCTCATTGAAGCTGCGCGTACTATGCTGGCTGATTCAAAGCTTCCTAGCTTCTTTTGGGCCGAAGCAGTTAGCACGGCTTGTTATATCCAGAATCATGCTTTAGTAAACAAACGTCACATGAAAACCCCTTATGAGATTCTGGAAGGACATAAACCTTCGGTTTCACACTTTCGTATTTTTGGTTGTCCATGTGTATTATTACTAATGGACTCCAACGGAAAGTTTGAAGTCAAAGGTGACGAATGTTATTTTGTTGGATATGCTAAAGGCTCTGCTTATAGGGTATACAACAAAGTAACTAAAAAGGTCGTCGAGTCGTGCAACATTGAATGGCTTGAAGAGAATGCTACGGACGCTAGAGTTGGTCCAGATTGGTTATACGATTATTCTGCTCTGTTTAAATCATTTAACATTTTGTCAAGTGATGTTTCAGTTGCAGGTGTGTCTATTCCCAAACAACCATTGTCATTTGAAGATACGGAAGACGAATCACAGATGCAAGACAACGTGAAGCATCATACCATTGATCCACCTGGAATGGTGTTTACGCAACATCCTACACCAACCCCGATGGTCAATCGATCTCCTGAGGGTGCATCAACTAGTGACTCTGCTTTATTTCCTGAACCAATTCCTGAGGATTGTGTTGTCACTTCTCCTGTAGTTCACACTACTACAGCACCTAATGAGGGGGAGTCTAGCAACACCACCACTGAAGAGGAGACTGTACCTGATTTGGCCATACCTACGAGCGTTCAACGCAATCATCCAATCGAGAATGTGATTGGTCCTGTAAATGCAGGAATTTTGACCAGGAGTCAAACAGGAACCATTAACACTTGCTTATATTCTTGTTATCTTTCTCAAATCGAACCTAAAACTATTGATATAGCTTTGCAGGAACCTGGCTGGGTAGATGCTATGCACGAAGAGCTGAACCAGTTTGAAAGACTTGGAGTATGGAAGCTCGTCAAGTTGCCAACAGGAAAACGTAAGCTTGGAACTAGATGGGTATTTCGAAACAAGCAGGATTCTGCAGGAGTCATCGTTCGAAATAAAGCAAGGCTGGTGGTTCAGGGATTTAGACAAATTGAAGGACTGGATTATGATGAAGTATATGCTCCGGTTGCACGACTTGAAGCCATCCGAATCTTTTTGGCTTACGCGTCATACATGGGATTCACTGTTTATCAGATGGATGTCAAAACCGCGTTTCTCTATGGAAAGGTGAAGGAGGAAATTTTTGTCGAGCAGCCACCAGGGTTTGTGCATCCAGATTATCCTGACTATGCTTACAAGCTAGACAAGGCACTGTACGGGTTACACCAGGCTCCTCGAGCTTGGTATGCCACACTAACCGAGCATCTGTTGGCTCATGGGTATACGCGTGGCACCATAGACCAGACTCTGTTCATCAAGAAAGTAGGACGTGATCAAATCTTGGTTCAAATCTATGTTGATGATATCATTTTCGGATCTACAAGTGAGGATCTTTGCAAGGAATTCGAGGGAGTTATGAAAAAGAAGTTTGAAATGAGTGCTCTTGGAGAAATGACACTGTTTTTGGGTCTGCAAGTCAAACAGAGTTCACAAGGAATTCTTATTCATCAAGGGAAGTATGTGGATGATGTGCTGGCAAAATTCAAATTCACGGACGCAAAGCCTGCTGAAACACCTATGGCTGAGAGACCACTATTGACTGAAGATGAAGAAGGAGAGTCTGTCAATCAACGTCAATATAGGTCAATGATCGGGTCATTGATGTATCTCACAGCTAGCCGTCCGGACATTATGTTTGCTGTTTGCAATTGTGCACGTTATCAGGCTAATCCTAAAAATTCTCATCTTATTGCTGTTAAAAGGATCTTTCGGTATCTTAAAGGCCGACCTAGGTTTGGCCTGTGGTATCCGAGAGATTCCAATTTTGACTTGTTTGCTTTTTCTGACAGCAATTTTGGAGGTACTGACAGTGACAGGAAATCTACATCTGCGGGATGCCAATTTTTGGGTGATCGGCTCATTTCTTGGCAATGCAAGAAACAACAAACAGTGGCGATATCTACAGCTGAAGCCGAGTATGTTGCTGCTTCTGCGTCTTGCTCTCAAGTGGTGTGGATGCAACATCAATTGCAGGATTATGGTCTGACTTATCTTAACACTACTATTTACTGTGATAATGATGCTGCAATACAAATTGTTCGAAATCCTGTCTTTCATTCCAAAACCAAGCACATTGATATTAAAGTTCATTTTATCCGAGACTGTTTTGACAGAGGTCTTATTACTCTTGAACAAATCGACACAGATGCAAATGCTGCCGATTTGTTCACTAAACCTGTCAGCAGCTCGAAATTCAGAGTGCTTGTGGATTTTCTGAAAATGATCCGTTTTACTGACTGAGCATGTTTTTGTTTTTCGTAGGTAAATTTGTTCATAAAGTTTTCTATTCTTAGGTAGTTTTTATTTATGCTCAAATTTAGGGGGAGAATTTTTGAAAAATACAAAAACATTGAAAAATTGAAAAAATACAAAAACATTGAAAAGTTGAAAAATACAAAAAGAGGTGTGGCAAGACTGGGAAATGAAATGAATCTTCACTTTATGGTCGAGGGCTGACTCATGTAAGACCAGTATCGAAATAGTTTGACTCTAGTATGATGTGCTGGTAGGCTCTATCCTTAAGACTGGAAACATTGGCTGTTTCTGTTTAGAACTAAAAATTGTACATGACCTCAGGAAAGAAAGTCACTTGGAATTAGCTCATTTCTATTTGAATGTTTGTATGTTATCCCGATACACACAATTTTGGTCTGACTCTGAAATCTTCTCTGAAAAAGTCGTGTATCTCCTCTGCTGCATCCAGATATATGCTGACCTGGAGGTGCTAGGCAACGACAGCTTCTGCTGCATCCAGATACATGCTGACCTAGCTGTACGTTGTCGCGCTATAGATCAATTAAACACCCGAAAGAGGCCCTCTAGTGCCCAAAAGAAACCCTATAAACCTATGTCAAATTGAGAAAAACTCATTTGATCCTGTATATTATATCATCTCTACTTAAGATCTATTCTGTTCTCTTCTCAACCTAGTCCCAGTTAAGATTTCAGAGATCTGGATTGGACTTGTGAAACATGTGGTAGGGAAGCTACTTGCATGATAGAGTGTGCTGTTATAATTTCGGGATTTGATTAGTATTTGTTTTGAGTGTTCATTGTTAAGATATCAAAACATGATAAATTGAGTTACAGGCAGTTATATGGAAAAGGTCTAGGGAGATGAGTTTAAGGGGACAAATATACTGGCAATTGTCTAGATCATTCAGTAGTAGATCAGTGTTGATAAGTGAAGTCAAGCCCAAAACCTTGTGATTTGATCCCTGAGTATATATGCAAATTTCCTTATTTTATTTTGTAAATATTTTTGTTATTTATTTTTGTTTTTAGGTTTTATTTGCAAACATTGCTCAAAAGGTTTAATGGATAATTTTCATTAAAATTAAATTAGTTTTGAAATGGGTTTAAAAAATTGATTGTTAAATCTGTTAAGTCAAAGCCCAAACCGGTAAAAGTTGAGCCCAAGAGTTGTAAGTCCATGATGGCCCAAAATCTGTTTTGTGGTATAAAAGGGAGGTTGCGAGTCGAGACCTCATTTCTCACTCGCAACCAAGTCTGATTCTCTCTCAAGATTCCGGTGATCTGTTGAAGATTCCGATCAATTTCCGGTTACGACTCGCAATCTCCGGTTGCGACTCATTGATCATCAAGGTATAATGACGTCATTATTCAAGTTTTTGCAGGAATTATGAATGATTATTGAATATTCCGATGAAGATTTGAAGATTCCGATGAGTTTTTGAAGATTCCGATGATGTTTCCGATGAAGTTTTGAAGATGTTTGACTCGCAATCAAGAACACTTAGGACTCGAAACCAGTGGTTACGAGTCGCAACCTCAAGATTGCGACTCATGGTTGCGACTCAATGTTTGTCGGTTGCGACTCATGGTTGCGACTCGTAGACAACTGGTTGCGACTCATGGTTGCGACTCGAGACCTTTTGGTTGCGACTCATGGTCTCGAGTGAACAGTAACAGTGTTTGTTTTGGCTTATTTTTATCACTGTTATATTTGAAAGTTGGAAACTTATTTGAGTTGTGTTATGTGCAGAAAAATGGACTTGAAATTTATATCTTCACACAATCAGGTCGGATATTTGGCTCCTCCACCAGAAAAACACAAGCAGATGTACATGTCATTGATGAAAGGTCTAAATACATGCCGGATTGTTCATGCTCTTCGTGAGAATCCAGTTGTTTATGAAGATCTTATTCAAGCTTTTTGGAAGAGTGCTAAAGTAGAAGTCGTTGATGGAAAGGGAGCTATAGTTGCCGAAATTCAAGAAAAGAAAGTAATAGTGACTGAGCAGATGATTAGAGAAGCGTTGAGGTTTAATGATCAGGAAACGGATCCTATAGAACTTCCAGCTGGAACAGTGGAAGCAATTCTGCCTCGTTTAAGCTACGAAGGAAAGTTTCCTCCCTTGGTTAAGAAGTTTGTGCATCCATACTGGCGTCTGTTGCTGCATATGTTTCTTGTGTGTATGACAGAGAATAGAGGGGGAATTGATCAGTTGAATTCTACTCAGTCTGCTGCTGTGATTTGTGTAATTACAAATGAATCGTTCAATTATTCAAGATATATTTTGGAAGCGATGAAAAGGAATGCAATTGGACTTCGAAAGGATAAGTTTCTGATGTATCCTAGATTTTTGCAGATGATTCTGAATGATAAATATCCAGAATTGAAGAGATCTGGTAATACGTTGGAATTAAAGCCTATGGGTCCTTCATGTTTTGGTGCTCTCACTTCAAAGAAAGGAACTGAGAAAAGGTTTGAAGGTTTGATTGAGTTGGAGAAATTTGGTCAGTTTGCCGAGACAGAAGATGTTGGTGAGAATCCAGTGATGGTCCAATCTGTTTCAGTGCATAATATACCTGCAAGTGCCATTGTTGCTGAAGAACATGATATTCGTATGGATGCTGAAGATCAGCCTGAGACAGAGATTTTAACAATAGACTCTGACGATGAAGGTGTTGAGATTATGTGTGATTCTGATGAAGATAAAGAGCTTCCTCCTGAAGCCGAAGTTGATACTGCTGTTTCTGTTGTTTCACCCGTGATTACTGCTGAAAGTTTGGCTTTGTTACTAAAATCTGTAACTGATAAGATGGGAAATCCTCCTTCTGATCTTTCAGTGTCAAGTGAAAAGCCTAGTGAAGACCCAAAGGATTCTGATTCCATGCCATTGAAACGGAAAAGGAGGGATCCTCGGCTCGGAATGTATATTGAGCATAGCAAAGATCAACCCATAGTTACTGATGAAGATGATGAAGGTCTTTATGACTTCGATTTTGAGAAGAATGTCACCGATACCACCACCGCTACTGAAAACATCTTTGATTTTGATGCTGATACTCAAAGAACTGATATGGATGTTACTACTGATGATGTTCAGGTTACTAGTATTGACGTTGATGCCACTGTTGAGACAACGCTACCTAGTGCTACTGAATCTGCAGGTCCTTCTAGATTTGATCTTGATATGCCGAGCAGTTCAAGTGGTAAAAGACCTGAAGAGCCATTTAGAATGCCGTTTGATGATGATTCTAGTGATGAAGATGAGTATATCAGTATGAGAGATATGAAGAAAAGAATGGTTGTACTTGAGCAAGATTCGATCCATAAAGATGCAAAGATTATTCAACTTGAAGATACTATTGTGAAGAAAGATCAACAGATTGAGCAACTTCAAGGAGATATTAGTTTGCTGTTTAATATGGTTTATGATTTGCGTGGGAAGTTAGAGAAGAAGTTTGGACAGGAGTTTTCTGATCCAACTGATGTTGAAAACAGAAGAAAGGCTTTTGAAAAGGATGATGCTGAAAGAAGTGCTGCTATGGAACATTACTTTAGAAGAATTGTTGATCCTGTTGCAGACAAAGAGAAAGCTGAAAGAATCAAGAAGAAAAGACAGTTTGTCATTATGAAGAATCGGAATCTAAATCCAGATGATGATGATGCTCATGCAACTCATCATTTGATGGATGTTGGTGAAACTCTTTATGATAAGGTTGGAAATCGTTCTGGTGTAGTTAGTTGGGGTTATGATCATGATCGCAAGAGATGGTGGATAAAAAGGAAGATTGGACCTGTTGAGTGGTATAAACATCCAGGCCAGTTTCAGTCATTTACTAAAGTGGACTTGACAGACTTGTCTAGAGCACCTTATGTAGATGATAAGCCTGGAGGAGTTGGTTATAGGTTTTTCGAGAGGTTGAAGAGGGAGGTTCTTAAGGGTTTTCCTTCCATGCGTACTGCAGAGTCCACTGTGAAACCCGCTAAAGGCATCAGAGATCCATACACAAACAAGAGATTGAAGATTGTGCGTTGGCCTGTAACTGATAAAGAGAAGACAATTCCGTTGGTGAAAAAGATTCCAAAGGGTGCTCTAAAGACCTTACATTTTTGGTCTTATGATGAGCGCTTAGGGCAGGCAGTGATTGTTTGTGATGATGATGTGTGTTTTCAATTGGTGGATCAGATTGATTTACTGAATGTTGCTCATGAAGATTTGGAAGTGTTAGCTCGTCATCAGATTAGAGCTACAGAGAAATATGAAGAAATTGCCAAAGCTTGGACTAAAGCTGTTGCAGCATCTATTCATATTCATAAAAGGGGTTTCGGTGGTATTAAGGATCGGGTGCAAGATGATAGTGAAGGTTAAAGTGTCAAGAACCTGCATGCATAAACCTAGGGGGAGATTGTTGGAACCTGAAGGTTTATTCATGTAGGTTAGCATAGTTTGAGGGTTGATTATGTTTATGTTTAGTTAATATGTTTGGGCCGATTATGTTAAGTGTTGGGTTAGTAGTCTTGTGTCGCATGGGCTTAGATTTCGGCCCAGTTAGTTTTGTATTTAAACAACATTTACCTCATTGTTTGAGGTTGTTGTTGACAAGGTGATAGGTGGCGACACAAGGAGAAGAACCGAGTTCTAGTTCGAGTCTTGTATCAGTCTTTGCTAGCCATTGAATGCAAGATATCGGTTTGTGTTTTGTTTATTGGTTTTCATCTTAGATATTATACATATTCTTGAATCACCTATTGATTGGATTCCGCACAATCAATAGGCTATTTGATATCATAGAGAGATCCTCACGGGTTTTACAAAAACCCCACATACCGGCAGTAATTGAAGATTACAAAGACTTAATCCCTATAATTATAACTTTGAAAACAAGTAGAGTTTGAAGAAAACAATTTGATAAAAAGAGAATGACTCACATTGCAAGTTTAGACGGGCAGCGTTTAGCCTACTGATTTTAGCCTGGTTAACCTAATTCAAATAGCAATGCACACGAAAACTAGGTCAGTAACTTAATACAACTTTTACGACAACTCACGAGATCAAAACCTTCACGACGAATGACAAATTATAGCCCAAATACGGGCAGCACTTAAACATCCATCGGATTGGTTTTTATCGATCGGACATTGAATCGTAGCAGTGATCGAGTTATTACCCTGTTATCACGGCAGAATTTCGTGCTTGTGTGTGTTTTTGGAGTAAACTGATGATATCTCAATGTACAAAACGAATTTTTACGTCGAACCAACGCCAAAATGCAAGTGCCAAACCCCTGATACTTATACTGAAAAATGGTCCCTGTCGCGTGTCACGAGAGGCTCTCGCGTGGCGCGACGGGTCACTTCTAGGATAGGGTAGCCTTGTGTATTTCTAGCCTAGGTGAGTCAGCCGTTCGACGAAATTCGCATTCGACAACAAACAGTGAGGATAATACCAATTAGGGAATACCCCCCCCCTAAGTTTTAGGGGGCCCTGATCCTAGTTCCGATTGTTCTGAAAATTTTAGGGGTCATGCAATATTATTTGGGGGTCTCAATTAGGGTTTCCTATTGGACAAAATAAAATAAGAAATAGTAATTTTAAATGAGAGTTGTTACATCCTCCCCACCTTATTAAAATCTCGTCCTCGAGATTTACTGGAACAAGTAGGGATACTTTCGCTTCATCTCTGATTCCAGCTCCCAAGTGTACTCAGGTCCTCTCTTTGAATCCCACTTGACTTTGACCAGCACTAGTCCTTTGTGTTTGAGAAACTTGACCTTTCTGTCTTCTATCCATAGTGGCTTCTCAACAAATTTTAACTTTTCATTTACCTCTACATCTTGAAGAGGTACTACCAGGGATTCGTCAGATAGACATTTCTTGAGGTTGGATACATGAAATACGTCATGTACCCCGGCTAGCTCTTCTGGTAGTTGTAAATGATAGGCAACTGGTCCTATTTGCTGGATTACTGGGAACGGTCCTACGTACCTTGGACTTAGCTTTCCCTTCTGTCTGAACCGAACTACTCCTTTCCAAGGAGAAACTTTCAAGAGTACCTTATCTCCGACTTGAAATTCCAGTGGCTTGCGTCGATTGTCTGCATAACTCTTATGGCGATCTCGAGCCGTTTTCAATCTTTCCATGATTTGAGTTATCTTGTCGGTGGTTTCTTGTGCGATTTCGGGACCTGATAATTGGCTTTCTCCTATTTCTACCCAACAAACTGGAGTTCTGCACTTTCGTCCATACAGGGCTTCGAATGGGGCAGCTTCAATGCTTGCATGATGACTATTATTATAGGAGAATTCAATTAAGGGTATGTGGTCATCCCAGTTTCCACCAAAATCTATCACACATGCCCTGAGCATGTCTTCCAGGGTTTGGATCGTCCTTTCACTTTGTCCGTCTGTTTGGGGATGGTAGGTTATACTTAAATTTAATCGCGTCCCCATGGCTTCTTGGAAACTTGTCCAGAAATGTGAAGTGAAACGACTATCTCTATCCGATACAATAGAGAGCGAAACTCCATGTAAGGATACTACTTCATCTACATACAACTTGGCTAATCTTTCCATGCTAAAGGTTTCTTTCATGGGTAGGAAATGAGCTAATTTGGTTAATCGATCCACAATTACCCAAATTGCGTCGTTACCTTTTCGGGTTTTGGGTAACTTAGTCACGAAATCCATGGTTATTAGTTCCCACTTCCAAACAGGCATTTCTAATTGTTGTAGTAGACCTGAGGGTTTCTGGTGTTCTGCCTTAACTTGCAATCAAGTTAGACACTTAGATACATATCTAGCTATGTCTTTTTTCATTCCTATCCACCAGAAATTATTTCTTAAATCTTGATCATCTTATTATTGCCAGGATGCATGGTATACCTAGATTTATGGGCTTCCTCTAAAATCTTATTTCTTAATTCTCCTTGCTTAGGTACCCAAATCCTTCTTTTGTGGAATTTCCAAATTCCATCAGCTCCTTGCTCTAATTCCTTTATTCTTCCTTTCATTCCTTCAGCATCATCCTTGATTGTTGTGGCTTGAACATTTTTCAGTTGTTCCATTAAATCTAACTGTAGATTTAATCTAAGGTCACGAACTCGCTTTTGTTTTTCATGATACTTACGACTTAGAGCATCTGCGACTACATTTGCCTTTCCTTCGTGATATTGAATATCACAATCGTAGTCACTTAGAATTTCCATCCATCTTCTTTGCCTCATGTTCAATTCTTTTTGCCCAAATATGTACCTTAAGCTTTTATGATCTGTATAAACGGTAAACTTACTTCCATACAGATAGTGTCTCCAAATTTTAAGGGCAAAAATTATTGATCCTAATTCTAAGTCATGAGTTGTATAATTTTCTTCGTGCTTTTTCAATTGCCTTGAGGCATACGCAATTAACTTTTTGCGTTGCATCAGCACACATCCTAATCCTAGTTTAGAAGCATCACAATAAACTTCAAAATCTTCTGTCCCTTCTGGTAAGGCAAGAATTGGGGTGTTGGTTAACCTTTGTTTTAAAATCCTAAAAGCCTCTTCTTGCTTAGGTCCCCATTCAAACTTAACTGTTTTATAGGTTAGCTTAGTTAATGGCACAGCTATCTTAGAGAAATCCTTAATAAAATGCCTATAGTACCCAGCTAATCCTAGAAAACTTCTAACTTCCGTAACTGATTGTGGGACCTTCCATTTGGTGATTGCTTCTATCTTGGAGGGATCTACGTGAATACCTTCGTGATTCACCATGTGTCCTAAAAATTGCACCTCCTGTAGCCAAAATTCACACTTCGAGAATTTGGCGTAAAGCTTTTCCTTTCTTAACAAAGTTAAGAGTGCATGTAAATGCTCACAATGCTCGTCCTGACTTTTGGAATAAATAAGTATATCATCGATAAAGACAATTACAAATTTATCCAAATACGGTTTACAGATTCTATTCATCATGTCCATGAATGCTGCCGAAGCATTTGTTAACCCAAATGGCATAACTGTAAACTCATAGCGACCATACCTAGTTCTGAAAGCGGTTTTAGGTATGTCTTCTTCTTGTACCTTCAACTGATGATATCCGGAGCGTAAGTCTATCTTAGAAAAATATCTAGCTCCCTGAAGTTGATCGAAAAGATCATCAATCCTAGGTAATGGGTATCGATTCTTAATTGTAACCTTATTCAGTTCCCTATAATCGATACACATTCGCATCGAACCTTCATTTTTCTTTACGAACAACACTGGTGCTCCCCAAGGGGATGAACTAGGTTGTATGAATCCTTTGCTAAGCAATTCATCTAACTGCTTTTTCAATTCAAGCATTTCGGTGGGTGCTAACCGATAAGGTGCCTTGGCTATTGGTGTAGTTCCTGGAATTAGATGAATTCTAAATTCTACTTCCCTATCTGGTGGTAATCCACCATTCTTCTAACTCTCCTGGTAGAGGTCGGGGGTGGATAATCGGATCTGGGATAACAGGTTCCAAATTAACTGGAAGCTGTGCTTCCGCTGGGTAATTGAAGAGGTTTTAATCGGCAGGTCCGATGAGGTCACTAAGTGCCAGTTTACGATCCAGCTCCTCCCATGATGGCATTTCCTGGGTTTGCCCTGAACTTTCCCCGATCTCCTTTCCTTTGCCTTTATCATTTGGATCCTCAGTCTTTATAACTTTCCGTGTTGCTGGTTTCTTCCTACGCACACGCCTCCAGCCCACGAATCTTCTTCTCTTTTTCGGTTTGGGTTTCTCCTGGGGTTGGGCTTGGAATTCCATAGGTTCATCAATGTCGGCCCAATAACCGGAAAAGCCCTCGGAAACTTCCATGTCAGCAGAATGGATAGTGATATTCTAAAGAGCTTCAGACAACTCATTCATGCTGTTAGCATATATGAAGAAACACATAAAAATTCTAAGTTAAAATTTTGTAAACCCATTTTCACATAATCACAAAATGGCAATCAGAAAAATTAAGTATTTCTAAATACTTAATTGGCTTAAATCAGTGGCTCTGATACCACCTTTTTCTGTCAGGGCCCCCGTCTCGGTTTTACCCGTTTCAGGAGCCGCGGGACAGAAACCCTGTGGTAATTAATATGTTGGCAGCGGAAGTTTAACAGGATCTTTTAAAACTTGAAAATGCCCAATTTATTTTATTTCACACATTTGGGACAAACCCCATAATTTACAATAAAGGTGATTTCTCAAGGAAATCCCTTATTTTACAAAAAAAACATGTTTATTTATTTTATTGAGCCACTTCTTCAAGCTTGGAGTGCTACACAGCACTTTTCTCTGGATCACAGCAGATCACCTGAAACATGTTTTAAAAAGGTTTTATCAGCAGTGAAATACTGGCGAGTCACTCAAGTTGCACAAAACGACACATTGTTAAAATATACAGTATTAAGGGTGATTACATTGTTTCTATCTACCAATTACCCCAAATCGGAATTTGTCACTCGACAGTATCTGTGACTATGGTCAGATCACCCATTGGCTAACCCGTTGTCCAATGGTGACGGGTATCAAGTAATGTATACAAAACCCCACATACCGACAGTAATTGAAGATTACAAAGACTTAATCCCTATAATTATAACTTTGAAAACAAGTAGAGTTTGAAGAAAACAATTTGATAAAAAGAGAATGACTCACATTGCAAGTTTAGACGGGCAGCGTTTAGCCTACTGATTTTAGCCTGGTTAAGCTAGTTTAAATAGCAATGCACACGAAAACTAGGTCAGTAACTTAATACAACTTTTACGACAACTCACGAGATCAAAACCTTCACGACGAATGACAAAGTATAGCCCAAATACGGGCAACACTTAAACATCCATCGGATTGGTTTTTATCGATCGGACATTGAATCGTAGCAGTGATCGAGTTATTACCCTGTTATAGCGGCAGAATTTCATGCTTGTGTGTGTTTTTGGAGTAAACTGATGATATCTCAACGTACAAAACGAATTTTTACGTCGAACCAACGCCAAAATGCAAGTGCCAAACCCCTGATACTTATACTGAAAAATGGTCCCTGTCGCGTGTCACGAGAGGCTCTCGCGTGGCGCGACGGGTCACTTCTAGGATAGGGTAGCCTTGTGTATTTCTTGCCTAGGTGAGTCAGCCGTTCGATGAAATTCGCATTCGACAACAAACAGTGAGGATAATACCAATTAAGGAATACCCCCCTGAGTTTTAGGGGGCCCTGATCCTAGTTCCGATTGTTCTAAAAATTTTAGGGGTCATGCAATATTATTTGGGGGTCTCAATTAGGGTTTCCTATTGGACAAAATAAAATAAGAAATAGTAATTTTAAATGAGAGTTGTTACAACCTGAATGGTTTAGAAGGGAAAGAGAAAAACTTCCTGATTTTTATCAGGTAGTAACTGTTGAGAAGACATAAGCTACTGATAAAATCATTAGCTGGATGCATAACAATCTTAAGGGGATGTTCGTGGTCAAACGAAGAGGTGGTGTGATTCAGTACTTCAGAACAGGGTATGATCTGTTTTCTCTTCTCAGGTGGGATATACGGGAACTTGGCCGACTGGATATGCTAAATCCAGATGATAGAAGCGTTGGGGGGGGGACTTTGAGCGTATAATTGCAAAGGAATGCAACAAAGGTTTTCCAAATTTCAAGCCACAGCGTCCTAGAAGAAGAGTCTCCAAGACAACAAAAGATCCTACTACTGGCAAAGGCAAAGTGACGTGGGTTATCAACCCTGCAAAAGTTGTCACTAGAATTAAGCTCCCAGAGGAAGTCCCGGTTTGTCTGAACAACTTCAAGAAGTGGTTCTATGATAGCCATACGGGTGAAGCGGTGATCCGATTGAACGAAAATGAAGATATTAGAATATTGAATCCAATGGATGTCTTCATGTTCGGACTCTCTGATTTAACGGTGCTGAATGCAAATCGTATAAATGTTGGAGCTGGAAATGCCAATCTAGAAGAGGCCATGCTGTTTAAGAGGGCAGTGGAAAGAGCCTGGAATAGAAAACGAGAGATGCTCGACATCGTTGACAAGATCGAGAAAAGAAAGGATGCAGATGCAAAGAAAAAGGAAGAAAGGAAGAAGAAAAAAACATGAGAAAAAGAAAGCAAAGCCCTCCTCAACGACAAAAGAATCCACCACAACTCCTCAAGCAACATCCCCACCTCCGGCCTCATCCACATATGAGGCCACTATGGAGGATCCACCATCAACAAGTGAAGCTGTTTTAACCGAAGAAACTCCTGCAACAACAACTGAAGTTCAAGCAACAACCCAAGCAACAGTGAGTACAGAAGTCCCTCCAGAGCCAGAAAAGAATGCTACAGACAATCCAGAAGCAACGACTAAAGAAGGAAAAACAAGTATGCAACGATCTAGGGGGTATTATCGGAGCTTTTGAGATCGTTGATACTTGCACTGGATTAGTTTTGTTATAGTTTGTAGCTTATTTGAAGTCTAGGGACTTGTTTTGTAATTATATAATAGTGGCAAATCCGACCTAGTGTAGTTAAGATGCCATCATAATTATAATTATGCTGGCAAGTCAGATTCTATATATAGCCTTGTATTGTTGCCCTAGCCAAGCTTTTGGCCACACATGGTGAATATTAGTGTTGTTTACATTTCAATCTCTACTCATTGTGCTTAATCAGATTTCCAAGGTGCTTTATTGTTTATCTTCTTGTTTGGATTCAATACAACACTTGTTGTATTCATCATACCACTAGCTTCATCTTCATTCTTGATTCTTCTTAACGTTTTCATAGTACAAACACCTAATCAATAGGTGTTTTGGACTAAAACAATCAACCACTGTGATCCGGATTGATATTGGGATCTACAAAGGGCCAAACCAACCACCCAAGAATGCAATCGTCTAGCGAAAACACTTGACAACCTCCTGGAAGAAGCTTTTCCTGCCACCAGACCTTTCTCCATCAATTAGGAATCTGATGCCGTCACTAAACACATTCCATAAATTGTAGCCATTTTTTGAGAGTTTATTTGTTGGTGTCTAATCCGCATATATATCACAATTGCTCTTGATTTTCTTGACTGTATATCTCTTAAATATCAGCATATACCCGTATGATTTAGTTTATGAAGATTTTTCAATGCCGAGAACCTCGATCAAAGAGTAAAAAAAACGTAAGGTTCACAATGGTGTAAAACTAAAATGAGATATACCGGGCTAGGATTCGAGTTACAGGAACAAGGGCCAAACCAACCACCCACACTTGACAACCTCCTTGAAGCAGCTTTTCTTGCCACCAGACCTTTCTCCATCAATTAGAAATCTGATGCCGTCACTAAACACATTCCTTAAATTATAGCCACTTTTTTAGTGTTTATTTTTTGGTGTCTAATCCGCATATATATCACCATTGCTCTTGATTTTCTTGACTGTATATCTCTTAAATGTCAACATATACACGTGTGATGTAGTTTACGAAGATTTTTCAATGCCGAGAACCTCGATCAGAGAGTAAAAAATGTGTAAGGTTCACAATGGTGTAAAACTAAAATGTGATATACCGGGCTAGGATTCGAGTTACAGGAACAAGGGCCAAACCAACCACCCAAGAATGGAATCATCGAGCAAAAACACTTGATAACCTCCTGGAAGCAGCTTTTCTTGAAACCAGACCTTTCTCCATCAATTAGGAATCTGATGCTGTCACTAAACACATTCCTTAAATTGTAGCCATTTTTTAGTGTTTATTTTTTGGTGTCTAATCCGCATATAGATCACCATTGCTCTTGATTTTCGTGACTGTATATCTCTTAAATGTCAACATATACACGTGCGATTTTGTTTACGAAGATTTTTCAATGCCGAGAACCTCGACCAGAGAGTAAAAAAGGCGTAAGGTTAACAATGGTGTAAAAACTAAAATGGGATATACCGGGCTAGGATTCGAGTTACAGGAACAAGGGCCAAACCAACCATCCAAGAATGGAATCGTCGAGCGAAAACACTTGACAACCTCCTGGAAATAGCTTTTCTTGCCACCAGACCTTTCTCCATCAATTAGGAATCCGATGTCGTCACTAAACACGTTCCTTAAATTGTAGCCATTTTTTGAGTGTTTGTTTTTTGGTGTCTAATCCACATATATATCACCATTGCTCTTGATTTTCCTGACTGTATATCTCATAAATGTCAACATATACACGTGTGATTTAGTTTACGAAGATTTTTGAATGCCGAGAACCTCGATCAGAGAGTAAAAAAGGCGTGAGGTTCACAATGGTGTAAAACTAAAATGGGATATACCGGGCTAGGATTCAAGTTACAAAAACAAGGGCCAAACCAACCACCCAAGAATAGAATCGTCAAGCGAAAACACTAGACAAGCTCCTGGAAGCAGCTTTTTTTTGCCACCAGAACTTTCTCCATAAATTAGGAATCTGATACCGTTACTAAACACATTCCTTAAATTGTAGTCATTTTTTGAGTGTTTATTTTTTTGTGTCTAATTCGCATATATATCACCATTGCACTTGATTTTCTTGATTATATATCTCTTAAATGTCAAAATATACACGTTTGATTTAGTTTACGAAGATTTTTCAATTCCGATAACCTCGATCAGAGAGTTAAAAGGGCGTGAGGTTCACAATGGAGTAAAACTAAAATGGGATATACCGGGCTTGGATTCGAGTTACAGGAACAAAGGCCAAACCAACCACCCAAGAATGGAATCGTCTAGCGAAAACACTTGACAACCTCCAGGAAGCAGCTTTTCTTGTCACCAGACTTTTCTACATCAATTAGGAATCTGCTGTCGTCACTAAACACATTCCTTAAATTGTAGCCATTTTTTGAGTG
Organism: Helianthus tuberosus; assembly: GCA_030545235.1. Lineage (NCBI taxonomy): Eukaryota > Viridiplantae > Streptophyta > Magnoliopsida > Asterales > Asteraceae > Helianthus > Helianthus tuberosus. The sequence goes on from CM060452.1 coordinate 1,554,925, forward strand.
TTTAATTTTCGGTGTCTAATCTGCATATATATATCACCGTTGCTCTTGATTTTCTTGACTGCATATCTCTTAATTGTCAACATATACACGTGTGATTTTGTTTACGAAGATTTTTCAATGGCGAGAACCTCGATCAGAGAGTAAAAAAGGCGTGAGTTTCACAATGGTGTAAAAATTAGTTGGGATATACCGGGCTAGGATTCGAGTTACATAGAAAAAGGGCCAAACCAACCACCCAAGAATGGAACCGTCAAGCGAAAACACTTGACAACCTCCTGGAAGCAGCTTTTCTTGCCACCAGACCTTTCTCCATCAATTAGAAATCTGATGCCGTCACTAAACACATTCCTTAAATTGTAGCCATTTTTTGAGTGTTTATTTTTTGGTGTCTAATCCGCATATATATCACCATTGCTCTAGATTTTCATGACTGTATATCTCTTAAATGTCAATATATGCACGTGTGATTTAGTTTACGAAGATTTTTTAATGCCGAGAACCTCGATCGGAGAGAAAAAAGGCGTGAGGTTTACAATGGTGTAAAACCAAAATAGGATATAACGGGCTAGTATTCAAGTTACAGGAACAAGGGCCAAACCAACCACCCAAGAATGGAATCATCGAGCGAAAACACTTGACAACCTCCTGAAAGCAGCTTTTCTTGCCACCAGACCTTTTTCCATCTTTTAGGAATCTGATACCGTCACTAAACACATTCCTTAAATTGTAGCCATTTTTTGAGTGTTTATTTTTTTGTGTCTAATCCGCATATATATCACCATTGCTCTTGATTTTCATGACTGTATATCTCTTAAATGTCTACATATGCATGTGTGATTTAGTTTACGAAGATTTTTCAATGCCGAGAACCTCGATCGGAGAGAAAAAAGGCGTGAGGTTTACAATGGTGTAAAACCAAAATAGGATATAATGGGCTAGTATTCAAGTTACAGGAACAAGGGCCAAACCAACCACCCAAGAATGGAATCATCGAGCGAAAACACTTGACAACCTTCTGAAAGCAGTTTTTCTTGCGACCAGACCTTTCTCCATCAATTAGAAATCTGATGCCGTCACTAAACACATTCCTTAAATTGTAGCCATTTTTTGAGTGTTTATTTTTTGGTGTCTAATCCGCATATATATCACCATTGCTCTTGATTTTCATGACTGTATATCTCTTAAATGTCAACATATGCACGTGTGATTTAGTTTACGAAGATTTTTCAATGCCGAGAACCTCGATCAGAGAGAAAAAAGGCGTGAGGTTTACAATGGTGTAAAACCAAAATAGGATATAACGGGCTAGTATTCAAGTTACAGGAACAAGGGCCAAACCAACCACCCAAGAATGGAATCATCGAGCGAAAACACTTGACAACCTTCTGAAAGCAGCTTTTCTTGCCACCAGACCTTTCTCCATCTATTAGGAATCTGATACCGTCACTAAACACATTCCTTAAATTGTAGCCGTTTTTTGAATGTTTATTTTTTGGTGTCTAATCCTCATATATATCACCATTGCTCTTGATTTTCTTGACTGTATATCTATTAAATGTCAACATATACACATGTGATTTAGTTTACGAAGATTTTTTAATGCCGAGAACCTCGATCAGAGTGTAAAACGATGTGAGGTTCAAAATGGTGTAAAAATTAATTGGGATATACTGGGCTAGGATTCAAGTTACAGGAACAAGGGCCAAACCAACAACCCAAGAATGGAATCGTCGTGCGAAAACACTTGACAACCTCCTGGAAGCAGCTTTTCTTGCCACCAGACCTTTCTCCATCAATTCGGATTCTGATGCCGTCACTAAACACATTCCTTAAATTGTAGCCATTTTTTGAGTGTTTATTTTTTGGTGTCTAATCCGCATATATATCACCATTGCACTTGATTTTCTTGACTGTATATCTCTTAAATGTCAACATATACACGTGTGATTTAGTTTACGAAGATTTTTCAATGCCGAGAACCTCGATCAGACAGTAAAAAAGGCGTAAGGTTCACAATGGTGTAAAACTAAAATGGGATATACCGGGCTTGGATTCGAGTTACAGGAACAACGGCCAAACCAACCACCCAAGAATGGAATCGTCGAGCGAAAACACTTGACAACCTCCTGGAAGCAGCTTTTCTTGCCACCAGGCCTTTCTCCATCAATTAGGAATCTGATGCCGTCACTAAACACATTCCTTAAATTGTAGCCATTTTTTGATTGTTTATTTTTTTGTTTCTAATCTGCATATAGATTACCGTTGCTCTTGATTTTCTTGACTGTATATCTCTTAAATGTCAACATATACACGTGTGATTTAGTTTACAAAAATTTTTCAATGCCGAGAACCTCGATCAGAGAGTAAAAAAGGCGTACGGTTCACAATGGTGTAAAACTAAAATGGGATATACCGGGCTAGGATTCGAGTTACAGGAACAAGGGCCAAACCTACCACCCAAGAATGGAATCGTCGAGCGAAAACACTTGACAACCTCCTAGAAGCAACTTTTCTTGCCACCAGGCCTTTCTCCATCAATTAGGAATCTGATTTCGTCACTTAACACATTCCTTATATTGTAACCATTTTTACAGTGTTTATTTTTTTGTGTCTAATCCGCATATATATCACCGTTGCCCTTGATTTTCTTCACTGTATATCTCTTAAATGTCAACATATACACGTGTGATTTAGTTTACGAAGATTTTTCAATGCCGAGAACCTCGATCAGAGAGTAAAAAAGGCTTAAGGTTCACAATGGTGTAAAACTAAAATGGGATATACCGTGCTAGGATTCGAGTTACAGGAACAAGGGCCAAACCAACCACCCTAGAATGGAATCGTCGAGCGAAAACACTTGACAACCTCCTGGAAGCAGCTTTTCTTGCCACCAGACCTTTCTCATAAGGAATTCGAACAACTGCTTCAAATACAGTATCGGGAAGTACCGCTTGCGGAACCTCAATATCCACTGGTTTATTAGCTAAATGGCAATTGGCGCGTACAATACGCCTATGAAACCTTTTGACTAAAATGACAAAATGACCTAAACCAATGACATTTAAACCCAATTGTATTTTAGGAAATTTACTTTTTGTTGGTTTTTTAAGTGAAATGTGTAAATAGATTTAAGAAAATATATATTAACAAAATGTTGACGATTACAACCTTTCATACAACCGAAACCCTTGGATCTAGACGTAAAGACATTCATTAATTCAATATATATAAATTTTATGAGATATAAAACACATTCATTAATTCAATATATAATTTTATGACTTTTACTTAATGAGTCTTGCTATTGTTTTCATCGTCTTATTATTACTTGGAAAAGATGACGATATAAGGTCCACATGTCGTCGAATTGTGCGTAAAATGATTAACAAAAACTTAATGTGACATTTTACTTTGTTTTTCGGGTGATATTTGCTAGAACTTTTGTATTGGGCCTCTTAAAACCTTAGGATGGCCTTGAAAGTAACTGTCATATATCTGCAAACATGATTATAAGTTTACAAACCTTGGTATTCCATAAAAAAACTCCAAACACACCATCGAACAACTATAAATATAAAACACAATATGATAATCAACATAAAACACATAATATTAGTCATTGGAAAGTTGAGAAAATTGCATTTTTCGTCCTTTACATTTCAACGAAACTACAAGCGTGTCCTTTAAGTTTAAAAAGTACATTGATTGTCTTTACGTTTGCACATGATTATAGTCGATGTCCTTTTGACCCAACCTAGTTAAGTTTTCATGTTAAATGCAGCCACTCACCAAAAGTACAGGGACCAATGTGTAATATTTTCAAAAACTTCTATCTATCGTGCACAACCACACCACCACCCACAGACGTAACTTTTAAGGGACCCGGGGAAGGGGGCTCGAATATTTCGGTTAAAAGTGTAATATTTTCGAATTTTCGTCCGATAAATTAAAAATTAAAAATTAAACAGGTCCGTCTCCGCTAATTATTTTGCCTAAAATTCCCTTGCCCCTACCAAGTTTATTGTCCAAAATATTTATACATATTTACATATTTAGTTAAAAAAAATGTGAAGAACGGGCTATTAGTAAGTTTTTATAATTGTTTATAAACTTTGAGTAAATTTTGTTACTGCTTTATATATAAATCAATGTTGATGGTTCTTTTTTATCTTAAAGGTCTTAAAGATACTTACCATTTATCTTAAGGGTCGTCGGGTTGAGTTGTAATTTTTCGTTTGGGTATTTACCATTTATCTCGCATCATTATAAATATTTTGGTTTTTATGTTTGTTAAACAATATTTAACTTTTTTAGTTTAATGTGTAAGAACACGTCATTTGAATGAATGAAAATTATGTAGTTTTATTTAGAGTTATTTTTGTTTAACACGACCCGAATCGAATATACGACCCGGACATACAACCTGAAACATAGCGATAGGAACAAAATTTGTTCCTGTCCCCCCCCCCCCCCGGAAACTTTTGGTCAAGCCCCGCCACTGCCTCCACCCCCACCCCACATCCGCCGCTACCATCACCCACCCTACCGCACCTCCACCACCATCCACCGCACCTCCACCACCGATATATATATATATATATATATATATATATATATATATATATATATCGCTTCACAACCACAAACACCCACCACCCTCAACCGCCCCCCACCCCATAATCTAAAACCACTATCTGTCCTTCGTAGAAAATAATCATCTGGGCGGTTTTAAGTTTCTTAACTGGCTTACTGGATGAGCTACCTTTGCTTGTAGGATTTTTGACTCCACATGAAGATTCTAAGATAACATATTCAGGGTTGATTTCTCACAAGAATCGTCATCTATGCTGTTTAACAGATATATAGTCCTAGTTTTTGTCTCTAACACGCCTTAATCGAGTTCACACATCAGTTTATAATTCACTAATTAATCAGATCTAATTGAATCACAAAATTGTACTTGTAGCATCAAACTTTGCATTGATGCCGAAATTGAGATCTCGGATGTTGCTATTTTCTTTGAGAAACAGGCCCAACCGATTGCAAGTTTGAAGAAACTTGGAATTTTTCCGACGGTGGTTTTCTGGTGGGCGGCGACATACCTACCTAATTAAAATATCTCATTGGTGGTGGAAGGAAATTTGATGGATAAGGGTGAAAAGAAACAGAGGGTTTGTCGCGGTGGAGGTGGGGTGGGGGCGGTTGAGGGTGGTGGGGTGTTTGTGGTGATGGTGATGGTTCTTGTGCAACGATGAAGACGGTGGTGGAGGTGCGGTGGGGAGGTTGTGGTGGTGATAGTGATAGTGATAGTGGTGGAGGTGGTGGGGTGGTGGAGGTGTGGTTGTGGTTGTGGTTGTGCAGGAGAGAGAGAGAAAACTTTTTGAAAATATTGCATATTGGTTCCTATACTTTCGGTGAGTGACATATGACTGCATTTAACAAGATAACTTAACTAGGTTAGGTAAAAAAGACACCGACTGTAATCATGAGCAAACGTAACGGACAACCAATGTACTTTTTAAACTTTAAGGACACCGCCTATAGTTTCGTTGAAACGTAAAGGACAAAAGTGCAATTTTCTCTTGGAAAATTAAAACCTTATCATCCAAAACACAAAATAAAACTCACAGATATTTTGTTTTAGTTTTGGGTGTGTTTTATGATTTTTTTACACTTTTAAGAATTTTAGACTTTATAGCTAACTCCCAGTCTCTATGTTGTATTATATAAATAGGCGTTCTGGATTCGACAGAAAGACAGAGAGAGTAGTTCCCTAATGTGATTAAAAACCATTCAGTTTGAGAATCGATTCAATTGCCAAGGAGTTATTGAGGGCATGTTTGGCTAAGCTTATTTAAGTGAAAATGGACTTTTTGTAAAAATGACTTATTGACTTATGACTTTTTGAAAAGGAGTTTTTAAAAAAAGTGTTTGGATTAGCTTATGGGGTGAGAAAAGCCAATAAGTCAATAAGTTGTTTTTTAAAAAGTGTTTGGCTTAGGTTATTGATGTAAAATGACTAAAAGGACAAACAAATATAATATAAGGAGTGTTAAATCAGGGGTAATCTGGTAATTCGGTGTTTGAAAAGTTATAAGTTAATAAAAAAAATCACATGTTAACTTCTTAAAAACTCGTTTTTTTTCCTTTCAAAAAGTCATTTTGAAAATGACTTTTAGTTTTGTCAAACAATAAAACTCCTTTTTAGCTTTTTGATTAAGTCAATAGGTCAATAATAAGTTGGTTAGAAAAGCTTAGCCGAACATGCCCTGAGACAAGGGTAAAGTTGGGATTTATGATAAAATTGTACAAATAAATTTACCATTATACCCTTGAAATGTCTTAAAATGTTGAGCCCTTTCTCATTCCACCCCTCTAAAATGTGTTGCATTTCTTTGTACTTATTGTTTCAAAACTTGTACGTGTTGTAAAATTACATCCCTGTCAATCACATCTTATCTTACTATTATAATAAATCAAAAGGCTTTTGGCTGAGGTGTCAACACCACAAGCCTTCCCTTTGTTCTCTTTCCTACATGGCATTACCAGCCTTCTCCAAATCCACGTGTCATTTTCCTGCGTTTTTTTTTTAAAGCTGATTAACAAAGTCAAACATGTGTCAGGCTTGCCAACAAAAGTCTGAATTTTGACCTGCTGCTCTGTAACTCCTCATCACGTGAGTCTGCAAATAAAACCAAATCTCATTTCAAATTTCAAATTCATCTTTTCTCTTTCTTCATTCTCCTTCTTCCTGGATCTCTGCTCTTTTCCCAATTCACGTTCGTAATCTCTTACCCCATCTGATTTTTTTCCGATCCATCACTAAAACCCTTTCTCTCTCTAAAATTTTGTTCTGATCTCATCTGTTTCTATCTTCAGTGTCGATTATTGGATTATTGTTGGTGGTAGTGATGGTGGTTTATGGTCTCTGGTCCTCAGTGTTAGCAACGACGGCTAGGGTTTTCAAGCGAGATGTCAACGACGTTTGTTCCAGTTAGGGTTCCGACGATCGACAACTTGTGGGGTGCTCAGATGACAGAGATGGTGGTTTGAGCTATAGCCGTGATTCCTATCAGCTAGGGTTTCCGGCGAAGAAGGTAAGGACCAACATCTCACTCTTCTGATTCCTATTTCATTTCATCGATGTTATTTGTATATATTGTTTGTTTCATATTATTCGATCGATCGCCGTAGTATTTGTGCATCTGAAACCCTAACTTAGGTTTTGACTTTGTTGTGATTCAGGAAACTCAGCGATTACTCAGCGAACCAGGTGAAGTTTTTGTTTTTGTAATTTTTTTGTGTGTATGTTTATTTAATTTTGTGTGTTTTGGAATTTTGGTGACTGAATTTGCATGTGGATCTAGATCAGTGTGAGTCTGTGTTGTTATTTGGAAGTGTGTTTTTGTTTATTGTTTTTGATTTTGGTTGGTGTAGCTCCGGGGATAAGCGCATCGCCGTCCGAAGATAATATGCGTTATTTTAATGTTATGATCCTTGGTCCAACGCAGTCTCCTTATGAAGGTGATCTAACTTTAATTGCATTTCCAGTTTTAGTTTATTTATTGTTTGTATGTTGCTTAATATGTTTGAAATGATATTTGGAGAAGAATGATATCCTTGTATGAAATTATGTTTAGAATGAATATCATTAAGTTAGTTAAAGGATGATTTATTAAACAATATAATGTGGTGATTCAACCTAAACTTGATCGTTGAATGGAGAAAAAGAAGCTACAATCGATTGTTTAATGACAAATGACTGTTTAATAACTGTTTATATGACAGAATATTACGATTTTAACCTTTTGTACATGAAATGGCATTTACAGGGAGCTCATCACCCTCTTCAAGTGCTCATGGCTGATAAGTGGACAAAGCCGTAGGAATATGCAACCTACCCTGCTTCAGCCTACCCCAGACATCCTTTGATTTTGGCTGGAAAATCATTGGGTTCAAGGTAACGGCTAAATAGTTGCAGTTCGTAATGATCACGTACAAAAACTGTCACTAAAAAGACGCTTTTAATTTTGGCAGAATCAGTTGTATGGTAGCTACAGAGAATGATATCGATGTCTCGGCTGTGGTTTGCTTGGGATACCCACTAAAGGTTTGTTTGCTTGCGATACCCACTAAAGGTTTGTTTGCTAACACGATCCTGTATTTGTTTGCTTGGATTTTGTTTCTTCTATATGTTCGTTTTTAGTGAATTTGAATTTCTGGTCCACTTTGTTGGCCTCTAAAATCTTTGAGTAAAATGCAATTTTTGTCCTTGAGGTTTGGTTTGGCTTGGTCGACTTTTATGTTTCTTGAATTGAATATGATTGTTCATGTCACAGAGAACAAACAGTTGATATTGGCTTCGGTTGTTCACCATTTGGACCACAAAAACGTCGTGCATGATCCCGAACTGAAGTCATATGTCATACAGACCACTACAGCTTTGGCTCGGCAAGTTAGGTCCGAAATTGCACTCAAAGATATCGGATACATCAGCGATCTCTGCAGGCATTTGAGGAAAAGCCTTCAAGCAACTGTTGAATCAGTTCGTGAACACGAGTTATTGAATACGCTGTTCCAATCTTCGATAGAAGATTGCTTACTCGAAATAGCCAAAGGGGTATGTTTATTTTCGAATAAGTTCACTCAGGTTGTATTACTTTCTTTAGAGTTTACGTATGAAGTTCTGATTTTGGTTTTTATGATATCTTTGCTAGATCGCTAATTCGCGTCCACTGTTTGATGTAATGTCAACGGCACTTGAGAATCTGCCTCCTAATAGTATCGTTGCCCGTGCAACTACTGAATCGATGATTATTCTTGCCCACATGATTGTCGTTGCTTCGGTTTCCGCAAATGCACAACAGGTAATATATCCAATAATTTAATTGTCTATATGATATAACCAACAATTTAATTTTCAATAGACAAATTTATATTTTTTTTGTATATCTTTCATGTATCAGGTGTTTCCAGAGGTTCTTCTTCTTCAACTTATAAAATTAATGTTGCATCCTGACGTTGAAATACGTTTGAGTGGACATCAAATATTTTCTGTTCTTCGATCCCAAATTCTAACCACTTGAGATGCGATGCTTCTAACCATACAAGGAGATGGAGTTCCGATAGTGCATCGGTGTTTGCAATGGTTATGTCTTTACTCAATAAGCTTCAGAGAGAAATAGATGGATCAGGAGTTGAAAAAAGTGAAGTTTCGATTCAAGTGGAAAAGGAAAACGCCGATGCAGAAAGGAAAAATGTGTGGGGCCACAAGAATCCCCGAGTTTTCAGAAAATAAGTTCCATTACCGCTGGAGAAATAGCATTGTCTAATGCGGTAAGCACCTTGAATCTTCTACATATTAGCTGAGGTGGCAAAGCGGGCGGGTTATGTAATGGGTCAATACAGGTTCGGGACAAAATTTGATATCTATTTATTCATCGTTACAGGATCTTCTGTTATGAAGTTTAGTGAGGATCAAATAACTCAATTACTGTCTACCTTCTGGATACAAGCCAATCTTCCTGATAACACTCTTCAAAACATTGAAGCTCTAGCTTATTCCTTCTGCTTAACACTCATTTCTTTGCTGCTCAGAGTAAGATAACAGACATTATTTGCTTCATACAGGGTTGTGAATTTCCGACATGAGCCTAACACGAAATGGGCAGGTTTGGGTTTAGTCTAAACGGGTTCTACTCAGTTTCAAGATGAGCCCGCGAACCCATTTAGCTAAACGGGTTACCCGTTTAACTCGGGGCTCTTAAAGGGTGGTTCTCGCATGAACCCCATCCGATTTACCCATATAGAGGGCTCTTAAAGTCAAATAAGACAATTCATGAGTGTGGGCTCTTAAAGTCAAATAAGACAATTCATGAAACATGATCTAGATCATTTTGCTTAGACATGGAGAGAAAACAAGGATACTAATAAATTTAACAATCCACATTTTAAAACTCATGCAAATTCTGGATTAGATATAATAAAATTCCTCCTTTTTTGTTTTGACTTTTATAGTCAAACAAGCCAGTGCAAGAAACTTGATTTTTATATATCCGTTTAGATTTCGAGGAAAAAAACATGGTCCCATGTGAATACCAACTTTTAGACAACCTAAATAAAAGTATTCATGTGAATTTGTTTAAATTATTACCTTTTGACCACACACAAGATTTCTTACAGAGATTTTTGTAGTAGATAACACAGATCAGGTGCTATCTACTCCTTCAATTGTCCTAATGGAGATGCCATGGCTAAACCAGATTCCTCAATACATGTACAATACTATGGGCCCACAAGGTCCACGTTACTTGTATCCGTATGTCTTCATACTATCCACTTCCTTTGAATTGGCTAAGATGAACATTTGGGCTTTTTAGTTCTTTTTATTTTTTCTCTTAGTGTTCCTATATATTTGCTCAACTATTTTTAATTAGACATGTTAATTGTTACACGTAGCTTAGTGAGAGAGACCAAGATACCACACAAAAGTATTCTTTTCTTGATTTAAGAATATAGCTATAAAATAATTAATATACATGAATATAAGGTAGATTGACTAATGATATTCCTTTTTTAGTTCGTAGATCTTCAATTTATATGGTTGCTAATGTGATATTGGATATAGGTGTTATTGGGGTTATTGTTTTGAGAGCCTTGCAACTGAAGATCCAAGAAGAGATGACGTGAAGGGATACGTCACGTTGATGCTAATGTTGAATGTTGTGCTATAATCAAAACCAAGTTAGGCGGACACGAGGTTTTACAATTGATCTGGGCTGTTGATTGCTATGATTCCACATAATAAGATAGAAGAAGATATGCATCCCACTTAATGATGGACTCGGTCAAGCAACCTTGCAATGTTCACGTAAAGTAGAAACTTATCCACTGTTTGTTGGTTTATTTTGATGTTCATAATTTCATTTAGCATCCATGATCCCAACATCCCGCCTAGGAAATTTTCAAGCATCTTTCATGTCATTATATTGTACTCTGTTTTGGTTGAGAATGAAGAATATTGAAGCAAAGTTTTACTTTTTCGTCTTTTTGGATCCAAGGGATAGAATTGATTGGGAAATATTACTAGATATAGAAAACAAGTCTACTAATTTTTTTTGTAAGTTGTTTTATTGTTTAATGTTAATCCATTTGTTTTAGAAAACCATGCCTTATGTGCGAATAGTGATGTGCACCACCCACAAGGCAATGGGTAAAATGCCTTAGACAAGCCATAATGTTCTATTAGTTTACATATTTACCGCTTTAAGTGTCGGTCAAAATACATTTAGTTTTAAACTATTAGTTGAGAGCATAGTCGCATTTAAAATAGAGTGCTTTTGGGTATCGTAGGCTATATGAATGGTAGTACCCTGACGAACCGAACCAATTTCTACTGTCTAATAAATCTATTTTAACATATATAATTTAGTAATAGGAAACAAAGTAAAAATACAAAACACTATTCATCATCACTATGTATTGATATATAGTGAACATGGATGAATGACAATAAGGTTAATTAGTAAATTATAATACATGTTTTTTTTACAAATTTGGTCAATTACCTTAAAATTTATCTCAACTACAAGTGTCAATTCAAAACAATTATAAAACAATATAACGTTTGAAATAATGTCATTTTATTTTATTTAACGACATAATTAAATCAATATAAATTAATTTTTGCTTCCCGGAAAGTTTCATAATCAAGTTTATTGTTATATTGATTTTAGGCCTAAGTTGAAACATATACAAAATCATATTTAATAAGATGTAAAACATTTGATGGTTATTTTGATTTTAGGTCTTAGTTTCATGATTGGGTGTATTATTGTTTTGATTTTAGATCTATAGGTTTATTAATAGATTTTTATATTTTATACAACTTAAATTGTTCAACCCGTGTAATACACGGGTAGATATAAATTTTTATAGATATAGATTTTTTTAACACAACCCATAACCCGTGAAATTATTACAATGAAATTATTAATATATATATATATATATATATATAGGGGAGGGTTATATAGAAAACCCTATCTATATGAAAAACCCTAGAAAACCCAACCTCCCGACATTTTTTTTTTTTGAAAAAATTAACACATGTAATATACATGTTTTTAAGAGTTTTGGGCCAAAAAAATCAAAAAAGCGCCGAAGGGATCTTTTTAAAAAAAAAATTTCAGCAACTTTCAGCATTGTTGTCTAACACATGTTAGGCACTGAATTTTGTTTATTTTTTTTAAAAAAATCCCTTCGGCGCTTTTTTGTTTTTTTTGGACCAAAACACTCTAAAACATGTATATTACATGTGTAATTTTTTTCAAAAAAAAAAAATGTCGGGAGGTTGGGTAAAAATGGGTTCCCATTTGGGTTTTCAGAGTTTTCTAAGAATTTGAGGGTTTTTTATCTATCTTTATCCTATATATATATATATATATATATATATATATATATTCATTTTGTATGATTTGAAGATTGATCATTTGTTACTTTTAAGCCCAATCCCATCATGGGATGATTATTAGTGGGCCTGAACCCAAATTGAGGGAGACGTAAAGGAAGTTTCATGTATAGAATGATAATCATAGTCAAATAGCTAGGAAATAGTCTAATAGGTAGGGTGTGTTTATTGGACTTCTAAATTGAAGTTTTGGAGTTTTTAGGTTATGTTAGAATGAATTGCCTTTAAGTAGAATAATGTGTTGTTTACATTGTGATTCCTGGGGAAAACAATGTGATTAGACTAGATGACAAAACAAAGGATTATATATAGGTTTTGGTTATAATTATGAAAGTGTTGTATTAATGGTTGCTTAGTCTGAGCATAATGAAAAGTTTATGGTCTGATTTGGCTTTTGCTCTTAGTTTAGCAACTGTAATTGGTAGAGTGATGACAACGGGCTAGCAACAATATTCAGGTCATTCGAAATGGGTTGTTGGAGCTCCATGAATAAGGTTGTAAGTCCCGAAAATCCGGATCAAACAACGATATCAAACAATCACCAAGGATGGGCGGAAACCAAACTTGATGATCTTCAAGAAATAATCAAAAACAATATGAAGATTTGAATATTCAAAGGCTTAAACTTGCATACAAATGGTGTTTGTCCAATACAAGTTTCTAAAACCAATGAACCAACCCTAACTCCTAATTTCCATTAACTATTTATAGTAAGGGGTTTCCCCCAAAACCCTAGGTCCATTATCCCTAAACCCACTCTAATACCCACATTCTAGAAACATGGTCCATTAGCCTATAATTCCTACTAATCCATAAACCTATAGGGCCTAACAATCTCCCCCTAGGTTTACTGGATTAGTTGCTGAATCCGTCAGGAGGACCACAAGGCAACAGAGCTGGATCAATAAACACATGATTCTTGATTACGATCTTGAACTTCTTTTCCAGATTATCTTTCAACAGACATTAGCATACCCGCATCGCTTTGTAGTTGCTCGATCGTCTGATCTTTGCTTGATATTTGAGCTTGCAAAGATGAGATCTGAACTTCTTTCAGAGCAGCGTCTTGTTCCAACACAATCACTCTTCTTTGCAGCTTCGCTACATCAGCAGCCGTATCATCATAACTATCTCTTTCGTCGGTAAATTTCATTTTGTTGGCTGCAAAGCGCATGGCTGCTTCATCATGCTCAGAGAAATCAGCACCACTGGAACTTCCTACCTTGAACCTGATGCCGCTTGAGCTTTCTGGTTGCAAATGAGTTGTTTCAGGCAGATCGAGATCGAAATCGAATTTTAAATCAAAATCGAGATCTTGCGTGCTTGTTTCTTGAGTAGCAGCAGTGACTTGTGAATCGGTGGGCATAGTAGGCTATGGTTCTGTGCTTGGGCCAGTAGAATGAAATCAGGAGCTGTTTCGGTTCTTCATTTCTTGTTTGATGCTTGTTCAGCATCATTTGTCAAATTATCTTCAATCTCAGGAATAGATACGGAAGGAGGGTTTCCGATACTATCCTTCAAGGATTCAATCAGGGCTTGAAGATCTTCAGTCATCATTTACGTTGATTCTTGAACGGGTTCCTCAACATTCTCAGAGACAAATACTTCCACATCACTGTCTTCGTCAGATTCTTCTTCATATGAATCTAGAATTTATGTTTCTATCTCAGCTTTCTCATCAGCAAGTGTCTGTTGCACGTCATGCTCTTCGGCAATTGTGGCATTCAAAGGCTTTGGTTTGAAAAGTATAGGACCCTGCAAACCTCGTAATTCGAATAAGTGATCCGAGAAGATGATGAGAGCTTCCGAAATGATTAGGAGATGAGATTAGCCCGAAACGTGACTCGAAAGAGAAAATGATTGCCAATTAATAGTGTTTTGGATTGGGCCTGAGATCAAACGGCCAAGCCCCAACTCGGAACAATGGGCCGGATCTGATTCGCGTTATCCACGACAGTGGGCCCTAATCCGAAACAGTGTGTCAGACTATTACTTTAATGTTTTGCATTTTCAGGATAGAAAACATCTTTCTCAAAATCAACGATCCAACCAACCGAGCAACCTTTTTTAGCAAAGAGATAATCAAAACAAAACAAATTAATAATAGAAAACTAATGGAGGAGTAATATAGGGAGAACCTGTCATGGGATCAAAATCGTTCTCGAACTGATTAAGGGACACTTTTCAGCTCTTCGTTTACTTAGGCTGGTCCACGCAATTGTTGATATGTTTGTCCTCTTAAATCCACCGCTCAAACTTCAATTTTTTTGCTTTGTGATACGCTTTTAGGTAGTTTTATACTGTGACATATGTGTGTCCCATTCCAAGGCATACCCCCGCGATCAAGGTAAGCACAACGGTTCATCGTAGCAGGTGAGTATACTGAGATCATCCTTTTATTCTATTTTTATTTTTTTTTAACGCCAGACTTCCTGGTGAACAAGTCAGTACTTCCGTACAGCAGAGAGACCAAGGAAGATCTGACGAGCGCCCTTTTATTCTATTTTATTTATTTATTTTTTTTAACGCCAGACTTCCTGGTGAACAGGTCAGTACTTCCGTACAGCAGAGAGACCAAGGAAGATCTGACGAGGGCGAGACAGGTTTTGGCCTTTTTTGTTGCTCTTTTAGCAAGATATCCTGACTGTGTCCAGGTCTGCATATAATATGGATGCAACAGAGGGACAGCCCTGATATCCCGGATGAATCATCAGTATAAACCCGAAACCTCAGATGTTGGCTATCTATCAACGCAGGATTTAAGACCATGAAATCATACACCGTTGGTCTGTTACCCACGAGATGTCCAGTCCATTATGTTTGTATCACTTTTGCTTCTTTTGCTTTTCGAGCGGCAGACCTATCAACACATCGCAGTGGAGCCGAACCTGTTTAACATTGTAACCTTACGTGTATTAATCAAGTTCTTTAACACGAAAATTCATTTCATTTCCCAGCAACTAATTCTCTCCCTCAAACAATGCGTATAATTCATTTTTTTTGCTTTTCTCCCCCTCAAACTATGCATATGTACATATGTGTCCCTCCCCCCCCCCCCCCTAAATTTGTGCATCACACCTTATGCACAAATTTACTTATTTATTTACCTAAGTATAGAAACTTTTTTTTTGCTTAGTCGGTGATACGTATCATTTTCAAAAGATCTACAAGCACATTGAATCTCGAGATGCTGACAAGTTTTGTAAAAAAAAATCTGTTGAATTAGCATCAGTGTGGATCTGTTTAAGTTTAAACAATCCTCTGTCATAGCAATCTCGAATAAAACGCACCTTGATATCAATGTGCTTGGTTTTAGAGAGAAAAACAGGGTTTTTGATAATCTGGATAACGGCATCATTATCAAAATAAGTGTTAGAGTTTAGATAAGTCAAACCGTAATCCTTGAGCTGGTGTTGTATCCAAAGAACCTGAGAGCAGAAGGCAGCAGATGCTGTAACGCACTTTGCTTCCGCTGCAAAAGTGAGCTGTTGCTTCTTGCACTGCCATGAGATGAGACTGTCCCCCAAGAATTGGCATCCAGCCGATGTTGACTTGATATCCCTGTTTTGATGAACTTGTAAGCCCAGAAACATTTTCACTTCTCCCAACGAGCGCATTTCGAACTTCTTTCTCATCATACGGATATACGAATGGCCTCCAGACGTGCCACCGGTGCATGCACCTCATCATAATTCGGACCTTTTAACTTGCTCAAAGCCAATTGTGCCTCGTACCTCATGATCCCGCCAGGGTCATCTTGTTTGTTTCTGAATAGGCATGAGTTGAATAGCCAATTATGCACCAGCAACTTCCTTATGCTATACCAGATTGCTCCCCCTCATTTGATGCAGCAGCGATGTTGATCACCGGTGGATCTACAGTGCAATCTGAGGGAATTGCTCCCAAAAAACAGAGAAGTTCCTTGAACGTTTGAGAGTCCCGAGGAGACTTCAGTGTTATGGACTGCACCATTCGGGATAGCTATAGCAGGTTCAGAAATCGGCTTCTGAACAGTCGAAGAAGTAAAATTACGAGCCACTCTTGGTGAAGAGAACCTCAATTCCTTTGACGCACATCTGAGATACACATAAAAGGCTGTGCTACAGATCAGGGACATAATTAACGTCTGAGAAGGTGAGAACCCCGTATCTGATAGTGCCCTTCGTGGTTATTATTCCAGTTTCCCCTCCCGCGAAGTTGACAAATCCACTGTCGAATACCCCCTTTTTTGTTATTCAACTGGGATAAGTCTTCTGTCACGTGTCTGGAACAACTACAATCGATAAACCAAGGTCTAACGATCGCCCTCCATAGCCGTTCCTGCACACTTAGCGGGATTAATTAGAAACTGGAACCCAGGCCATTGTTGACCTGAGTTGACCATTGCTATCTGTATATGAAACCTCACGAAAGATCATCTGGCTCATAACATCGCTTGCGGTTTTGGCGATAAAGTGGATGTCGATGGTTGTGAACACGGAGACTGGCATCCAACAGGAGTTTTAGGTTTCCAATTCTTAGTGTCTGAAGCACTTTCATTTGATGGAAAAACTTTTGTTTTTCTTTGAAACCTGTTAATGTTTGAAAATTTTAGATTCTCCTGTTTCGCAAGATTCCAGTCTCTGTCAGAAGGCCTTGCTTTGGGAGGACCATTAACGATAAAGTGAGAGTGCATAGCTTTCTGATGGTACATGTTCCTGGAGTAGTAGGGACGATGAACACAATTTCTTGCAATGTGTCCTGGAATTCCACAATTAAAACATGTCTGCCTTTTTGAGAAAAAGACATCTAGTTCGGCTTGCGTTATTCTCGAGAACTGATCACGTCTTTTCCATTCATTTGACACTGAGTGCTTTTGATTGTGCTTGTTCTTGGAGGAACCCGGCTCACAACTGTCAACACAAGAGTAAGTATCCGCAACCTTACCCTTGAGCTTGGGTTCTGTTTGCTTGAGATTTGAGTTTTCCCTTTTTGCATTCTTTCTTTTCGGCCTTCTGTTTCTACGTGATCGCTTTCTTTTAGGGGGAACAGATTCAGTTGACTCTGTTTTGTTAAGGTTACTTTTGGGATCGATAGCTGAACTGTCTGTGGAAGTGACTTTCACATCTTGCTTTTCTTTAGAGACCATGTTCTCAAAAGAATCTGCAGAGAAGGTTTCCACAATAATTTCTTCTACAGTTTCATCATCTGATTCGACTGTGGAATTGATTTTTATGGATTCCTTCTCCACAGTTTCCATGTTTCCATGGGTTTCTGCAGAATTGGACTCTATGGATGTCTTTTCTTCAGTCAGATCAGCTTCTGAGCTCTCGACATTAGATGATTCTGGTAACTCAGATGATGAGTAGTCTGTGTCTAAGACAGTTTGACTGTCTTCTTTCGCAATGCTGCTAGATTCTGATTGATCATCACAATTGGAAATGCTCGAAGATTTGAGCTCATTTTCTGAGATTCCTGAATCCACTGTTTGATTGCCAAGATCGTCAGATGATCCCTGCTCAACAATAAATTCTTCATTATCACAATCAGTCACATCAAAAACATCATTACTGCAGGGAGCATCTGATTTGTCATTCGATGCTTCAGACATACAGGTGCGGTATTCCGAATTATCATAATTGTTTTCTGAGTTATTTGAAGCAGGTGTCTCAAATTCCTCAGATGACACATCAGGCTCTCCTGCAACATCATTCTCAACATTTTCAACATTTTCAGCAGTTTCAACACAATCATTTTTATCACATGCATAATCTAAAATAATAGCACCAGATTCATCAGTCTTAGTAGGAACACCCCAAGTCTCAGCAAACCAAGAAAAAACAGTGTTCCAAGCATAAATGCCATTTTTATCAGAAACAACATTATTAGCAGCACTTTGATGTGATTCATCATCCTCCTTAGACTCTTCTTCAGTTCTTACTGACTCTGCACACAAACTAGAAAAGTTAGTATTTTCAACAGAATCAGAATTTGATGAACTTTCCTTCATCTCCTTTGCGATTTTGTTAACCGGTTCCGTTTTTGGTTCAGTTTTGGTTTCAGCATTTATCATGGTTTCATTTTTTTGATCGGACTCATTGTCTGCTGGTTTATTTTAAACAACTTCATCTTTAACAAAACTAATTGGTTTCTTGAAATCAGTATATTGACTCCTTTTAGACTTAGATGGATCATAATCAACATAGTCACTAGGTTTGCCATACATCATAGTATCATAATTTTCCATTTCTTGCTCAGTGACTGGCAGTCTGGAATAATTATGATTATATGGTGGCGGGACCTTTTTATACCCCAAACCCTTTCCCTTGTTTTCTTGATATGCAAGTTGCACATTACACAGATTCTGAACTGTGGCACTGGAAGTATCAAACTTCTTGATGTTTAACTCGTTCTGTTTGTACTTTCCAGTGAGGAGCTCTAGCTCACCCTTCATAAAGTCACATTCAAGAGTTTTGACTGTGAGCCTATGTTTATAGTCATGAACCCAACATTGCTGCTGGTTCACGTCTCTGTGAAGTTGAGCTATGTCCTTTTTAAGTGCTTCAATCTTCTCATAGAGAATTTTGTTATTCTCTCGAAGACTGATGTACTTTCCCATCACAGTATTATAATCAGTAATTAATGCTGAATTTTGAGATCTCAGCAAAGCAACTTTCTTCCTACAGTGCTCGGAACATAAAAGAGAGTTTAGCGTTTCAGAAAGTGATCTCGGTTCTTCAGTCTGGGCCACTTTATTGGGATGAGAGCCTGTTGAATGTGGGGTCTTCTCATCAGATGATGCAGTAGTCATAGTCAAAGATGAGGGAATCTGAGCAGTGCTGAGATCAGTAACAAGTGGCGAATTAGCAACGGCCTTCCCACAGTTGGACATAGAAGACGATGTGTTTTCGAGATTCTGATTCCTCTGCTTGTCCTCCTGAACATATTCACTGACAAAGGAAATCACATCTCTCGTTTCTGTTGTGCAATGATTGCATTTTCCCATAATAATAGCAACACGATAGTCCCATGTCTTGCTTCGAGGCAATCCGTACAAAAAGGCTCTGTTAACCCTACCAAGTGTCACATACAATCCGCTCTTCTCGATTTCAGAAAGCAGCAATGTAAACCTTCTGATTACGTCTTCTACGCTTTCACCCTCAATGAAACCGAAACTATCAAGTTGTTTCGAGAGCAATTGACGTTGAGAATCAATACTTGGAGAAGTCATTGTCGAACCAAGTTATCGTAGAACCAAGTTTTGTAAAACACGAGCCAAGGCAAGAAACAGTACACACACTAATTTGAGCACGTCGCAAATATACGAACCAGTTTCCTTTAACGCTCCTAAAAAACTTGTCAACACTTTTACCCCAAAACGAACAAACACCCCCCTTTTTTAAAAAAAAATTTGTTTTTGATTAACCCCTTTTTTAGGTTTACTATATAAAATATATATATAAAACCCTTTTTTAATTTAATTTAATTTAAAGAAAAACTATTATTATAATATTGTAATTATATTTTTAATAAAAACTAATAATAATATTAATGATTACCTAATTATTATTATTATATAATATTAATTAAAAATAGAAAACCCTAAATTTAAAAACACAGCCGCCGTCACAAAACGTCTTCTTCTTCGATTCACTCAACGACAACAGCTGGAGAATGTAGATGATCAGCGATGGAGATGGAGACGGAGAAAACAGACGGTGAATGTGATGAACAGTGGAGTTGCAGGTGGGTTGTGGAGGTCGTCGGACGGTAACCGGAAACGATGAAGGATGGTGGTTAGTGACGAAGAAGGTTGCCGGTGTGTTGGAAGTAGTACGATGTTTGAATGACGATGATGAACGGAGGTGTGACAGGAGACCGGAGACGAAGAAGTTGCAGGTTGTCGGAGATGGTGGTGTGTCGGAAACGTTGCAGGTGGTTCGTCGACGTTTGAACGGAGAAGACGGAGGACGGTGGTGGATAGCCAGAGGTGAGTTGCAGGTTATGGTGATGGTTACCGGAGAAGAAGATGAGGGAGGAGGAGATGAAGATGACCGGAGATGAAATGGCGGTGAGTGTGGAAGATGATTAAGGGACTGTGGATGATTGTGTTGTTGATTTCGGATGAGATAGTTGACGATTCCGGATGAATGATGATATGATTCCGGATGATGATGATATGATTCCGGACAGTCACGGATATGATGTCGGATGAATATGTTAATCACGGATTGATTACGGATCGACTCTCGGATGATAAGTTATGATTTCGGATGAAATGGTATTACGGATGATGAAGATGAAGTTAGTCCGAGATGGTTGCGGATGAAGATGAAGTTAGTCCGAGATGGTTGCGGATGAAGACAATGATTGCGGATGAAGATAATCTTGATTACGGACGATATTGTGATTTGATGATTCTCAAACTGTAGGTCCGAAATGTAAACTTTAAATATGAATAGATGATGTTGACGTATGCTGCTGTTGATGATGTCCGATGATGACAGATGATATGAAAAGATGAAATGATGTCTGATGAAAATCTCAAATGAAACAAATGTCAAAAGTGTCAGAATGATGATGTAGGATGATGATATTTTGAAGATTTAAATATATATGAAGATTTTTAACACTATCTAACTAATCACCGAACCACAATATGATGATTTTTTTAACAACGCGAAGAACACGATGAAGAACCCGAAGAACGTGATGAAGATCTTCAATAAAAATGCAGAATTTCTTGATGTTTGATAACAAATTAGCACTGATACCAATTGTAAGTCCCGAAAATCCGGATCAAACAACGATATCAAACAATCACCAAGGATGGGCGGAAACCAAACTTGATGATCTTCAAGAAATAATCAAAAACAATATGAAGATTTGAATATTCAAAGGCTTAAACTTGCATACAAATGGTGTTTGTCCAATACAAGTTTCTAAAACCAATGAACCAACCCTAACTCCTAATTTCCATTAACTATTTATAGTAAGGGGTTTCCCCCAAAACCCTAGGCCCATTATCCCTAAACCCACTCTAATACCCACCTTCTAGAAACATGGTCCATTAGCCTATAATTCCTACTAATCCATAAACCTATAGGGCCTAACAAAAGTTAAAAAATATAATTCCATGTAGATTAAAAAGATACCCACGTTGTTACCACCATCAAGTTATTCCCACTTTTTTATTTCATGTTAATGCGGTTGTTTTCCAAGCTTTGTTTAATTGTATATCTTGCTTTGTAGGTGGTACTTTAGTATCTATCTATTATTCCATATTTCTAGGGTGTAAGTTAGTGGTAATTTCTTTCTTTCCTATATGATGTTGGGGTATCTATCTATTATTCTTTTACTTTCATATTTAGAATTATGTATTATGGATTGTGATTAGCGATTAGCAAATATTGTTTACAATAATATATTATCTTCATATCAATATTAAGGATGATACCCCGATATCACTGATTGGTTCAAGCAATGGATCAATATCTGCTACTGCAAAAAATGCTGAAAACATAAGGGTACGTGTGTCTTACTATGTGAAGTTATTATTTTATAGATATAGATTTTTTTAACACAACCCATAACCCGTGAAACTCACAGGTATATAACCTAGTTTGCTTTATCTCTACTATAATAAAGCAAAACTTATTGATCCTAGCTGTCAATCATACAAACCCCCACCTTTATCTTCATCCTACGTGTCAACCCAGGGATGCATATATCCTAAACAAGAAAGGTCAAAGCTAAGCAGCATTCTTCCCAACTTGATTGAATCTACATCAAGTAAAATTAGCGCGTTTCCAAAAGATTCAAATTTTGAATCCCATCAATTTCTTCAAACAAGCAAATGCTGAGATCACTTTTAGGGTTTCTTGCTTCATCTCCTCTTTCCCATTGTCATTTCCTCTTTCCCCCGATGCTTATCCTTATCTTTTTACTTCTCTGAAAATTGAAGTAAAAAGGAAAAGATGGAGAAGTTTCAGATTCACGCAACAAGTACGTGTACACATGTGTCATATATAACTCTGTATCTATATGCCCTAAAACCCTTTCGATCTTTTGATTTCCAAATCATTTCATTTCTTCTGATGACAATCATCATAATCATATGAGTAATTACAACACAATTATTCAATCTCGATTCATCCGATTTTCTTATTTCTTCAATTATTTCAATCATTGATTCGATTCGAATCATTTCATAAACTAATCATGGAAGAAAAAGGTCAATAGGTGAAAGATCGAGTCTCTCCTGCTTCAGTTTCACCTTTGCCATTACACACTGGTACGTATTCATCACCTGTTTGAGATTATTCAAGGTTTTTGTTCAGTAATTTTGTCTAATTCGTCGATTTGGGGGAAAAGTTTGATTCAATTTGTTTCAGTGACATTGTTTTTGTAATTGAGTGTTGTTATATGGATTTTATGTGATTGTTGATTTTAGTTTGTGAATTTTGGTGATTTTGGGTAACTAGGGTTCCCTGTTGTTGAATTTGGAGGTTTTTAGTGTGATTTAGGGCTTTATTGTAAGGATTTGTGGAATTTGAATTTGTATTGGAATTTGGATTGGTGGAGATCTTTGTTTTGGTTTTTCAGATCTTGCACCGACATAGTTTTTGACCTGAACTTAAGCTTATTGTTTTTTTTTTTTTTGTGCATTTATAGAGTGATTTTTGTCATTTAGGATTTAGATTACTGGAATTTGATAGAAGCCGACTTTGAATTAAGTAGTTGTCTAACTGTCTTCAAGATGGTAAGATAGTGACACATCATAGTAGGGGTGTTTGTAAAGCGTTGAAACCAACTGAACCGCCCAAACCCAAGCAAGTCAGTTGGTTTGAGATACAGGCGTTTCAGCGGGTTGCGGGTTTAACGTTTGGGTTTGGTTTGGAACGTGGAACTGAACATATAAACCGAATTGACCATTTAATTTTAGTATTTTTATATATTTTAAAATTTTGGAACATGTAGTTATGTATGCGTATATTAGAATTATGATCCTCATCCTTCTAATCATTTGTAATTTTTTAGTAAACTGATCATTTTGTAAAATAAATTGGTTCAAACCGACGAAACCGAACTGTCAAAACTGTCAAACCAGCCGGTTTGGCTTGTCCTTCCCTGGAACGGTAGTTAGCATTTCGGCCCAGAATTTTGTGAAAACTATCATGGACTGTGAACATCTCTACTTCATAGGATGTGGAGAACATATTGGTTGCATGATATGGAAAACTAACAAGATTAATTTTTCCCCTCATGCACACTCTAAAGTGTGTGAAAGAGAAAATATCATGGTGAGTCACATCAGTAGTTATAGCTAATTTGATTGGTTCTTTGAACCATGTCAGTATAATGAGTCAATGACATGGTCAAAGTCAAACAGTTACAACATATAAGATCTCTGGTATGCTACCCTTAAGTATACTACTTGTGTGCTTTCTTAATAAGTGGACTCACTAACTTGCTAACTATCCCACTGGTATCAGGAGATGGGCTGGTGTCTGATAACTACATGGATAAGGTACTTTTTAGTATGATTTCATATATTGACTTTTATTTTTATATATGTTTTAAATTTGAATACATAATGTGTTTTTTTTTTTTTTTTGTTATCAGCCACTTTCGCCTAAAAATGAAAGGATTGTTTCTCCAAATCCGTCTCCGGATGCAGCCATCATAAGAAACATATCCAATCAATCAGAAACATTGAATGCAAGTGGAGCTCAGAACCCCATAAATCAATCGAATATTTTTACATCTCAAGAACAAACCTACTTTTATGGAGGTTAGTTTCTGCTTTAACCATGTGATTTTTGTGGTCTTCTGTTAATGTTACATATAAAATTCTGACAAAACAAAAATTCATAAAATTTAAAGTTTCTTGATACTCTTTTTTATTTATCATGAATTTATGCGCACTTCAGCATCAGGTTATGATGATGGCTCGGCTACATGGGGAGACTATTCGAACTACGTTCATGCTAATAACTTACAAGTTATGCCTTCAGTGAGGATGCATACCATTTTATCAATTAGAAAAACAAATATTCATTTTCACTATCGAAAGTTCGAAAGTCACATGTTTTTCATTATATGTTTTGGACAAAATGCAGGCTATGTACAATGATAACGCATCACTATTATTTCACCCCGCTTACGGGTTCGACTCCCAGGTGGCATACGGCCAATTTGTATATTCCAAAATTAAAAATAAAAATTCTGATTCTAGCTTTATTCAGTGTGTCAACATGAACAATTGCTTCGTAGTTTTGTTTTGATTTGAATATTATGAACTTGATAAACTTTGAAAGAATGAGTTTTGATGTCAAGGCCAGTAAGGGGAAACTTTATAAACTGGAACACTAGATAGAAGGATATGGCGCTTACTGTTACCGGAAGCCGCAGTTAAAATAGAGGTTGACTATCGGTAAATTCCATGATCGAATTCCTTTGATGAAATATTATGTCGCAACCCCCGATCCCTTATTCCCGGGAACGGGCGGACGCGATCTCAGTTGTGGTGGTATCAGGGTTGTTTAATCTCGCAGCGGAATTTTCATCAGGACCGTAGTTAGGAAATGTTTATCAGAGTAAAACCACCATATGTTATATAAATAATCACATGGATAAAATCCAAGTTTCTTATTACAATACATTTATAGGGATAAATCCTATCTTATTTAATTTTAAAACATCGTTTATTAGGTAACTTTTATAGCCACATTATCCACAAGCCTTTAGTGCTCTCCAGCTGGCTTTCTACTAGTTGGCTGTCACATTGGGTTACCTGAAACGCGTTTTAAAAACATTTGTCAGTCGGAAATACTGGTGAGTGAATCCCAGTTTAATCACAAAACATTTTATTGATTAAAACAGTATCGAGGACGATTACAATGTTTATGTCTACACAATTACTCCATTTGGTACTATCAATCCACTGACTTGTGGGTCATATTACACATTGGCTAACTCATTGTCCCAATGGTAACGTACTGTCATCCTCGACTTACTACTCACAGTGTAGTAAATTTTGTATACAAAACCCCAACATACCGGCAGTAATTGAAGACTACAAAGACTCAATCACCGCTTAATCACGTTGTAAAATAATTAAGGTTTTGTAAAAACTGTTAACAAAAAGGAGATTACTCACTTTGCTATCTTAGGCTTCTTGTAAGGGTTTCCTGGGTATAATCTATAATTTATACAAATGTACATTTGTTAGTATCATAACCCTTTGAAATTATTAATGATACCCTCCCCGAGACGGCATTCCAACAACTACGTCGGGCAGAACCACGACAGTTGTTACGGAACCCTAAATCAATCGGGCAGCGTAACTATTATGAAACTGGGGTTATAATACTTACAACGAAGCAGAACCTCGCTAATTAGGGGTATAATACCCGTGTATTATAACTTCTCTACAGAAATTGTGATTTGAGATTGAAATGTGAGCGACGAAAAACGTAAACTGATGAGTTCTATATATAGTGCTGATATCTGACTTCCAGGCGGCCCGCGTAAGGTAAGGCTAAGCCTTACGCGGCCCGCGTCAAACCGAGGGTCAACGCATAGCTTGTCCGGATCACCACTAGGCTTGACACGATGACGACACGTGTCAGCTCAGGATGCATCCGCGTTTCACGATCTCTAGCGGCCCGCGTAAGTGTAAGCTTAAGCTTACGCGGCCCGTATCAACTTAAGAAGTCAACAAAGTCCGGTCTCAGTCCTTATACCACCCGCGTAAGATGTTGGGGTGGGTCTACGCGGCCCGCCTCAACTCTATATTTCATGTTTTTACTTAATTTTATAAATTATAACATAACTCGGGCTCGGTTTTTACATAAGGGGTGTAATATGAGACATATTGAAATATTTTAAGATATAATATGGTATACAAAATATAATGAGGGTGTTGGTTTTACCGAGGGTTGTTACATATTATATCCAAATATTCCCAAAAATTTTGAGAAGCAATGTGTCCCATTTATTTAGTCAACTTAACATTTTTTTCATGCATTTTTTTCTAAGAAGGGTATGATTATTGCTGTTGGGTTATTTGATTTCAGCCTCACTACTGAAGATGGATCTCCAAAAGCGCAAAGAAGAGGTCATGTGATGCATGCTGTATGGGGTGGCAAAGGTCATTGTATTTGCATTTTGTTGGTCAAGGGTCGGATTGTTGGTCACATTATGTTGGTAGCGAGTCAGATTGTAATCTAACGTGTAACTTATAGCTATAAAACTTTGTACTCAATTTGTTGCAACATTATAACCATATTTGTTATTTTTTACCAGCTATGAACCAAAAAACTGTTGTTAATTTGAGGTTTTTATTATCAAAGGCTATTTGCTAAAATTAATAGTTATTAATTTTAAATTGGCCTTTTAGTAATAAGTTTTTGAATAGATCACCCTTTTGTTTAGTATTTTAGTCATCAACTTTAACAATTTGTGTGCGTATAGCAAATTAACAATCTATTTGTGTATAACAAATGTGATAACCATATGTACCTTTGAAAGTTTTCAACCGCTTTTCAACTGTTTGTAAAAAATGGCATGATGGGATTGAATGTTTGGAGTTTCGGTGGAAACATGCTTGCTATTGGGAAAATTATTAGGTAAAATCACATCGTTTTTCAATCATTAAATTAAGTGAATTATTATTTTTAATTATGTAAGTTACTAATTTTTTTTTCATATGTATTTATAGGAGCTTAAAGCGGAAGAAGGCTTGAGCTTGAGAGAATTGTATGCAAAAGAGATTTCAGATGTTAACGCAGGAAGGTCAACACATACGTTACAGTTTCCTGAACGTGTCTTTCATTAAATAGTTTATGTCAACACTGCTAAATAAGATATTTTACTGTGAAGTAAATGTCATAAGTCAATTTTTGTTTTTTTTAACATAACCCATAATCCGTGAAGCTCACGAGTCTATAAACACACTTGAGATCATACATTTGGATTATGTAACGAAAATTCATTGCGTGATGTAGTTTATACCCTTTTAAACTGAATTTTATTTGCTATTGTTTTTTTTTGTTACATATATAATGTTGTCGGTTGGGTCTATTTGATGACGAAATCGTTTTCAATATATGACATATGAATATATTTCGCAACCCAAATGAGTTGAAGCTATGATCAAAGTTGATTGTTGTTACTCAAGCACAGGTTATGTCTCTCCCTCGACATGTCTATATAGAATAATACAAAAAAATACTTTTATAGATATAGATTTTTTAACATAACTCATAACCCGTGAAGCTCACGGGTATATAACCTAGTATAGTTATATAGATATATGGATTTAGGCTTAAGCTTGTTTAAACTAAACTCTATTCAAGCTTTTCATGAGTCGGTATCAATATGCTCGCATCATTTCAAGCTTCACGATTGGAATTGGGTTCGATCCTGGTTCACTGAACCACCAAACTCGACCGGTTTAATTTATCATTTCTCAAACTGAAACGGGTCGGAAGACTCTGGATCCGCGGGAACGCGTTGTTCTGGTCACAATCAATCCCAAATTCTTAGCCTACAAGATACTGAAATTCAAGACTTTTGGGGTCAACATCGCCATCATAATCTTCCACCTGTTTTCTATAACTGTAATTAAATGTCATTTATTCATCACACCCACTCATCAAAACCCTATTTTTTTCATCTTCAAAACCACTCTTTTCGCTGGATTCATCGTTGATTCGGGTCAGCCATGCTGCAATTCAAAGACCCTTTAAAGCTTAGAACCAAAAAGGTAACATTTTTACTCACAAATCACTTTAATTATGGGTTCTTGATTCGAAATTAGGGTTATACACTTATACTGTATGTGGGTGATTAGTTTTAATGTGTAAATAGTTTATTAAGGTGATGGGTTATCTCTGATCACACAATCATTTCGAAAATTGTGTTTCATTATGTCTTTTTAGCCATAGATATACTTTTCTGCAAATATGTTATTTATGCTAAATTTGAACTTGATGAATAGATTGTGTTTGAAGATGTATACTCTGCTCAAGATTCAGGCACACTTGAACAATTGAAAGAGTTAAGCTCCAAGCGCGTAAGCGTCGAATTAATAAACGAAAACAACTCCATTACGGATGCGATTGCAAGGGAAATGTCAGGAGGATTGACTTCTCAATGTGAACAGGTAACGTATATTTGGTTCGTTAATATATCATGTTTGTGATGATTTTGAAAGTTGAACTTATTGCGTCTCGGTTTTGTTGTTGTTGCATTGTCAGGATATTCAAAAGTTAGAGCTATATCTGCCGTTGTTGGAGAATTTGGTTCAACATGTTGATTTGATTGGTGATGATCCACGGGTGATCGGTTGGACTTCAAATCTTAAGATAAGGTGGACTAGTCCTCTTAGCTGTTCGTCTTTCTTCAATCTTATGGGTCCTAGGTTCTTTCAGATTGATAATTTGCGGTTTGAGCTTGGAACCGTTTTGTTCTTTTATGGTGCGCAGCTTCGAGAATGGGCTTCCCAAGTTCTAGACACAGGTAGAAAGTGAACTTCAAAAGATATTCATACTTTTGTTCTTTATATGGTAAATTACATAAAACGGTGAGTACTTTGATATGATCTCTGTATTGGGTAAAATTTATTTGTTTTTAACCATAACTAACTTTCAAACTTTTGAATTAAGGTAATCTTGACTTGTTTTCCCTCAACATATGACATGACCGTTGACTTGTTGGTCCTTTCTTTGAGTGCATAGTCTGTCTCACCTAGAGCTGTAAACGAACTTAACGTTCGGCGAACAGTTCGTGAATCGTTCGTCGGGCAGTTCGTTTATGTTCGTTCGTTTAATAAATGAACAAACATGAACAAGAAATTTCGTTCGACAAGTTAAACATGCTAACATGAACAAAAGTTGCGTTTTCGTTCGTTTATGTTCGTGAACGTTCGGTAATGGTTTCATTTATGGTTGCTCGTTTATGTTGAATTGTGTTTGTTGATTTAAATGTTTTTTATGTTATATTTTTATTTTATTGTTTTTAGTTTTGAAATATAAAACCGTAGTTATACTATACGCATTCGCCAACATCCCCCATTTGACCATTTCAATTCCAGTTTCTGTTAAAGTTTGACAAACTTCTTAATTTTTGTGTATGTCAACTATGTTCGGATAGTTGACATAATCTTTTTGGTGGATTTTTCGTAATCTTTTTGATGAAAAATGCAGATTTTTTTTTAAAATGAATATATAACTTTCGTTTGTGTTCATGAACATTTGTTTTTGTTCGTTTACGTTCGGTAAGTGTTCATGAACATGTTCATTCTTTAATGAACAAACACGAACAAAGCCGCGCTCGTGTTAGTTCGGTTCGTTTACAACCCTATGTCACCCAACACAGTAATCAGACCAAAGTTCATTACTTTTGTTATGTTAATTGGCTGGCCTACTTATATTGTTATTGATAAAATATGTTGTGTGCTTGTAAATAAACCATTACAGATTTAGTACGATCCGCGACCCTGTTTAGAAAAGCCGCAGGGGTTTATCAATATTTGGCTCATGAGGTTTTACCCTCTTTACAAGGTGTACGTACTCCCGAGGGTCCACCAGAAGCCACATCATCAGTTTCTTCGGTTATGAACTTAATTTGCTTGGCGGAGGCTCAGGTCAGGTTTAAAGTTTAATCTTTTATTTCCTTTTTCATTTGTTGAAAAGACTATCATTTTTATAATTTATTTTTTAAATTGAAATATGTAGATAGTAACTATAATGAAGGCTGAAGAGAAACAAACTGCTGATGGGCTTTTGGCAAAGTTGCATTTCGGTGTCGTTCAATTATTTAATGAGGCCATGGATTTTTATTTAACCGCAGCGAAAGAATGCAAAGATATCTCACCGGTCTTGATGGTATAAATGAATATATTTTAATCTTAAAATGGCAAATGCCACTTAATAGTAATCAAGTTTCACAATTGTTACACATAGGTTAGTTAAACCTTTAGTTTAGAAGTTTAACCACTCGGTTTCATTTTTGTGAAATATTTTAGAAAAATCGACCTGCAAGGTGTGTTACCTGGTTGCATATGTTGATTGGCGTGCCAATTGTATTATACACTGTAAGATAGTTGATCGTAGGGCTGTAAACGAACTGAACGTTCACCGAACAGTTTGTGAACCGTTCGGCAGGAAGTTTGTTTATGTTCGTTCGTTTAATGAACGAACAAACATGAACAAGAAATTCCGTTCGATAAGTTAAACAAACGAACATGAGCAGAGGCTGCGTTCGTTCGTTTATGTTCGTGAACGTTCGATAATGTGTTCGTTCATTTAAAGGTTTTTTATGCGATATTTTTATTTTATTGGTTTTAGATTTAGAAATTCGAAGCCATAGTTATTCTATACTATACACCAACGCCAACATCACTCATTTGACCATTTCATTCTCAGTTTATGTTAAAGCTTGACAAACTTCTTAATTGTTGTGTTAAATATGTTTATGATAATTATGTCAACTATGTTCGGTTAGTTATGTTAAGTACTTATTTATTTTTGGTGGATTCTTTGTAATCTTTCTAATGAAAAATGCAGATTTTATTTTAAAATTAACATATAACTTTTGTTTGTGTTCATTTATGTTCATGAACGTTTGTTTGTGTTCGTTTGTGTTCATTTGTGTTCGGTAAGTGTTCATGAACATGTTCATTCCCTTAATGAACGAACACGAACAAGAAATCTCGTTCGGTAAGCGTTCGTGAACCGTTCATGAACATGTTCATTCTTTACTGAACAAACACGAAGAAGGCCTTCGTGTTCGTGTTCGTTCGGTTCGTCTACAGCCCTAGTTGATGGGACGCCACATCATCAACTTTATACAAGTGGGATGCTGTGTCAAGCTTGTCAGCTGTTTTATAGAATTGCCATATTGGATCGTAATCTAGATTGCTTGTTGATTTTCATGAAAGAAGTTATATTTCACTAAATTGATTAAAAAAAATAAAGCTTGAGAGGCTACACCGATTAAAAAAAAAGTATGCCTGAGGAACAATTGTGAAACCTGGTTACTATCTAGCGAAGTTTGCCTGTAAAAAGCCATAACCTTTTATGTAGACATTTTGTGGGTCCCGTTTATATAACGTTGCCATTTATTTAATCATCTGTGCAGGATTACATTTCATGTTCTAAAGTGGTACACGAGTTAAGAAGCTACAAATACATGGCACAGGCCGTAAAAACCGAGGGGCAAATCGGAACCGCGATGGGACTTCTTAAACTTGCGTTAAACAAAGTAGAGAGGAATATAGGAGGAATGGAATCATGGCGAGTGGTTATTAAACAAGAGATGGACACCATGGCGGATTTGTTAAGAAAATATGAGCATGAAAATGAGTTTGTTTGGCATGAAAAAATACCTTACGATCACCATTTGCCGGTGCCACAAGGAACAAAGATAGCAACTTGCATACCTTATCGTCCTGAAAGATGGGAAAGAACTCTTGCGCTGAAGATATAAGTGTGTAATATTTACAATCCACAGGGGGTAAAAAGGTAATCACTTCCGCCTTATATTTTTTTTCCGATGGTTTGTCTCTGTTGTAGATATCGCCGATTGTTATTATATTTGAAGGCAACTGCAAAAAAGCTTGTTTCTTTGGGTTTTTTTTTTTTTTTTCTGTGTGAATTTTGTAGGTAGTTAATGTTAGGGGTATAAACGAGTTGAGCCCAGTCAGCTTCTGCTTGGTACCGAACTTGAAGTTAAACGAGTTTATCTTAACAAGTTAGAAATTTTGAGCTTGAGGAAACTAGTTTATTTTTTCAAATTTTGATAGAAAAATAATATTTTTGGTAGATTTTATAAATATATTCAATATGTATAGTAATCTGCATAACTCACAATACAAGTTCAATAAAGTTACTAATTGGCTAAAAAATACTAAAGATGGGCTTCTATAATGCTATTTGGTTAGAAATTATATGTATTACGAGCCAAACGAGCAAACCAACAACCTATCTTGGCTTGTTTACAAACAGAGCCGGCTCGGATTGGCTTGTTTGCAAACGGGCCGATTTCGAGTGAGCTTCTGGCCACGAGTTTTGAGCAGCCTAGATAATGTATAAAATTATAACTTCATGTCTTCAAATTTTTTATAGTTGGTTAAAGATATTAAACTTTTTTTTAGTATAGAATTAAGTTCCTTTTTTAAGGTTTCAAGTTATTAAAAATAGGCAAATTAGAAATAAATAATCCCAACTCACTATTATTGGCCAATAATAATCCCAACTCATTTAATCACCAATAATAATCCGAACTATTCACTTTTGTTTGTAAAATACTCCCACGTTAAAAAAAACACTAACTAGGTTAAAATATTGCTGATGTGGCTTAACATGTGTGGACTGACGTGGCTGGTTAACATCTTACCCGTGTATAAAATGATTATCAGCCTCATTTGCACACACAATCGCACTCTCCTTCAAAACCCTAATTCTACAAATTGGGCAAATTCAGTCGATTGTGTGTGCAAATGAAGCTGATAATCATTTTATACACGGGTAAGATGTTAACCAGCCACGTCAGTCCACACATATTAAGCCACATCAGCAATATTTTAACCTAGTTAGTGTTTTTTTAACGTGGGAGTATTTTACAAACAAAAGTGAATAGTTCGGATTATTATTTGTGATTAAATGAGTTGGGATTATTGTTGGCCAATAACATTGAGTTGGGATTATTTATTTCCAATTTGCCTTAAAAATATAGTCAGCAAGTAATGTCTTATATGACATGTCAGATGTCAGTCTTCATTAAACAAATATTTTTCTTTATTCTTTTAACAGCATATTTTGTTATAATCTATTCTTTTGGCTCTTATTTATTTGAATTTTTTTGTTGCATTCTTTAATTGTTAATGATTACTGTAACATTCTATTTAACTTTTAATGATGATCTTATTTGATGACAACTTTCATTTTTATAAATATTTTAGTTGACTACTGTAATATTCTATTTAACTTTTAGTGATGATCTTATTTGCTGACAGCTTTCATTTCTATCACAATTTTAAGCTTTAGTTAAAGTTTTTGAGGACTATTACTGCAGTGGCCCGTGTGTGTAAATTCTAACACGAAATTAATGGGCTTGCGTTTAGTTTGATCGAGTTTGGGTCCTTTAGGTTGATCTAGTGAACACATTTAGTTTAACTAGGTCAGTTCGGGTCAACCTAGCGTGTTCGCGGGTTGACCCATTTATATTTCGGTGTGAATCCTAACACAAAATTATTGGGTTTGCGTTTATGGGTCCTTCAGGTCGATGTAGTGAACAAGTTTAGTTTAAGTACTAAGTAGGCAGTTCGGGTCAACCTGGCGTGTTTCCCTGTTGACCTATTTATTTATTTTCGTAATATCGAGTTTCAAGGGCTAAAAGTAAAAAAGGTAATCTGATATTAGGTTTTTGATTTATACAGAATTAGTTTACACACATCCCTGTTATTTTCTTCAAATTTTTTATATCAAAGATTTAAAATATATAAATAAAAATGTGGGTTATGTAGGTTGTGTTCGGATCACGTGTCTTACATGATTTGTGGCTTCATGTTCGACTTCTTGTCAAAACTTTAGTTTGTGTCGAGTTGGACCCATCATCGACTCACAAATACACTTTAAAACATCTAATTATGACGGTTTATGTCGCCATTACCACTATACAACACTCATTTATGTCTACCACCAGCCGATGAATTTGAAGATCCCAACAAGTTTTTTTGGTGTGTGGCTCAAAGAAACTGGAAATCCATAAAATGTAATTGCATAAAAAAAAATTTGAAGTACAATATCAAGAATTTGTTAAATAGATTTTGAAGAAACTTGTTATAATAATATTTCCAAGTTACATGTCTTGTTATATATCATCTAGATGGCAAACACGAAAAAAGAGTCCCAACTAATTTTTAGTAACGTGTTCCTTCACTAGGATATTCGGTTTGATGCTAGGATTTTGAAGCGACGAAAGCGGAGTGTGTTGCATGTAAGATGGTGATATTTGTATGGTGGCGATATGGCGATGAACTTTGATTGTTTTGTTGATATGATGTCGATAAGGTGGTTGGTGGATGGTAAAGGACTAAAGGGCGGTCACGACTCGTGTGAATTGATCTCATGCTTTCTTTCCATGGTTTGTTGTATTGCTATCTTATGTATTATGGAATGAAAATACATGAACCTGCTGTAACACCTTATGTTTCGGTTAAGATACCGACCTGCGAGTTTCTTTTTCTTTTTAGTTTTGTAAATAATTATCATTGTATCATATATGATATATGATTTTGAGAACTATATTGTTGTAGTAATAATCTACTCTTTTTTGATAAAATGATTTGGAGGACAAACTATTAATTATGAATACATGTTGGATTTTGGAACATTTTTTTGACTGTTGGACAAAATCAAACTAGACGGGTTTTTAAAACCTTATTAACGTTGGATGCTCTATTAGCTTGTGTTACAATCGTTCACCGTCTCTTAATTGTTGTTAAATACGCGTAGCTTGACAAAATGTTAGAATATATGTTTTCGTTTCATGTAATCATAGAAATACACAATGAGGGAATTAGGGAAAGAATATATGGTTGTGTACTTATGTGAAAGGTACTAGTGATGATATGTACTGTCTAAACGTGGAATCAATACCAGTGGTGTCGGTTGCTTGTTCTGCGATCACTTTGGGGAAATGGCTAATCACCTATTTGTTGGCTAGCAATGGCGAAGCTTGTACGAAAAATCAGGGGGTCAGACTCTTAAAATTCAATATTTTGTACTACAAAAAAGAATCGAAATTTTTCGGTAAATTTACACTACCAAGGGGGGGGGGGGGGGGGGGGGGGGGGAGACCTACTATGCTATACCCTTGCTGCCTAGCTGATGTTAAGTGTGTTTGGCAACTTATTAGTAAGTGGTGCAAGCTTTGCTCACTGTGTTATATAAGAGCATTTACATCATTTCTCTTAAAAATGTTAGGGGTTGTTTGTTTACCTCTTATTGGAGTTTTTAATGGTTCAGACCTTCCTTTTACTAGTTTAGCACTTAATGGTTCAGGCTGTTTGTTTCGCGAGCAGATGTCTAAATGGTTCAGACATTTGCCTCTGAATGGTTAAGCATTATACTGAGTCTGAATGGTTAAGACCTCTAATCTGAATTGGTCAGACATTTGCCTTTGAATGGTTAAGCATTATACTGGCTCTTAGTGGTTCAGACCTCTTACTGATTCAGCACTTAATGGTTCAGACCTCTTACCGGTTCAGCACTTAACCATTCAGATGCTGTCAAACAGCCCCTATTTATCTGTATATTTGGGGGACTCTATTCATCCTCTATGTTTTTTTAGGGGCTGTTTGGCAACATCTGAATCAATAAGTGCTGAATGAATAAGAGGTCTGAATGGGTAAGAGGCTCTGAACCAGTAAGTGCTGAACCAGTAAAGTGCTGTTTGGTTGCACATCTGAATGACTGTGTAAAATGACATTTTTACCCCTTTTAATTAAAAAAAACCATTTTAATTAAAAAATTCCCATTAACAAACAGAAAAATCTAAATTTACATATTATTATTATAATTAATGTATTAAATATGATTACAAAACTACTCTATTAAACTAGTAACTAATCTGTAAATAAATCAAATTACACAAAGAACAAGAACCTCATATGCAATACACTTTCACTTTTTCGTTGAATACCAGCCATGGAAATGGGATTCTTGATTCCTGCCCATTAACTGAACTCTATATGCAATACAATACACTTCAAATTACACAAAGAACAAGAACCTCATCATGCCGGAATCGTTCATCTCCACAACACCCACCACCGCTGCACCTCCACCGTCACCACCACCACTACACCGTCACCACCACAACACCCACCACCGATCTTCAACAACAACAAGAACCTCATCAACATCAACATCCACTTCCAACATACAAGAAAACAAATCCATTCTACATACAACATCAAAAAATCAGAAAACAAACCTGGGTGCAGAGGGAGGAGGAAGGGCGGCGGTCGTCGGCAGGAGAGGGAGGCTGAGGGCGGCGGTCGGAGGAGGAGAGGGAGGCTGAGGGCGGCGGGAGAGGCAGGAGAGGGGTTGTTCGGTGGAAGAGAGGGAGGATGAGGGCTGTGGGAGGTGTTCGGTGGTGAGGAGACGAGGAGAGGAGGAGAGGAGGAGGAGGGCGGCGGGAGGTGGTGAGGAGACGGGGTGGGGGCGGAGGTTTTGAGATGTTAGGGTTTCTTCTCCATCAGAGGTGAAAGGGGTGAAAGGGGCAAGGCACGGTCTTTTTTTCTTTCAGCATGTTTATATCTCTAAATGATTTAGAGCTGAATCATTAAGAGGCTTCCCATTAAGAGGCACAACCAAACAGCCCCACCTCTATCCGAATAAGAGGTCCACCTCTTAATGATTCATTAAGAGGTGTACCAAACAGTCCCTTAATATATCTTTTGAAAGTGATTATAATTGGATGAGAGAGAAAATAGGGACAAAAGTAAAAAAAATATATATATTATAATAGTAGGATAGATTTGATGGAAGTGATGTGAATACATTCGCAGTTGAACATATTCTTGAGCTCCCGACATCACATCCTCTAGGAACTCACAAGCGAACAAAATGGCGATACAAAACATATATTCGGCCATTATATGGTTCTTACGGAGAGCGCGTAAGAGTAAAAGAAATCAACAGTGTTCAGATTCAAAGATGATAAAGATAATAGGGCGAAAATCCTGTCATTAAAATGGTCATTTTGGTGTAATTTTAATTTCTCAAACTTCCCGATGTGATCGTACCCTCTGTTTTCTAGCCACCGGCTAGTTTCCAGTGTTTGTAATTTTTTATAATATTTAGAAGTTTAAACTTTTATTTATGAAAACGTAATACAAAAAATAAACGAGTAAATTACGTTTTTGGCCCCTGTGGTTATATCAGTTTTACTATATTGGCCCAAAATAAGATTTTTTAACAGTTTTGCCCCCATGGTCCTTATATCTAACCGTTTTGGCCCCTATCGCTAACCCCATCCATTTACTTGGTTAAATATTGATCATGTGCCCCTCACATGAGGGGCATTTATGTCAATTCACATACCCAGTTATAAATAAATCCTTTAATAATAATAAAAAAAACCATTTTCTTCTATCCCTGCTCATCCACAACATTTGAGAATATCCCCTGAACCCTTATTTGAACCTTCATGATTGATTCGAACAGCCATTACAACCCAACGCCACCACTCAGTCGCCACCACCTCCACCTTCATCACGCTTCCATCATGATCAGTTTGCTGGAGCTACCTTTGACTCGCAACCCAACACCAGCAAAAGCCCTAGATCTAGAAGTCGCTATTGATGGCGTGGGGGTGGTTGTGGTCGGGGTGCGGTGGGTTGGTGGCGGCCCTGTGGTAGTGATGGCGGTTGCTAATTTCTTGTTATATTTTCAAGACTTCTTCAAGATTTCTTCACCCAAAATAATTCAAATCAAACCTCACAAAATGGCATCAGCAGTGATCTTCTCATCCTTTGTCACCTTCAGATTCGAACTTCGCCGTCGGAGCCATGGTGGTGTAGAACCGCCGGGAATGAAGCGGGAACTCGATTAGGTATAACTGAATTTTATCTTGCTTTTGATGAAACCAGCAAATGGGAGTGTGTAAATTGCTGTCATGTTTTTAACTAGACATTTGACTCCAAAATATAACTGAATTTTATCTTGCTTTTGATGAAACGAGGTTCTTGAATCGGTTGGCTTTCTCCAAGATAATGAAGAAGCTTTGTGTTTTGGGGTTTTCATCTACTGTGAAATATTGGTAACAAATGACGAAAATTAGGCCTTTTTACAGCAAATAAGAACAAAATTGTCAAGTGGGTATTGCTGATTTCGAAACAGGTATGTGAAATTGTAAAGGTGCGGTGGGTCTCAATCGTTGGTGATGTTGATTACGGTGGCTGGTGGTGGGTGTTGAGAGAAGGAGGTAAAGGGATAAGGGATGAGAGAGATATTTCTTTTTTGTTATTTATAATAAAATATATAGTTTTTTTAATAGAAGGGTATTTTTGTCATTTTGACCCATAAAGTAACCTGAGTTAGGGGTTGGTTAGATTTAGGGGCCAAAACGGTTAGATATAAGGACCATGGGGGCAAAATTGTTAAAAAATCTTATTTTGGGCCAATATAGTAAAACTGATATAACCACAGGGGCCAAAAACGTAATTTACTCAAAAATAAACTTACTACAAAAAATAAAAATATGAAAGAAATCAGTTTTCAACTTTAACTAGAAGTTTCAGTTCCCAGCTCTCGATTCTGTTTCTAGCTTTAAGCTCCAACTATTTTTCTAAATATAAATATTAAAATATCAATAAAATAACTATTTAGATCTAGACTTCTTTATTTACTAAATAATAAATAAAACACATACTTTTTAATATCCTTTTACATAATAAAATATACACAATAGTTCCAATATATAAATAATTTAAAAAATATAGAGTCGGTGATTATTAAAGCATCA
Organism: Helianthus tuberosus; assembly: GCA_030545235.1. Taxonomy (NCBI): domain Eukaryota; kingdom Viridiplantae; phylum Streptophyta; class Magnoliopsida; order Asterales; family Asteraceae; genus Helianthus; species Helianthus tuberosus. The sequence continues at coordinate 1,593,917 of CM060452.1, forward strand.
ACAACGTAGGAGATCACGTCACTACATGATGATTGCCCTTTCCAACACACTTGTTATGTATGGATCAAGAATTTATATTATGGTTTGATCCTTCCGAATACTGAATGTATGTGTTACTAATATAGTAATATTTACGTCGGGTCCAGGGGTGGATCCAGTATGTAAAGACAGGATTTTTAGGAATCCAGTTTAAAATTATTAGTGAGAATTTTTATGTTCGGTCATATGAAATTATGGCATCTACCAAAAAGAACTGTTTTGAAAAATTTGTGAATCCACCATTGGTCGGGTCAACTCAAATCCTTAACTTAATTCTAGTGCCATGCAATGTACATATAACACAATCACATGGAATATCGCAGAATGTTAATAACTTGTGTAGTTTGGAATATAGTTTGGAATATTTGGCACGTTGTATTGCCTAGGGGTGAGCAGATTAACCACCATAACCGATAACCGAACCATAACCGACATAACCGAACCACTAATAACCGATAACCAATATAACCAATGGTTATGGTTATGAAACTTTGTATAACCGCTCAATCGGTTATGGTTATGGTTATGAAGTTTTGTTTAACCGATATAACCGAAACCGAACCGAACTTGTGATATTAACTTTATATAATGGATTTGTGTTCTACAAAACCATATAGAGGGTTTTTACTAAGATAAAAGTATGTTAGTAACAAAATGATCTTGATGTAGATGTCATTTATTTTGATAAAGAACTAAGGTGTTATGGCCATAATTGTTTTTGTTTGATAATTACGTTATTAAAAAGAACCCTAAATCGGTAGTTTAACCAAAAAGTTTAGTCTCCGTTATTTTATAAAATAGGCTCAAGCTAAGTTCAAATCGTGCACAACACTATTTATTTCAAACCTTGCTTGGTTACTTAACCGAAATTAACCAAAACCGAACCATAACCGATTAACCATAACCGAAGTTTGGTTATGGTTATGGTTACCAAAACTCCATAACCGAACTAGCGGTTATGGTTATAGTTAATAGTAAAAACCGAACCAAACCGACCCATGCACACCCCTAGTATTGCCAAATATAAAGAGACAAATGGCCTTTCATTCACCCAAGGGGCGTATTAACTCTTTCAGCATATACTTCAAATACGACCCATGGCATTATAGCCTAGTGGTATCTTGGTGGTGGGATAAGGCTTATGACCATTAGGTCATGAGTTCAATTCCCACAAAGGGGGTTTTCTCAGATTTATTGGGTTTCCTCCTGAATTGGTGTATAGGCATTATTGCCTAGTGGAGATGGATATGATCGGGTGGTTCTGCTGGTGGCACGATGATACTCCAGTGGTCCGTCAGTGATCCAAATTTGCCGTTCAAAAAAAAAAATATACTTCAAATACGATATCATTTTTTATTATTCATTTTTATATTAAATAAGCATATACTTCAAAATACGATATCATTTTTTATTATTTATTTTAATTAAATATTTTTCTAACGAAAATGATAAAATAAAGTAAGAAACACTTTAATCAGCATCTAAACATTTAAAAATAAGATAAATATAAAAAATTGACTTATTTACAAACTAGATCAAAAGTTCAATATAACTCATTATTAGAAGGGTTTTTTTTTATTTATTATTAATAACAATAAATCACATATAACAACTTAAACGATGAAGTCAGTTCATATTTTATTTACAAAGGCAAAAACAAAATTGGCATAGTTGTTTCTATATTTCTTGTTCTTATATTTTAATACAAATCCTATCCATGTTCCATGTCAATCCGTTTAGAATCCATGTATCTATGTCTATCTCTAAACTCATATCCTTAAATTATCTTCTTGTCTCTTTGGTTTTCGTACGGTTGTTCAACAAGAGTGAGTTCAAACTGTTTCAACACTAATTTGAAATCAACCCAACAATAATATCCAACTCAAGTTGTGCTCAACGTTAGCTTGATCATCTTGTATATTTTTGTTTTTACAATCTCAAATTACAAATTAATATCAAGCAATTATAAAATTATGAATATCACGGGCCTCAATCTGACAAGCTTATAATGTATTACTACTCAAGTCAGCAGTGGCGGATCGAATATTTTATTCTAATAGGTTCCTTTTGGTAAATTCTCTTTAATTCTCACTATTTTTCTAAATTATGTAAGGTTCTGATGATTATTTTCTATTTTTTTCCAAACGAGTGTTTAAGACCCGCGCGTTGCGGCAGTACCGGTAAACCGAACAAAAGAATATGTAAAAACGTTGAGCCACGCACACGCTTTGTGACGTTTTCACTTGCAAACGTAAACTAATACAAAAATGGAATTTTAAAAATCTTAAAGATTCAAGTATGGTGAATCTTGGAAGTAAATGTGTTTTTTAAATGTGAATAACTACATTTTGTTGTATTCAACCTGAAACTCTTTCATGATTCATGAAGAAGTTTGTGTACCTGCATTTCATTATTAATAGTTTCTTGACATTTACATCCACAGATTTGAATTACAACATACTCAGTATAAAAATATTATTTATTTACTTCCTACAACAAAAGAAAAGTAGTATTGGGAAAAAGGAAGATGAGACTTGAAATTTGAAAAGGTAACTCTTTACTGTTTTTTTGGTTGAACGGCCAATGGAAATTCTATTCCAACCAATAAAGTCATCCAGTCATCACAGCCACACAACACAACACAACACAACCACCACTCCCCGCCACCACCAACGGTTGACAGCCAATGCCATCGGCTGACAGCTAACGCCATTAGCACCAAGCCATCACTACCACAACAGTGCAACACCGATCTGACTATCGACAACCACTCGCCGTCCGCCACAGCTAATGGAAGAGCTATTTGGTCTTGTTCCACCTTTGCTAGATCGGAAGCACCGCCTCCCGCCTAAACCCTAGCGCGTCTCCTTTTCTCAGATCAAGATTTAGGTTGTGACTCGAGAGAGAGGGCGATGCCTGAAAACCGAGAGTCACCACAATGTACCACCATCGCTATTAGGGGAGAAGTATGGACAGTCAACACAATGTACAGCCACACTATCGTCGGATTCGGCAGGTGTAGAGAAGATTGAAGACATAGAGACAGAGGGAGAGAGAGAAAAAAGCATAGTGACAGTAAATCTGTTGAGTGAGAAAAAGAGCAAGTGCAGTGAATATGGTAGTACTTGTGCAATATTAGATTGTACAAAAGTAAACCTGTGCAATAAAAGATTGTACAAATTTGAACAGTAGTATAATGAGGGAAAGAAAAATTGTAAATTAATATAGAGGGAATACACTAAGGGGGTGTTTGTTTTTGCTTAAAACATTTGCAAGAAGCCTATGTCTGCAGGCGGGCAGACATAAAGGCTTGAAGACTGTTTGTTTTTTTTTAAAAGAAGATCTGAAAATGGCTTATTTTATCTTAAAATAAAAGCTATGAACCTTTGCTTCAATTGTCTTCACACAACTCCTTCAACACATCTCCAGCATCCTCTTCTTCTTCTCAATTCCCGCTTCCCCTTCACCCACCACCGCTCCCTCTCCTTCCACCCCCCTCTGCCGGTTCTCTCTCTTTCTCTGGTCCTTACGCCGCCGTCGGAGACGGCTCCGGCTCTGCCGATTTCTCTCCTCCTTTCTCGATTTCTCTCTCATCAGTCTCTCTCTCTCCTTGTTCTTCAGGGTGTCGGAGTGTGGGAGGGTGTTCGTGAGAAGGAGAGTTGTGAGGGTGTGGCCGGCCGATTAACCGGCTCCGATCAGTCATCGAGAGGAAGAAGCAGGGGTTGAGATGATGTGAGTTGGATCATGGATATGTTGGATGTTGAATGTGTAGACATTATCAGGTTATAAAACAAACAGTCTTATATTTTCAGCTTGCAGATCTTCAAACCACATCTTCAGTTGCAGATATAAAAACAGATGAAATCAGCTTGCAGACAATTTATGTCTGCAAAAACAAACAGCACCTAAGTTCCTGGGAACCCATAAATATGGGTTGAGTTCGCCCCTGCAAGTCAGTAGTATAGGCAAACATGGTCGCTAGCTCAAACCAAACCGGTTTGACATAAATTTTATCGAGTTTTTAATAAACTATTTGACATGCAAGTTACTAGCGAGCTATGAACTATAATTTGTTCACCCTAAGAAAATATGTTATAACTAAAATTATTATATTTTCATTTTCGACATATACAAAGACCATGGCAGGGAATAGTAGGGATGAGCAAACCAGACCCGGTACCGGTACCGAACTGGTACCGAATTTACCGGACCGGGTACTTTTTCGGTACCGATTCGGTACCAACTTTTGACATTTTCGGTACCGGTACGGTACCGGTCCGGTACGGTACCGGTCCGGTACCAGTATTTACCGGTTTTTACCCTCAAATACCGGTACCGGTACCGAACCGGGTATATTCGGTACCGGAACCCACTTTTGGGGATTTTCGGTTCCGATTCTTTCGGTACCGGACGGTACCGAGCTCATCCCTAGGGAATAGTGTTTCCCTGCCATTGGTCGAAATGGACGGCCGGCGCTTTCACATTGGACCAACCAGTTTATTGTTTTATATCCACTTTAAAATTACGGTTTTGCCTCAATTTAAAATTATGCTTTTCTCCCAACTTAAAAATATAATAACCCATTTGCCAACAGCTCAAAATTACGATTTTGTCCTCGGTTCAAAAATTACGATATTACCCTCAGCTTATTATTTTATATCCGCTTTAAAATTACGGTTTTGCCTCCAGTTTAAAATTACGTCTTCGCCCAGTTCAAAATAAAATTATGTTTTTACCCCAGCTCAAAATTACGATTTTCCCCTCGGTTCAAAATTACGATTTTCCCCTCGGTTCAAAATTACGATTTCACCCTCAGTTTAAAATTACTTTTTTGCCCCTAGCTAAAAATAAAATTATGGTTTTCCCCAACCTCAAAATTACGATTTTACTCTCGGTTCAAAATTATGATTTTTCCCCAGTTCAAAATAAAAATATGACTTTACACCCAGCTAAACCGAAAACACGATTTCGCCTTCGGTAAAAAAATTACGCTTTTACCCTCAGCCAAAATTACGTTTTCGCCCCAGTTCAAAATAAAATTTTGTTTTTCCCCCAGGCTCAAAATTACGATTTTACACCAGTTTATTATTTTATACCCACTTTAAAATTACGGTTTTGCCCTCAGTTTAAAATTACGTCTTTGCCCCCAGTTCAAAATAAAATTATGCTTTTGCCCCCAGCTAAAATTTACGATTTTCCCCTCGGTTAAAAATTACGATATCACCCTCAATTCAAAATTACGTTTTTTTCCCAGTGCAAAATAAAAATATAGTTTTCCCCTAGCTAAAAATTAGGATTTTACCATCGGGAAAAAAATTTGATTTTTCCTCCAAGTAAAAATGAAAATATGACTTTGCCCGCAGCTAAAACGTGTCAAGAAGCTGCCTAACACTCTTTTTACTTTTTCTTTATAGCAAAAGTATACTACTGTTTTTTCTTAATTGGTTGAGAATTATTCGGATATCGCACCGTCACCAAGTTATATAAGGTACAAGTAGGCGATGTGTGAATATATTAAAATGAATAGAATCTAAGATGATAATATAAAAAAATGGGGAATATACTCCACCAATAGGCAATGATTCATTTTTATCCTACAAATGCCCTCGAATATTCGGATATTTTGCCTAATTAAGAAATCTTGGTATGATTCTATAATATAAGATGGTCCCAAATAATATATTATATGAGCTAATTTATTAGATTCTTTAATATAAGATGGTCCCAAATAGTGGTTTATATTAGCTAATTTATTAGATTTTTTTTCTTTGTGTATAAATAATGTTTCGAATCGTAAGAAGATGGCGACGCTTGATTTAGTAGTAATTATACAAGTTGTACATTATATAAATAGTTAAATACATATCAATAAAGTGCGTTCTATTGAAAAAAATAATAAATAATTTATATCTATATCTATATTTAGGCCATTTGTCATCATATCATATTAGGTCATGTATCTTTTGATTTTTCTGTCAATATCTTATGGATAATTATTATTTATAGATAAACCTCTTACTAAATATTATTTAGCTTAATCTATCCAATAATTATTATTTAGTTTAATCTCTTCTAATTGATTATAGATAAATCTCATACTAAATATTATTTTGTTTAGTCTTTTCTATTTAGTTATAGATAATTATTATTTAATTTAAATTTAATGTATAATTCTCATTTATAATATTATTTATTTGATTTTCTATATCATATTAAAATTTATTTGTTCAACCTGTGTAATACACGAGGTTAAACTATAAAACTATAAACTCGATGATGATTGGTCTCAATTTATTACTAATTATCAGTTATCTAAATATATTGCCAATTAATCCGGACCAATCTTCACGAGTTCGAAATATAATATTAGATAATACCCGTATCAACTTCCATTACAGATAGATGTTTATCCATATCCAACTCAACTATTTAATATTAAAGATATAGCAAGTAGTATGTTAAAGTTGTTAAGAATATGAAATTACTAAAACTTTATAAGCAAATAGTATGTTAAAGTTGTTAAGAATATGAAATTAACAAATTAACAAAGTATAACTTAGCAACTAATTTATGCATATGGTAGTTGTACCATAAGCTTTGGGGGTTTTCAAAAATTTTTTTTTTTTTCCTTTTTAACCCTAAACTTTTAATGTTTGAGTTTGACAATTTAACTTTAAAGTTTTAATCTTTGTTTCCTTTTTAACCCTAAAGTTTTAATCTTTGACAATTTACCCTAAAGTTTTAATATTTGACAATTTAAGTTTAAAGTTTTAATCTTTGGTAATTTAACCCCTTTGATTAATTTGATTTTTCACTTCTAATTCAAAAGTTTCCATCTTATTCAATTTAACCCCTTTGATTAATTTGATTTTTCACTTCTAATTCAAAAATTTCCATCTTTTGCTATTTAACCACTTTGATTTTTTTACTTATGTGTTGTAATCTTGACTTTGGGGGGTTTTCAAAGAAAAAAATGCTCATGTATATGGTTGTTGTAACCTTGGCTTTGGGGTTTTTTTTTAAAAAAATATTTGATTTTTTTACTTTTCACCCAAAAGTATTTTATAAATTACTTTTAACCCAAAACTATTTGTTTTTTACTTTTAACACAAAACTTTTTATCTTTTTGCAATCTATCCTGACAACTTTTTTTACTTTCAACTTTGGTCCTTTATAGTTTTCATTTTACGTAAATTTTTTGCTTTATGTTTCGTTCTAAATTTTGTGACTTAACACATCGCAACGTGCGTCTTTGGTTTAAAGTTTTTACGTTTCGTTCTAAATTTTGCGAGTTAACACGACGCAACATGCGTGTGTGGGTGAACGTTTTTACATCGTCTATTTTTTCCCGTTTCACAGGTTCAACATAACGTGTGTGTCCTAAATCGACTTAGCCATAACTAAAGAATCCCCGCCGCATTGCGGCGGGTCGTAATTCTAGTTACAAAAACTTTATAGTTGTTAATTGTTGTCGAGTATTTTTATATTTTCACTTTGTTTTTAGGTAAATTTAAGATCAAGTTTAGGATGGTAAGCCTCTTAACAAGTACACAAAAACACTAAATGGGTAACGATTAACAGGTAAGAGAGACAATTTTATAATCTGAAATGAAACTCGATACATAACTAAAACTCGTCCTATACTTGGCTATTACCAATTGCTAAAATACCACAATAATGGCCATCTAAATTTATAAATTTCGTAAAAAAATATTCATTTTACAAAAACAGACTAAACAATGGTTTGGAAAGGAGACTCATTAGTTACTTCAAATTATTGTAGGGTTAAAAATGCCAAAAAGGGTGTTTGTCTTGTGCTTGAAATTAGAATTGATAGTAATGTTTGGTATCCGTCGTCAAATCCTTGTCAAGGTGCCACGCGTATAAAAATGTTTGTACGGATAAGCGATACAATTATTTAAGAATTGACACCATTCACACCAATTTTTGTTCCTTGTTTTCTTTACTTTGAAGGAAAAAAAAAAAAAAACCGTGAAGATTGCCAGGTGTCTAATCACATTACAATATTTTTTTTAAGGGTGACTTTCTATGTACAGGACCTATCGGTCACCGGGATCTTGTCAAAGACAATCCCCCGTCAGGCCGTTGCGGACGCGATGTTCTATCGGGCCCCGGCCGCGAACGGGAACTGACCTTCGCCCGGAAACCATACTGCCCCCACACGGGTAAAGCCGCTGGGGTAACAGCTGGGTGAAAACCGGGTTGCCCTCCGCATCGAACCATGCCTCGGTAGGAGCGATCCATCATAGGGACGTCCCCCAAATGCAGTGGGTGGGGATCGAACCCGGGTCTCCAAGGAAACCCAAAGTTCTTTCCACCACTTCACCACAAGTGGGGATAATCACATTACAATATAGTTTATATAATTTAATAGTTGGCTTTTATTTTAATATTTATCTATACGCCCACTATTTGTTACTTATTTATGAAGTTATATGAGAAAACGAATACAATTTGAATTTTTCTAGCAAAAGTATTTTAGGTGTAGTCATTTTGTCACGTCAGTGAAATTGCACACATGTTTAATATACTAAGTTGTGCACACCATTTTTTTCATAATAGGATTGTTATATAACACATAACCTAATTTCACATTTTTATCGTTATAAATAAATATATACATTTTAATTTACTATTAAATCTAATCCAGCTTTTTATAGCATGTAACATATTGACATTACACACAAGTATGCCATCAAAAGATTGGTGTCCACTGTCCAGGGCCGGCCCTAAAAAATTTTGTACCTTTTTCGAGCTAAAAAAACGTGTCCTTAGACCTTAACAAAATTGGGTATTAGGCTCTCTAAAGGTCTAAACCTAATGTCAATGGTCTACTAACTAATATAAATCATAAAAATAGTTTTGTAAGTGGGTCTATGTTGGTGTTTGTATGAGTATAACCTATTAATTTTTTTTACATATACATATTGGATTTTTTTTTTAAAATAACGTGTCCTGGCCGGTGGTTCTCCCCGCCCACCCTCAGGGCCGCCCATGTTGGTGTCACACAAACATTTCACTAGTAATTTACATCAGAAAAAGAATATTTTTGTTAAATAAATACAAAAGTAATTTACATAAGAAAAATAATATTTTTGTTAAATAAAGAAATTAAAGATTATCCCTTGATACCTTATATATGAACACACATACCAAGTATGCACCCACTGAATCCCGCCCCCTAGCCCAACCGGCAATTCCCATGTGGTTTGGGTTGGGCCGGCTTCCTCTTCGGAGGTCGCCGGTTCGACTCCCGGGAGGTGCAAACGGGGGGTGGGACGTCCCAATGATGGATCGTATCTTACTGAGGCATGGTGCGGTCTTGAGGGCAACCCGGTTTTACCCAGCTGTTACCCCAGCGAGTCTCTCGTGTGGGGGCAGTATGGTTTCCGGGCGGAAGTCAGCTTGCGCGGCGGCCGGGGCCCGATCGAACATCGCGTCCGAGAGTGCGGGGCTGACGGGGGATTGTCTTCGACATGAACCCGGTGACCACTGGTCCAGTACATAGAAAGTCACCTTCCAAAAAAAAAAAAAGTATGCACCCACTGACCCACACATACATATACATGTGTGTAGGGTATGATTAAATAGAAAACCCTAAAAATTTGAGAAAACACTAGAAAATCCAACCTCCCGACTTTTTTTTTTTTGAAAAAAATAACACATGTAATATACATGTTTTTAAGAGTTTTGAGCAAAAAAAATCAAAAAAGCGCCGAGTGGTTTTTTTTTTTAAGTAAACAAGTTTCAGCAACTTTTTGTCTAACACATGTTAGTGAAAAAGTTGCTGAAACTTGTTTGTTTATTTTTTTAAAAACCACTCGGCGCTTTTTTGATTTTTTTGGCTCAAAACTAGGGCTGTAAACGAACCGAACGAACCGAACGAACACGAACAAGGCTTTGTTCGTGTTCGTTCGTTAAGGAAATAAATGTGTTCACGAACGGTTCATGAACACTTACCGAACGAGATTTTATGTTCGTGTTCGTTCATTAAGTAAATGAGCGTGTTCGCGAACGGTTCACGAACATAAAATAAATTTGGCGAACGCGAATAAGGATAAAGATAGATGGCCCAGAGAGTAGCACTCGAACTTGAATCCCTTAATGTGGAATGGAGGTCGATCGTATTCGTCAATGTAAATAATGAGAAATGAAAGGGAAATGATGCGTAACAAGGTGAAAATGGGTTTCCTAGTTTAATTGTTAGGGTAATAAAATAAATAAAAGTTTAATAATATAAAAAGTACAAATAAAATATAAGAAAGTACAAAGATCTTCAATTAAAACACAAACATACGAACATAAACGAACGCAAATCAATGAATGTTCACGAACACGTTGACGAACACCTTACCGAACGTTCACGAACACAATCGAACGAACGAGACCTCTGTTCATGTTCGTTCATTTAACTAATCGAACGAAATTTCTTGTTCATGTTCGTTCATTTATTAAACGAACGAACATAAACGAACTCCCGCCGAACGGTTCACGAACTGTTCGCTGAACGTTCGGTTCGTTTACAGCCCTACTCAAAACTCTTAAAAACATGTATGTTTTTTTTTTCAAAAAATAAAAAATTCAGGATGTTGGATTTTCTAGGGTTTTCTCAAAATGAAGGGTTATCGTCCTAGTTCCTGTGTGTGTATACATGTATATAACCGTTAATTGTTACAAAAAGCTAGAGGGTAGGTTACCCAAGGGCCAAGACTCCCAAGAGTCAAGATTCTACTTCATCTCATTGATTATTCTTCATCGTGGAAGTTGGATCTCAAAACACCACCTTCACCTCATACCCCCCCCCCCCCCCCTACCCCTACCCCAAACCCCATCCCACCCCACCCCACCCCACCATGGGAGTTTCTTGAGTATTCTAGTGGGAAAACCTTTCTTCCTTATATAGACTTGTAGATTCCAAATTTTATGTTCTTTCCTCTTTTGTATATATCGAATGAATGCGTTTTGGCATAATATATTTTCGCATCTTTACTTTACTATCCATCAACCCTTGTCTTCCTTATGAAATTGTTCCAAAGTTTTCTTGGTTTTTTTATTAATTCTAAAGTAAATTACTTGTTAAGTTTGTAATCTATTAATATATTTTAATTTAATATTTTGAAATATTCAATATCTACGCCGAAAGAATATAACCCACATTCTTGTTTGACAAGTTTTTTTTTTTCTCAAAAAGATTTGAATCAATTGTTGGTGGATTTCCATTAAGTTTCCAAATTTATTGACCACGGTAAATGAATCATGATTTCATGAATAGTATACTACAAGTGCACAAGGGCAAAGTCACAAGTATTCATGGTCGATTTTGATTTAGCGAATTGACTACTCCAACATTGACCGGATAAAACATTACTATAATGAACTACCATTTTATACTTAGGGGGTGTTTGGGATTGCGTTTTCAACCTGATTATTTGATTATTGTGTTTTGAAATCGCAAAAAATCTATTTTGAGTGTTTGGTAAAAAATTAATAAAAAGTGATTTTTTACGTTTTGTAGAGTTCAAAACGTGATAATCCATAAGTAGGTCACCCCTTGCTGCAGGAAAACGTGATAATCCAAAAACTGATTTTTTACGTTTTCACTTATTTATTTTTTTTAAATATATATACTTGCCAAACACTCAAATAGTTGATTATCTGATTATTGTGATATCAAACAACATAATCAAATCCAAACAATGTTGATTATCTGATTACTGTGATATCAAACAACATAATCAAATCCAAACACTATCTTTCTACAGCACGTTTTGTTACAGCTAATTATCTGATTCTGATTATTCAAAACGCATAATCTATTTTCAAAACTCAACCCCAAACACCCCCTTAAGTTTTGATTATTTGATAATACCAAATTTTGCCACCTAGGTACGCATCGGCTTTTCACACCTCTACCAACTACACCTTATTTTGCAATTAATCAATCAAAAACCGTCAAACACCAAAATATAGGTGTGAGTGAGAGAGAGACTTCGGATCCAGTTTTGATGGCCATTAGTCGGACCAAACAAGGAGTAACGGTGTTCTCGTACGGAACCGGGCACCAAAATCCTACCCCAATTGCCATAATGTTCTTTCTAAGGCTACATGACGTAGAGTGACACTCCACTTCCACATCTGCCACTCACGCCTTCAACACCTTTGTCACTAAAGCAGAGCGCAATCATCCTCTCCATCATTCTCTTGACGAGCGCCAATCCCAATATCCTTTTTTTGTGGGGACCACCCAAGTACTAGCCATTGATATTTTTTTCTAACTTTAGTTAAAGAATGTTAACCCACTCCGTGCTAGTTAACGTCAATGCCCTCGTCTATATGGTGCAATAACTAGCATGAGAGCTTTAAACCGCACCACTCAGCCTAAAGAGTAAATATTAGATGCCGTGTAAATCTTTAGTTTAAACAATCGCCGTTAAGTATTAAGTTTCCTAACATAATTCTTATTGTGATTGATTACAACATTATACCAAACTATGTACAATAAGTGTGGTGAAAATTTGTCTATTTTCTAGATATTTCCACATGTGATCTATTTATTGTGTAATAAAGCTGTTTGATTATTGGAGCAAACCCAAAGCATCTGTGTTTGGGTTTAGGAAACACTAAAAAAAGTTGTAATTATTTCACTTTAAACGTGTCACATGCACCCATTAGACCAAAAATAACCTCTACATTTTCCTACACTTTTACAATATTTAACAACCAACAAGGCTATATACACCTCGAAAACGGTCTCGATACAAAAAAAAATATATATTTAACACAAATCTGAGTAAATGCCGGAATGTCAAAAGGCAGGAGACGCCGTGGTGGTGTGCGTGGAAGATGACGTTGATGGTGAATCGTGGTGGCTACGACCACCATTTTTTTCGCCTGAATTGCTTTTGTTTAGTGACATAGATGGCGGATGAGAAGCAATTGGGGCGTATACCCCTTTGGAATTGTTAGTGTCGCCCGAGGTTGGTGTTGAGGCGGTGGATGCCATTGTGGTGTATTCTGGTGGCGGCGGCATCCATATGCCGCCAACCACTACAAATTGAGGTGTTTGTGAGTTGTTACTGTTATGGATTGTAGGACTTGGCCTTCTTGTATGCAAACGATATTTCTGTTACATTAAAAAGGTAAAATTCAGAATCTTAATAAATGTATTTAATATATTTATTGATTTATATAAAAAAATAAGATATTGCAAACCTGTAAATGGCTTTTTACTTCATCATTTGTGAGCCCATCTACCTTCATTAATTCTCGAATTTGTTTAGGTGTAGCGACTACAAGATTAAAAAGATTTTCAAAATCAAATTCCAATTTAATTAATTTGAAATAAAATAAAAGATATTAAAAAATGGTAAAATACCGACCATGTGCACCACCGAGTTGTTGAAGAGCATGAAGAAACCGCCGGTGCAATTCCGGCGACCAACACCGTCTAGCTTTCCGATTCGACTGCCCTTTATCTTCACCTTTACTCCCACCACCAGCACCGCCACCACTCTCCTCCGTGGAGCTGGCAGCAGCCGCGGGCTCCACAGCCGCCGCCGCCGATAATTTCACATTTCCGATCGCCGGAGCTTCGTCGGAACTCTTTTCTTTCCTAAATGGATGAAAAGCCCCACACCCATTTCTTGTTACCTCCACCACCGGAACTCTTTTTGGTGATAACTCCTGAAAATTTTATAAAAAACCCATATATTAAAAAAAATCAAATTATGGAATTTAATTTTTTTTTTCTATATGATCATTCCAAACTGAAATTATATCGAAATAGTAAGCAAACGGCAACAAGCTATGCCCGCTAATTCTTTTCGGATGGTAAAATTAAGTATTTTAAAAATTACACCCATAGATCTTTGAGTCATAATATTTACCGTAAAGACATGACCCGTTGAACGTGACTAAAATGGGTCTGACGCAAAAAAAAGCAAAAAAGTATCAATTAATTTAAAAATTAGTTAAAGTATTACCAATGGATCTGGGGATTGAATAGATAGTTGAGCATGTCTAAGCCAATCTGACTTTTTCGAAGATGATTTATCTGATTTGCTGGAAATCACTTTGGATTTATTATTTAATTGATTTAATTGTTGTTCATCTTCTTCGTCTTCATCTTCATTAATTCTTTTAATAGGAATAAATTCTTCCAAAACCGGGCCTAAACTTGACGTCTGTTCAGAACACTCATCTTGTCCATTGTTATAATCCGTCGTCGTTTCAAACATTTGTCGTCTACATCCTTCAATCGCTACAACAAAAATCATAAAAACACATACATAAGATTCATAATTACAAAAAATATATATATATATATATATTATTACATACACATACATACCTTGAGTAACAAGTTCAAGACAAAGAGGAAGCTCACGTTCAAACACTTGAATCTTTCTTCTCTCTGATTCCAAAGCTTCAACATAATCTCTAACTCTTTGCATTTTGTCTCCAAAATTATTATTATTCTTAGTGTTATCGAAAACCATTGGATTGGTCCGAAAGGCACTAACGTTGGATGGATCAAATGGAATATGAAAGGTCATTAAATGTGGAGGATTTTGTCTTGGGGCGTAGAGAGATCCGGTTTGAACGAGAATATAAGGATCTAAACAAGAATCAGAAAAGGGAATAAACTTGGTATTCAAGATAATATTACATATAAACTATTCTAGAGAGAGAAAGAGGAGAGAGAGTATTTTTTATTTTTTTTAGAAAGAATTTAAGGCACTTGTTTGATAGAAATCGAAGGTGTATGTATGTATGTATGAAAGAAGCTGTCGAAGTCGGGTCGTCGCGTACGAAACGAATCTTTGATAAGATTTTTCTTATTTTCCAGGCTAGAAATCTATGATACCTAACCAAGTAAGCTTTAATTAAATGTAAATTGTGCATTAAAATTTGTATAGTGATCTGGATGTGTTGGTTTTGAACCTGGAAAGTTGGATATTTTGTTTTTCTGAGAGTGGTTTGAATATTCTAGAGTGATTCCTACTTATGAGTTGGCAGTGACGTCATGGTTTTGAAGATAAGATCAAATGAAGGCTCTTCTTCATTTTTGCCACATGTTTTCACTTCCTTTTTATTTTCGCCACTATCTATTTCACTTGTAAATTACAACGAATGTATGTTTGACATTTCACTCTAAATGTTCCATAATTTCAAACGTCGAGTATGCGTTAAACGATATAGTATTTTGAAAATGTTGTGCCTTCCACCGAGTGGTTGGGACCCACCTAACAAACTCAAAAAGATAACGAAGAGTCGCTAAAGATAGTAACCAGGACTCTTATATTTTTAAGCTTACACGCATATAAAGTTTAATGTGAAAAGTGGATAAGTAGTACACGTTAATGAGCATTTGACACGCTTGATATTGGCTATGCTTGACACAACATGCCATATATTGTTTATGGTTTTATGTTGTAATGCATTTTTTTAGCATTTTACTAATAGTTCTTCAATGGAAAATGTAAAAACGTCATTACTGTTACGACTTATCTTTTTTTATGTCCCTTTTCTGGGGAATAAACACACAACAAAAGACGTATCATCTTTTTCTTTACCCCTCTCATGAAATATTTATTACTCCATAATTATACATGGATGGCGTCTCATTGGAAGCAGTCTCTCTATTTCTACGGGGTAGAGGTAAGTCTGTCTACATCTTACACTCCTCAGACTCTACCTTAGCTTTGCTATTAGTGGGATTTACTGAGTATGATGATGATAATGACGATGACATATACATGGATGGCCCACAAAAAATTGTCCACGAATGCTACCCGGTAAAAAAAAACACCCTGAAAACATGTTCATATTATTATCGACTTATCGTTAACCTTTATAGTTATAACTAGTATTTTTATTTAATATAAGAATGGCTTTTGTTTGTAAAAAGTTGAATCAGTGGTATATCAATTGAACACCCTCAATGAGTTAATGTCCAACTTACTTGACTAATATTTGCCAAATTCCAAAAAAAAAAAAAAAAAAAAAAAAACCTAGAAGTTATCAAAAAAATGTTTACGTTATTTATCAGTTTTCTAATTCTAGCTTTAGTTATAATTATTTGTTAAACGTATTTCTAAAACTACGTCGAAGTAATAAAAATAAAACTAACATTCAATTAAAAAAAATCTTGAAACAATACGTTTTTGTATAGTGTCTCTAACCTTGAGAGAAACGTCTCTTGCCTTTGTTTTTTCTTGTGAAATTGTGATAATTAAGATATATTTATTAGGACTTATACCAAGTTGAAAGATATCACAATCTTACAAGTCAAAGATGCCTAGCAAAGTTGTGAACATTTAATTTTGTTTTATCAAGGACCATATACGTCTTGAAAAAAGAATCATCCAAGTGCAAAGAACGCTACCTAACTTCTAAACAAACTAAATTTATAGGTGTAAAAAACAAATTAAGTTTTTAAGGGTATTATTTATTTTTATCCTGATCTAAATTAATTTACAATCTAATAAATATCGATCAAGCATGTGTACTCGTGCATCTTTAATGGGATACATCATGGACGCTCAAGTCGTACTTTCTCCATGTTAGCGTTTGCCGCTTCTATCCCCTTAGATTTTTCTCTTCTCCACGAACACTGACGTACTTTCCCCCGCACGTTGACAAACACACATCCTCTCTCTTCGTCATATCATCACCATCTTCCGTCACGTACCCATAAGGAAACCGTTAAAACAACACGTTATGGATTCTCTCGTTATCTTTTTTTTTTTTTTTTGTAACGACCAACAAATAAATGTCCGGCTACCCGGGGCCGGGGTAACCGAATGGCACTGCGGTAAAACTCAATTAGTATCGGATTCAAACTTGAGATTTATGACCTTAAACCCAATCTTAACTTCCTTTTCGATGCCAATTAAACTATAGCTAATTGTCTCTTTTATCTTTAATTTTTTTTTTCAATTGAAACTCGTTAATATCATTTCACACGAAAAAGCAATTACAAAGCAATCTTTAATTTACATTTGTTTTAAAACCGTTGGTTAAATACTAAGAAACATAGAGATTCCATGTGTAGATTTTGGAATATCCTTTGTAAGTGGGTTAGGGGAAAGTTGAGGAGGAATCACGAGACCTTCAAATAAAAAAAAAAAAAAAAGATTCTTCATTTATTTTATTTATTTAAAAATGGACGCGTGGTCCAACACGTGCCCCAACCCAACAACAGGCTAAGGATCATTTTATGTTTGGCTTTTCGGGACCTCCAAGGGGCCGTTTCCTTAATTCTCTCACTACGAGGTCGCTTTTTCACGTTTTCCGCAACCGCCTTCCACCTCCCACCCCCGCGCGTGGATCAAACGCGTCGGATCCATGTTGGATCCATATGATTTTGTCCTTTTCTGTTATTTCCAGAACATCCGTGAACTTCATAAAACGTCAAACAACTTTATTATATTTATTTCGTGGGGTTGGTTACGGTACAAACCATATTTATCCTACAAACTTTAAAAACAGATCTTAACACTTAAAAAAAGTTAAATTAACACATACTAAAACAATACATACATAAAAGTAGCACTTTTAAATTATAGGGTTAAGATCAAATAAAAAGTTGATTTTGCCTAAGTAGGATGAGAAGTAATCTTAACCATTCATTTTTCAAATCAATGGTTAAGATGAAAGTCTAGGAGAAAGAGGAGTGCAAGGGTATTTTGGGAAAATCATATTTATAGACTTTCTCTCTCCACATGCAAGGCACATGCATATTCCACCCCCATTTTTTAAACGTTCATAACTTTTTTATACGACATTATTTTTTCATAAAAATTTCACCATAAAATCGAGCGTCTTTTTATCTTTAATTTGAGTACCATATTGCTATAGAAAATATGAAGACTAAAAAAACCCACTAAAATGTGTTTTATTTCTATGTGAGTAAAATGCACGGATAGTCCCTGTGGTTTTGCAAAGTTTCAGCTATAGTCCCCAGATTTTGGAAATTACACTCATAGTCCCTGTTGTTTGACAGTTTGTTACGCGGATAGTCCCTGGAGTGGATGGGGGTTAGTTTTCTTCGTTAAGGCCATGTGAAATTACAAAATTACCCCTTGCTTTTATTAAAATATGAGAAATAATTCACACCCACACACATATATATATATATATATATATATATATTAACACACACACAATGACTCTCTCTCTCTCTAAAATGCACACTCTACTCTCTCTTTCTCAGGCAAACCCCACCACCACCTGCCGTCACTAACACCACCACCTGCCACAACCCCCTCACAACCACCTGCCACCACCCACCCCCACAACACCCGTCGTCACCACCATACACCACTGCGTTCACCATCATCCACTACCTAACACCACTCACCACCACCCACCTTTCACCTTCAAATCCGACAACCTACCCGCATACAACCAACCATCACTACCAGTCCACCTCCCGTCAATAACCACTACAACCACCATCATTCAAAGGTATAACAATCCTCTCCACCATAATCACCGTCAACAACACCTTCTCCGACTCCAACCACTAATTCATACTAAAGTAAATCGAAACCTAATTTGTAAACACGAACCTGATTAGCCCCAAAGCAAACTCGATGAAGCCCCCAAGCAAACTCGGCCAAATAAACTCGATGGCGATTCTTAGTGATGACGATGAAACCCCCAAATAAACGCAATCGCTATTTTTGTCCATCAATTCATGACCAAATTGAAGCATAACAAGGGGAAACTCTGTGAAATCGAACGCCAAGGTAGTGGTTGTCTGATTGTATGTGAAATTGGACGACGGCGATGGGTGGTGTTTCTTCACCGGAGAAGATCAAAGGACGGAGGTCAGTTATGATCTATGACTATTATTTGATTTGTTGGTGCAACACCATTTGATTAATTTCATCAGATGAAGATTCGTGGAACTAGGTTTTTGAATTGAGATGATAATGATGATGATGACTGGATGATGATGATGATGATTGATCAGGAAGACCAGGGAGAACAAATATATAATTTAATATTTAGTACTTGATTTGTTTATTTTATTTTATATTAAGGGTATTTTAGTCATTTCACACCAACTTAACTGAGAAAACTAACCCCCATCCACTCCAGGGACTATCCGCGTAACAAACTGTCAAACCACAGGGACTATGAGTGTAATTTCCAAAATCTGGGGACTATAGCTGAAACTTTGCAAAACCACAGGGACTATCCGTGCATTTTACTCTTTCTATGTTGTATAACATTTTTTTGTGCTGGATTTTTGTATTATATTTTTGTGCTAGATTTTTTTATCTTAATTTTTTTTCTCAATTTTTTGTGCTGGATTTTTTTGTACTACATTTTTTGGTGATATTTTTTCGTGCTATATTTTTTTGTACTAGATTTTTTGTGCTAGATTTTTTGTGCTAGATTTTTTTGTTCTAGATTTTTTGTGCTAGATTTTTTTGTACTAGATTTATTTTGTTGTATTTTTAAAAAACAAAAGGAGTACCACATGTCATTTTCACTTCTATTTATAAGGACCAAAATGCCCTTCATTCCTACTTATTAGGAGTGCCACATGTCATCATCACAATCATTCTTAGGCTACTTAGGCAAAATTCACTTTTTAGTGGATCCTTCCCCTTAAATTATATTAACACATGAAAATTAATCAAGATAATTGATTTTAGCACATATTTGAAATGATATCAACATTTTTCTTTATCAGCACATTGAAAACAAAAGAAAGATCAAATAAAGAAGAGTAAACTTCCGTTTTGCTCCCTGTGGTTTGGTCACTTTAACGGTTTTGCCCCAAACCTTTCAAAATAGCCATTTTACTCCCTAATCTATGAAGGCCTTCATGATTTTGCTCACCGCCCCTAAACGCCATCCATTTTAACTGTTAAACCCTGTCACGTGCAAAACACCTAAGGGCAGTTATGTCTTTTCCAAACCCTAATTAATCAATTACATTTAAAACCCTAACAACCCAATATCTGCTTCCTCATTCCACCTTCTTCTTCATCGCCTTCAAAACCCTAACTTCCATGGCATCTTCTATCGTCGTCTTCATGCCCTGCAATCTGAATTCTGAAACCAACATCTTCAAAAATAGTACAAGTCATCAATGCACAGATCTATGAAACAAACAATATCCAGTTCAATTTAAGTAGGATCTAAAACCATATTCTTAATCCAAACCACAATCAGTTCTAGTTCCAATCACTATATACAATTAAGTTTTCAATTCCAATTCAAACCGAAACCAAAACATAATTCATCAACAAAAAACATCAGCAATTACTCTAACACTAACTAATAATGAAGCCCTAACACAGATCCACTTTTCACCTCAATCACCACACCACAATTCACTCCACTCTCAACTCTATGAGTAAATATCTTCAAAACCCTAACCCTACCTACCAGCTTCATCCTCGTCTCAATCTCAATCTCCATCGTCTCTCCACTCATCCCAAATTTCGGTCCACCACCATTCCCCATCGTCTCCGCCGCCGTGACCAGCTGCGGTCTCGCCGAAATCGGAAACGACTGGACGGCGAACTTCGCCGACATGTCTTGCGTATGGCCGCCGTCAATTTTTCCGACGGTGAGTTAGAGTAGGCGAGCTGGAGAGAGCTGTCGTAGTGAGTGAAGGCGTCGCGGTTAGTGTCACGGCCCCCGATCCGGTTTGACCCGATTCAGGAGCTGCGGGACAGAAAATCCCGTGGTATTTATTTAATTAATTTGACAGCGGAAGACTTTTTGCAGGATCTTTTTAAAACTTAAATTTCCCGATTATTTTATTTCACAATTCGGGATAAACCTCGATAATTTACAATAATATGATTTCACGGAGAAATCTTTATTTTTACAAAACATGTTTCTTTATTTTATATTGAGCCACTTCCTTAAGCTTGTAGTGCTTCACCACACTTTTCTTGAATCACAATAGATCACCTGAAACATGTTTGAAAAAGGTTTTGTCAGCGGGAAATACTGGTGAATCATTCTTTTTACTAAAATGGCCCGTTATTATAATTTACAGTATTAAGAGCGATTACAATGTTTATATATCAACCAATTACCCATCGGTATTTGTCACTCGACTCATTTCTGTGACTATGGTCATATCACCCATTGCCCCCCCGTTGTCCAATGGTGACGATTATCAAGTAGTGTATACAAAACCCCACATACCGGCTGTAAATTGGAGATTACAAAGACTTAATCCCTGTAATTATAACTTTGAAAATAACATGATTTTGTAAAATACTTTGATAAAAAGAGAATGACTCACATTGCAGAATTATATGAGTAGAGCTTAGCCTACTGATTAGCCTTTTAACCTAAATTTAATACATGCACACGAACTCGGTTAGTAACTAATACAGCATTTACGATAACTCACGAGATTAAAACCTTCACAACGAATGACAAAGTGCGATACTTAAACATCCATTGAATTAACAACGAATGACAAAGCATAAACCCTAATGTGGGCAGCACTTAAACATCCATTGGATAGTTTAATCGATCGGACATTGAATCGTATCAGGGATCGAGTTAATACCCGGTATCGGAGCAGTGCCTCGCTAATATTGAAAGTAATTTCGACTTCAGAGTAACAAGAATTCGTTTTTGAAAGTTTGTTTCGACACTAGTGGACTGTGCATGCAACAAGCTATTTATAGCTGAAATTGAAGGTTCACGCGGCCCGCGTAAACCTTCTCTTGTTCTTTACTTGGCCCGCGTGGGCAGTCTATACGTAGATTAGGGCTATCGTGTCACCACTAGACTTGCCACGCGTGTAACACGTGGATCCGGATGCTTATCCGGTCAAACTACATGTTGACGCGGCCCGCGTAAGACATCTCTTGTCTTTTACGCAGCCCGCCTGAGACCCAGAATTTTGTTTTTCTTGATTTTTAATATAGTTTAGGGTTTCAGGGGTCCGGGTTTATAATTACGGGTATATTTAGGACAATTTTGAGAGTCCTTACATTCTACCCACCTTATTTAAAATCTCGTCCTCGGGATTTATTGGAATAAGTGAGGATACTTTCGCTTCATCTCTGATTCCAGCTCCCAAGTGTATTCAGGTCCTCTCTTTGAATCCCACTTGATTTTGACAAGTACTAACCGTTTGTGTTTGAGAAACTTCACTTTTCTGTCTTCTATTTGAAGAGGTTTCTCAACAAATTTTAATTTTTCATTTATCTCTATATCTTGGAGAGGTATTACCAAAGATTCGTCAGATAGACATTTCTTGAGGTTGGATACATGAAATACGTCATGTACTCCAGCTAACTCTTCTGGTAGTTGTAAACGATAAGCAAATGGTCCTATACGTTGGATCACCGAAAATGGTCCTATGTACCTTGGACTCAGCTTTCCTTTCTTACCGAATCGAACTATTCCTTTCCAAGGAGAAACTTTCAAAAGTACTTTGTCTCCTACTTGGAATTCCAATGGCTTCCGTCTATTATCTGCATAACTCTTCTGGCGATCTCGAGCCGTCTTCAGTCTTTCCTTGATTTGAGAAATTTTGTCGGTCGTCTCTTGCACTATTTCAGGTCCTGACAATTGACTTTCTCCTATTTATGCCCAACAAACTGGAGTTCTACACTTTCGTCCATACAGTGCTTCGAATAGGGCAGTTTCGATGCTTGAATGATAACTATTGTTATAGGAGAATTCAATTAAAGGTAAGTGATCGTCCCAATTTCCACCAAAATCTATCACACATGCTCTGAGCATGTCTTCCAGAGTTTGGATTGTCCTTTCACTTTGTCCGTCTGTCTGAGGATGATATGCAGTGCTTAAATTTAATCGTGTTCCTATTGCTTCTTGGAAACTAGTCCAGAAATGGGAAGTAAAACTACTATCCCTATCTAAAATAATGGAAAGTGGAACTCCATGTAAGGATACTACTTCATCTACATACAACTTTGCCAATCTTTCCATACTAAAGGTTTCTTTCATAGGTAGAAAATGAGCTGATTTGGTTAATCGATCCACAATTACCCAAATCGCATCATTACCTTTTCTGGGTTTGGGTAACTTAGTAACAAAATCCATTGTTATGAGTTCCCATTTCCATACAGGTAATTCTAATTGTTGTAGTAGACCTGAGGGTTTCTGATGTTCTGCCTTAACTTGTGAACAAGTAAGACACTTAGAAACATATCGAGCTATGTCCTTTTTCATTCCTATCCACCAAAAGTTATTTCTTAAATCTTGGTACATTTTATTATTTCCAGGGTGCATGGTATACCTAGATTTATGAGCTTCATCTAGGATCTTATGCCTTAAATCTCCTTGCTTAGGTACCCAAATCCTTTTCTTATGGAATCTCCAAATTCCATCATTTCCTTGCTCTAATTCTTTTATTCTTCCTTTCATTTCTTCAGCATCATCCTTAATTGCTGTATCTTGAACATTCTTCAATTGTTCCATTAAATCTAATTGTAGATTTAATCTGAGAGCACGAACTCGCTTTTGCTTTTCATGATATTTACGACTTAAGGAATCTGCAACTACATTTGCCTTTCCTTCGTGATACTGAATATCACAGTCGTAGTCACTTAGGATTTCCATCCATCTCCTTTGCCTCATGTTTAACTATTTTTGCCCAAATATATATCTTAAACTTTTGTGATCCGTATAGACAATAAACTTACTTCCATACAGATAATGTCTCCAAATTTTAAGGGCAAAAATTATGGCTCCTAATTCTAGGTCATGAGTCGTATAGTTTTCTTCGTGCTTTTTCAATTGTCTTGAAGCATACGCAATTACTTTCTTGCGTTGCATAAGCACACATCCTAATCCTAGCTTTGAAGCATCACAGTAAATTTCAAAATCTTCTGTTCCTTCCGGTAAGGCTAAGATTGGAGCATTTGTTAATTTCTGCTTCAAGATCCTAAAGGCTTCTTCTTGTTTAGGTCCCCATTCAAACTTAACTGCTTTACAGGTTAGCTTAGTTAATGGTACAACTATCTTGGAAAAATCCTTAATAAACCGTCTATAATATCCGGCTAAACCTATAAAACTTCTAATTTCCATTGCGGATTGCGGAACCTTCCATTTGGTAATTGCCTCTATCTTAGCAGGATCTACATGAATACCTTCGTGATTTACCATGTGACCTAAGAATTGCACTTCTTGTAGCCAAAATTCACACTTCGAGAATTTGGCATAAAGCTTTTCTTTTCTTAACAAAGTTAAGAGTGCATGCAAGTGCTGACAATGTTCGTCCTGACTTGTGGAATAAATAAGTATATCGTCGATAAAAACAATTACAAATTTATCCAAGTACGGTTTACAGATCCTATTCATCATGTCCATGAATGCTGCAGGTGCATTCGTTAATCCGAAGGGCATGACTGTAAACTCGTAATGACCATACCTAGTTCTGAAAGCAGTTTTAGGTATGTCTTCTTCTTGTACTTTCAATTGATGATATCCGGAGCGTAAATCAATCTTAGAAAAATATCTAGCTCCTTGAAGTTGATCGAAAAGATCATCAATCCTAGGTAATGGGTATCGATTCTTAATTGTAACCTTATTCAATTCTCTATAATCAATACACATTCTCATCGAACCATCCTTTTTCTTTACAAACAACACTGGTTCTCCCCATGGGGATGAACTAGGTTGTATGAAACCTTTACTTAGTAATTCATCTAATTGCTTTTTCAGTTCTAACATTTCTGTGGGTGCTAACCGATAAGGTGCCTTGGCTATCGGTATAGTTCCTGGAATTAAATGAATCCTAAATTCTACTTCCCTATCTGGTGGTAATCCTGGTAATTCTTCTGGGAATACATCTGGGTATTCTGAGACTACAGGAATCTCCTTAAGTTCTTTACCCTTAGTACTAATGATTACTGAAATCATATATACTATTCCTTGCTTCCGTTCATAATTAGCTACTTTCATTACTGATATGAACTTCATAGGTTTACGTGGTTTATCTCCTGTAATCATAATTACTTCTCCGGTAGGTGCACGAATTTCTATGGAGTTCTGATCACAAAGGATTCGAGCATGGTTGGCTACTAACCAATCCATTCCTAACACCACATCGAATTCAACTAATTTCATAGGTAATAGGTTTGTAGAGAATTTATGACCTGAAAGTTCTATTTCTACATTTTGCAAAACCTTATCTATTTTAACTGAATTCCCATCTGCCGTTTCGACTGTAAAAATTTGCATAAGGTTGGTTAAGGGTAAATTAAGAGCTTGACAGAATGAAGTATTTATAAAACTTTGGTTCGCACCAGAGTCAAATAATACTTTTGCATACACGTGGTGAACTAAGAACGTACCAGCTATCACATCCGGAATTAGCTCGGCCTCCTGAGTTGTCAACTGGAAGGCTCGAACATTCTTCTTGGTAGCTCCATATGCTGGCTTGACTTTATTGTCTGCTAGTTTAACCACTTTAGGACATTCTATTTTGAAATGCCCAGCTTCTCCACAGTTATAGCAGATCTTGGTTTTCTTTCTGCAATCTTCTTCACGATGTCCTACCATTTTGCAAAAATTGCAGGTTACATTACATCTTCCATAATGTTTCTTTTTGCAATTCCTGCAGATCGGCGGAGTTGAGGATTGCCCTGTTCCTCTTTTCTTGAAGTTGCTATTATTACCCACACGAAATCCTTGGGAAATTTTCTGAGCCAGTTCCTTTTTCCTGTTTTCATCTCTTGTGCGTACCAGTTCGTCAGTTAGGGTGTTAGCTAATTCTACCGCATCGTCAATAGTACGAGGTCTCGCAGCTTTAACGATATTACGAATTTCGCTAATCAATCCCCAAATATAGCGAGAAATGAGTACCGGTTCTGGCGAAGCCAGTGTTGGTACCACTCTAGCATATTCAAAGAATGTCGAAGTATATCCTCGACAATCTACACCTGTCATTCGATGATTTAGGAACTTATTCGCCATTTGATCTTTTTCATATTCGGGACATAATTTTCTTTTTACAAGACTCTTAAATTCTTCCCAGTTCATAGCATACGCCATCATCCTTCCTTTTGCTTGTAACACCGTGTTCCACCATTCTAGTGCCCCTTCTTTAAAAAGATTTGACGCGTACATGACCTGATCGTCTTTGGCACATTTACTTATTGTAATTACTGCCTCGGTTTTCTCTAACCAACGCAGTGCCGCAGTCGCTCCTTCATTGCCTGCAAATTCAGCGGGTTTACAAGCAAGAAATTCTTTGTAAGTGCAACCAGGTGTTGCAGTTTTCATTTTCTTAAGGAGCGGAGCCTGCCGTGAATTATTATTGTGATTGGTATGATTACCGCCTCCGTTTACACTATTACTGAAATTATCTTCAGAAATACGTTTGCTAGGAACGATTTGTTGAGGTTCGATTGGATTTCTAACAGCAGCAACTATTGCTAGAATAGCATTGGCTATTCCCTGAGCAACGATATTTTCGATATCTTGCCTATTTAGAAATTGATCCTCCGGATGTTGCTCAGATTGATTAACCTCATTAACTGGTTCGTTATTAGCGTTTTCCATCTGATAATTAATATATATAATTTATTAGTATTGAATAAATAACAATTAGACACAAAACAATCATACAAATTTCAAATACACACATATAGCCAAAACTATCGATTTCTCGATTCCCATTTTTATATTTTATAGTATGCATCAATACACACCATTATCTTACAAAGTTTTATTTGTAGTTATTTTACAAGATTATATTTTTCTATTTATTATACAACCACAGTTTCATAACCCACTATCCTTCGTCAATTGATATTTCAGTAACGACGTTCCCTTTCGTCGTTTTCCAAGAAATTTGTTCTCCTACTTCCCTGATCCTATTTCCTGCATCCACCAGCTCCTCACCAAAGTGGCGGAGTTCAGCTAAATTTTCATTGCTCATTGGTGGGTTTGGTATAGGTTTTGGGTCAAATTGAGGGAGAAAGGAATAAGGACTGTTGAGCAGGTTTTGGAATTGCCAATCATTGGTCCACCACTCATCCATTCCTAGAGGTTGGGTGTGGATTATAGGTTCTGGGATTGCTGGTTCCAAGTTCATAGGTAATTGAGTTTCAGCAGGAAAAGGGTAGAGATTATTATTAATAGGCCTGACGACATCACAGCTCGCCAATGCACGATCCAATTCCTCCTGAAATGGCAACTCCTCAATTTGTCTAGAGCTTTCCCCAATTTCCCTCTTGGTTTGTCTAGAACCTTCCCCATACTCCATTTCCATCTGCCTAGAATATTCCCCAAACTGTATTTCCATCTGCCTAGAATCTTTCCCGACTTCAATCCCCTTCCCTTTGTCTAAGGGATTTTCTATTTTGGGAATCTTCCTAGTGACGGGTTTCCTTCTGCGCACACGCCTCCATCCCACGAAGCTTCTCCTTTTCTTAGGCTTGGGTTTTTCCGGAGGTGGAGCATTGAATTCCATAGGTTCTTCTATATCAGGTATATACCTATTAAAATCTCTGGAAACCTCTATTTTCACTGGATAGAGATTTAAATTCTGAAGGGCTTCAGACAAGTCATTCATGCTGTTTAGCATATATGCAAAATACACAAAAATTGCTAACTTAAAAATTTTATAACAAAATTTCATAAATAACCTTTAAATATTATTTCATACCGTATGACTAATTTAACATAAAAATAACTAAAAAATTAAACACACCATGGTTTACTGTAACTTATTTATTTTACTGGTTAAGGTTTCTGATTGGTAGGTAATAAGGGTGCTAAAACTTGAGTCAGAGTATTTAAAGATTTGCATTTACTGCTACAGTGGCTAGCATATAGAGATCTGCCCATTTTTCATCTAACTTGTCTTCCCATGGTGGTTTACTGCCTAGTTCTTGGGTTTTCTGATTAACTCTCTTTTCTTTTGGTTGTGATTTCTTTAATTTCTCTTGACTTTTCCTAATAATCAAACCTCTTTTATTAGGAGAAAGTGGTTCCTCATATTGTGCCTTTCGAACAAATATTCCTTCTTCAGGATTTGCATAGTGTTTTGAGGAATTTGTTTGGGATGAACTTCCCTTCTCGTTTGATGACCTATCTAATTTAAGATAGATGTTTGAAAGCTTTTGCTTACCCATACTGTACACAAATATTCAATTTAATAAATCACATAATCACAGAATAGCAATTAGTAAAATTAAGTATTTTCTAAATACTTAATTGGCTTAAATCAGTGGCTCTGATACCACCTTTTTCTGTCACGGCCCCCGATCCAGTTTGACCCGGTTCAGGAGCTGCGGGACAGAAAATCCCGTGGTATTTATTTAATTAATTTGACAGCGGAAGACTTTTTGCAGGATCTTTTTAAAACTTAAATTTCCCGATTATTTTATTTCACAATTCGGGATAAACCTCGATAATTTACAATAATCTGATTTCACGGAGAAATCTTTATTTTTACAAAACATGTTTCTTTATTTTATATTGAGCCACTTCCTTAAGCTTGTAGTGCTTCACCGCACTTTTCTTGAATCACAATAGATCACCTGAAACATGTTTGAAAAAGGTTTTGTCAGCGGGAAATACTGGTGAATCATTCTTTTTACTAAAATGGCCCGTTATTATAATTTACAGTATTAAGAGCGATTACAATGTTTATATATCTACCCATCGGTATTTGTCACTCGACTCATTTCTGTGACTATGGTCATATCACCCATTGGCCCCCCGTTGTCCAATGGTGACGATTATCAAGTAGTGTATACAAAACCCCACATACCGGCTGTAAATTGGAGATTACAAAGATTTAATCCCTGTAATTATAACTTTGAAAATAACATGATTTTGTAAAATACTTTGATAAAAGAGAATGACTCACATTGCAGATTTATATGAGCAGAGCTTAGCCTACTGATTAGCCTTTTAACCTAAATTTAATACATGCACACGAACTCGGTTAGTAACTAATACAGCATTTACGATAACTCATGAGATTAAAACCTTCACAACGAATGACAAAGTGCGATACTTAAACATCCATTGAATTAACAACGAATGACAAAGCATAAACCCTAATGTGGGCAACACTTAAACATCCATTGGATAGTTTAATCGATCGGACATTGAATCGTATCAGCGATCGAGTTAATACCCGGTATCGGAGCAGTGCCTCGCTAATATTGAAAGTAATTTCGACTTCAGAGTAACAAGAATTCGTTTTTGAAAGTTTGTTTCGATACAAGTGGACTGTGCATGCAACAAGCTATTTATAGCTGAAATTGAAGGTTCACGCGGCCCGCGTAAACCTTCTCTTGTTCTTTACGCGGCCCGCGTGGGCAGTCTATACGTAGATTAGGGCTATCGTGTCACCACTAGACTTGCCACGCGTGTAACACGTGGATCCGGATGCTTATCCGGTCAAACTACATGTTGACGCGATCCGCGTAAGACATCTCTTGTCTTTTACGCGGCCCGCCTGAGACCTAGAATTTTTTTTTCTTGATTTTTAATATAGTTTAGGGTTTCAGGGGTCCGGGTCTATAATTACGGGTATTTTTAGGAAAATTTTGAGAGTCCTTACAGTTAGGGTTTCAGAATTCAGATTGCAGGGCATGAAGACGACGATAGAAGATGCCATGGAAGTTAGGGTTTTGAAAGCGATGAAGAAGAAGATGGAATGAGGAAGCAGATAATGGGTTGTTAGAGTTTTAAATGTAATTCATTAATTAGGGTTGGGAAAAGACAAAACTGCCCTCTGGTGTTTTGCACGTGAAAGGGTTTAACAGTTAAAATGGATGGCGTTTAGGGGCGGGGAGTAAAATCATGAAGGCCTTCATAGATCAGGGAGTAAAATGGCCATTTTGAAAGGTTTGGGGCAAAACCATTAAAGTAACCAAACCACATGGAGCAAAACGGAAGTTTACTCAATAAAGAATTAATTGTTTGTTAGCATAATTATAAAAAAATTCATGATAACTGATATTATTTAGGTTATCATTTTACCATTTCTCTATAATTGGTTGGATGCTACATGTCACTTTTTAAATGGTTCTTACAGTTTGTATACGAAATGTGGTTTGAATTTGATCATACTCCTTTATTTCGTTACATTAATTCTAAATATTCAGTAGTTGCTATTTGAGCTAGCAATCTACTGATATGGCCGGCAATATGTAGTTCTACTTTAATAATTTGGTACGTTGGAGGCAGAGTTGTACCGAAAAAAACCGGTTTTAGGACAGAAGCCGGACTGGTTTTTTAAAAATTGGTTTCACTTCGAACCGAACCACCTGGTTAGGGTTCATGAGCTATGGATCTGGTTTAAAAAAACCGGTTAAAAACCTGTTTTCTTGGCCCGAACAGGTTTTTAACCGAACCAAATCGATTAGTATCAGTTCGGGTTACCACCATGTAAAACCAGTAAAAGAACCGAACCGGTTTTTTTCCCCACTAAAAAAAACGGTTCGGTAAAAAACCGGACAGGTTTAAACAAAAACCTGATTTTTACACCTCTACGTTGGAGCACATGTTTAGCAACCGAGTTGTGGCACATGTCACATTTTTACTTTTAAACCAACCCGAAGCACATACCAAGTACTCGGGGTGGAAGCCGATGAAGCCGATCTCCATCTTCCTTCATACCCACAATCCGGTACTACAAGCAAATCTCCATCATCCCATATGTAACAACCCGCACTTTCGTGCATTGTTACTACTCGACATACTCGTTACGCCTAGCACCAGAGATTCGAATCATAATGTAACTATATCGCATACATCGCTATTAGAAGGATAATCGCATATTTTCGAAATACAATATCGCTATACTATACCACACCACAAACACTAACACTCACGAAGACATTGAGTGAGGACCTATTCTACCCTCCTCGGTAACCGTGATGTGTCGAAACGCAGACAATTAACGCTAACAAAGACTCTCGGGTGAGTGCTATAGCTCCAGTCGTCGTGACGATGATGACAATACGAGTGAGTGGTACCCCGTCAGTCTTTGTGGCATAAAACACAATAACGTTCACGATGACATCGAGAAAGGACCTATACTACCCTCCTTGATGGCCGTGAAACGTCGCTAATAATCGCACACTTGAAACGACAATCGAATGTTATATCGAAACTTTGGAATATGGATACGTATATACGACCTTTTTGTGATTAGTTATAATAAATACATACCCATCTATACGAAACAGAGTAACAAAATCATCGCAACGCGTAACGCACAAGATCCAAAAGCTGAGGCACAACCTGCAAGACTTGTCCAACCGATCGGACAAGACATGTCCAACCGATCGGACAGACATGTCAGCCGATCGGACAGACATGCTAACCTATCGGACAGACATGTCAGCCGATCGGACAGGCATGCTAACCGATCGGACGGATAGACCGGCCGATCAAACGGGCCATCCGATCCAATACACTTTTCACCTCTTTTCCCCTCATTTGCCTATAAATACCCCTCAGTCACATCAAGAACACTTGATGTGACTGCCCTCGTCCGACCAGACGTTCCAACCCACTTTTCTCTCGATTTCTCGCGATTCTGGTAAGTTTCTAACCCAAATCTTGTACTTCTATGATCTATATTCAATTCTACACCTTCCTACCTTTTAAATCTTCACTTTTAACCGTGAAATCTCTGGATTTGGGCATTATAAGGTGATGTGACCATGGAGTTCTCATGAACTTCAAGAGTGATATCATCCCATGAAAGAACAACTCGGATCCGGGTGATTTCCATAAATCTCTTCTAAATCTATGTTTTCTAATCAAGAAGTTGTGTGATTCCTATGGATTTGAGATGTTTCGAGGATGATGTCGTCATAAGTCCACATGAACTTCAAAGTGTGACCTCATTCTTACCATAAACAACTCGGATCTAAGAATTTCACCTGTTTTATAACAAATCTCACCTAAATCTATGTTACCTAGCCAAAGTGTGTGTGATTTCAGGTTAAACATGGGAAAAGCCATCAAGAACGACCAGATCTGATGGAACGGGGTGGTTCCCGGCCGTTAGGATGGGTCGAACAGTATGAAGGAACACCATCCCGATCAAAACCACCGAAAAACCTTCAAATCTTTGTCGGAAACAGCTGGACGGGTCAACCGATCGGACAGCCCAGCCGATCGGACAGGCTAACCGATCGGACTCCCCATCCGATCGGACAGCAGCCCATCCGAACGGCCCAACATTTGATCAAGTTATCTTTCGTACATCGTGTATTCCATTAACGTTTAACGAGCTATCAAATGCCCATGTAATCAGGGCATTCTCAGACGTAATCCCGCCAAACCAACCAATTACGCACTGTGAGTATACTTGAGCCCTTTTTAATCGCATTTTGGGTGTAACATACGTTTCTAACAAATCGAACTTATCAAACGAATTATTCAATCAATCGAATTATCACTTGCGAATAACTGTAATGCATAGATATACGTGATGCTAGTTGCATATGTGCTAGGGCTTATACTCGCGACGTCCCACCAAGACTAGTATAGTACTATTGCGCCCGACGGGGTCTAGTTTGCCATCGCATATTCGAGCATCGAGGACTTAGTTGGTAGTATCAGCCTTGTGAGTATATATGTCGTGTGTTACGTTTATGCTTGTGGAGATTCGCTACACTTTTTAATCTATTACGCTATACTTATCAAACCTGTATACTCGCCAATACTTTTGTATTGACAAATATTTTAACGTATGTTGCAGGTTAGGTCGCAGGCTATTTCAAACCAAGCTAGGAAGTCTAGAAACTCAACTAAAATCTAGGTTGTCGGATTTGTATTGTTCGAGAGGACAAGAAATCTGTGATAACTTATGTGATTGTATTATTTGTTAGTATGGGATAATAAATGTATTAAATATTATCGCAATGTAGTTGTTATGGATTCTCTTGAGCAATCTGATTCGCCTAGTGCCGCGCCACGATGATTCCGCCATCGGTTGGGGTGTGACAGATTGGTATCAGAGCCATAACTATAGGGAATTAGGCAAGACTCGACCTAGTCCGGGTCGACGTCTTAGAAATTGACCTAGTCTATAGTCTAAGTACCAATAGGCCGACTCGTACGATTCCAGTAGGGTTTCTATCGGGCTTACTTGATACTCTCGATCGAAATTACCAAAAGCTACCACTTTGTGTGAACATCGCGTACAACAGTTTCACACGAAGAAGCCTTTCCTAAGGCTGGAATACTACTTAGCCTTTCCTAAGGATGACACAATACACATGTTTTTTAAAATACTCGCATAACAAAACCGAGTGATCCAGTCGAGATCAGGTGTGAAAACCAAGAACTCTCGACGAGATCGCTCACTCAGCGCATTTTCTAGCACGAGAACTTTTCGTCGAGTTAGGAGTGACATCCACATCTCGACGAAAGTCTCCATTTCGAAATCTAGTGGAACTCACGAATTTATTCGAAGAGCATAACCACGATTAGGAATGAAGCTGTTAAGCCAGGGGTGAAACCCGTACCTTAATAAGCCGTTCCACTCTCTATAAACAGGTTTACAAAAGCTCTCACCAAGGACTCGACTAACACGATATCTCGAGCCACGCGATGACTAGGAAGACGAATGCCATGAGCTGCATCCCAGTGGAAGCATGAAGTTTTCTAGGCCAACGCGCGTGGACGAACTTGTCGAATACAGTTGAGATACCTTGGGTAGTCGACGCCTAAACACCCAAGGCACTCTATCATACGAACATCCAATTTTACAAATGGTTGGAACTTATTTACGCTTTGAAACTTTACGCTTTATCGATTTCTCGATTTAACGATTTTCACTCCCTGCTTTATAAACGCACAATTCGCACAGCCATCGCAATCTAAAACGAAACCCGAATGTTCGCAACAAAACTAATGCATAATCTATCGTCCTCGCTCTCGCTTTCTCACTTCAACGCGTCCTCGCATATTCTAAGTCGACCTGTATGTGTATGAATACAAATTACAATTATATAAATACATATATATACGTATAAACAACAAGTCATTGTGTGAGAACTTAGGAATTTCGTGTCTCCTATGTGACTCGCATTACTACTATACTATCGCATCAAGTTGTGAACGCGCTCAATCGCATCACAAAACTCAAAAAAAAAAAATCATTATGATCGAATCTCATTCCAAGTCTCTTCCTGTCTAGATGCCTTCCAACGATTCTACCTCGAGACGAACAGCTAGGAGGAGAGCCAAACGAAGCGCCAATAAGAGGATTGCATCACTTGTGACCAAAGAAGTGGTAAAGCTTATTCCTCGAATTGCCGCTCAAGTGCACTCTCTCAGCAACTCTCGAGCCTCGGAAGACTCCAAGACGGAAGCGCCGCAATCTGCTTTTCTTTACAAACACTTCAAATCCTGTGACCCGATGGAATTCACGGGTGAAGGAGGTGTGACTCAACTACTCCAGTGGTTCGATTCTATCGAAGTTACCCTTCGTCAAAGTGGGTGTCCCGATAGTTTCCGTACTACTTGCGCCACCAGAGCATTTCAATCACGAGCACTAGACTGGTGGACCGCCGAACGTAACAAACGTGGGATATCCGCAGCTTACGCTCTCTCTTGGGATGAGCTGAAAGAGCTCATGAAGAAAGAGTACTGTCCTCCTCACGAAATTCAGAAATTGGAAGACGAATTCTGGAAAATCAAGCAATTCGAAAGTGACAACGCTGGCTACACCGCAAGGTTCAAACAGCTTAGCATAATCTGCCCAAGTCAAGTCAACACTTTAGAAAAAGCCATTTCGAAGTACGTTCGCGGCTTGCCTGTGTGTGTGGGTGATTTTGTCGAAGCTGCAAGACCTGCTACCATCGAAGAAACCTACCGCTTAGCCGCAGAAATCAACAACAAACGACTCATGGAAGGGTTCTTCTCAAAGAATCCTGTCAAGCAAGCTTATCAGGCAATCGACAATAATCCTTCAGAGGATCCTAACAACGAGTCTTCTGACGAATCTATTGACGATCCTTCGGACGAATCTGCTAACGAATCCTCTGACGGATCTACCAACGATTCTTCTAATGACTCTGCCGACGATTATTCCAGCGACTCGGTCAAGGATTCTGCAAGTGAGTCCTCCGACGAATCCTCCAACGACGACACATCTTCGCAAGACACCGACAAACCCAGCCGCAAGCGAAAAAACTTCAAGCCCGAGCTCATCAACAACCGAACTGCTGCAACCGAAACCTCTTCGAACAGTTCCGGTATTTCCAAAACGAGCTTACACTGGAGCTCATCCCCAGTGTTACTCATGCACCTATCATCATCCAGTTGGGGCTGACTGTCGGTATTGCAGTAACTGCAACCGTTACGGTCACTTCACCCGCAACTGCCGCATCGAACCGCGAACCTGAGTACAACATCAACAGCTCCAGCAAAAGTCTTCAGCATCAGACATCTAGCAAGCATATGATAAGGTTGTAATGATACGATTTTCGACGTTAAATTTCTAAAGTTTTGAACCTACTCTATTACTAGATGTTGCCACTATGCGTAACCTTAACTCTCGTTTTCATTCTCTTCCACTCTCTAATCATCGCACTTAAATTAGGTTCACACGCATACTATATACTATATCACGAAATGATGTGTTTTACCATCACTACAATCTTAGAACGAGGTACGATAAACGTGCAAGGAACGATTAATCACGGGTGCACACGAGATTATTTGGGTCAGTGCACGGAGATCGTAGTGAATTCTAAGGTGCCATAAGCGTCTCGGCGAAGTATGACACCAAAGCACGGGATTTAAGTAGTAGGGGTCAAGCAAGGTGTGCTTTATCATACTACCGAAGTTCCGTGAAGAAAGTGCCACGTGGAGTTGAACGTTACTAGACCTATTATACTATTGTGATTATTTTCAACACACGACACTCAATCGCAAGGCGTAACAACTAAATCGCACCATCGCGAGACTTAACGCAAGTCTACAAACGCAATGCAATCGCCTCATCGATGGACTCTGGAGAGTCTACCTCGCAGGAAAATTGCATCAACGCAAGACTGGTCGTAAGTCTATAGCAACCAACCTCATCAAGTACGTAAACGCTCACGATATTGTTGAGTGAGGACCTATTCTACCTTCCTCTATAACTGTGATGCATCGCAACGTAACGTAAAGCTTATTCGAAACAAAACTCGGCTAATCGTAATCGCTTATCATGTGTATCTCGCAACCTCTATCGCTTATAGTGTGAATCTATATCGTTTGCTGTGTATCAATCTATTGCTATACCGTTAGCAGTGATATTCGTGTTAAGTTAGCACGCATGACCTCGCTTCACGAGATGCAGCTCATATGGTTAAAGCCGGGTGTTTTAGTCATATCAGCGACCTTTCGTGGAAAAAGGCCATGTGGGGTCTGATGTTAGTTAAATTCTGTGGTGTTAATCAATCAAATCGAACCGCATAAATCGCGTATACCTCCATCGCTTGTAACGCAACAACTACCGCTTATCGTAATCGTTTATCACCGCCGTCATTACTGGTGTTGTATCATTCGCTTAATCCTCTAATCACTTATCGCTTATCATGTATAGTCTACCGCTTATTCGCGTATCGCGTACCGCTTATCGCTTGCTTGGTGTTCGTTGCAGTCTGTGTGGCATTAGTACACATGACACCGCTTCACGAGGCAAAACTAACCTGGTTAAACGTGGTGTTTCACCATGTTAGCAACCTCTCGTGGAAACGTGCCATGTGGGTTTAATGTGGAATCTAATCGAATACGCGCTATTCGCTTATCGCTAGTCGCTTGACGCCTACCCAGACACGACACATAAATGTTTTGTGTCATCAGGCTACTCGCTCACGCTGCTACAGCTACATTCGCAATCCAACTCGCCGGTTCAACCTATTCGATTCTACCCTATACTCGGTCCGACTTCCTATCGACTGGGCCAAGTAAGCGCAAATTCTATCCGTGTCATATCGGCACACCTGACACCGCCTCACGAAACGGAAGTAATATGAACGAAACATGGTGGATACGCCGCTGGTACTTCCTATATATAAGTGTTTTAAACATATTAACCAACTTTCGTGGGGAAGTGCCAAGTGGGGCTCGGTGATTGACTACCTTCTGTACTACTAAAACGTATTTTTATATAAAATTTTGATTTAAAAACAGGTGGACAAGTGAAATTCTCTCACGACGGGGAGATAACATCGGATCAGCTTAACTCCATGTCCAAGAAGAGTTTCATAAGTCCAGTTTTCCTTAAAAGCTTTTACAACATCAAACAAAATCCTTCTTAAGACATTGGTTCGACGTCGAGTTCAGCTTGAACCCATGCCATAGGAGAGTTTTTGTAACCTCAGCTTTCATCTTCGAATTCTTTAATGTGTGTAAAACCTAAACTTCCTTGCAACGTTGGTTAACATCGACTCAGTTGGCCATACGTAAAAGGAAACCTTTCGAGATTTTCGTCCAAAATTCCTTTTGTTTATCTAAAAACGAACGCCCCTTGTAACGTGGGTTAACGATCGACTCAGTTAATTCCACTTCATGAGGAACCTTTCAAGTTCTTTAAAATTTCAATCGCATCGAACTAATAAATTCTTCACGACACAAGGCACCGTGGAACGCCAACTTGTGGAATATTACTTTTGTCTTTACGTCGCCATCTCGCTATCGCAATCGATCTCTCTCATTCGAAGCACTCTCGTTTGTCAACTCACGGTCAAATGACTCGCTGTATTGCTACTTATGCAGGACCCACTCTCAAAAGTCTGCCTGTTGGATTAATTTCGGGACGAAATTTCCTAAAGCAGGGGAGACTGTAACAACCCGCACTTTCGTGCGTTGTTACTACTCGACATACTCGTTACGCCTAGCACCAGAGATTCGAATCATAATGTAACTATATCGCATACATCGCTATTCGAAGGATAATCGCATATTTTCGAAATACAATATCGCTATACTATACCACACAACAAACACTAACACTCACGAAGACATTGAGTGAGGACCTATTCTACCCTCCTCGGTAACCGTGATGTGTTGAAACGCAGACAATTAACGCTAAAAAAGACTCTCGGGTGAGTGCTATAGCTCCAGTTGTCGTGACGATGATGATAATACGAGTGATTGGTACCCCGTCAGTCTTTGTGGCATAAAACACAATAACGTTCACGATGACATCGAGAAAGGACCTATACTACCCTCCTTGATGGCCGTGAAACGTCGCTAATAATCGCACACTTGAAACGACAACCGAATGTTATATCGAAACTTTGGAATATGGATACGTATATATGACCTTTTTGTGATTAGTTATAATAAATACATACCCATCTATACGAAACAGAGTAACAAAATCATCGCAACGCGTAACGCACAAGATCCAAATGCTGAGACACAACCTGCAAGACTTGTCCAACCGATCGGAAAAGACATGTCCAACCGATCAGACAAGACATGTCCAACCGATCGGACAGATATGTCAGCCGATCGGACAGACAAGCCAACCGATCGGACAGACATGTCAGCCGATCAGACAGGCATGATAACCGATCGACGGATAGACCGGCCGATCGAACGGGCCATCCGATCCAATACACTTTTCACCTCTTTTCCCCTCATTTGCCTATAAATACCCCTCAGTCACATCAAGAACACTTGATGTGACTGCCCTCATGCGACCAGACGTTCCAACCCACTTTTCTTTCGATTTCTCGCGATTCTGGTAAGTTTCTAACCCAAATCTTGTACTTCTATGATCTATATTCAATTCTACACCTTCCTACCTTTTAAATCTTCACTTTTAACCGTGAAATCTCTGGATTTGGGCATTCTAAGGTGATGTCACCATGGAGTTCTCATGAACTTCAAGAGTGATATCATCCCATGAAAGAACAACTCGGATCCGGGTAATTTCCATACGTTTTTACATAAATCTCTTCTAAATCTATGTTTTCTAATCAAGAAGTTGTGTGATTCCTATGGATTTGAGATGTTTCGAGGATGATGTCGTCATAAGTCCACATGAACTTCAAAGTGTGACCTCATTCTTTCCATAAACAACTCGGATCTAAGTAATTTCACCTGTTTTATAACAAATCTCACCTAAATCTATGTTACCTAGCCAAAGTGTGTGTGATTTCAGGTTAAACATGGGAAAAGCCATCAAGAACGGCCAGATCTGATGGAACGGGGTGGTTCCCGGCCGTTAGGATGGGTCGAACTTGATGGAATTTCAATTGTTTAGTATGAAGGAACACCATCCCGATCAAAACCACCGAAAAACCTTCAAATCTTTGTCGGAAACAGCTGGACGGGTCAACCGATCGGACAACCCAGCCGATCGAACAGGCTAACCGATCGGACAGCCCAGCCGATCGGACAGGCTAACCGATCGGACAGCCCAGCCGATCGGACAGGCTAACCGATCGTACAGCCCAGCCGATCGGACAGGCTAACCGATCGGACAGCCCAGCCGATCGGACAGGCTAACCGATCGGACTCCCCATCCGATCGGACAACAGCCTATCCGAACGGCCCAACATTTGATCAAGTTATCTTTCGTACATCGTGTATTCCATTAATGTTTAACGAGCTATCAAATGCCCATGTAATCAGGGCATTCTCAGACGTAATCCCGCCAAACCAACCAATTACGCACTGTGAGTATACTTGAGCCCTTTTTAATCGCATTTTGGGTGTAACATACGTTTCTAACAAATCGAACTTATCAAACGAATTATTCAATCAATCGAATTATCACTTGCGAATAACTGTAATGCATAGATATACGTGATGCTAGTTGCATATGTGCTAGGGCTTATACTCGCGACGTCCCACCAAGACTAGTATAGTACTGTTGCGCCCGACGGGGTCTAGTTTGCCATTGCATATTCGAGCATCGAGGACTTAGTTGGTAGTATCAGCCTTGTGAGTATATATGTCGTGTGTTACGTTTATGCTTGTGGAAATTCGCTACACTTTTTAATCTATTACGCTATACTTATCAAACCTGTAGACTCGCCAATACTTTTGTATTGACAAATATTTTAACGTATGTTGCAGGTTAGGTCGCAGGCTATTTCAAACCAAGCTAGGAAGTCTAGAAACTCAACTAAAATCTAGGTTGTCGGATTTGTAATGTTCGAGAGGACAAGAAATCTGTGATAACTTATGTGATTGTATTATTTGTTAGTATGGGATAATGAATGTATTAAATATTATCGCAATGTAGTTGTTATGGATTCTCTTGAGCAATCTGATTCGCCTAGTGCCGCGCCCCGATGATTCCGCCATCGGTTGGGGTGTGACACCACAAGCCGATGGACACAAACAAATACGTTATACAGTTTTAAATTAATTACGGTAAGTTTTATAAATGACATGTATAGGGCTATCCTCAAATACCGGCTGATGATCCCTATGTATTCAGAAGACGAAACCTGCCCAATCTGTCGTAAACCCTGCATGGATAAATACGGGGAGCATGCTGTTCATTGTAAGGAGCTCCCTGGTTTCAAATATCAGCATGACTGGGTGAGTGATGTTTTGGGGGACATCTTGAGGAGAGCGGGGATTTCTGTCAAGAAAGAGGCCCCTGTGAATTTCCTTACACACCCCATGGAAGGGAGATCTACATTGAGACCAACGGATCTGCTTGTCTTTGGCTGGGCAGGAGGGAAACATGCTTGTGTGGATCTCATAGGAATCTCCCCCTTAGCTGGTTTACGGGAAAGCGGGTTTGTAGCAGGACAAGCTATAAGGAAAGCGGAATCAAAAAAGGTGGATAAACACGCTAAAGCATGTGCTGATAACCAACACGCATTTGTCCCCTTCGCCTTCGACACCTTTGGCTCCTTAGCTCCAGAAGAAGGGGTTTGTCTTTAATAGGCTAGGGTTTGCTATTCAGAAAAGGGTAGCGGCGCAGCTTGTTGCTCGCTTACCTGCGATATTGATGTAAAGTGCACTTACTTGGAAAATTTGCTAATACATATTCAAACCATATAAATAGCCTCTGATTATTTAGACCACTGCTGAGACGAATCTTGGCTCATTATTCAGACCCGCGTCTAGGCGAACCTTAACTTATTTTCCTGAGTCACCAATGTCCTAACGGATATCAAGTCATTATCTTAGCCAGCGTCCAAACGTACATACTTTGAAAATCAAATAAATTGTGGTCTGATGAGAACTAGTATGGACCTTGAGCAAAAGAGAATGTACATGCATTCTCCTATATATTAATTTACGAATGTAATGAACAGTAAACAAACATTCTCTAGTTTTATTATCTTAGTATTATAAAAGTAGTTATCCTCTTTACTTTTTAAGTCTGATATGCTTGGTGTTAACCGGCACTTGTATCAAAAATACCGGTTCGTTATCGGTAAAATACCGGTTCGTTATCGGTACATGAAGGTACAAACCAGCACCAGCCTGGTATATAAAACGCCAAAAGTTGGTTACGGATTGAGTTTGATAATCTTTTAGTTCGAGAAATTTGGTACTGTTACCCAGTACCATTTGCTCATCCCTAATCACGGGTACCGTACGAACACCAACGGTATCGTACAACTTTTTTTTAGTTTCATGGGTAGAGATGAGCTCGGTGCCAACTGATACCTAATCGGTATTGGTACCGAAAATACCGGTTACGGTATCGGTATATGAAGGTAAAAACCGGTAGCGAACCGGTACTAGGAACGCCAAACTTCAGTACTGAACTGGTGCTTAGGATCTTTCGGTTCAGGAAATTCGGTACCGGTATCCATTACTATTTGCTCATCTCTGACTACGGGCTTCTACCGAACAACATCATTACCATACAACTTTTTTAGTTGATTTTCTTTCGGTTATTTTTTAGTGTTTTTTTTATACATTTTCTTTTTATTCTTGCCAGCGATTCCGTGTGCCACGCGCTCGTAGTGATTTCAAACACATATAAACACATACTAAATAACAAAAAAAAGTTCGCCGCAACGCGACGACGGTAACCGTTTGTGTATTTATTTAGTTAAGTATATCAAGCAAGACCATATTAACCCAATATTGTTTCTATATATAATATGTAACCTTCTTTTTTCAAAGCATGCAAACACCTGATAGTTCAGAATTTCAAGTTTGGCATTTCTATATTCACAAGCAAGATATATATAATCACATAACATGATAAATATGCAAATTTTAATTATTTAATGGTTAGGGGGTAGGGGCGTCCATCACTCACCACTCACTCATCACTCACAACATCCAATCAATTTCCGCCATGTCATCGAGCATTATTCCATCACTAGTGATGGATTTTAGTGGAAATGCGCATCACTCACCACACACTATAAAATCATTCAAAAAAACAAAACAAAACTGAATTCAAATCAAGTTCTTCACGCGTGATAAACTTCACGTGTTATGAAATCAGCCGGCGGCGGTGTTTTTTTTGTCGATAACGTGTGGTGGGGGTTCATCACGGGGCGCCCCGACCCCTATATATAGTGGTTTTAGCTAGGTTTTATTAGAGATTACTTTGGTGTCAGTTTTTCTTTATGATTGTTTATTTTTAAATTGGTTTGAATTGTGAATTCCCTATCAAGTGTTGATTTTGATGGTAAAAACTTCACTATTTATTTATCTATTTGTTTCTTTTTTTCATAGTCAAACTTGTACCTAACAACAAAGTTTTCTTAATGATTGTTTGGTAGATAACTAGTAGAATCCCCCGCGCTTCGCGGCGGGTATTCAGTCGGTATCAATTCGGTTCGTAAAGGAATGACAATCGAAAAAGAAAACCCGAAAAATAATGCTTCCATGTAATTTTTAATATCACAGATTCACAGTTCTTCACAAAGTTTCGCTACGACCAACAATATATGATAACCGCGACAACATACATACGTGATGTTGTGATGTAAACGTTTCTTGAATATGATATTATATTTTCATATATGAAGATGCAAGATTTTCAAAATAGCGTAAATATTAATTTTCAAAAACAAAAATCTTTAGTACCACAATAAGAATTAGAATTTTATTCCAAGTGCTATGCCGCTAACTATCAAACAATACTATAAGCAATCTCAAACACTCCTTAACCTTAAATCCATTGTCTCATTATTTTTTCAAATAAAAAAAGACAAACATTGCTGCAAATTCATGGATTCCTAAGCATGGCAAAACCAATATAACATTGGTCTTCATAAGCAGTACCAACTTTCAAATGACAATACAAAATTAATTCCAAATTTGAACCTAATGATTCCAACTCAATAAACCCATATCAAATTAAAAAAGAATCCCTATCTAAGACATACCGGAAAACATCTTTAAACCAGCGAAAGCAAATCGATTAAACAGTCCACAAAAGAGGACGGAACTGGTACGCACTTATTATGATCATCATATTAATTAAGAACATTGCATGCCAAAATGTATTGCTAAACATGTTAAAAACAAAATGTCGGTATTCATTTAGGTAAATATGTGATAAAACTTAATAGAACAAATATTATAGTTCGGTACTAATCATGATGATCATTGACTTTTTGGTGTAAATCTGTTTCCTATTGATGATTATGATCCTTGGATTTTAGGGTCATATGCATTCAAATCAATCACACACTTGTTCTAAATCCGGTACTTAATGGAAGATATCAATCACACACTTATTCCCAGTTAATAGTAGGGGTGTGTATGGGTCGGTTTTGACCAAAAACCATAACCATAACCGCGATGTCGGTTATTGGATAACCATAACCATAACCGGTCGGTTATGGTGGTTATGGTTATTCGGTTTTGATGGTTATAGCGGGTCGGTTATGGGTGGTTAACCGTTTATTTAGCTTAGCTAAAAATAGCTTAATTTTTTTAACATGGAATAAATTGTTATTGCATATTTGTATATATTAGTATATTACATAGTATTAAAAAGTATATATAATCTATAATATTAATACCAATTATTATTATCGAATATTCAAATAAAGTGATATAATACATTCCATAAATTCAAATAAACATTTAACAAAACCACAAAATGATATGAAAAACCCATAAGTACTAAAAATCTTCGGTCAAAAACATCAAATATTAAAAATATGGTGAAAGTCCTAAATCCTATAAAGATTAATTACATGTCGGTTCGGTTTGGTTATGGTGGGTATGGAAAAAATGATAACCATAACCGACCCGCTACTTTCGGTTTTCAAAAACACCATTAACCGACCCACTGGTTTTTTATTTGGTTCGTTTTTTCGGTTCGGTTTTGTCGGTTAATTCGGTTATGATTCGGTTAATTCGGTTTTTTGCACACCCCTAGTTAATAGCATAAGCATTCGACGCATCAAAATCAGATAAGCTATATAAACTTCAAGGTAAAAAAGTAACAAATTAACAAATAAAAACGATCCGAAGTACAATAATACCTGATAAAAACAATCTGAATTGGAAAGCAACAGGTCGTCAAACAAACATGCAGAAAGAATCGCAGAGAGATCGTGAACGTAATCTCC
Organism: Helianthus tuberosus; assembly: GCA_030545235.1. Taxonomy (NCBI): domain Eukaryota; kingdom Viridiplantae; phylum Streptophyta; class Magnoliopsida; order Asterales; family Asteraceae; genus Helianthus; species Helianthus tuberosus. The sequence continues at coordinate 1,638,457 of CM060452.1, forward strand.
GATTGCCGCTACGGGCCTCAGAGTGACAACCTGAAATCACCGCTGTCTTCGGATTTAAATTGAAACCCTAGCCGACGCAGAACCAACAACCCAAATCATTGTCGTAGTCGGGTTCGCAGTGGAATCCTAGCCGTCGGAACACCGATTTCGGTCTCTTTGAAACAGTTACGTACTTCTATCATCAAAAGGAACAACGATGTGGCTGTTGGAGTTTGTGATTTGAGTGAGTTTGGGGGCGGTGTGTTAGAGTTTGGAGATGGATTATGCAGAGGTGGGGAAGACCAGAAGATGCCGGTCATAGTAAACCCGGAAACCGATACTGTTGTTAAGAGCTTTCATCAATTGTTAGTATATAAAATATCTCATAGGTTAGAGATAGTATTGAACACTCGTACTAGGATTTCTATGTTTGATAAGATGACACAAAAGTTCCTTGAAAAGTTTTCTTAGCTATAAAGATTTGTTCTTATAGCCTTGTAGGAGCAAGTTATGATATTTATAATGTTCGTTTATATATTCTGTTCCCATTTCTCTTATAAACATACTAGGTTAGAATCCCGTGTATTACACAGGTTTAATAAATGTAATTTTATATACTAAATAAAAAACAATATATTTTTATAAATCTCATTTATTACACGTGTTGAGTAAATATAATTTTATACATTAAATAATAAAAAAATTATATCTTTAAGAATCTCGTGTATTGTGTGGGTTGAATAAATGTAATTTTATATACCAAACAATAAAAAAATTATATTTTAAAAAAACCATATGTATTCACGGGTGGAAGAAATGTAATTTTATATGCTAAATAATAAAAAAAGTTATATTTAAAAACAACTCTGTGTATTATACGGGTTAAATAAATTTATTTTTATATAGCAAATAATAAAAAAATGTTATATATTTAAAAACCCTGTGTATTACACGGGTTTATCTATTGTTAGAAAATATATTTCTAAATCAAAATGGATTTTTCATTATTTTTAAATTAGGTTAATACTATTTTAAATTTTTGGTTTGATTAATAAGTTTTTAATATAATTTCTCATAGTTAACAATAATAACATTAACAATAAATAATATGCATGTTTATCTACTGTTAAGTGAAACAATGATTTTTAGTTTAGATAAGATTTTATGATTTGAAGTTTTAGTTTAGATAAAATTTTACTATTTTAAGTTAAGTTTATGCCAATGATTTAGAGTTGATAAGATTTATATTAATTTAATTAATATCTAATAATTTAAATTAAATAATAATTATCTACAATTAAGGATGGAGTTGATAAAATTTATATTAATTTAATTAATATTTAATAATTTAAATTAAATAATAATTATCTACAATTAAGGGTGGTCTAGAATAATGACAAGTGTCCATTTATTGGTTTCTTTTATTATATGTATAGATTGATTGTTACTTTTAAATTTTCTTCTTTGGTTTCGAATTTTTTTTAACTTTCAAAAATCTAATAAATGTTTTGATAATGATATATAATCATATGATGCACCAACAAGACTTTAAAAAGTTGAGAGTTGAAGGTCAATAATGTATTCTTATAGTATATTTATAACACTTATAAAAATACAAGTTTTATCTAGCAAATTATTTGTAACACTAAGTGCAGAGCTTTTTTGAATACCTAACTCATTAAAAGGTAGGGGAATTGGCCTTTAATAATCCCAATTAGACGTCATTGGTCATTACCTGTCCCATCTTTAAATATTTCCCATGTCAGTCCCACATTTCACCTATTTTTCCTTCACCGGTCCTCAGTTAAAAAAACTTAACGGAGTTAAGTTTTTTCCGAATTACAAACTGACGTATTAGGGCTTTTAATCAGAACGGGGATAAAGTCTATTGATGTAAAACTTACCTCCGAAGGGTGCCCCAAACGACTTGATTTTTGTTAATTGGAAGTTTAAACACCCGAATTGAACCACCGTTTTCATCGTTTGGAGCACAATTTCAAGGTAAGTTTTACATCATTCGACTGGTATCCTCCTTTCTGATCAAAATCCATAAAACATCAGTTTGTAATTCAGAAAAAACTTAACTCCGTCAAGTTTTTTTATTTGAGGACCGGTGGAGGAAAAATATGTGAAAGGTGGGACTGGCATGGGGAATATTCAAAGGTGAGACTGGCAATGGCAAATGACGTCTAGTTTGGATTATTACATGCCAATTCCTCTAAAAAGTAATTAGTAAAAATCCAAATTTAAAACAAACCCATTCCAATTTTAGTTAAAAAATACATTACTAAATTAATTAAGCCCAAAATTAATAGTCTAGTTGCTTGAGGTGCACAAATCAGTTAAACATATATTGTTAATTGAAGAAACATTGGTTTAATTGACCGGAATCAACTGAACCAGGGGGTTTGAATCTGCATAAAAGGGGTTAAATCTTCTCGTTCGATTCGTGGGTGAATGATCTTCTTCCTCTAGCAATCACTGCAAAACAACAGCCGTTAGACTCGCCACGGGGAGAATGGAGGTTCTGTCCGTGACCACCCTTCGGCGTGAGAATAAGTACAAGTTTTAATGAAGAAGAAGAAGAAGTGAACGTAACTTGAGAATTATACCTGAATTATCCTTCTATTTATAGCCGAAGTTTGGGCGGGAAAATTTGTTGATGAAAAGTTGACGGAAAGTGCTTTTCCGTGAGCGGTTATTTTCCCTCCCGTTAATCACTAACGAGTGTGTGTGCACACGGATCGTGATTTCGATCAACGGTTAGGGTGTTGCCACGTGGAAAGTGGGCGAGTGTAGATCTTTATTCAATTTCGTGCCATCATCGTGACCTTGAGGGAGCCTGGGATGATGCCACGTGGCCATTCGGTTATAACCGAATGGTGGTGCATGATAGAGTCTTCTAGAGGGATACAACTGTAATCTTGTGTGACTCTTCTTCACGTTAATTTCGTGGTAACAGAGAAGTTATTTTTTCCCAAGTCTGGATATTATTTATGTGGAAGTGTTTGCTAGGATTTTTATCCTGCCTGCTATGGAGGTCGGCGCAAGGATTTGTTAGCTTCCTTTTGGCGTGCAGATGTTGAACATGTTTTCTCGTTCTAAGTTCTTTTCGTAGAACTAGTGCGCGGTCGCGCAAGGTCTATTAAAGAAGGCTTAAAGACGAGGTTGTGGTATGGTCTCAAGTACCTGAAGTAAGGTTTTTGGGACCTTACCCCTTCAAGTCCCCCCAGTCTAGTGTTGCTCTTATGCAATTAAGTGGAGCACTAGACTATAAGAGATGGGTGTTTTTGCTGTAGAGTTGTTGGCGGTTTTGAAAAAATGGAAATCTTCTTGGAGAAGATATTTGTATTTTTTACCTTATTTTGAACTGTTCACTTGAGCGAAAGGCTTTTTAATCATGAGTTGACTGTTTGTTACGTCACCTAAAAATGAAAATGCATTTTTGTATTACCTCTTCGTCTTCTTACTGAACTGTAGCCTGGGGAATATGTGCGGACTTTGTCAGAGAGTATTTAATGAAATATGACGATTGCAGTGGCAGCGCTGTTTCTAAGGGAGGTGATTTGACACTTAATCATCACAAGCTCTCCTTTCAGTGCTGACGTTAGCTCTTCCCGGCTATATATTTATATGGAGTGTGTTGATATTTTTCCAATTTTGGAAAAAATGAGAACCAGGCGAAGGTTTCGATCCCGGAGGATTTCCGAAATTCTAAAGGCTTTTGATGCTGCCGAAGCTCTGCTTCTCCTTTCCGGCTTGTCAATTGAAACTGTTGCCGGAAATGGAGGTGTTCATGGTGCTGTTCCTCCCGTCTCTTCAAGAAATCATGCTCCTTCTCGCACTGTAGGTGATAATAACGAAGGGGTTACAAGGCTGTCGGCATATGTCGTAACTCAAGCATTTCCGGTTGACTGGAGAGGCCGTTGCTCAATAGTATACCAACGGCGTCGCCGTGGTCTTCGTTTAGCCCTTCCAGTCGAGATTCCGACGGATGTGCATACGATTGTTCCTGCTATGGGTGATGGGGAAGGTGAAAACCCTTGGATTGTTGATCCTCATCCTCTTGCCTGGTATGGTGAAGTACTGCATACCCCGTTGGATGTGTTGGATATGTTTCCTGATGCTTAGTTTGTTTATTTTGTAATTAATGTTTTGATACACAGTCGTGTTCTGTATATTTTGTTAATGTGCTTTGTTGCACAAGGAACTTTTTGATGCACTGCTGTGCATATGGGTTTTTTATCATTGCGCGTGGCGCGTCAGTGATTGAATATAAGTTGTGTTTGAATTACAATATGTTGCATGTGTATAATTATTTTTGTTTAGGTAAAGCGAATAAAGATGGTATTGAGCTCATGTGTGAACGTAGGTCTGGACTGTATGCGGGACTTATACCCGTTAGACCGTTCATGAGACTTACAATGTATTACCATAGTGTTTTCGCGCGTACCAAAAGGAATCACATGCATTTTTGTAATAAACAATAAAACATATAAGGATAGGCTTTGTATTGATAAGGCGTGGGGCCAATGGATACAAAGTGAATATTTCGAATAATTATGTTGCCTGCGCATGTGTCCGGCTTTTTGTGTGAGATGTCTTGATTGGTTATATGTAGCACCTGCGCAGTTGTTGCGCGTTCCAGGTGCGAGGCACATCTGTTCCGTCAAGCCTTTTTAAGGTATATGCGCCTTTGCCCAGGACTTCGTGGATGATGTATGGTCCTTCCCATTTAGGTGCTAGTTTCCCTGGCTTTTCCGCGTTGGACGCTTCGTTGTCGCGCAGGACAAAATCTCCTGGAACGAAGGTGCACACGCGTACATGCACGTTATAGTATTTTTCTAATTTTGATTTGTACCTGGCTTCTGCAATGGCTGTGTTCTCGCGCCTTTCTTCGAGAAGGTCCAGATCCATTCTTTGTTCGCGTTCGTTATCTTGTTTTTCTATGGCGATCATACGCGGTGATGGGAGGCCGATTTTCGCCGGTATTACTGCCTGTGAACCATATACAAGGCTGAATGGGGTTTCGCCTGTACTGGTTTTCGGCATGGTGCGATGGGCCCATAAGATGCTAGGGAGTTCGTCCACCCATCCCCTACGTGCGGCCCCCAGTCTTGCCTTGATGCCATCCACTATTTGTTTATTCACGCTTTCAACTTGCCCGTTCGCTTGTGGGTGTGCCACAGAGGCGAAGCTGGGCTCGATGTTCATTTCTTTAAACCATTTCTGGAGGTCATCCGATGCGAAGTTTGTGCCGTTATCGGAAATGATGCGTAATGGTAACCCGAATCGACAGATAATATGTTCCCATATGAACTTGCGGATTACCATTGCTGTAGTTGATGCCAATGCCTTATCCTCCACTGTGACAACTGTCAAATTTGCATGCATCCGTACAATTATTAAACAATGATTAGTGCTTAATGACTGTGCTGAATTACAATTAATTACTTGAATTGTTTCCTCATTATTACCATATACATACATGTGCATCATATATTGCAAATGACATATCATTACTGCATACAAACTTTGTTGATTCGAATGATGCACGAAACACCGGCACCACAGTTATCAGACAAATCAGAAAAATAATGACGGAGTTCAGTACATAGACAGATATGATATTGAGGTACAGAATGGGCCAGAAACCAAGTCTTACACTAGTATAGTGTGTAGGAAAGTAAGGATCATAAAACTGCCTTCCTAGAGATAGTTTAAGTGCCGGAAAGTGCCTAAAACTCACTTAAACTACAGAATTCTGCAGAAAATCAGCAAATTCAGCATTTAAACAATCTAATATCATGCAGAAATAGGGTTAAATGGTCCTGAATGTTTTCCTAAGTGTCGGGAATTAAAACTGACACAAAAGGTAACATAAAGCACACTAAACTACATAGTTTAGCACCTTAACGAACCGGTAACCAACCGGACACTACCCGAAACACCAAATTTTCACTAGAAGCATTGTTTTAACATTACCAAGCTAGTTATGGTTCCCGAATATCATAACACATCACATAACAACTAGTAACTAAATCCCTAACTAGAATACTTGAGTTTTTACTATGAACTAACTAACTAGTTTCAACCTATGCCTAGACCCCCCCCCCCCCCCACCTATAATAGGCTAGACAAGCATGGCCCACTCAAGATTTTGTTTGTTTATTATAATAGATCATGTCTCACCCTATGTAACACATTACACATGTAACACCCCAAAAAACGGGTTTATTAATTATAATAAAGTAACCGAAAATAAACGGGTAAAATACGGTAGTGATAAAAATAAACCCGGTAAATATTAAGATCTAAATAAGTAAGCCTAATATTAACTAAAAAGTGAATCAAAGCTTTAGAGGAAATAAAGCTTATAAAAGACCCGAGGTAACGGGGTGTATGTAACACCCCTAAAATATAAATCCTTTTATTATAAATCCGACGTTGATATTAACGAGATAAACTAACTAGTGATAAAACTAACCTAGTTAGATAAAAGTTTAGTGATAATAAATTAGAGTGTTAGAAACACCCAAAATAAAAACCTCATGAAAGTAGGAGGGTTAAAAGTGCCAAGTATGAAACAAGTTTTATTAAAAACAAATAAAAGAAAAATCCAACACACACACTGGTGTGTGGATCGACTAGAACACAGAGGGGGGCGACCAGGTTTCTTCAAAACCCTAACTCACCCAAAAATTCACAAATTGAAGGTCAAGATCAATTCCAAAACGAAATCCGAGCCTAGATTGGTGATCTCCATTGCAAGGGGGTCATAAGGTATGTGAAATTTGATAGAAAATCTCTACTTGAAATTCTGATGAAGTTAGAGAATTCACAAATTGTTGATGCATGATTGTTATATGGATGAAATAGAAACATAGTAGTGTCTAGGAGTAAACCATAGACAAGTATATGTTAAAATCATGCTAAGCTCAAGTAGATTCAGATTTTTGTTGATACTAAATTTATGTATGAGATGTTTTTAGGGTTTTGATTGCTAAAAATAGTGTTATAATGTCAAGAACATGCTTAAATTGAAAGCTGAATTCAAACAGCTCCTGATCAGAATTTACAGCCGACTTGTATTGGCTGTAACCTAAACAAAACATGACAAAAACATGTGTTTCTTGACTCTAAAATGTAATTCCAGGAAATATCTTTAAAACCCCACTGGAATCGCATTTTTTCGACAAAAAAATGAGGGTTTTATGAATTTTTCCGTATCGAAGGTTCAAGCTGCGTTTTCTGGCAGAATTTGCAGCCCATTACGAATGTCATAACTCAATTTAGGAATTTAGTTATGATCTCAAATTTTTACTGTAGATATTTTTAAGTGATTAAAAGAATTTCCAATTGGAATTTCGTCAATCGGATAAACGAGGAATTTTAAATGAATTTTTTTGTAAGCTGCAGTCAGAAGTGACGAATCTGATTGCAGCTTAGTAAATGAATTTTTACGAATATTTGGTAAAGATTTAGATCTTGAAATTTTAGCAAAAGGCCTAACCCTCTGAGAGGTACGCCACATAAAAAAATCATAATTTTTGAAGACTTGTAAACAGGTTAAACAAGTCACCAAAAACAGCCTATTTTCAGTGATACGAAACTTGATTGTTGATGTTATAAATCATGCCCACAATGTTCATATGTTGAAATTATGAATCAAACGCGTAATTTCCTAGTTCGACTAATTACGTGTGAGGTGGGGTAATACAAATTTTAATTATGAAGTCGATTTAGCTTATATGCACATATCATATAATTAAGGGTAGTTAACTTTTGAAAAGTTAAACTAACCATGGACGGAGTCGAATAGTAGTTCTGACATAGAAAATACATAAGGTGGAATAGTCGTGGTTATAATGACTAATCTAACCACCATGTGAATTATGATGATAGTTTGACTATTGACAAGCTAGATGGAGACTTGGGAATGAAGCGGGTCAAACGGAGCAAGTACGAAAAGGAAAGCGTAATTTGGATGCGAGGTAAGTAAAAGCTTACACCCTTTTATTAGACATGTATTTATCCATAGATTGTAAGTACAATAAAAAGCTATACCCGGAATATGTTTCCGACATGAAACAATACGAAACATATAAGAGGATGAAAAACCTTGGTTAGTAAAAAAAAAGAGAGGATCTAATGGTAAACACCGAAATGGGTCGGATGGGCGAATTGGTAGTTAAAAACCATGTTTTGTTATGTATGTAAAGGTTTGGTCATATAGGCCAAACGGGCCAAATGGTGATGATAACACCATTTGGCAATATCGACTAACATTTGTTTGTCAAGTTATATGTTCACAGGATTGAACATAAATTGAATAATTGCGTCGCTTGAATTAGCGGCTAATAAAATCAAGGTATAAAAAAAATGAAACGGGTCTATATGTTGACCGAGCCAGGCACGCATAAATAAGATATTAGTTATATGTACGATTTTGGGTCAAAATAAATTACGCGCGTAACTTAGGTGTTTACCGCGTAATTCACAAAAGTTAAGAATCCGAGATAGAGAATTGAGTTAAACACTTTGATATATGATTTATGATTAACTAGAAACAAGTTTGGAGGTATTAAATTCAAACGGGTCAAAATGTTGATTTTGGGTAATAAGCCGAATGCTTAAAATTTTAGAATTTTATTAGTTTGAATGACAGATTTTTAACTCCATAAGATGGAGAATTAAATTACGATCTCGTGAGAAAAAGAATCACGTGAATCGGATAAGTAGAACAAAAGTTATGCACGTTTTTGTGAATTATAAGTTTGAGTTTTGAGCTGGGAATCTGCAGTTCAGCAACAAACAATTCTGGACAAAGCAGGGCGTCGCGCCACACGACGGCAAAAGCGAGGAGCCGTCGCGCGACGCGACGGGTTCTAAAAATTCGAAAAAAATGTTTATTTTAATATTATATGCATTGCGAACCCGTTTAAATACGTTTTAAGCTACGTATGACTAATCTAACTCATGTTTTATGAGTTGTAGGTATATTTCTAGTACCGGAGGACGATCAAGCTCAATGAAGAACCGGACACGATCAAGAAACAAGCTTCCGCAAGACGTCTCATTGTTACTTTTAAATGACGAACTTAATTACATTACGTTGTAAACTTTTAAATTGTAAAAGTTTTTAATAAACCCGTATTTCCGATGTATATGTAAACTTAATTACATGATCCTTTTCGTAAACTATACGTTAAACCTTGATTTAATTTAAAGGGTGTTACAAGTTGGTAATCAGAGCTCATGGTTAAAGAATAAAGTGTGTTCGGTTCGAGGCTTGATCGCAAATCCGGTAAGTACATGTATGTTAATGGTTTAACATGTTAAAGTGTTGTAAACAACACATAGGGTTATCGCGTAATACACGCTACCCCAATTAAAATGATTGATATAGTTAACGAAATTACATGCGTTGACACGTACAGTAAAAAGCCTTGTATTACAATACGGGCGTTTATAAGTGTCGAAATTACTAACTTTTGTAAATGTTTAGTTGAAGGACACTCACATCTGAAGATGACGAGAGTTGAACGAATTGTTGATATGACGGTGGAACGGTCCGAGGTATGACAAGCTGAGCACACTCATTGAGGACCTAAATCGCGTGATGATCGCGGACAAAGTTCACGGCAAGAGATGCCCGTTAGGGCAAGCATTACCAGGTGCACGCTTTTAAATTTAATCGCATAAGTAGTAATATGCAACAAACACGTAGGGGATAACGGTTGCATATATCTGATAAAACTTGAATAGGATATTTATCCAGGATGATGTTTCTAAGAGAAGTTTAATAGAAATATGTGTTATTCACGATGATGAATAACAAAGAAATAATAGGATTAGTTCATATGGAAACTTGGACGGGGGGTAATTATCCAAGTGGAAAACTCTCAATATAATGCTATTGAGAAAAGTAGCGATCACATTAACGAATGTGATTATATAATAGTTCGATAGAAAAGAAAAACATTTTATATGTTTAAATGTAATACTAGTAAAACTAATGATTGTTGTTTTGCAATTAAATAAAGTTTTACTAAATGAAATAAGAGATATGAAATAAATAGAGGCGTTACTTACATAGGGTGTGATGTGAAAACCATAAAAAGGTCATGTGTATCATGTGCTGATCGCTTACTCTAGCCAAGTAAGTAGTGGCATATGATAGCATGAACTTTTTGTAGCGGACACATTTACGTCCGATGTAGTAAGGATGGGGTGAAAGGGACTAACTTAAATGGTACCCAAATGAATCAAATAAAAAAGATGTTTGATAGTAAACGTAAACGCAAGTCGGATGACGGAAGCGTATTACGTTAAAATGACGAGCCCGAGAGAAGGGACAAAGATCGAAGTAAATGAAAATTCAAACCAACTAATGAGAATGCTAAGGCATGGGGATAAAGGTTTGACTGTCATAAATGATGAAATTCACATGGACAAGTCAAACGAATTAAATAAAGAATAAAGGACTTGATTGAATAAAATCGATGGATTTCGCTAAGACGACCAAATAAATTAAAATGACGTCTAAAACCATATAAGAATGGTTACTTGATAATGATTACGGTAAAGATACCCGGTGGACGGGTAGGATTGTGGGTGAATGCGTAAACCGAGAGACGGGAAATCGAAATAGAAAGTCAAAAGACTCGGAATATGAGTCATGACTAAAAGATGACAAGAATCTTCGCAAACATAAATTTTGGTAATTACGTTCAACCATTTCAAAGTTGGAAGGGTCAAATAAAGAATAAAGTTTGACATTCATAAGTAATGAAAATTCACCCAAAATGAGTCAAACGAGTCAATTAAGGAATAACTCTTAATATAGTAGGAAAACGCAAACCGGTGAAACCGGAAAGCTAAAAAAACATTAAGATAAAAGGACCCGGGTAATGGGTTGTAAAGGAGTATAAGTATGAACCGGGTAACGGTAAGCGTAGGACAAACCGACGTGTAAATGACGTTAGAAGTCGTAAAGTCGGAAAGATAGTCCGAAAGTAAATAAATGAAACCTTAGACTACGGTCAAGGTCAACTAAAGTTCAAAAGCAAAATTAAATGATCTCAAACATAACAAGGGATGCTTTAAAGCTATATATGTATAAATATACATTTGAATATAGACGTGAATAAAAGATGATCTATGGGATCATCATAACCTACGGGATTAAACGTAGTGATAAGGTCTACGGGACCAAGGAGACCGTTGGGTCATAAATAGAAAGAAACGAATTGTTGGGTCTCACCTTAAAAAGGGGGGAAATCTAAAGAATTAGCCTATGAGACTAAGTGAAAAAACCTACGGGTCAATAGCGTAAAACGAGGGAATTGATTATGATTCCCCGTCTAAAATGAGAACGGAAAAAGAATAAATTGTGGGTTGTCAATTTCCTTGACATGAGTAATTGACATAGTCAAAGAGAAAAACATTAAACTAAAATTTAGTATTAGTAAGAAACAACGCTTTAACAAATATGAATATTATGAGATGAATTCGGAAAATGATTAGTATCAAGGAATAAAGATCTTGACACTGACAGGTGCAAGGCGATACATTCGAGAGAAAGATTTACGGTAATGACAAGTCGACATAAACGTAAACAAGACGTGATGTGGTCACGGTCACAAAAAAAGGGTGATACATAATATAACCACGTCATAACGTGAGTTACGAGATATGAAATCAGAAAACATGCAAAAAGGGGCGGTTGGCAATAGAATACCCGGGTGATGGGGTATGAAGTGACGGCGACTAACAAGTCTAACCGCCAAAATAGATAATTAATAAGGATAACGGACACGAGCTGAAAGTAACGGCCCACGATGCCTTACACATGAAAGACGTACGCGTCAATATAAATGAAAACTTTGACCAAAAGAAACGGGTGCCTTGAAAACGAGATTAGGTTCGTTTGATTAAACTAACGAACTACGTAAATAAGGTTTCGGGGACGAAACCTCTTTAAGGGGGGTAGACTTGTAACACCCCAAAAAACGGGTTTATTAACTATAATAAAGTAACCGAAAATAAACGGGTAAAATACGGTAGTGATAAAAATAAACCCGGTAAATATTAGGATCTAAATAAGTAAGCCTAATATTAACTAAAAAGTGAATCAAAGCTTTGGAGGAAATAAAGCTTATCAAAGACCCGAGGTAACGGGGTGTATGTAACACCCCTAAAATATAAATCCTTTTATTATAAATCTGACGTTGATATTAACGAGATAAACTAACTAGTGATAAAACTAACCTAGTTAGATAAAAGTTTAGTGATAATAAATTAGAGTGTTAGAAACACCCAAAATAAAAACCTCATAAAAGTAGGAGGGTTAAAAGTGCCAAGTATGAAACAAGCTTTATTAAAAACAAATAAAAGAAAAATCCAACACACACACTGGTGTATGGATCGACTAGAACACAGAGGGGGGCGACCAGGTTTCTTCAAAACTCTAACTCACCCAAAAATTCACAAATTGAAGGTCAAGATCAATTCCAAAACGAAATCCGAGCCTAGATTGGTGATCTCCATTGCAAGGGGGTCATAAGGTATGTGAAATTTGATAGAAAATCTCTACTTGAAATTCTGATGAACTTAGAGAATTCAGAAATTGTTGATGCATGATTGTTATATGGATGAAATAGAAACATAGTAGTGTTTAGGAGTAAATCCTAGACAAGTATATGTTAAAATCATGCTTAGCTCAAGTAGATTCAGATTTTTGTTGATACTAAATTTATGTATGAGATGTTTTTAGGGTTTTGATTGCTAAAAATAGTGTTATAATGTCAAGAACATGCTTAAATTGAAAACTGAATTCAAACAGCTCCTGATCAGAATTTACAGCCGACTTGTATTGGCTGTAACCTGAACAAAACATGACAAAAACATGTGTTTCTTGACTCTAAAATGTAATTCCAGGAAATATCTTTAAAACCCCACTAGAATCGCATTTTTTCGACGAAAATTGAGCGTTTTATGAATTTTTCCGTATCGAAGGTTCAAGCTGCGTTTTCTGGCAGAATTTGCAGCCCATTACGAATGTCATAACTCAATTTAGGAATTTAGTTATGATCTCAAATTTTTACTGTAGATATTTTTAAGTGATTAAAAGAATTTCCAATTGGAATTTCGTCAATCGGATAAACGAGGAATTTTAAATGAATTTTTTTGTAAGCTGCAGTCAGAAGTGACGAATCTGATTGCAGCTTAGTAAATGAATTTTTACGAATATTTGATAAAGAGTTAGATCTTGAAATTTTAGCAAAAGGCCTAACCCTCTGAGAGGTACGCCACATAAAAAAATCATAATTTTTGAAGACTTGTAAACAGGTTAAACAAGTCACCAAAAACAGCCTATTTTCAGTGATACGAAACTTGATTGTTGATGTTATAAATCATGCCCACAATGTTCATATGTTGAAATTATGAATCAAACGCGTAATTTCCTAGTTCGACTAATTACGTGTGATGTGGGGTAATACAAATTTTAATTATGAAGTCGATTTAGCTTATATGCACATATCATATAATTAAGGGTAGTTAACTTTTGAAAAGTTAAACTAACCATGGACGGAGTCGAATAGTAGTTCTGACATAGAAAATACATAAGGTGGAATAGTCGTGGTTATAATGACTAATCTAACCACCATGTGAATTATGATGATAGTTTGACTATTGACAAGCTAGATGGAGACTTGGGAATGAAGCGGGTCAAACGGAGCAAGTACGAAAAGGAAAGCGTAATTTGGATGCGAGGTAAGTAAAAGCTTACACCCTTTTATTAGACATGTATTTATCCATAGATTGTAAGTACAATAAAAAGCTATACCCGGAATATGTTTCCGACATGAAACAATACGAAACATATTAGAGGATGAAAAACCTTGGTTAGTAAAAAAAAAGAGGATCTAATGGTAAACACCGAAATGGGTCGGATGGGCGAATTGGTAGTTAAAAACCATGTTTTGTTATGTATGTAAAGGTTTGGTCATATAGGCCAAACGGGCCAAATGGTGATGATAACACCATTTGGCAATATCGACTAACATTTGTTTGTCAAGTTATATGTTCACAGGATTGAACAGAAATTGAATAATTGCGTCGCTTGAATTAGCGGCTAATAAAATCAAGGTATAAAAAAATGAAACGGGTCTATATGTTGACCGAGCCAGACACGCATAAATAAGATATTAGTTATATGTACGATTTTGGGTCAAAATAAATTACGCGCGTAACTTAGGTGTTTACCGCGTAATTCACAAAAGTTAAGAATCCGAGATAGAGAATTGAGTTAAACACTTTGATATATGATTTATGATTAACTAGAAACAAGTTTGGTGGTATTAAATTCAAACGGGTCAAAATGTTGATTTTGGGTAATAAGCCGAATGCTTAAAATTTTAGAATTTTATTAGTTTGAATGACAGATTTTTAACTCCATAAAATGGAGAATTAAATTACGATCTCGTGAGAAAAAGAATCACGTGAATCGGATAAGTAGAACAAAAGTTATGCACGTTTTTGTGAATTATAAGTTTGAGTTTTGAGCTGGGAATCTGCAGTTCAGCAACAAACAATTCTGGACAAAGCAGGGCGTCGCGCCACACGACGGCAAAAGCGAGGAGCCGTCGCGCGACGCGACGGGTTCTAAAAATTCGAAAAAAATGTTTATTTTAATATTATATGCATTGCGAACCCGTTTAAATACGTTTTAAGCTACGTATGACTAATCTAACTCATGTTTTATGAGTTGTAGGTATATTTCTAGTACCGGAGGACGATCAAGCTCAATGAAGAACCGAACACGATCAAGAAACAAGCTTCCGCAAGACGTCTCATTGTTACTTTTAAATGACGAACTTAATTACATTACGTTGTAAACTTTTAAATTGTAAAAGTTTTTAATAAACTCGTATTTCCGATGTATATGTAAACTTAATTACATGATCCTTTTCGTAAACTATACGTTAAACCTTGATTTAATTTAAAGGGTGTTACAACACACTAGTTAAATTTGTTATGGAAGATTATAACTTGAACCATTAAGACATTCATCTTCATTCTCACCACTTATCACCAACACCAACTTCTCACTTCCTTCCCTTCTACCTTCGGCCGTAACCCCTCACCATACATCCACCATCTTCATTCAACTTTCATACATTCTACATATAAACCAAGGTGTTAGAAGGTGCACAAAGAAGCTTGGAGCTTTCGGAAGTTGAAAAACCTTCACCATTTGCTTTTATCCACTTCATTTCTTCCATTGATCATCCCTAGCCTTGAGCTAGTAGTAAGATCACTATACTCTTCATTTTACATCTTATTTAAGTGGTTAAAGGAAGATACATGATGTAAATCTTGAAGAACACTAAGAAACAAGAACATGAAACATGAACATAAGCTTAGAATCATAAGAAATCTTAATGTTTATGAATTGTTATGCTTGTTGATTATTGTCTACTCATGTTAATGATGTAGATCATCATATGATCTTGCTAGATGATGATTAAAAACATAATCTAGCAAGATGAGAGGATGAAAATGTTAGAGATTAATGAATCATCCTCACAAAAGTCACGAACTTGAAAGAATAAGCTGATTTCTTGTAAAATGATGATCAAAGTAAGATGTAAGTCTTGTAAATCTTAGATTTCAGGAATGATTTTTCAAGAAACCAAGTTAAAAATACAAAGTCTACTAAATCTTGGTTCTTAAAGAAATCAACCATGTTTTTAGAGGTTAAATATGTGTAGAAATATATATGTAACAAGAAAAATCCAAGAAGAAACATTTTTAGAAAATGTGATTACAAGTTGTAAAGATCTAGATTCTTCAAAAATGATGTTTTTAAAGAAACAACCACACTTTAAAGGGTAACAAGACTTACTAAATACACTGGTAAGTTACTACACATTTTTGTAAATTTTCGAGTTCATGAATTAGTAGATTATGCTTGATTATGGCAAATTGGTAAGTGTAGATTTAGTTGTTGTTGATTGTGTTGATTTACAAAAGAAAATGATATGCCTTGAAGGTATGGAAACCTCCGTTTTTAGGGGAAACTATGGCAAAAATTTTCTAAAATTCTAACACTTAGAAAAATATTTTTAAACAAATATTTACAAGTATATTTCAAACCAAGGATTTTCACATGAAGTTTGCCATAAATTTTGTTACAAAAATTATAAATATTGGAGGTTGGTTTTTATAAATAAAAGTGACTAAATATGTATTTAGGAAAATATATACTTAGAAGTCACCATGTGTGTGATTATTTGTATATTGTGTGTATTAGTTATATTAATTTAGGACTTGAAAATAATATAACTCATCAAAATACCAAAAATTACAATCCAAAATATTACCAAAATTCCAAGGAATGAATATACAAAGAATACCCAATTTATTGGTGGAACCGAACAAAGGAATATAACCTATAAAAATATTCTGGAAATTTTATTCATAAGTATGTTTTTGGTAAATAATATTTTGGGCACCAAGAGAACAAAAATATGATTTTTACAATTATTACAAATATATCATATTTTTTACAAGGAGAAAATATATTATTTTTGAGCAAATAAAAATATATATTTTCTTGGAATTATTAGAAGATGTATTATTTTTTGAAGAAATATATATTTTCTCAAACAAATATGAAATACATTATTTTTGAGAGAAAATGTATTTTCTTAAATAAACCTGAAGTATGTTATTTTTGGAAGAAAAATGGATTTATATATTTTATAAGTTAGAATTGGAAATATATTATTTTTGAGACTTGTATGAAATTTATAAATATTTTTGCTAAGGGAAAAATTATAAATAATTTCTCTAAGTAATATTTCTCAAAATATATATTTTGGAAATATATTGATGTATTTTATTTAAGATATTATTCCGGAAAAATTAATACAAAATAAGTACAAGAATACTTAACAATTACAAGAAAATACGCATTTTCGTACGTATAAATACACTCCAGAATACGACACCGTTACTTGGCAAAAATATACAAGTATAAGAATACGAATACGAATACACCCATCCTTGGGAAGGATATACATGTATAAATACATAAATGTAACAGGTTAAAATATATTATTTTAAGTATTATTCTAAAATTTAATAAATATAATTTAAGTTAAAATATTTATTATTTTAACAAATAATTATATAACTTGGAATAATATTGAAGACACAATGAAACGTAACTCAAAGACACTAATTAATACTAAGTCAAGGCACGACCCACTCGTCTAATAGATCGTAGTACGTTGTAGGTAGTCGTGTACTCCAGAGGAAACTTTGAGTTACAGTTGGATACGAAGAACGCAAAACTGTGAGTTCATGTCCCCTTTACTTTTAACTGTTTTCGGTTTTATAACTTCGAGGGTGAAATACATGTTACAAATGATACAATGATTACAAAGGGTATGGTTAGCTAAGGAAAATACTGTTAGATCATGTGAATGGGTAGTCGTTATCTTGAGACCATTAATCCTTGTTATGGATCGAGGGGCATGAGTGATAGATCTATTTGGGTGTTTGATGCGTGTGTGGTGTGTATATAAATTTAAGTATAATTTTAGCCCTTTTTACATGTTGGTCAAGTTTTAAATTTATAAAACACGATATTTTACTAACACCAAACACACATATGGGCAAGTGCACCCATCGTGAGCGTAGTATACTGTTGGCAAGATACCGAGGTCGTCCAAGGACACAAGAGCTTTTAGTACCGGTTTATCCTCAACGTCTAATCAAATCAAAAGTTTAGAAAAAAAAGTTTTTTAAACTAAGAAAATAAAAACTAACTAAAATGCTGGAAAAATAAAAATAAAAACAGATAGACAAGATGAATCACTTGGCTCCGACTCGTGTTTAGTGTAACCATTGATTATTTCCTCACTTTTGCACTTTTTAAGAGATTATCTTAGTTATTGTAGTAGGCCCCTCTTTTGAAGGTGACGTTACCCTCAACCCAGTAGTTTGAGTCAGCAAGGAAACAATCCTAAAGGGTCGGATTATTGAAAGATAATTAATTAAGTTATTAATGCATATTATGGTAGGCCCCTCTTTTGAAGGTGACGTTACCCTCGGCTAAGTAGTCTGAGTCAGCAGGGATACAGTCCTAAGTAGCCGGGTTAAAGTATTAATAGTAGCTTACATATGAGGGGATCAAAGAGTTTGGACCCCCGCCATCCAATACCGGTGGGTATTGAAGGAGGTCCTACTAAATTTGACCCAGGTCCTTGCAGGATCTATACACTGAACAAGGCAAGACTCTTACCAAACCGTTCCCTTAACCCCTGACCAGGTAGCCAACATACCTCCATATAGATCTTGGAGATATGAATGGTGAAAATCTTTTATTTTATATAGACAGTAAAATAATGCCAAGACACCATGGACAAACGATAAGGAAGAATCACCTTCAACATAAGAAACTAGTTATTAAAGTCATTAATACATAACCAAGTAAAAAGTGCGAAAAGATTAAAAATAAAAAGTATTACACTAGACACTTGTCTTCACCAAGTGATGTAAGAGACTTAGGCAAATATGGCCTTTGATTGTCAAGAACTCTTACGATCAATCTTGGATCCCGAGACGACTCACACACTCTATGATGGACAATGGATGATGGTGGTGGATGATGGTGTTGTGATGGTGGTGGGTGGTTGGTGAAGTGTGAGAGAGGTGGTGTGCCAAGGGATAGTTTGCAAATGAACCAAGCACCCCTATTTATAGCCTGAACAGAAGCCTGGACATGGCCCCGTGTCCGCTGGACACGGCCCCGTGTCCACCCTTCTTCTCTTTCTTCATTAATTGCAGTTTGTCTACATTAGTTGACCACGCCCCCGTGTCCGCTGGGCACGGCCCCGTGTGCAGAAGCGTATCTGTACTATCAAGATTTGATTGGATTCTGCGAATCTTAGCTTTGACCACGGCCCCGTGTTGAGCTGGGCACGCTCCCGTGTCGGGAATAGAAGCTTCTATAACTTTGTCTTTTCTGCAGACACCTGAACACGCCCCCGTGTCCGCTGAGCACGTGGCCGTGTTTGCTGGGCACGCCCCATGTTGAGCTGGGCACGCCTTGTGTTGAGCTGGGCACAGCCCCATGCTCAGCTGGGCACAACCCCATGCTCAGCTTTTTTCTTGTTTTTTGCTTTGGGAGATGTTGTCGAGGGGTCGGGCATGCCACGTTTCTTCCTTTTCTTTGTATTTATGTTGGTTTTGGCCGTATATTTGTTCCTTTTGTTCGTTTAAGCTCATTTGACCCTGTAAATTCAAAAGGAAGACAAAAACACACTTTTTCCAACATTAGTACTAAAAAAGGGTTAGTTTTATGCCTTATTTGATGCAATTTATATGTTGCATTTTACACACATCAAATACCCCCACCCTTGAATCTTTGTTTGTCCTCAAGCAAAACTCTTTATTATGTGGCTTACACACCCAAATGGAATGGGTAGAAGAGAAGGTTTTTGGGCTTGTCATAGAGTGTCGGGATTTCCAAGATTCTTTATTAAGTTTTATTTTTATTTATTTACAATCCTATTCGTCATGATTTATTTAAAACATTACATAATATAAATTACTTATTAAGGCATAACATGCCTTTTTAAAATTTCACTTATATACAAGTTCACATACCTCACGGGGGATCACTCAACACTCGGACGAAGATGTATTTTAGTGAATCACTCAAGAGTGGCACGAAACTTACTCCTACCATAAGCTTGCCAAGCAATCAATCCTCCTCCTTTTTAACTATACACCTTTGTAAATATCAAGAGGACTTTTGGGTGAAGGGTTAGGCTTGGGTTAAAGGTAGGTGGTTGGGTTAGTGGTTAGTAAAACGGCGGAAGACGTAAAAAGCGTCGGTTTTTGTAAGACTTGCTAATTTTTTTTTATTTAGATGAAGCTTATTATTCAAACAAAGTTATTTTTGATAAGCTTGTTTGTTTATTCCTTTTTTGCTTCATCATCATAAAGTTTTTTTTTTTTTTTTGTAAGAAAGTCATAAGAAAAACCGAGCTTGTTACTAAACAAAAGGGTTAAAAATAAAAAGGTTTTGGTGGGTAAAAGGGTGTTTGTTTTTGGGTTAAGAAATGAAAAGGTTTAGGCTCAAAGGGGTTAACTAGGGGGATTTTGGGTAGGTGGTAAAAAAAAGAAAAATAATGGTGTAGAATTAAAAATGGTTAGTCCTAATGCCTCTGTCATTTACTTACTCGGGTTTAAGTTGGTAAGGACCGGGAATGTATCGTCGTGGCAAGTTCTAGAGTCGTAAGAAACCAAGCGGCTATTCACACAAGAAACGAAAGATGAGCATTTAATCTAAAGTTGTGTATCTGTATGCTCAATAAAGGCTCAAAACTCACTTTTTGTGGGAATGGGTTTTTATGTGATCAAGTATATATAATCAAATTTTAACTAAACTTGTCATGCCGTTTCATAATTTTCTTATGTTGGTTCTTTTTATGACGACGCTATCGGTTGTAAATTTGTAAAAATATAACCTTTTTAGAACTTGAAATTCCCAAATTAAACCAAGACAAGTAAAAAAATGAAAATTTTTGAAAAAAATTTGGGGTGATTAGCGGTTCCAATAGAGTTTTGTGTAAGGCTTGTTTTTAGGACTTGCAAGATTCAAGGTTTTAGCATCCCCCCACACTTAAATTACACATTGTCCTCAATGTGTCCCAAAAATAAGTTTTTCGGTTGATTAAAATGTGTAAAAGTGGGTTTAAAATAAGATTTTATGTTACTGGGTAGCTGAACACGGGGTGTGTTGGCTGAGCACGGCCCCGTGTCAGACTGACAGTATCAAATTTAAACAGAAGGCTGGGCACGGGGGCGTGTTCAGAGAGCACGGCCCCATGTCCAGTTACCTGAACTGGGCACTCGGGCACGGGGCGTGTTGGGGTGAGCACGGCCCCGTGCTGAACTTGCTGTAATGAAGAAAATTTTTTGGGAGGCTCTGTTTTTGTGCATGGGGTGTGGGTTCAAGTTTCCCTTAGTAACCTCTACCATTTCGAGTGTGCTTTATTCCTGAAAATTAAAACTAAACTAGAAAACATAAAAGTTAAACTAATCTAAAACTAAGGATAGTTCCGGGGAATGCCTCCGTGGTGCGCCACGTTTATAAGGGTCCTTGGCTAGACCCACCTTATCGGGTGGTTCTGGCTCGTCTTCAATTAGGGGGTCGTCATTGCCGAACGGATATTTCATTGAACGCTCAAGATCGACACTTCTTTTAAATGCCCCTAATTGAATAAATAGATTGTTGTACTTCCAGTTTTTCAAAGCTTCGTGGGTTTTTACAAAAGGTCGTCCCAACACTAGAGGAGCGTCATCGAGGATGGCATAGTCGGTTGGGATTACCATTTGATTTGTTTAATACAAGACATCCTCAACTACACCGATTGATTTTATTATTTTCCGATTAGATAGAAAAATGGGTATTTGAAGTGGAGAAAAATCACTAATACTTAATTTTTCAAAAATGTAGTTAGGCATTATGTTAACACAAAGATCTTTATCGATTGTGACATTACTAATAAATGAATTTTGAAAAAAACATGGAACCGGTGTAATGTTGATTTCAAATGGATCTTCTTTTATTAGCGAGGGTTGATCTTTAGTTAACTTAACACTTACCGTTTCGTCAATTTTAGTGTTAGTGTTTAACTCTTTTAAAAACTTAGCATTAGTTGGAACTAAACAATGATTTTCAAAAGAAGGTGACAAGAGATTAATTTCTTCAAAATTAGACTCTTCTTGAATTTTAGCGTTGTCGGACTCACCTTTTTCGTTGTTTAACTCATGTGGCGGTTTTTTCACTTATTTGTTCTTCCATTTTTACACTTTCAATTATCTCTTCTTTATTTAATTCTTCTCTTGCGCGGGACTCCTATTCCCTTGCGCGAGATTCTTTTATATAGCGCTCGATAACTTTAAGGTGTTCTAATATCCTATCGGTCACTTCGGTTATAGAAAAAGGATCGGGATTTTCAAAGGTTGAATCCGGTTGTTCGATCCTTTGTTCCTCATAATACCCATATGAAGTAGATGGTTCACACCATTGTTCTTCATTGTAAGCATATGATGGATAAGGGTCGTAATTTTGTTCTTCATAATACTCATATGAGGTGAGTTGTTCACGCCATGGTTCCTCATAATAAGCATATGAAGGTGGTGGCTCATATCTTGGTTCCTCAAAGTATGAGTAAGAAGGCTCATACCTTGGTTCATCAAAATACGAGTATGAGGGAGAAGGTTCATACCTTTGGTCTTCATAGGATGTGTATGAAGTTGATGGCTCGTACCTGGACTCCACATAGTAGGTGTATGAAGTGGACGGTTGATATAAGTTACAATATTGAACCGAGTGCGGGTCACCACAATTAGTGCAATAGTTACTCCTATAATCATCCTCCTCATAGGTGTAGTTGTAACCTCCTGAGTATTGATCCATAAGAATCACTCAGCAGACCACAACCAAGTCTCGAGATCAGAAAACAAAAATAAAAACGGGAACAGAGGCTGGACACGGCCCCGTGTTCAGCGGACACGGCCCTGTGTACAGAATCTGTATCTTGGCGTTTTAATTAAAGTTACTGATTTCGTTGAGCACGGGGGCGTGTTCAGTGAGCACGACCCCGTGTTCAAGCTAATGTATCTGGGTGTTTTATGAAAAATATGCAGCACGACCCCGTGTTCAGCGAGCACGGCCCGTGTTCAACCTACTGTAAATGCAAAACTAAACTAAAATGAAGAAAAATGTGCGCGCGTTTTGAAATTTTTTTGGAAAAACTGATTAGGCAGTCGATTTTAAGCTTTCTTAAAATCCTTGTATCCCCGGAAACGGCGCCAAAAACTTGATGCGTGTGTGGTGTGTATATAAATTTAAGTATATTTTTAGCCCTTTTTACACGTTAGTCAAGTTTTAAATATATAAAACACGATATTTTACTAACACCAAACACACATATGGGCAAGTGCACCCATCGTGAGCGTAGTATAGTGTTGGCAAGATACCGAGGTCGTTCAAGGACACAAGAGCTTTTAGTACCGGTTTATCCTCAACGTCTAATCAAATCAAAAGTTTAGAAAAAAAAGTTTTTTAAACTAAGAAAATAAAAACTAACTAAAATGCTGAAAAATAAAAACAAAAACAGATAGACAAGATGAATCACTTGGCTCCGACTCGTATTTAGTGTAACCATTGATTATTTCCGCACTTTTGCACTTTTTAAGAGATTATCTTAGTTATTGTAGTAGGCCCCTCTTTTGAAGGTGACGTTACCCCCAACCCAGTAGTTTGAGTCAGCAAGGATACAATCCTAAAGGGTTGGATTATTGAAAGATAATTAATTAAGTTATTAATGCATATTATGGTAGGCCCCTCTTTTGAAGGTGACGTTACCCTCGGCTAAGTAGTCTGAGTCAGCAGGGATACAGTCCTAAGTAGCCGGGTTAAAGTATTAATAGTAGCTTACATATGAGGGGATCAAAGAGTTTGGACCCCCGCCATCCAATACCGGTGGGTTTTGAAGGAGGTCCTACTAAATTTGACCCAGGTCCTTGCAGGATCTATACACTGAACAAGGCAAGACTCTTACCAAACTGTTCCCTTAACCCCCGACCAGGTAGCCAACATACCTCCATATAGACCGTGTAGATATGAATGGTGAAAATCTTTTATTTTATATAGACAGTAAAATAATGCCAAGACACCACGGACTAACGATAAGGAAGAATCACCTTCAACATAAGAAACTAGTTAGTAAAGTCATTAATACATAACCAAGTAAAAAGTGCGAAACGATTAAAAATAAAAAGCATTACACTAGACACTTGTCTTCACCAAGTGATGTAAGAGACTTAGGCAAACATGGCCTTTGATTGTCAAGAACTCTTACGATCAATCTTGGATCCCGAGACGACTCACACACTCTATGATGGACAATGGATGATTGTGGTGAATGATGGTGTTGTGATGGTGGTGGGTGAAGTGTCAGAGAGGTGGTGTGCCAAGGGATGGTTTGCAAATGAGCCAAGCACCCCTATTTATAGCCTGAACAGAAGCCTGGACACGGCCCCGTGTCCGCTGGACACGGCCCCGTGTCCACCCTTCTTCTCTTTCTTCATTAATTGCAGTTTGTCTGCATTAGTTGACCACGCCCCCGTGTCCGCTGGGCACGGCCCCGTGTGCAGAAGCGTATCTGTACTATCAAGATTTGCTTGGATTATGCGAATCTTAGCGTTGACCACGGCCCCGTGTTAAGCTGGGCACGCCCCCGTGTCGGGAATAGAAGCTTCTACAACTTTGTCTTTTTTGCAGACACCTGAACACGCCCCCGTGTCCGCTGGGCATGGGGCCGTGTTTGCTGGGCACGCCCCGTGTTGAGCTGGGCACGCCCCGTGTTGAGCTGGGCACAACCCCATGTTCAGCTTTCTTCTTGTTTTTTGCTTTGGGAGATGTTGTCGAGGGGTCGGGCTTGCCACGTTTCTTCCTTTTCTTTGTATTTATGTTGGTTTTGGCCGTATATTTGCTCCTTTTGTTCGTTTAAGCTCATTTGACCCTGTAAATTCAAAAGGAAGACAAAAACACACTTTTTCCAACATTAGTACTAAAAAAGGGTTAGTTTTATGCCTTATTTGATGTAATTTATATGTTGCATTTTACACACATCAGTGTTGCGAGCCCCACCCATGGGTCCGCGAGTTGACCGCATGTGGTGACTATGTCATTCCAGCCGGGAGGCCCGGTACGAAATACATAAAGGTTTGAGCCTTCCTGCACCAGTTCACACATGTTAATGTATTAGCTACACATTAATTGATCTGTTCCTTATGTTTCTTTCATACCAGGGTTACAAAACATACATACTTACAATGATTATAAAGGTTTATTCGTGCACACATACTAAACACATGAACTCGCTCAACTTTTGTTGATGTTTTCAAACTACATGTATTTCAGGAATCTAAGTATGGATATGGCGGGCGTTGAAGTTTTCAAATGTTGTTTGGAATAAAAAGATGTCATCCGGTGTCGAATGGTTGGGAGTGTGTATCCTATCCTGGGTAGGATACATAATTCAAAGCCTGGTTTTCACTAGTGTCTTTTGTCGAGTCCTTTTGGAACTCTAATACAAATTGCATGGTTTGTAATCTGGATTTGAAGTCTATGTTTGGATTCTAAAACAATGTTGTTCGTAATGTTTTAAACTAAAGCAATGGATGAACATCTTGGTTTTATCATATAGTTGTTTGTTATGGTTGAATGCAATGATATTAAGCAAGTCACACATAATCACGCTTCCGCAAAAGTCAGGGTGTGACATCCACCCACTTGGTGAAGTAGTCCACTGCTACTACGATGAATTTAACTGCGCCTGGCGCATCGGGGAAAGGACCGACGAGGTCGATACACCATTGTTGAAAAGGCCAGGCCGAGGTGACCGGAACTAGAGGATTTTTCTGACGGAGAGTCTTTGGCGCGCGGCGCTGACATGCTGCGCATTTGCGCAATAGTTCTACTGCGTCCACATGCATTCCTGGCCAATAATAGGCTGCATTCATGATCTTCGCCACTACCATGCGTGGTCCGACGTGGATCCCACACAATCCTTCGTGAATTTCTCTGACTAAATATTGCGCATCCGTCTTATCGACACAACGTAGAAGTGGACCCATGAATGATTTCCGGTATAAGATACCGTCTGCCATTTCGTAGTTCAGCGCTTAGTGTTGGATTTTTCTAGCCTCTACCTTTCCTTCTGGAAGTTTGCCATGCTGCAAGTATGTAATGATCGGGGACATCCAGGATGGATTCCTGATGGAGAGTGTGAAACACAGATGTTTAAGTGATTATCTGACATGGTTTAGCTTGTTTTATATGATTATATGTTTAGAATTGTTTTATTGCGAGTGCTTGCATGTTTGCAGGTAAAATGTGCGAATGTGATGAAGTTACAGAGTTTAGAGAGGAAGCGGATCATGTGAGATCGATTTGGCAGCCAACATCACACTTCATCAATATCGAATTATTGGCGAAACATTAGACATCGAAATATCACGTGTCCTTTGGAGGTTTTATTTGAGAATTAATCATCATCTTAACACTTGTTGACATGTTGACTTAATGGGACATATATGGCAGCACTCCACGACAAAATTTTGGCAGCCGTTATATATATAGACTTCGAAATTGGGGGTGGTGTGTGCACATGGATGCTATTAATTCTAATCACATCATTCACCATATTCATCATCATGCGACATCATCATCAGTATTCTCTAAAAGTTACCAATTGCAAGGAGGCAAACATTGGGAGTTGTCAACTATTGTCATCATCACATCATTATTTAATATATTCATGCACATGTGGATAGTGTATGTTGATTTTTGGTTTGGGCACATAAAAGAAACAACAAGTTTGACTATTGGCTCACGGTTTCAAACCGTGTCTTACGGTTTAGTTTCGGAAGAAAAAAAAGAGCATGCACGCGGCTTTTGTTGGGATATTATAAGAGTTTAAACCCTAATAAAAAAAGGGACTTCTTCTCATCCATCGATTTGGAGCAGCCATACTCCACACTTTTTGGTCTCTAATCATTCATCCTCAACATCATCCGTCCACAACTACTTGCCGAATCACTCATGCAATCATTCTCTTCTCAAGCATTTGAAGATTACACGAGCATCATGAGCGGCTAGTCGTCCCGTGACCGTCTCCGGAAATAGGGTTTATGCGTGAACTTTTGGTTTACTTTTTGTTACGACTTTTGGATTAGGAACTGATTAATCATTCGGTTAGTCGTTTTTATTGTTCTTGTTCGATTAAACATTATTAGATTATCGTAATCATTTGAGTTCATCAATTATTTGGTTTGTTCATCAACAACCGGGATTAAATTCTAGGATGTCATTGTTTTAAACCTTTAATCATTGAACTTGATTGTGTTTATGAAATCTAAAATTGGTGATTAACTGGATTACTATTCATTTGCATCAATCCTTTGGTTTCGATCGTGGATCACTGCAATCAAATATATTGTCCATTAATTATTTATCAAAACAAGTTTTACAAATCATGTCTATGTGATTTCCAACTGGTAGTAACTAAGTAACCTGATTTTCTGCATAACCTGAAAACCCGGAGATTGGTCCTTTCTCTCATTATTGTTTACAAATACAATTTAATTCCGTTTCCATAATTCATCTCACGTTTTGAAAAAAACAATTAGGTTTTAATTTAGATAATAGTCATAAACAACGAGCTTTCATACTTTCCACTGATTCCTCGTGGATTCGACACCCTACTTGCCCTTTACTAGTAAAAGGTAAATAGGACACTTTACTTTATTTTTGACCGACCTTACGACATCGATCAAAATGGCGCCGTTGCCGGGGAATCGGTGCGCTTAGTGTTTAGTAAGTTGTTTTTTCTAAAAAAAAAAAAAAAAAAAAACCAAAAATCCAAAAATATTTCTTGTAGTTTTTAGTTTTTCTTATGGTAGTTTTCTACGCGGGTATGTTAGTTTGTTTGTGCAGGAAGTGAAATCTTTGGATCATGGATAGAGCTCATCAGTCATGCCCTTGTTGTGGAAAAATTCACATAGATGAAGATTGCCTAGTGTTTTGGACAGACCCAGTGTTTTGGAAAGAAAAATTGATGTCTGGGTACAAGGCACCTTCATATCAGGGACACTATCAGTCAAATGTCAACCACAAGTATGAGCAAAATTTGGATTATGATGGTTACGAATCCGATGTGGTGCCCTTCTCAAGATACCAAGAAGATTATAATGATCATTACCATGACTACTCTGAGTCAACATATAATGATTTTAATATGCGTAATCAATGGTGTAATCATGGTAATTACCAAGGGAGTTCAGATTAGCCACCCCAAATTCAAAATGATTGTCAAGGTAAACACCAAAATTCTAAACTTGATGAAATCATGGATATTATGATGGAGGTGGCACAAGAGAGCAGGTTGAGAACTGAGGCTATGGTCCAACGATCGAATCGAATAGACGAACAAATTGCAACATTGAAGGCTGTGAAGGATAATACCACATCCATTCCTGCATTTGTTGAAGGAATACCAGTCTTGGTTATCGAAGATGAAGAAGAGGTTGAAAGTCTTCCTGAACTTGAAGTTATATGTTTAAACCCACATGAAGACTTAGCACCTACTGAAGAACTAGAGACTGATGTAGTCCAAGTTTATCCCGAACCGCTGCATATTTTGATTACTCCAACTAACAAAGTTGGGGACGATGGCTCGAGTGGGAATAAGAGAAAGGTGAGTAAAGAAGATCTCGGACAAGGTATATTGAAGTGGTTAAGCAGTGATCCAACAGACGTACTCATGATAGGGAAGAAGGTGAAGACTCGACAGGTCAACTATCGAGCACACCTTGGAAATTCAGTAGGAAAATGTGGATTTCACTTGTTCCGATTTGATTCAAAAAATATCATTGGCAGAAGAGAGCAGATAGGAATTTGGAGTGTCAATTATCGGGCATATACAGGAAACTCGGTGGGTAAATGTTCACTTCGACCCCCATGAGGGTATATCAGGTACGGTCTGGCTGAAGACCCATAAACTTAGCGCTCTCGGGAGGCAGCCCGAAGATGTAGAGTAGTGTATATTTGTTTTGTTTTTGCGTAAGTATTTTTGTAGGTTACCAGGTATTAATCTTTACGGATGCAATGGTCCAAGTGTGGGGATGTTTGGTGAAGTCCCAATACGTTCTAGTTGCAGTTGCGGACAATGCACAGATTAGAGTTCGGTCAGAACTGTCCATAATCAATCTCCATTTGGACGGGGATGATCTGAACACTAATTGTAGAGATTGACCCGAGTACTTTTGGACACGGCCGCGAATGAAATGCTATACGGTCGTGGTGGAACGAGGCACGCGAGGATTCTACTTTTTAAACCAGGGGAGTCTGTTCCACTTTTATTATCGCATTTTTATTGCATTTTTATTCGTGTTCTTGGTGGTGTTAAACTTTATGTTTAGGGAATGTGTTTGTGTCAAGTTGTTTTAGAAATGGTCGCTCATGATGTTTGTTAGTTGGTATTCCCGGGCTCTGCTTTTGTTAAATACTATACATTGGGGACAATGTCGCCCAAGTGTGGGGATATGGAAACCCGGGAAGGGAAAGGTTTGGGTCAAGAATTTGAAAGAGGTTGAAAATGATTGAAAACGATGAAAAGTGAAAAAAAATTGAAAATTTTGAAAATTTATGAAGATTTTAAAGAATTTCATCGCCTTAAGTGAACTAAATGGATATGAAAACCGAACGTTTCAATCACTAATGGGTTCCTTGCCGGTAGTAAACTAACATAGTCCCTTGTCATGGTCATTCCTTTAAGTTTCATGAGAGTAGGTCCGACATGTGTTTTTAGTTAAAAGAATTGAAAAGAGATGTCTATTTAGGGGTAACATGCTTTAGATTGCATATGCTACGTGTCGGCAGCCTTTTTACCCTTCTTTGGTGAGAATTTTGAGCCTGTAGAATGATAGAATGATTTACATATTGAATTCATTTGTTGAGAACAGGCCGCATGTTATTCTGTGTTAGAACTTGTGTGATTTGATGCATGCTGAGATTGTGGTTTGACATGTACACGTGAATGATAAAGGCATTAGGATATACCCTACACCCTTCGTGTTTGTTTGTTTTATGTTTACCTAATCATCACCCTTAGTATCCCTGTTGAGCATATTTACCTTTCGTTTGTCCACCTGATGTGAATCGTTTGATACCGACCGTGAACGACAAGTTACGAATAATAGAAAAAAAGAAAAAAAAAGAAAACAAAGGAAAAGAAAAAAAATCAGAAATAGAGAAGAAAAGGAGCAAAAATAGAAGGTGTTGTGAATATCGTCTATGTTCTTGGGTAGAAACCAACCCAAAAGTCGTTATGTGTTTTGCAAATAAAGTTGTCGCGGTTTGGTCGTTTGTTTGTTCGCCACGAAAAAAATAATAAATAAAAATATAAGCCAAAAATCTTCCTACCCTTAGCCTAAGCCCAAAACCAAAAGTCCTTTTGATGCGTGCCGTGTTATATGATACAGTGGATGTATGATTGTTATACAAGCCTATGATTACAGGATTTCATGTTTGGTTTTGAGTGTTATACATACTAGCACATTACACGCTAGTTCAG
Source organism: Helianthus tuberosus (assembly GCA_030545235.1). NCBI lineage: Eukaryota > Viridiplantae > Streptophyta > Magnoliopsida > Asterales > Asteraceae > Helianthus > Helianthus tuberosus. Next base: position 1,668,672 of record CM060452.1, read on the forward strand.
TTTTTAAACCGAGAGGAGAGTTGATTGTGAGGGGCGTGTAGCATGTGAATAATCCTAAGCACGTTAGTTTTGAATAGACAAGTCTTAAGTTTTACAAATCGCATCAATTGCTGGTCGGACTGTCAATCTTGACTGTGTCAGTCTATGGAACGGGTATGACTTGGGACTTAAACTGTTGCGTCGGTATAGGGGTTTAGAGGTGTTGTTACTATGATGAGTAGTTCCGTAACGGTTTGCTTGAGGACAATCAAAGGTAAGTGTGGGGATGTGATGGAGAGTGTGAAACACGGATGTTCAAGTGATTATCTGACATGGTTTAGCTTGTTTGATATGATTATATGTTTAGAATTGTTTTATTGCGAGTGCTGAATGTTTGCAGGTAAAATGTGCGAATGTGATGAAGTTACGGAGTTTAGAGAGGAAGCGGATCATGTGAGATCGATTTGGCAGCCAACATCACACTTCATCATTATCGAATTATTGGCAAAACATTAGACATCGAAATATCACGTGTCCTTTGGAGGTTTTATTTGAGAATTAATCATCATCTTAACACTTGTTGACATGTTGACTTAATGGGACAAATATGGCAGCACTCCACGACAAAATTTTGGCAGCCGTTATATATACAGACTTCAAAATTGGGGGTGGTGTGTGCACATGGATGCTATTAATTCTAATCACATCATTCACCATATTCATCATCATGCGACATCATCATCAGTATTCTCTAAAAGTTACCAATTGCATGGAGGCAAACATTGGGAGTTGTCAACTATTGTCATCATCACATCATTATTTAATATATTCATGCACATGTGGATAGTGTATGTTGATTTTTGGTTTGGGCACATAAAAGAAACAGCAAGTTTGACTATTGGCTCACGGTTTCAAACCGTGTCTTACGGTTTAGTTTCTGAAGAAAAAAAAGAGCATGCACGCGGCTTTTGTTGGGATATTATAAGAGTTTAAACCCTAATAAAAAAGGGACTTCTTCTCATCCATCGATTTGGAGCAGCCGTACACCACACTTTTTGGTCTCTAATCATTCATCCTCAACATCATCCGTCCACAACTACTTGCCGAATCACTCATGCAATCATTCTCTTCTCAAGCATTTGAAGATTACACGAGTATCATGAGCGGCTAGTCGTCCCGTGACCGTCTCCGGAAATAGGGTTTATGCGTGAACTTTTGGTTTACTTTTTGTTACGACTTTTGGATTAGGAACTGATTAATCATTCGGTTAGTCTTTTTTATTGTTCTTGTTCGATTAAACATTATTAGATTATCGTAATCATTTGAGTTCATCAATTATTTGGTTTGTTCATCAACAACCGGGATTAAATTCTAGGATGTCATTGTTTTAAACCTTTAATCATTGAACTTGATTATGTTTATGAAATCTAAAATTGGTGATTAACTGGATTACTATTCATTTGCATCAATCCTTCGGTTTCGATCGTGGATCATTGCAATCAAATATATTGTCCATTAATTATTTATCAAAACAAGTTTTACAAATCATGTCTATGTGATTTCCAACTGGTAGTAACTAAGTAACCTGATTTTCTGCATAACCTGAAAACCCGGAGATTGGTCCTTTCTCTCATTATTGTTTACAAATACAATTTAATTCCGTTTCCATAATTCATCTCACGTTTTGCAAAAAGCAATTAGGTTTTAATTTAGATAATAGTCATAAACAACGAGCTTTCATACTTTCCACTGATTCCTCGTGGATTCGACACCCTACTTGCCCTTTACTAGTAAAAGGTAAATAGGACACTTTACTTTATTTTTGACCAACCTGAAACACGGATGTTCAATTCCCGACCTCGATGATGTTCACTTGTCTTAGGGGAACGAATGGGTTAGATAATACCTCAATGCGAACTTCCTTTGCGAGATGCTTGAAGCTGGTGGTGGCCAGTTTGCTCAGTGCGTCTGCATGTTTATTTTCACTTCTATTGATATGGACTATCTTGAATGTTTGGAACTGATTGATAAGCATTCGTGCTTGCTCGAAATATAAAGCCATGGCTTCGCCTTTAGCGTCGTAATGACCATTGACTTGTTCAGCCACTAGCTTGGAATCGACGTGTGATTCGAGGTTCTTTATTCCCATTTTAAGTGCCAGACGGAGGCCCGCAAGAAATGCTTCGTATTCTGCCTCATTGTTTGTACTTTTAAAATCTAGACGTATTGCTTATGTGAGCTCGTGTTTGTCCGGGCTAACCAGTCGAAGGCCTGCGCCTGCACCATCATCGTTGGAGGCGCCGTCTGTGTGTAGTGTCCAAACCCTATCATCAAAGACTAGATGTAAGACCCTAAATCACGTTTGATAAAAGTCGCAGCGGAAATTCGTACCATAAAATTTTCTTACGTTATAACCATCTTGACGTACTAAAATTCATTTTTAAAGTTAACTCTTTCACAATAAATACATTTATTGAACTTATTTACAATGAGAAAACATAACTTAGCTTCACTCAATTACGTACTCAAACCCTCCCGTACAATCTATCTTGTGACTCGGTCTTTGATCGCTCCTCTTTAGAAAGATAATCTGACTCGAACAACCTGTACTCAGCAAATACATACAAGACATTAATGCATTTTATAAATATAAACGATGATTAGCCTTGAATTATTTCCGTTCCATTATTCCTTCTGAGTACTTCCCCTCTGGTGAGTCTTCGATACTGTACCTAAACTTCATACATGTCATCTCCATACATACATACGTACACCCATGCATGCATACCTGCTAGCATACATACTCACATATATTTACCCTCGAATATACTTACCTACATACATACATATATTTTTACGATCACCTATAATCATTATCATATGTGCACACATAATCAATTGCGTACATACCCACATATGAACACATCTACGATAATACATGCATATCTACATACACCCATACCTACATCATGACGCACACTCATAGCGCTATACATACATACATACGTCCCTATTTGCAACATCCCCAACTCACACTTGCCTACTCATATACGCCTTCATAAATCCGCGTGTACTTACTCACACATTTATACTCTTACATACGTTTGCGCATACAAGCTTACATACACTTCTACAGCCGTGTATAGATGCATACAAACATACATACATGCCTATCTACATATGTACATACACGTATGCTCATAAAAACGTAAGTTAAATTAGTCATACACAACTTAAAACGCGTTTAAATGAGTTCCCAAGACAAAACGGAGCAAAAGAACAACTTTCGCCAAACAGTCCCACCGTCGCGTCGCGCGACGGCCCGTCGCGTGGCGCGACGCCCTAAACTTCACAGAATGTTGCTGCTGCTGATCTGCAGATTTCCAGCACAACCGAATTTCACGGAAACGACCATAACTTCTTCATTATTGGTCCGTTTTACCCGCTTCTTTTTCCTACGCGTCCGTAATTTAAATCTCCATCTTATGGAGTTAAGATCCGACATTCGGATTAACAAAATTCCAGACTTTTAAGTCTTCGGCTTACTACCCTTTTTACCAAGAATTGACCCGTTCATAATTTTATCACATAACTTGTTTGTTTGACCTTAACTTCATATGAATTGATAATTTCAAGGTCATTTGCCATGAAAGATTCATTCCCGGATACTTTAAATCTTATTTCACCCGTTTGCGCTCAAAAGCTTATTTTGACCCGTTAAGGGTAATTGCGCATTAAAACGTTTTTGACTTACAAAACCATACTCCTCACTTTCATACTTGACCAAAACATTACACTAATCGAATAACTTGTTTCTAAACTACTTTTTAAGATCGTTTGCCCAAAATACCCATCAAGGGCATTTTGGTCAACTTTAATCCCATCATTTACGACGAAAGACTACTACACATATTTGACCTCAACCATCATGTTTAGTTAATTAAAACACCATATTACTTAATCGAACTTAAAAGTGATTACAGAAATTACTTACCTTATGCGTTCGTGCTCGTATCCGATTCCTTGCTTCTTTTTTACCCGTTAACACCTCATGCTTGAGCCCGTCTCGACGTGATTCCTATACTTTCATTTCATCGAAATCACGCTCTTATTAGCATACTCATTTGTACACGTTAACAATCATATCAATCGCATATTTCACACTTAACTTTCCTTAATCATTTCTAACAAGCATAAAACATATAATCAACTTCATATCCTTTCCAACACATGTACTTCATCATGTAATCACAATTAACGCATATTAACATAACATGTCCAAACGACTTCCTATAATCCTGCTTTTACACAACGAGTTAAATCATGTTTCTTATACTTGTTGACTTTCAAAAGTCAACTATTAACCATATGTAACTATCGACTTATCAACATATACCCGTAACATCATAATCGACTATACGGACGACGCTATATACATTTTATCATACACTTGATGTACGTACTACCTTTTAAGCATAACGTACAACTAATTCATGCATAAATCTTCTAAACTCATACATAACCCATCAAAACCTACTACTAACCATCATGTATCATTCCCAAATAAACATCAAACATATCATTATCATATTTCTCCTAATTCTTCTAACAAGAATTCATCATACCCACATAATACATCAATCTTTCAACAAGACTTTGACATAGGTGGTGATTCTAGTCATCATCTTCACCCTAACTAATGGGTTTCACCTCTAATCATCAAATTAACACAAACCATACGTAACCCGTGTTCTATATGATGATTCTAACCCTTATACATGATCGATTTCATACTAACTCACGGATTTGAACATAACCCACTTCACACATGATCACCAATCTTAGATTTAAGACATACCTTATGATCCCCTCGTGAAGGTGATCATTAATCCATGTTCCTTCTTGAATTTAGGCTTCGATTCACCCTTCAATTTGGTGATCTAGTTGAATTAGGGTTTGGAGCTCTTGAGAGCTCCTGAAGCTTCAAGAACACGCACGCATGTGTGTTTGTGTGTGTGTATAGACCTTTTAATTAGTTATCAACTTTCATCTGTTTCACTTTAGCCCCTCGGGTTTGCCTTTAAAACATAACTGACACTACCTTCCTCTTTTAATTGTTTTTACCATGCACTTAACTAGGTTAAATAGCCCAGTTATTTATTTCATAATATAACACATAAGGACATATTTCGAATATATAACATTTGGATTTTGGGGCGTTACACTAGAGTAGGGTTTTGGATTGCCTCGCACTCTTGGATTTTGTCAACATGAACTTCGGTGGCAAAATCTGCTAATACTTGCCCTTTAATTGTTGGTCGGGGTTTATACAAGATGGTGTATCCTCCTAGCTCGATAGCCCATTTGGCCAAACGCCCCGCGACATCAGGTTTTGACAGAATTTGTCCTAGATGATAATTTGTGAGTACTGTGATAACGTGGCAAGAGAAATACCGGCGCAGTCTTCGTAATGCGTGGACCAGAGCGAGGACGAGTTTTTCAATCATAGAGTATTGTGTCTCTGGGCCAGTTAACATCTTACTGATGTAGTATATCGGAGTTTGAACGCCATCTCTTTCTACCATTAATACCGCGCCAACTGCTACTTCTGCCGCAGACAGATATAGGATTAGCGGTTCCTCCTTTTGTGGTGCTGTTAAAGTTGGTAACTGGATCAGACACTCCTTCATTTGTTTGAAGGCTTTCTCTGCTTCTGTTTTCCATTGAAAATGGCTTTACTTGGCGCAGTTGTGCAACGTGCTAATGAACGGATAAGATTTTGCGGCATTATTTGCCAAGAATCTGTTTCGTGCTGCTAATCGAGCTGCGAGTCGTTACATTTCTTTAACTGTCGCTGGTGACGGCATTAGTTGGATGGCCTCTACTTTCTCTGGATTGACCTTGAAGCCGTCTCTGGTTACTATGAACCCTAGAAATTTGCCTTCCTCCATTCCGAAGGAGCACTTTGTTGGATTCAGTTTTAGATTGACGCTGCGCAAAGAGTCAAAGGTGCGCTGAATGTTCGCAAGCATGATCTCTTCTTCTTGGCTCATGATGACGAGGTCATCCATGTAAACTTCCACTATTACGCCAATGTCTTCCCCGAAAACTCTATCCATCAAGCGTTGGTAAGTAGCCCCTGCGTTGCGGAGAACAAAAGGCATTTTCGTATAGCAAAAGATACCTTTATCTGTACGAAAGGCCGTTTTGTCTTCATCTTCCTCCTTCATCTGTACTTGATGGTAGCCTTTATAGCAATCAAGAAAACACTTCCAGCGGAAGGATGCTAGAGAATCGACTTTTTTTGTCTATTTCCGGGAGTGCGTAACAGTCTTTTGGGCAGGCTTTGTTGAGGTCTTTAAAGTCGACACACATGCGCCACCCGCCATTGTGTTTTTGTACCATTACTGGGTTGGCTACCCAGGTTTGGTACTGTACTTCGCGCAGGATCCCAGCGTTAAGCAATTCTGTTACTTGTTCGTTCATTGCTTCTGCTTTTTCTGCGCTGAGACTGTGCCTTCCCTGCGCGACAGGTTCTGCTGAAGGTCGGACATTTAAACAGTGTTGCGCTATGTCTCGTGGTACTCCAGTCATGTCCGTCGGGGACCAGGCGAAGACGTCCATGTTGTTGGAGAGAAGTTCTTTCAACTTTACTCGGATTGCCGGGGAGATGCCGTGCCCTAACAAGATGGTTTGTTCCGGATACTCCTCGTTGAGGACCCATTTTTCTGGTTCGTTTGATGTCGAAGGTTTGCCAACCTTTGCTGGTGGTTCGTCATCCACATACATAACTTCCTTGCTGGAATACAAAATTGCTACCCCGGTTTCCGTCGAAAAACCACAAGTGGCGTGTGGTATGGAGGTAATCATGCTAAATTCTCTCTGAGATCGTCTCCCTAGTAGTACATCATGACGCGACGTTGCTGGCATAACCATGAAATTAACTGTGACAGTGTCACGGCCCCAGTCCCGGTGTGAACCGGTCCAGGAGTTTCGGGACAGAAACCCGTGGTATTTATTATTTGAGTTGACAGCGGAAGTTTAACAAGATCTTTTAAAACTTGAAATTTCCCACTTATTTTATTTCATAATTTGGGATAAACCCCGTAATTTAGAATAGAGGAATTTCACGAGTAAATTCCCTGGTTTACAAAACATGTTTATTTATTTAACTGAGCCACCACTTCAAGCTTGTTAGTGCTCCGTAGCACGTTTTCCTTGATTCACAGCAGGTCACCTGAAACATGTTTTAAAAATATTTTGTCAGCGGGGAAATACTGGCGAGTCACTCAGTTTACATAAAATGACACATTAGTTATAAATTACAGCATAAGAGCGATTACGATGGCTACTATCTTATTTTTATCTGGCGCCGTGTCACACCCTGGTGACGATGGTCATACCACTATTGGGTCCTTTCACCCAAGTAGTGATGATTATCACTGTTAGGTTGATGAACCTAACCGTGAGAAATTAGTAATGTGCACAATACCCCACTTGCTAGTGATTCAAGATAACCAAGACTTAATCCCTGTAATTATAACTTTTGAAAACAAAATGGAGTATTGCAAAACACATTTGATAAAAAGAGAATGACTCACATTGCGAGTTTAAACGGGCAGAGTTTAGCCTACATATAAGCCTTGTAACCTAAATTAAATGACAATGCATACGAACTAGGTCAGTAACTTAATATAACATTTTCGATAACTCACGAGATCAAAACCCTCACGACGAATGACAAAGTGCAATACTTAAACATCCATCGAATTCACGACGAATGACAAAGTATAGCCCGAGTTTGAGCAGCACTTAAACATCCATCAGATTGGTTTCAATCGATCGGACATTGAATCGTAGCAGCGATCGAGTTAATACCCTGTATCGTAGCAGCGTTTCTCTACGTAGGAAATTCGATTTTTGAGCAGAAACTTCGTTTTGAAACTGATTTTTCGAACACAGATTCAAGTCCCATGCACAGGCTACTTATAGCTGATTTTTAATTTTGTCGTGGCCCGCGTGAACAATAAGACAAACCTTACGCGGCCCGCGAGGGCACCTATCCTACGTGTAGGGCATATGTGTCATGAGTAGGGTTGCCACGTGTGAGACACCTGGCCTGGCATGCTTATCCGGTCAACTTAAGGTTGACGCGGCCCGCGTAAGCCTAAGCTTACAGTTTACGTGGCCCGCCTGAAGACCAGATTTCATGTTTTCTTGGTTTTTCATGTACATTAGGGTTTCAGGGGTCCGGGTTTTCACTTACGGGTCGTTTTGGGACATTTTTGCAGGTCCTTACATCCTCCCCACCTTAATTAAAATCTCGTCCTCGAGATTTACTGAAATAAGTGAGGATATTTTTGTTTCATCTCCGATTCCAGCTCCCAGGTGTATTCTGGTCCTCTTTTTGAATCCCACTTGACTTTGACTAGTATCAATCTTTTATGTTTGAGAAACTTAATATTTCTGTCTTCTATTTGAAGTGGTTTCTCCATAAACTTTAACTTTTCATTCACCTGTATGTCTTGAAGAGGGACTGCTAACGATTCGTCTGATAAACACTTCTTGAGGTTAGATACATGAAGTACATCATGTATTCCAGCCAGCTCTTCTGGTAGTTGTAAGCGATAAGCGACTGGTCCTATGCGTTGAATTACTGGAAATGGTCCTATGTATCTGGGACTCAGTTTTCCTTTCTTCCCGAACCGAACTACTCCTTTCCAAGGAGAAACTTTCAAGAGTACCTTGTCTCCGACTTGAAATTCTAATGGCTTACGTCGATTGTCGGCATAACTCTTATGGCAATATCGAGCCGTTTTTAGTCTTTCCTTGATTTGAGTGATCTTTTCGGTGGTTTCTTGTACTATTTCGGGACCTGATAATTGGCTTTCTCCTATTTCTGCCCAACAAATTGGAGTTCTACACTTTCGTCCATACAACGCTTCGAACGGGGCAGCTTCAATGCTTGAATGATAACTATTGTTATAGGAGAATTCAATTAAAGGTAAATGGTTGTCCCAGTTGCCTCCAAAATCTATCACACATGCCCTGAGCATGTTTTCCAAGGTTTTGTTGGTGCATGTTATGTGACAACAGCGTTGGATTGGTCTTTGGATATTAAACGAGTTTGGGCCGCGAAGAATTATGAAGACTGAATGGAATTCGAGTTTGTTAAAGCCCAAATCGTCCAAGTTCAAGTTCAAGTTAAAGTCTAACTAGTTTAGCCCGGATTTGTAAACAGAATTCGTATGGGTTGAGCCCAATTCGAATTGTATAGGTTGTGCTATATAAACAACCTTTACCTAGAGTTTTAGGGTTAGACTTTAGTTAGACTTTTGGAGATTATTGAGAGCATTCGAATTGTGAGAGTTTTAGAACAGACAGAAATCGGCTGTTGGGTTCTAGGAGATCTTAGTGATTGTAAAACGTTTCTAAGGTTTGATAATCACAGAAGATCAGTTTGAAAGTTTGTGTGTTCGAGTTCATATTCGTCTAATATTCTTGTTTCTAGTTCGAAGGTTTATCAAGGGGATTCCGCACCCTTGATAGATTAACAGTTTTGTTACGATCCATACGGGATAGGGACCTACAATTGGTATCAGAGCATTTGCTCTTGTGTACGGTTCAAAACTGATCGGAAAGAAACAAGTTTTCGGGTTGCTGTTTGAGTTCACGAAGAACATTGAAGAACAGTCAAAATTTTCACGATTTTGATCTGTTTTGGAGTTATTGGGAAGTTGTTTGCTGATTTTTTGGAGTTTAGTTTGGAAGGATTTCGATAAGGAGATTCTGTGGTTTAAAAGGTGCTGATTTTTCGGGATTTTGGTTGAAAAATAGCTGGTCTCGACTCAAGGTTGCAGGTCTCGACTCGTAACAAGTGATCTCGACTGGTACTGTTCACTCGCAACCAGAGGTCTCGACTTGTGCTGGTTGACTCGCAACCGTGATTGCGACTTGTGCTGGTTGACTCGCAACCGTGTTTTCGACTTGTGCTGGTTGACTCGCAACCGTGATTGCGACTTGTGCTGGTTGACTCGCAACCGTGGTTTCAACTCGCAACCGTGGTTTCGGTTTGTGTTGATTTGACTCGCAACAGTGGTTGCGACTCGCAACAGTGACTCGCAACAAGTGTTTTGAAAGTGGTGGAATTTTTCTAGGCAATCGTAGGAAAAATTTCACAGTTTCGTGTTTAGATAATTATCCGTAACTCATCTGGACAAACCGCTTGCACCGTTGGACTCCTTGGATTTTTAGGACAAAAAAAAAAAAAAAACAGGTTTTAGACATTATATATCATTGGAATCGTAATCTCGAGACGAATCTAACGGTACAATTTAGTAAAAACAGGTTTCGGACTAAAATTGTACGGTTTAACCAGTCTGCTTAAGTTAAAATGTCGAACATGTCTAAATTGAACGAGCTTTTAAGGATGGAACACGAGGTAGGCACAACAAACAAACCACCTAAGATGATGAAGGTGGAGAATTACTTGACATGGAAGGATAGGTTTCAATCCTTTATTGAATATCAGGACACACGCATGTGGATTTGTATTGAAGATGGGTACACAAACCCTACACATGACTTTGAAGGCAGACCGCGTGTCACAGCCTATGTGAACATGCAAGAAAATGATAAAAGGATGTATGAGGCTGAAAAGAAAGCCTTGGCAGCTATCAAGATGTCCCTACCTGATAGCATCAAACACACTTTTAAGAAGTACACTACTTCAAAAGAAATGTGGGATGCGTTAGAGAAGAGATATGAAGGGAATTCTGATGTCAAGAAGAACAAAATTGATCTACTGAAGAAGCAGTTTGCTGTGTTCAAGTACATGAAAAATGAGTCACTTGAGGACGTCATTACTCGATACTACCGTCTGATGTCAGAATTGGACAATTATGATATAGATTGCTATTCTGACATAGAGAAAAATGACAAGCTGCTTGATGCTCTGTCTGCTAAATGGGATATTTACACTCTCATGATAAAGGGAGAAGCTGATTATGAAACAAAGGAACTGGAAGAAGTGGTTGGAAAGCTAAGAGCTTATGAGCTCAGCATGAAGAAGAAGGACACTGGATATGATCAGGTTCAAGATCCAGGGATTTACAATGGGCTTACATCTTCTTCATCTCACGATGCTTCTAGCGACTCTGCCACTGCTTTTCTCTCGCGTGAAACTGAGCAGGTCACAGTAAATGAGGATGGTGATGTATGTTTTGTAGCTGCTTCAGGAGGATCAACTGGAGCTAAAAGAACATCAACTGCTAAGCAAAGTAGTAGTTCAAAGTCAATGCCAATGAGTGTGAAGTCTGCTGAAGAGCATCTTGCTCTACTTGCTTCATTTGTTGCTTCTTACGAGAACTACATTCAGGGGAAGATATCTGATCCTGCCGTTTTAGATGAAGATTACGATCAGATTGACCCTGATGATCTTGAAGATATGGATTTGCAATGGCAAATGGCCATGATTACTAGAAGGGTGAAGAGGTTCATGAACAGAACTGGAAGGAAATTTGTAGGGAAAACTGTTGGTTTTGACAAGACCAAAGTGAGGTGCTTTAACTGTCAAAGTTATGGTCATTTTGCTAGGGAATGTCAGAAACAAAAGAATGAAACCTCAAGTCAGAGTTCAAACAATAGAAATTCATCAAACAACTCTAACTCAAGAGCGCTGATCTCTACTGCACGAGAAGGTTCATATGACTGGAGTATTCACTTGGAAAATGATGAGAATGTCACTCAAGCATTTATGGCAGAGATTGTTCCCGTTGATGAAGCTGAAGCTAACATGAATGCTGAAGTTGAGAAGAAAAGTGTAGCTGAGGTAGATAAGGCTGATCAGACAACAGATGCTGAAAAAGGAAAGCCAAAGTCTGAACATGAAATGGATGATGAAAAGGAAGCAGATGAGAAAGATGAAATCATCAAAAGAATGGAAGCTCAACTTGCTGCTCTTATGGCCAACTCAGACAAATCGACAGGAGAGGTAAGTAACTCTGCTACTTCTGTTTGCTTAAAGTGTCGTGAATTACAGGGTGAAGTTGACAGGTTGTCAACTCAAAACAAAAGTCTGGTGAGCGAAATATCTAACGTAAAAGAATCAAATTTCTTTGCAAAAAGAAATGAGTCATCATATTTGAAAAAGATAAAAGGCTATGAAGCTGAAATTGAAGTTTTAACCTGTAAACTAAACGAAAAACTTGAAGTCATAGACTTAGCTCATGACATGATGGCTGAGAAAACAAAAGAAATTTCTGAAAAATGCAAAGAGTTGTCAGATGCACAACTCAAAATTGTTGAACTCGAAAAGAAATTAGGTCAATTCAGGGATTCTACTTTTGTTATGAAACACATGATGGGTGGGTTAAAGAAGAGTAATGACAAGACAAGTGTGGGATTCAAGGGCTTCAATGAAGTTCCACCTCCTCTTAGTCATGACTATTCTTTCTTACCTGATGAAGATGAGTTCACAGACTTTCTGTCAACATCACCAAGTAGTTTCACATCTAGTCAAGGTGAGGTGTTTGAAGATAATGATGCTAAGAAGGTCAATAACAGCAAACCTGTTTTGAAAAAGAAAAATTCAAATCCTACGAATAAAAATCCAACTTTTGTTAAAATGGTTAATTTTGTTCAAGGAAGTGATATGAAAAACGAAACAGCTGTTATAGAAAATGAATCAAATGTAGAGTTTGCTAAAAACAAAAACATAGAAAATCTTGAAACTAAGCAAACTGAACCAAATCCTTCTAAGGCATCATCATCTAAACCAGAATCTAGTTCAAAGGCTTCAGCTAAGAAGTCTTCGAATAAGAGATCGTGCTTCAAATGTCATACCAAGGGACATGTAGCTAGCTGCTGTCCTAACAAAAAGGTTAAAGCACAAGTTAGTGAGAAACAAAGAGGGAAATCACCTGAGAAGCAAGGTGATACTGAGGAGAAAGTCTCAAGTTCTCCAAAGCAATCTGCTCCAAAGCAACAATCGGGTGTTGCTGGTGGTGTAGATAAGGCTGAAAAAGGAACTCCACAAGTTCCTCGTTTTCAAAGAAATCAACCAAGATTTCAGCCTGAATCTACATCAGGCAGATATGAAAGACCAAGAAGTAGTTCACCAAGAATGAACAACCAAAATTCAAATAATTTTAGAAGTCAAGGTCAATATCAAAATCGATACCAAAATAATGGTTGTCGAAATTTTTATAACAATGGCTTTCGAAATTACAACAATCAAGGTTCTTGGAATCAAAATCAAAGTTTTCAAAGGTCACATAGTCCAAACACAAACAGGTACCCTCAGGACCAGAGACCTTATGGAAATCATGCCCCATTTCCATCAACAGGCCCAAGATCCAAGACTCCACCTAGGAGTGATGGATACTGGATGGATGTTCCTGTAGTTGATGAATCTGGAAGACCCAAGACCATTAAGGCTTGGGTCCCCCAATCTAACTAATCCTTTGGTTGGTGTGTGCAGGAGCTGCTAAGGAGGATTATCAACTTATGGTATGTTGATAGTGGCTGCTCTAGGCACATGACGGGGGATGCGAGGTTGTTTTCTGAATTTGAAGAATATGATGGTGGACATGTAAATTTTGCTGGTGCTAAAGGTGGTAGGATAACTGGAAGAGGAAAAGTGACGAATGGGAAGATCACTTTGGACAAAGTGAACTATGTTGAGCAGCTTAAGCACAATCTGATGAGCGTGTCACAAGTCTGCGACAAGGGTCACTCGGTCCATTTTACAAATACTGAGGCATTGGTGTTGAAACCGGGTTTGGTTATTCCGGACGATTGGATAGTGATGCGTGCACCGAGGAAAAATGATACTTATGTCATGGACATGGGTGCCAAGGATCCAACTGCTGCGGTGGCGTGTTTACTGTCAAAAGCATCTGAAGCTGAATCTATGTTGTGGCACAGACGCATGGCCCACATTCACTATCGCAAAATGAATTATATCATAAAAAATGAGCTAGTGAAAGGGGTTCCATTGCTGAGGTTTCAAGTGGAAGATAAATGTCTTCCATGTCAAAAGGGAAAACAACACAAGAAACCTCATAAGTCTAAAACAGTAAATTCCATTAATACCCCTTATGAATTACTTCACATGGATTTATTCGGTCCAATGAACGTGAGGAGCATAGGTGGAAAGTACTACTGTCTTGTTGTCACTGATGATTACTCACGTTATTCATGGGTTTTCTTTTTAGGTACAAAAGATGAAACAGCAGAGATGTTGATAGATCTTTTTACGAAATTGGAAAACGTCCATGATGCAAGAATTAAGAGGATAAGGAGTGATAATGGCACGGAGTTCAAGAATCGGATTCTGGATCTCTACTGTCTTCGAAAAGGAATTGAACATCAATATTCTGCTCCTTATACACCTCAACAAAATGGAGTTGCTGAGAGGAAAAACAGGACGTTGATTGAAGCCGCTAGGACGATGCTTTCAGATTCAAAGCTACCAGTTCTTTTCTGGGGAGAAGCTGTGAATACAGCTTGCTATGTCCTAAACAAAGTTTTAACTGTTAAACGTTTTAACAAAACTTGTCATGAGTTGATGTTTAACGAAAAACCAAACTTAACAGGCTTTGAACCATTTGGATTACCCTGCACCATTGTGCGAAACAAAGATAAACAGAAATTCGGTGAGGTGGCTGACGAAGGCTACTTTCTGGGTTACGTGCCTGGCACACCGAATAAAAGGGTTTTTAATCTCAAAACTGGTAAAATTGAGGTTGTTTTTAATGTGGAAATTACTTCCTACAAACCTCAACAATCAACGAGTGGTCCTGCTATACTGTATGATTATGAAAGTGTGTTTAAATCATTTAATATTCCTGAGGTTTCTGATGCAGATGATTCTCAGCTGATTCAAACAGTGGTATGTGAAGACGATGAAGGCGAATTCATGCCTAGATCGAATGTTGATATTTCAGATGCTCCGGAAATTTCCCAAGGTGCTGCTGATCCTGATTCAAGTGATAGTGACTCTGAACCTATTCAGGGGGATGAGTTCATTAATCCGTTTGCAAATCAGAATATTCAGGGGGAGATTGGATCAAACCTGGGTGATAATCTTGAAGTTGATGCAGTTGCTTCTACACGAGCAAATAAAGATCATCCGGTTGACATGATACTTGGAGATCCTACTGCAGGTGTTCAGACGAGAAGAAGCATAGCAGCGAATTCTGGGTTATTTGTTTCGATTGAGAAGACTGGGATAGTGAATGAATGCTTGTATAGTTGCTTTATTTCCCAAGAGGAGCCGAAGAACATTCACATGGCTCTTAAAGACAATTCATGGGTTGAAGCTATGCAAGAAGAATTTGCCCAGTTTGCGAAGTTGAAGGTTTGGGAGTTAGTGGATCTTCCTAAAGGTGAAAGAGAGATTGGCACTAAGTGGGTGTTTAAGTGCAAGAAGGATGATAGAGGTATTGTCACACGCAACAAGGCTCGGTTAGTGGTAAAAGGGTTTAATCAGCAAGAAGGGATAGATTATAATGAAGTGTTTGCACCAGTGGCAAGGTTGGAGGCAATTCGTTTGTTTCTAGCTTTTGCTTCATTCAAGGGCTTTAAAGTTTTCCAACTAGACGTGAAGAGTGCATTTCTTTACGGGAAAGTCCAAGAAGTGGTGTATGTCTCACAGCCAGATGGGTTCGTTGATCCAGACTATCCAGATCGAGTTTACAAACTTGATAAGGCTTTATATGGGTTACATCAAGCTCCTAGGGCATGGTACGAGACACTGTCTACACATCTGATCAAGAATGGTTTTGAGAGAGGTCAGATTGACAGTACACTGTTCATCAAGAGAAAGAAGGAAGATTTTCTGCTGGTACAGGTATATGTGGATGACATCATCTTTGGGTCATCAGATGAGAACATGTGTAAGGAATTTGAACAGGTGATGAAAAGTAAGTTTGAAATGAGTGCTATGGGTGAGCTGTCTTACTTTCTGGGATTACAAGTTGAACAGAAGGAGGATGGGATGTTTATTCATCAAACAAAGTATGTGTATGACATTTTGGATCGGTTCAAAATGAATGATTGCTCTACTTTCAACACACCCATTTGCGAAAATCACAATCTTGGCCCAGATCATGAAAGTACTGAAGATGTTGATCCTACTCAATACAGGGCGATGATTGGTTCTCTAATGTACTTGACTGCTTCAAGACCTGACATCATGTTTGTCGTATGCTTGTGTGCCAGATATCAGGCGAATCCGAAAGAGTCACACATGAAAGCAGTGAAGCGTATTCTTCGTTACTTGAAGGGGAAACCTAAACTTGGGTTGTGGTATCCAGCTGATAGTGATTTGAGGTTCATTGCTTACACTGATTCAGACTTTGGAGGATGCAAATCAAACAGAAAGTCTACAACAGGTGGTTGTCAGTTCTTAGGAGGCAGGATCGTGTCTTGGCAATGCAAGAAGCAATCCTGTGTATCTACATCTACGTGTGAAGCTGAATATATTGCTGCGGGTAGCTGTTGCTCTCAGGTCCTCTGGATTCAACAGCAGATGCGCGATTACGGTTTGGATTTCACTCGTACTCCTATTATGATAGATAATAATGCCACCATATCAATCACAAACAATCCCGTAAAGCACAGTAGAACTAAACATATTGACATACGTCATCACTTTATACGGGATTGTGCTGAAAAACGACTAATTGAATTACATCGAGTCGACACAGAAGATAACCTTGCTGATCTTTACACAAAAGCTTTTGATCGAGCTCGCTTTGAACACTTAGTCGAACTCAACGGGATGAGGAATCCTGAATAACCGGTTTTTCATAAGAATTTTGTAAATAGTTTACTGCTTTTTCAAAAAATCAAAAATACAAAAACATTGAAAAATCAAAAACATAAAAAAAATAGAAAATCAAAAATGAGTTTTCACTGTGCGAAAAAGAAGAAATGATAGTACATCAGCAAGTTAGACTGTCACACTCGAACTGATTTAAAATGCTCAAGGGTGATAGTAGCTTCATCATATGATATACCAGTAGGCAAAAGCATGAAATAATCAACTTACCAATGTGATATAAACATAAATGCATTGAGTATGAGTGGGGAACACATCAGTGGTGTATGGTTTAATGACCTTAAATCTTGTGTTGATAGATTACCAAAATCTGAAGTTTTGGGTCTTTATACTGTTATTTCATCTGGGGATATCTTGACTGTCATTATGTTTAGAACTAAAATTGTACATGACCCCAGGAAAGAAAGTCACTTGGAATTAGCACATTTCTATTTGAATGTCTGTATGTTGTCCCGATACACACAATTTTGATCTGATTCTGAAATCTTCTCTGAACAAAGTCGTGTACCTCCTCTGCTGCATCCAGATATATGCTGACCTGGAGGTGCTAGGCAACGACAGCTTCTGCTGCATCCAGATACATGCTGACCTAGCTGTACGTTGTCGCACTATAGATCTAATACACCCGAAAGAGGCCCTCTAGTGCCCAAATGAAACCCAATAAACCTATATCAAACTGAGAAAACTCATTTGATATGTATATTATACCATCTCTCCTAAAGATCTATTCTGTTCTCTTCTCAACCTATTCCCAGTTAAGATTTCAGAAATCTGGATTGGACTTGTGAAATATGTGGTAGGGAAGATACTTGCATGATAGAGTGTGTTGTTTATATTTCCAGGATTTGATTAGTATTTGTTTGGGTGTTCATTGTTAAGCAATCAAAACATGATAAAACAGCTTATATGCAGACCTAGGCACTGTCAGGATATCTTAAAGGATGACATCAGTATACTCACCTACTACGATGAATCTTTGTGCATACCTTGATCGCAGGGGTATATCCTGAAGTGGGACACACTAGTATATCAGAAATAAAATTACCTTAACGTATCATATGGTAATGGTACTTGAAATGTTCATGCATTTTGTTTAAGTGGACAAACATACTGGTAATCGTCTTGAACTGCTTTTCATGGAAAATTACATAAAGAATTAACTAATGGTGTGAAACAGTTTGATTATGCTGATATGATCTTCTTACAAGTGATTCTCACAAAAATAGAGTGTTTATTGCTTTTCGTATTTATTTGCTTTCAGAATAATACAAAAATACAAAAATAGTGTCTTTTTCTGTTTAAAATTCTTAATGTACGGAAAACTGTTATTCGTGGAGGAGGTGTTACTGATAGGGGGAGACGGTGTTAGTAAGTGGGTTCAAAATTTTGAAATGATGCAGGTTATAAGGTGTTTGTTTAAAAATTGTTGCGTGTTGGTGCTTAATTTGAAAATGCTTAATCTGTTATACAGTTTAACTATCTCTTGAATAATAATAATTCCTTAACTATGTTGAAAAATTCTTATGGTTTCTCGAGATGTTTGTTTTATAGTATACAGATTGAAGCAGTTTGTTGATGAGAAGTTGCTTTGAAGAGATGAGGAGTTTGTTGCTGCTTGGTAGAGTCCTCCTTCTACAATGCAGAATGGATGCTGTGAAGACTTATTTGGAATGCTGAATCAAAACTTGGAAGATTTGGTGATTGGATACATCAGCTTAGGGGGAGTCTGTTGCTGACAGAATTCATGTTGAAGCTGACGCTATCCAAAGACCAAAAGACTGTGAGATTCTGAAGACTAAAGTTTCCTTTGCAAGCTATTGTCAAGGGGGAGTTTGTTGGTGCATGTTATGTGACAACAGCGTTGGATTGGTCTTTGGATATTAAACGAGTTTGGGCCGCGAAGAATTATGAAGACTGAATGGAATTCGAGTTTGTTAAAGCCCAAATCGTCCAAGTTCAAGTTCAAGTTAAAGTCTAACTAGTTTAGCCCGGATTTGTAAACAGAATTCGTATGGGTTGAGCCCAATTCGAATTGTATAGGTTGTGCTATATAAACAACCTTTACCTAGAGTTTTAGGGTTAGACTTTAGTTAGACTTTTGGAGATTATTGAGAGCATTCGAATTGTGAGAGTTTTAGAACAGACAGAAATCGGCTGTTGGGTTCTAGGAGATCTTAGTGATTGTAAAACGTTTCTAAGGTTTGATAATCACAGAAGATCAGTTTGAAAGTTTGTGTGTTCGAGTTCATATTCGTCTAATATTCTTGTTTCTAGTTCGAAGGTTTATCAAGGGGATTCCGCACCCTTGATAGATTAACAGTTTTGTTACGATCCATACGGGATAGGGACCTACAGGTTTGGATCGTCCTTTCACTTTATCCGTCTGTTTGGTGATGGTAGGCTGTACTTAAATTTAATCGCATTCCCATTGCTTCCTGGAAACTGGTCCAGAAATGTGAAGTTAAAAGAACTATCCCTATCTGATACAATGGAGAGTGGGACTCCATGTAACAACCCGCACTTTCGTGCATTGTTATTACTCGCTACACTCGTTACGCCTAGCACCAGAGATTCGGATCATAATGTACCTATATCGCATATATCGCTACATCTCAATATTTTTCGCATATTATCGCATATTTTATCACTATCACATCACATTGTACTTGCTGACAACCACGAAGATGTCAAGTGAGGACCAAGTCTACCCTCCTTGATAGCCGTGAGGAGTCGCAGTGCAACGCATTACTCTCAACACACAATAACGTTCACGATGACATAGGGGGATGACCTATTCTACCCTCCTCAATGACCGTGACGCGTCGCAAGGTAATCGCATACTCGAAACGAAACCCGGATTATTGTATAGCAACTTTAACATATGGATATGTAAATACGGCCCCAAGTGATTAAATATATATAATAATAATAATAATAATAATAATTAAATATAGGAAACGCGTACCCAAAACTATCGCAACGCTCAAAACAATGAATTTCCCCGCACCAAAGATCCAACCGGAATGGCTATCCGAACGGAATTAAAGGTAAATGGTTGTCCCAGTTGCCTCCAAAATCTATCACACATGCCCTGAGCATGTTTTCCAAGGTTTGGATCGTCCTTTCGCTTTATCCGTCTGTTTGGGGATGGTAGGCTGTACTTAAATTTAATCGCGTTCCCATTGCTTCCTGGAAACTGGTCCAGAAATGTGAAGTTAAAAGAACTATCCCTATCCGATACAATGGAGAGTGGGACTCCATGTAACAACCCGCACTTTTGTGCATTGTTATTACTCGCTACACTCGTTACGCCTAGCACCAGAGATTCGGATCATAATGTACCTATATCGCATATATCGCTACATCGCAATATTTTTCGCATATTATCACATATTTTATCACTATCACATCACATTATACTTGCTGACAACCACGAAGATGTCAAGTGAGGACCAAGTCTACCCTCCTTGATAGCCGTGAGGAGTCGCAGTGCAATGCATTACTCTCAACACATAATAACGTTCACGATGACATAGGGAGATGACCTATTCTACCCTCCTCAATGACCGTGACGCGTCGCAAGGTAATCGCATACTCAAAACGAAACCCGGATTATTGTATAGCAACTTTAACATATGGATACGTAAATACGGCCCCAAGTGATTAAATATATATATAATAATAATAATAATAATTAAATATAGGAAACGCGTACCCAAAACTATCGCAACGCTCAAAACAATGAATTTCCCCGCACCAAAGATCCAACCGGAATGGCTATCCGAACGGATAGGCCATCCGAACGGATGGGCCATCCGACCCAGCACACCCAACCTCCTCTACCCTTCTCTCTTGCCTATAAATAGCCTGTCACTTCACTTGAACAGTGATGTGACAGCTCCCACTCGACCAGCACGCTCTTAGACCCTTTTTCTCCCGATTTCTCGCGATTCCGGTAAGATTTCAACCTAAATCTTGTACTTCTATGATCTATCCTTAATTCTACACCTTTCTATCTTTTAAAACTCAACTTTTAACCGTGAAATCTACTGATTTGAGGTGTTCTAAGATGATGTCACCAAGAGTTCATATGAACTTCAAAGTGTGACCTCATTTCACCATGAACAACTCAGATCTGGGTGATTTCCACATGTTTTCATAACAATCTCACCTAAAAATCTATGTATCTAATCAAAGTACTGTGCGATTTCGGGTTAAACATGAGAAACCGTCAAGAACGGCCAGATCTGATGGAACGGGGTGGTTCCCGGCCGTTAGAACGGGTCGGAACTGATGAAATTCCATTTGTTTAAACACGATATCACACCATCTCAGTAAAACCACATGTATTCCTTCCAAAAACCATCAAGAACAGTTGGTCGGGACGTTGGAACGAACTGTTGTCCACCAGCCGGACAGGTCATCCGACCGGATAGCGTGGCATCCGACCGGACAACATGCCATCCGACCGGACAACATGCCATCCGACCGGACAACATGCCATCCGACCGGACAACATGTCATCCGATCGGATAACATGTCATCCGACCGGACAACATGTCATCCGACCGGACAACATGCCATCCGACCGGATAACATGCCATCCGATCGGATAACATGTCATCCGACCGGATAGCATGCCAACCTACCAGATACCATACATCCGACCGGACAACATATCATCCGACCGGATATCTGTCATCCGACCCAAACCACTGTTATCCGACCGGATGAGGTTATCCGACCGGTTACCAGCATCCGACCCAAAGAACTGTTGCCCGACCGGATGAGGTCATCCGACCAGATGAGCACCATCCGACTGGATATCAGTCATTACGATAATATTTCCGTTTAGCACACCATCGCTTACGCTACCGTTCCATGTTTATGCTAACTCAGGCGCACTCTAAATCAATCCAATCAAATTGTGTCCTCGCTAAATACGCACTGTGAGTATACTCGATCCCTTTTTTCTTTTGCACTTTTGGGTGTAACATACGTTGCTATCGAATCAAATCACATCAAATGCTTAAACTATTTATCACTTGCGAACGACATACGTGCATATTTATACGTGATGCTAGTTGCATATGTGCTAGGACTTATACTAGCGACGT
Organism: Helianthus tuberosus; assembly: GCA_030545235.1. NCBI lineage: Eukaryota > Viridiplantae > Streptophyta > Magnoliopsida > Asterales > Asteraceae > Helianthus > Helianthus tuberosus. Next base: position 1,690,614 of record CM060452.1, read on the forward strand.
TCCACCATGACTAGTATAGTACTATTGCGCCCGACGGGGTCTAGTTTGCCATCGCGTATTCGAGCATCGAGGACTTAGCTGGTAGTATCGGTTTTGTGAGTATATATGTCGTGTATCCCGTTTATGTATGTAGGAAATTCACAGCACTTTTAATCTATTATGCTATTACATATCAAACCTGTATACTTGCCAATACTTTAGTATTGACATTATTTTAACGTATGTTGCAGGTTAGATCACATGCCACATCAAATCAAGCTAGGAAGTCTAGAAACTCACCTAAAATCTAGGTTGTCGGATTTGTATTGTTCGAGAGGACAAGAAATCTGTGATAACTTATGTGATTGTACTGATTGTTAGTATGGGATAACAAATGTAGTAAATACTGTCGCAATATAGTTGTTATGGATTCTCTTGAGCAATCTGATTCGCCTAGTGCCGCGCCCCGATGATTCCGCCATCGGTTGGGGTGTGACATATTGGTATCAGAGCCATAACTATAGGGAATTAGGCAAGACTCGACCTAGTCTGGGTCGACGTCTTAGAAATCGACCTAGTCTATAGTCTAAGTACCAACAGGCCGACTTGTACGAACCCAGTAGGGCTTGTATTGGGCTTACTTATACTCTCGATCGAAATTGCTAAAAACTACAACTTTGTGTGAACACCGCGTACTACAGCTTCACACGAAGACGCCTTTCCTAAGGCTGAAATACTACTTAGCCTTTCCTAAGGCTGACACAGTACACATGTTTTCGAAAATACTCGCATATCACAACCGAGTGATCCAGTCGAGACCAGGTGTGAAAACCAAGAACTCTCGATAAGATCGCTCACTCAGCGCATTTTCTAGCACGAGAACCTTTTGTTGAGTTAGGAGTGACATCCATATCTCGACAAAGGCCTCCATTTCGAAATTCTAGTGGAACTCTCGGATTTATTCGATGAGCACAACCACAATTGGGAACGAAGCTGTTAAGTCCGGGGTGAAACCCGTACCTTAATAAATCGTTCCACTCTCTAAATGGTTTTCAAAAAGCTCTCACCAAGGACTCGACCATAACAACGACTCGAGCCACGCAATGACTAGGAAGACGCATGCCATGAGCTGCATCCCAGTGGAAGCATAAGTCTTCTAGGGCAACGCACGTGCGCGAACTTATTGGGCATAGTTGGGTTACCTTGGGTAGTCAACGCCTAAACACCCGAGGCACCCTACCTATTTTTTCTAGCATACGACTCGTCGATTTTACGCTATATGGAATCTATTTACGCTCATGTGTTTACAATTTAAACTTTACACTTAACCGATTTCTCGACTTATCGGTTTTCGCTGCCTGCTTTATGAATGCACAACTCGCACAGCCATCGCAATCTAAAACAAAAACCGAATACTCGCGACAAAACTAATGCTTAACTATTCACTCTTGCATCGCGTCCTCGCGTTATCTATACAAACATGTGAGTAAATATCGCAACAGTATATACATATATATACAAACGAAATCGCCTACGTGTGAGAACTTAGGATTTCATGTCTCCTATGTGGCTCCTATGTGTATACATAATACTATACTACTTGCAACAAGTTTTGAACGCACTCAACTCGCATCACATCACAAGACTTAAAATCATTATGATCGAATGTCACTCCAAGTCTCTCTGTCTAGATGCCTTCCAACAACTCTGCTTCGAGAATGTCAGCCAGGAGACGAGCCAAAGGAAGGAACGAAAAGAGGATTGCTTCACTCGTGGTCAGGGAAGTGGCCAAGCTCGTTCCTCAGATTGTCACTCAAGTGCACTCTCTTAGCAACTCTCGAACTTCGGAAGACGCTAAGACAAAGGCGCCTCAGTCTACTTTTCTCTACAAGCACTTCAAAGCCTGTGATCCAATGGTCTTCACAGGTGAAGGAGGTGTCTCTCAGCTACTTCAGTTGTTCGATTCTGTTGAGGTGACCCTTCGTCAGAGTGGGTGCCCCGAGCATTTTTAAACCACTTGCGCTTCCAGAGTATTTCAATCGCGAGCACTCGACTGGTGGACCGCCGAACGCAACAAACGTGGGATTCACATAGCCTATGCTCTCTCCTGGAATGAGTTGAAAGAGCTCATGAAGGAATAGTACTGTCCTCCCCACGAAGTCCAGAAGTTGGAAAACGAATTTTGGGAAATCAAGCAAGTCAAAGGTGACAATGCTGGCTACACCGCAAGATTCAAACAGCTTAGCACAATCTGCCCAAGTCAAGTCAACACTCCAGAAAAAGCCATCGCGAAGTACATTCGTGGCTTGCCTGAATGTGTGGGCGATTTTGTCAAAGCTGCAAAACCTACTACCATTGAAGAAGCCTACCGCTTAGCCGCAGAAATCATCAACAGACGACTCATGGAGGGGTTTTTCTCCAAGAATCCTGTCAAGCAAACTTATCAAGCAATCGTCATTAATTCTTCAGACGATCCTGTCGATGATTCTTCTAACGAGTCTGCCGATGATTCTTCTAACGAATCTACCAACGATTTTTCTGACGAAGCTACTGACGGTTCTTCCGACAACTCGGCCGAAGCTTCTGCAAGTGAGTCCTCAGACGAATCCTCCAACGACGACATCTCATCGGAAGACACCGACAAACCCAGCCGCAAACGAAAGATTTCAAGCTCGAACTCATCGACAACTGAACTGCTGCAACCGAAGCCTCTTCAAGCAGTTCCGGTGTTTCCAAAATGAGCTTACACTGGAGCTCATCCCCAGTGTTACTCGTGTACCTATCATCATCCAATTGGGGCTGACTGTCGCTATTGCAATAACTGCAACCGTTACGGTCACTTCACCCGCAACTGCCGCACCGAACCGCGAACTTGAGTACAACAACAACAGCTCCAGCAAAAGTCTTCAACACCAAACATCTAGCAAGCGTAGGATAATGTTGTAATGATACGATTTTCGACGTTAATTTCTAAGTATTGAACCTACTCTATTAATGGATGTTGCCACTATGTGTAACGTTAACTCTCGCTTTCGTTTTCTCTTTCACTCTCTAGTCGTCGCACTTAGACTAGCTTCACACACGAGCTACATACTATATCACGATATAATGTGTTTTAACCTCACTACACTCTTAGAATAAGGTACGATAAACGTGCAAGGAACGACTAATCACGGGTGCACACGGGATTATTTGGGTCAGTGCACGGAGATCGTAGTAAGTTCTAAGGTGCCATAAGCGTCTTGACAAAAGGTGACACCAAATCACAGGATGAAAGTAGTAGGGGTCAGGCAAGGTGTGCTTTGCCATACTACCGAAGTTTCGTGAGGAAAGTGCCACGTGAAGTTGAACGTTATTAGACCTATTATGCTATTGTGGTTATTTTCAACACACTACACTCAATTGCAAGGCGTAACAACCGAACCGCATCACTGCGAGACTTTTCGAAAGTCTGCCACCGCAATGCAATCGCCTCATCGATGGACTTTGGTAAGTCTGCCCCCGCAGGGTAATTGCAGCGACTCAAGACTAGTCGTAAGTCCACATCGCAACTCAATCGTAGTTTTGCTGGAATCTATCGCGTTATCGCTTAAATTTATCTCGCAATCGCTATTGACTATTATGTGTATCTCGCAATCTCTATTGCTTATCACGTAAAAACTCGATCGCTTACTATGTGGATCGCTATTGCGTATTGTGTGCATCGCTATATCGCTTGCTGTGTGTCAATCTATCGCTCGCCCTATCGCTCGACGCTATCGCTTACCGTTATCTGTGTTCACTGTGTTAAGTTAGCACATGTGACCTCGCTTCACGAGACAAAACTCATATGGTTAAAACATGGTGGATACGCCGCTGGTACTTCCTATATATAAGTGTTTTAGCCATATCATCAGACTTTTGTGGAAAAAGGCCATGTGGGGTCTAATGTTAGTAAATTTGTGGTGTTGATAAATTCAATCGAATCGCATTAATCACGCGTATCTCCATCGCTTGCAACGTAACAATCGCCGCTGCCATCGCCTGCTGTGTTGTGGTTATCTTTGTGTCTTTGTTTGTGTTATCACTTATCGCTTACTCGCTTACCGTCTACTGTGTATCGCTTATCGCGTGTCGTTTATCGCGTGTCGTTTATCGCTTATCGATCATCGCTTGGTATTCAACGCAATCAGTGTGGTGTTAGTATGCATGACATCGCTTCACGGGAGAAACTAATATGGTCAAACATGGTGTTTTGCCATATTAGCAAACCCACGTGGAAGCATGCCATGCGGGTTTTAACGTGGAATCTAATCGAAATCGTACTATTCGCTTATCGTTTTTCGCTCGTCGCCTATCAGACACGCTACTTCGATGTTTCGTATCATCAAGCTACTCGCATCCACCGTCAGCGTTGCGTTCGCAACCAATCTCGCCGTCCAAACTATTCGATTCTATCTTCGACTTGGTCCGATCTCCTATCGCTTGGAATAAGGGAACATAATTCTATCTGTGTCCTATCGGCACACCTGACACCGCCTCACGAAACAGAAGTAATATGAGCAAAACATGGTGGATACACCGCTGATACTTCCTATATATAAGTGTTATAACCATATTAACGAACTTTCGTGGGAAAGTGCCAAGTGGAGATCGGTGTCAACTACCTTTTGTAAAATTTAGTTGTAAAATTTTTGAATTAAAACCATTTGACAAGCGAAATTTCCTCACAGCGTGGAGGTCATATCGACTCAGCTTAACTCCATGCCCAAGGGAAGCTTTCATGAGCCCAATTTTTCCTTAAAAACCTTTTGCAATATTAAAACAAGACCTTCTTGAGACGTGGGTTCAACATCGCGTTTAGCTTGAAACCATGTCACAAGGAAGTCATCTTGAACTGTGTTTTCCTTCCAAGTTCTTTTAAATGTTTAAAATTAAATCCTCCTGCAACGTTGGTTAACATATTCAGTTTGACCCTACGTTATAGGAAAAGTTTTTAAGATCCTTCCTTAAATTTCATTTGCATCGACTCAACAAGCTCCTCGATACGCTTTTGGGAACGCCAATTCGTGGGATACTACTTTCGCCATTGGGTTGCCTTTTCGCTATCGCGGTCGATCTCTCCCTCTTACTCGAGACAATCTCGCTTGTTAACTCTCAGTCAACTAACTCACTGTTACTTATACGGTACAACTCTCACAAAGCCTACCTGATGGATTAATTTCAGGACGAAATTTCCTAAAGTAGGGGAGACTATAACAACCCGCACTTTCGTGCATTGTTATTACTCGCTACACTCGTTACGCCTAGCACCAGAGATTCGGATCATAATGTACCTATATCGCATATATCGCTACATCGCAATATTTTCGCATATTATCGCATATTTTATCACTATCACATCACATTGTACTTGCTGACAACCACGAAGATGTCAAGTGAGGACCAAGTCTACCCTCCTTGATAGCCGTGAGGAGTCGTAGTGCAACGCATTACTCTCAACGCACAATAACGTTCAGGATGACATAGGGAGATGACCTATTCTACCCTCCTCATTGACCGTGAAGTGTCGCAAGGTAATCGCATACTCGAAACGAAACCCGGATTATTGTATAACAACTTTAACATATGGATACGTAAATACGTCCCCAAGTGATTAAATATATATATATATGTATATATAATAATAATAATTAAATATAGGAAATGCGTACCCAAAACTATCGCAACGCTCAAAACAATGAATTTCCCCGCACCAAAGATCCAACCGGAATGGCTATCCGAACGGATGGGCCATCCGAACGGATGGGCCATCGAACCAGCACACCCAACCTCCTCTACCCTTCTCTCTTTCCTATAAATAGCCTGTCACTTCACTTGAAAAGTGATGTGACAGCTCCCACTCGACCAGCACGCTCTTGGACCCTTTTTCTCTCGATTTCTCACGATTACGGTAAGATGTCAACCTAAATCTTGTACTTCTATGATCTACCCTTAATTCTACAACTTTCTATCTTTTAAAACTCAACTTTTAACCGTGAAATCTACTGATTTGAGGTGTTCTAAGATGATGTCACCAAGAGTTCATATGAACTTCAAAGTGTGACCTCATTTCACCATGAACAACTCAGATCTGGGTGATTTCCACATGTTTTCATAACAATCTCACCTAAAAATCTATGTATCTAATCAAAGTACTGTGCGATTTTGGGTTAAACATGAGAAACCGTCAAGAACGGCCAGATCTGATGGAACGGGGTGGATCCCGACCGTTAGAATGGGTCGGAACTGATGAAATTCCATTTGTTTAAACATGATATCACACCATCTCAGTAAAACCACATGTATTCCTTCCAAAAACCATCAAGAACAGTTGGTCGGGACGTTGGAACGAACTGGTGTCCACCAGCCGGACAGGTCATCCGACCGGATAGCGTGTCATCCGACCGGATAGCGTGTCATCCGACCGGATAGCGTGTCATCCGACCGGATAGCGTGTCATCCCACCGGAAAAGATGCCATCCGACCGGACAACATGTCATCCGATCGGATAACATGTCATCCGACAGGACAACATGTCATCCGATCGGATAACATGCCATCCGACCGGATAACATGCCATCCGACCGGATAACATGTCATCCGACCAGACAACATACATCCGACCGGACAACATATCATCCAACTGGATGTCTGTCATCCGACCCAAACCACTGTTATCCGACCGGATGAGGTTATCCGACCGGTTACCAGCATCCGACCCAAAGAACTGTTGCCCGACCGGATGAGGTCATCCGACCGGATGAGGTCATCCGACCGGATGAGCACCATCCGACTGGATATCAGTCATTACGATAATATTTCCGTTTAGCACACCATCGCTTACGCTACCGTTCCATGTTTATGCTAACTCAGGCGCACTCTAAATCAATCCAATCAAATTGTGTCTCCGCTAAATACGCACTGTGAGTATACTCGATCCCTTTTTGCTTTTGCACTTTTGGGTGTAACATACGTTGCTATCGAATCAAATCACATCAAATGCTTAAACTATTTATCACTTGCGAATGACATACGTGCATATTTATACGTGATGCAAGCTGCATATGTGCTAGGACTTATACTCGCGACATTCCACCATGACTAGTATAGTACTATTGCGCCCAACGGGGTCTAGTTTTCCATCGCGTATTCGAGCATCGAGGACTTAGCTGGTAGTATCAGTTTTGTGAGTATATATGTCGTGTATCCCGTTTATGTATGTAGGAAATTCGCAGCACTTTTAATATATTATGCTATTACATATCAAACCTGTATACTCGCCAATACTTTAGTATTGACATTATTTTAACGTATGTTGCAGGTTAGATCACAGGCCACATCAAATCAAGCTAGGAAGTCTAGAAACTCACCTAAAATCTAGGTTGTCGGATTTGTATTGTTCGAGAGGACAAGAAATCTGTGATAACTTACGTGATTGTACTGATTGTTAGTATGGGATAACAAATGTAGTAAATACTGTCACAATATAGTTGTTATGGATTCTCTTGAGCAATCTGATTCGCCTAGTGCCGCGCCCCGATGATTCCGCCATCGGTTGGGGTGTGACACTCCATGTAGTGATACTACTTCATCTACATACAACTTTGCTAACCTTTCCATGATAAAGGTTTCTTTCATGGGTAGAAAATGGGCTGATTTGGTTAATCGATCCACAATTACCCAAATCGCATCATTACCTTTTCGGGTTTTGGGCAACTTAGTAACAAAGTCCATTGTTATAAGTTCCCATTTCCATACAGGCATTTCTAATTGTTGTAGTAACCCTGAAGGTTTCTGGTGTTCTGCTTTAACTTGTGAGCAAGTTAGACACTTAGATACATATCTAGCTATATCCTTTTTCATTCCTATCCACCAGAAGTTATTTCTTAAATCTTGATACATTTTATTATTACCAGGATGTATGGTATACCTAGATTTATGGGCTTCTTCTAAACTCTTATCTCTTAAGTTTCCTTGTTTAGGTACCCAAATCCTTTTCTTGTGGAATTTCCAAATTCCATCAGCTCCTTGTTCTAATTCCTTTATTCTTCCTTTCATCCCTTCAGCATCATCTTTGATTGCTGTTTCTTGAACATTCTTCAGTTGTTCCATTAAGTTTAACTGTAAACTTAACCTAAGAGCACGAACTCGTCATTGTTTCTCATGGTACTTACGACTTAAGGCATCTGCAACTACGTTTGCTTTTCCTTCGTGATATTGAATATCACAGTCGTAGTCACTTAGAATTTCCATCCATCTGCTTTGCCTCATATTTAATTCTTTTTGCCCAAATATATATCTTAAACTCTTATGATCTATATAGACTGTAAACTTACTGCCATACAGATAGTGTCTCCAAATCTTAAGGGCAAAAATTATGGCTCCTAACTCTAAATCATGAGTCGTATAGTTTTCCTCATGCTTTTTCAATTGCCTTGATGCGTACGCAATTACCTTCTTGCGTTGCATTAACACGCATCCTAATCCTAACTTAGAAGCATCACAATAAACTTCAAAGTCTTCTATTCCTTCTGGTAAGGCAAGAATTGGGGCATTGGTTAACCTTTGCTTTAAAATCTTAAAAGCCTCTTCTTGCCTAGGTCCCCATTCAAACTTAACTGTTTTACAGGTTAGCTTAGTTAATGGTACAGCTATTTTGGAAAAATCCTTAATAAACCGTCTATAGTATCCGGCTAACTCTATAAAACTTCTAATTTCCATAGCTGATTGCGGAACTTTCCATTTGGTGATTGCTTCTATTTTGGAGGGATCTACGTGAATACCTTCGTGATTCACCATGTGTCCCAAAAATTGCACTTCTTGCAGCCAGAATTCACACTTCAAGAATTTGGCGTAAAGCTTTTCTTTTCTTAACAAAGTTAAGAGTACATGCAGGTGCTCACAATGTTCCTCCTGGCTTTTGGAATAAATAAGTATATCGTCGATGAAGACAATTACGAATTTATCCAAGTACGGTTTACAGTTCCTATTCATCATGTCCATAAATGCGGCAGGGGCATTTGTTAGTTCAAAGGGCATGACTGTAAACTTGTAATGACCATACCTAGTTCTGAAAGCAGTTTTAGGTATGTCTTCTTCCTGTACTTTCAACTGATGGTATCCGGAGCGTAAATCTATCTTAGAAAAATATCTAGCTCCCTGAAGTTGATCAAAAAGATCATCAATCCTAGGTAATGGGTATCGATTCTTAATTGTAACCTTATTCAATTCTCTATAATCGATACACATTCGCATCGAACCATCTTTCTTTTTAACAAACAACACAGGCGCTCCCCAAGGGGATGAACTAGGTTGTATAAATCCTTTGCTTAATAATTCATCTAACTGCTTTTTCAATTCTAGCATTTCGGTGGGTGCTAACCGATAAGGTGCCTTAGCTATTGGTGTAGTTCCAGGGATTAGATGAATTCTAAATTCTACTTCCCTATCGGGTGGTAATCCATGTAGTTCTTCTGGGAATACATCCGAGTATTCTGATACTACTGGAATTTCCTTAAGTTCCTTACTTTTAGTGTTAATGATTACTGAAATCATATACACTATTCCTTGTTTTCTTGAATAACTGGCCACTTTCATAACTGAAATGAATTTCATTGGCTTACGTGGCTTATCTCCTGTAATCATCACTATTTCTCCTGTCGGTGTATTAATTTCTATGGAATTCTTATCACAAAGGATTCGAGCATGGTTGGGTACTAACCAATCCATTCCTAACTCAACATCGAATCCGGCTAATTTCATAGGTAACAGGTTTGCAGAAAATTTATGGCCTAAGAGTTCGATTTTTCCTTTTTGCAAAACCTTATCTATGTTAACAGAATTCCCATCTGCCGTTTCTACCGTAAAAAAATGTCTAAGGTTGGTTAAGGGTAGATTAAGAGCTTGGCAGAATGAAGTATTTATAAAACTTTGGTTTGCACCAGAGTCAAATAATACTTTTGCATAGATGTCATGAACTAGGAACGTACCAGCTATTACATCTGGGATGAGTTCTGCTTCCTGGGTAGTCAACTGGAATGCTCTAGCATTCTTTTTGGTAGTTCCTTCTGTAGGTGTGGCTTTGTTATCAGCTGGTTTGACCAGTTTGGGACATTCTGGTCTAAAATGTCCAGCTTCTCCAGAGTTGAAGCAGATTGTTGATTTCTTCCTTCTTCAATCTTCTTCTTGATGCCATGGAATCTTGCAGAAATTGCAATACCCTTTGCATCTTCCAAAATGCTTCCTTTTACAGGTACTGCAAAATGGAGCAGTGGAAGATTACCCGGTTCCCTTTTTCTTGAAATTACTACTATTACCCAGACGGAATCCTTGGGTAATCTTTTGGGCCACTTCCTTTTTCCTATTTTCTTCTCACGTACGCACCAGTCCGTCTGTCAAAGTGTTGGCTAATTCCACTGCATCGTCAATTGTGCGAGGTCTCGCAGCTTTAACGATATCACGGATTTCGCCAATCAAACCCCAAATATAGCGAGAAATAAGTATCGGTTCTGGCGAAGCCAGGGTTGGTACAACTCTAGCATACTCGAAAAACGTCGAAGTATATCCTCGACAGTCTACATCCACCATCCGGTGGTTCTAGAACTTATTTGCCATTTGCTCTTTTTCATATTCGGGACATAATTTTCTTTCCACCAGACTTTTAAATTCTTCCCAATTCATGGCATAGGCCACATAGCTTCCCTTGGCTTGCAGTACCGTATTCCACCATTCTAGCGCCCCTTCTTTAAAAAGATGCGACGCGTACATGACCTTATCTTCCTCGGTACATTTACTTATTTTAATTACTGCTTCGGTTTTCTCTAACCAACGCAGTGCAGCAGTTGCCCCTTCGTTGCCTGCAAATTCAACTGGTTTACAGGCAAGAAATTCCTTATAAGTACAACCAGGCGTTGCAGCTTTCATTTTCTTAAGAAGTGGGGCTTGCATCACATCATCATTATTGTAATTATTATTGTTATTGTTGCCGCCTCCATTGACACTATTACTGAAGTTGTCGCCGTGAGTACGTTTGCTGGGAATAATTGGTTGAGGTTCAACTGGATTTCGGGCAGCAGCAAGGATTGCTGGAATAGCATTGGCTATCCCTTGAGCAATAATATTCTCTATATCTTGCCTATTCAGAAATTGATCTTCATGGTTTTGTTCAGATTGGTTAACTTCATTAACTGGTTCATTATCAGCGTGTTCCATCTGGTAATTAATATATATAAGTGATTAGCATAAAATAAACAACCACCAAACATAATAAAATAATCGCACATAATCACGTCAACACATATAGCCAAAATTGTCGACTTTGCGACGTTGATATTTTTATATATTAGTATGCGTCCGTACACCCCGGTTATCTTACAAAAGTTTTATTTTAAGTTATTTTACATGATTATATTTTTATTATTATATTATTATTAAACACATGCTCCCACAACCACACAACCACTGTCAGCTGGCATCTTAGAAACGACGTTCCCTCTCGTCGTATTTCCATGAGATTCTTTCTCCCACATCCCTAATTCGGTTTCCTGCATCAATCAGCTCCTCGCCGTAGTGACGAAGTTCAGCCAAATTTTCAGAGCTCATAGGTGGGTATGGTGTAGGCTCAGGTTCAAACTGAGGGAAAAAAGGTATTAGGGTTATTTAGGAGATTTTGAAATTGCCAGTCAGTGGTCCACCATTCTTCCAGCTCTCCTAGAGGTCGGGGGTGGATAATAGGATCTGGGATAGCAGGTTCCAAATTAACTGGAAGTTGTGCTTCCGCTGGATAATCGAAGAGGTTTTCAACGGCATGTCCGATGGGGTCGCTATTTGCCAGTTGGCGGTCTAGTTCTTCCCAGGGTGGCATTTCTTGGGCTTGCCCTGAACTTTCTCTGATCTCTATTCCTTTGCCTTTATCCTTCGGATCCTCAGTCTTTATAACTTTCTGTATCGCTGGTTTCTTCCTACGCACACGCATCCAGCCTACGAGTCTTCTTTTCTTTTTTGGTTTAGGTTTCTCTTGAGGTTAGGCTTGGAACACCATTTGTTCTTCAGTATCCGCCTGGTAACCAGTGAAGGTACCGGTGGTATCCATATCTGTAGTATGGATAGTAAAATTTTGAAGTGCTTCTGATAGTTCATTCATGCTGTTAGCATACATGAAGAAACACACAAAATTCTAAGTTAAAATTTTGTAAATTAAAATTTTAATAGAATCACAGAATAGCAATTAGAAAATTAAGTATTTCTAAATACTTAATTGGCTTAAATCAGTGGCTCTGATGCCACCTTTTTCTGTCACGGCCCCAGTCCCGGTGTGAACCGGTCCAAGAGTTTCGGGACAGAAACCCGTGGTATTTATTATTTGAGTTGATAGCGGAAGTTTAACAAGATCTTTTAAAACTTGAAATTTCCCACTTATTTTATTTCATAATTTGGGATAAACCCCGTAATTTACAATAGAGTAATTTCACGAGGAAATTCCCTGGTTTACAAAACATGTTTATTTATTTAACTGAGCCACCACTTCAAGCTTTTTAGTGCTCCGTAGCACGTTTTCCTTGATTCACAGTAGGTCGCCTTGAAACATGTTTTAAAAATATTTTTTCAGCGGGAAAATACTGGCGAGTCACTCAGTTTACATAAAATGACACATTAGTTATAAATTACAGCATAAGAGCGATTACAATGGCTAATATCTTATTTTTATCTGGCGCCGTGTCACACCCTGGTGACGATGGTCATACCACTATTGGGTCCTTTCACCCAAGTAGTGATGATTATCACTGTTAGGTTGATGAACCTAACCGTGAGAAATTAGTAATGTGCACAATACCCCACTTGCCAGTGATTCAAGATAACCAAGACTTAATCCCTGTAATTATAACTTTTGAAAACAAAATGGAGTATTGCAAAACACATTTGATAAAAAGAGAATGACTCACATTGCGAGTTTAAACGGGCAGAGTTTAGCCTACATATAAGCCTTGTAACCTAAATTAAATGACAATGCATACGAACTAGGTCAGTAACTTAATACAACATTTTCGATAACTCACGAGATCAAAACCCTCACGACGAATGACAAAGTGCAATACTTAAACATCCATCGAATTCACGACGAATGACAAAGTATAGCCCGAGTTTGAGCAGCACTTAAACATCCATCAGATTGGTTTCAATCGATCGGACATTGAATCGTAGCAGCGATCGAGTTAATACCCTGTATCGTAGCAGCGTTTCTCTACGTAGGAAATTCGATTTTTGAGCAGAAACTTCGTTTTGAAACTGATTTTTCGAACACAGATTCAAGTCCCATGCACAGGCTACTTATAGCTGATTTTTAATTTTGTCGTGGCCCGCGTGAACCATAAGACAAACCTTACGCGGCCCGCGAGGGCACCTATCCTACGTGTAGGGCATATGTGTCACGAGTAGGGTTGCCACGTGTGAGACACCTGGCCTGGCATGCTTATCCGGTCAACTTAAGGTTGACGCGGCCCGCGTAAGCCTAAGCTTACAGTTTACGTGGCCCGCCTGAAGACCAGATTTCACGTTTTCTTGGTTTTTCATGTACATTAGGGTTTCAGGGGTCCGGGTTTTCACTTACGGGTCGTTTTGGGACTTTTTTGCAGGTCCTTACAGATAGTGCGCGAGTGTTCGTCGTATGAGAGAGTCACAAGAAAAGCGATTTGACCCAGCGGAAAGACAGCTTCGTTGCAGAAACCAGTGAGAGGGAAATCGACTGGTTTTAGGTGTGCCTTATCTTCTGGGTCGAGTTGCTTGAAACATTGTTCATAGATTATATCCATTGAACTTCCTGGATCTATGAACATATAATCAGTTCGGTAATGGCCAAAGATACCAGTGATAATTAGTGGACGTTCTTCTTGAGGACCTCCGGGGACAACAGGGAAGACTACCTGTTGCTCTCTCCAATGCTGACTATGGCTTCGTTTGTTCGGCCTTCGCGAGGGACCTCCTTGTACCATATTTATATGTCTTGCTTTGACTTCATGGTGATTGGTATCTTCTGAACTTTGTTCAATATCTCCTTGGCTACTGAATTGGATGCCCCACTGATTGGCTGACTGTGGGTCCAACGTTGCAGTGCCGGATTTTAGCTTGTTTTCTTCTTGAGTATCAGATCTGTTGTATAATAACTCAGATCTGAAGTTTTGTGCAAAAATTTGGTTCATGGCGTTCTGGAATCTGGTGAACCAGTACTCTGGAGTTTCCTCCGGGAGTAGATCTAGGCTACTATGAACTCTTGTTTGTATAACGGAGTCCCTTCCCTCTGGATAACTTCTATTACTGTCTACACGTTGCCCATGATTCCGTCGATCTGAATACTTTGGGTTACAGTACCCTTGATTTCAGATCGAGGACCTGATGGGTGAATTGACGAGTTCTCTGCCATACGAAACAGAGAATGAAGAGAGAACGAATTGAAACGAGAAGAGATGAATAAAAACTGAGGAATCGGTGGGCGCCAATGAAGAAACACTGGTTTAATTGACCGGAATCAACCGAACCAAGGGGTTTGAATCTGCATAAAAGGGGTTAAATCTTCTCGTTCGATTCGTGGGTGAATGATCTTCTTCCTCTAGCAATCACTGCAAAACAACAGCCGTTAGACTCGCCACGGGGAGAATGGAGGTTCTCTCCGTGACCACCCTCCGGCGTGAGAATAAGTACAGGTTTTGATGAAGAAGAAGAAGTGAAAGTGAAGTGATCGTAACTTGAGAATTATACCTGAATTATCCTTCTATTTATAGCCGAAGTTTGGGTGGGAAAATTTGTTGATGAAAAGTTGACGGAAAGTGCTTTTCCGTGAGCGGTTATTTTCCCTCCCGTTAATCACTAACGAGTGTGTGTGCACACGGATCGTGATTTCGATCAACGGTTAGGGTGTTGCCACGTGGAAAATGGGCGAGTGTAGATCTTTATTCAATTTCGTGCCATCATCATGACCTTGAGGGAGCCTGGGATGATGCTACGTGGCCATTCGGTTATAACCGAATGGTGGTGCATGATTGAGTCTTCTAGAGGGATACAACTGTAATCCTGTGTGACTCTTCTTCACGTTAACTTCGTGGTAACAGAGAAGTTATTTTTTCCCAAGTCTGGATATTATTTATGCGGAAGTGTTTGCTAGGATTTTTATCCTGCCTGCTATTGAGATCGGCGCAAGGATTTGTTAGCTTCCTTTTGGCGCGCAGACGTTGAAAATGTTTTCTCGTTCTAAGTTCTTTTCGTAGAACCAGTGTGCGGCCGCGCAAGGTCTATTAAAGAAGGCTTAAAGACGAGGTTGTGGTATGGTCTCATGTACCTGAAGCAAGGTTTTTGGGACCTTACCCCTTCATTAATATATTTCTAAAGTGAAACAAAACTTATATTAATATAAAGAGTAAAATGTTAAAATGGTCCCCGAGTTTACATCACTTTTGCCACTTCAGTTCAAAAATAAAATGTTTTGCATCTGAGTTCTTGAGGTTTCATTTTTGTTGTCATATCTATCTAAATCACTATCTTAGTTAAAATGTATTGCTAAGTCATAGATGATTTTGACAATTTCCAAACATCAGAGACGATTTTAGCGATTTACCCATTTATTCTTTTATTTTTTTATTTTCATTTTTATATGTAAATAAAAACAAATAATTACAAATATAATATATATACATACACACACATTTGTATATACACATTTTTTTAATTTTAAAATAAAATATAATAAATTAATAATAATATTTATAATTTTATATATACACATTCATTGGCGAAACTTTATTGGGGCTATGGGTAGCCCAATTCCCACCGTTTTCGATCATAGTAATACTTTTACAGAAAATTTCTGAATTTTTTTAGTGTAAAATATTGAATTTTTTAAGAGTACGACCCCCATTGATTTGGATTTTGAAAGTCCAGCCTCCGCCGACTTTTCATTCAAGCTCTGCCATTGTATAGACATGCCGTACACTCTCTTTTTCTTATATCATTCTCTCTTCTCCACCTCCACCATCACCACCACCACTGCTGTCGCCACAACCACTCCCTTTATCTCGGCACTCGTACCTCGTCGATCTGTCGTACCAAACATCATACCAAACATTAGTACCACCTGTCTCCTGTCATACAAAACATCATTAATTAATTATTAACTTTTATTTAAAGGTAAAAAAGAAAACAAAAAATAAGTGTGTAAATATATAAATGTCTATATATATATATATATATATATATATATATATATATATATATATATATTTATAATTATTTTTATTTTGTTTTCTAAAGATAAAATCAAAATTTATAAAATTAAAAAACAAAAGAATAAATGGGAAAGTGCCAAAATCATCCATGAGGTTTGTGAATTGCCAAAATAATCCATGTTAGTTAATGATACATTTTAACTGAGTTAGTGATTTGGATGGAAATGACAAAAAAAATCTCAACGACTTAGATACAAAACGTTTTATTTTTGGACTAAAGTGACCTAAACTTAGGGATCATTTTGACATTTTACTCTAATATAAATATAAAAAATTTATAAAAGAAAAGAAAACACACCCCAGATGTTTTCAATGAAAATATGAAATACCGATGGGATTTGTTTCTGGGCCATATGCTGACTTTAGCTTCAATCTTATTCTGGGTTGGTCTGTATTTTAATTGGCCCAATAATTTGTCTTATTTTGTTGTAACATGTATGGGTCGAACGTTCGTTCATAATAAATTAAACGTTATTTTTTCAGTACGTAAACAAAACTGCAACATTTATCCATAGTTTTTTGGACGTCGGTCCTACGAAAATTTTTGTTACCCCTAAGTCTAGATTTTTCTTAAAATTCTAAACCCAAAATTAAAACAAAGATCCCATTTAAAAAAAGTAAGCCTATGCTATATAAGTCTAAAACTTACGGCCCAATTACTCATTTACCCTAAAATTAGAAGAACTAAACATTCTCTGTTCTACTTCTTACTCTTGAGAAAATCGTTGATGCTTGTAGCAACTGTTGCCGAATGTTTGTTTGTCCCCCTCGATGCACGTAGCCCCGATCGGCTCTCCTAGTCTCCTCGATTCGGATATGCTCCTGGCTCATGTTTGTCCTTTTCATTTTTGATTTCCAAAGAGAAATTATCTCTTAAGACCATGTGTAGTGGTCATGTGTTGTGAAATCTCATTTCACACCTAACTACTGTACATGTGAAACACTATCCTCATTGCATGTGAAAACACATGAAAGTGTCAAAATAGGTGGTATTGTTTAGTTTTGTTTGATTCACACACTTCAAATCACTACGTCATTTTGAGGGAGAGAGAGAGAATATTTGGAAAGTGGGTATTGTTTAGTTTTGTTTGATTCACACACTTCAAATCACTACGTCATTTTGGGAGTAGTTTCACCCATGGTGACGTGGACACCACATGACGAATTTCTCCTCTTCACATGATGAATCACTACTAATCATGATCTTAGTCTATGTTAGTAGTTAGTTCATAACAAGTTGATGCCAACTGCGCGTTGCGGCGGCATGTTAATTATAAATGTCTTTTGTATCGCTATATGAGATGCGAAAAATTATAAATTTTTGCAAAACATTATTTCATTTTGCCTAACTCCAGCCTACGACACCATACTAAAACATTTTACATTAAAACATTCTTTTTGTTTTGATTTGCACCAAAAGATTGTTAACCGTGCATGTTGTCACATTTGTCACATTGAAGAGTCAATCCCAATAAAAAGAAAATTGCCAAACAACAATGAAATGGATAATATTTTTGACTAAACAAACTATTGAATCCTAATATAACCAACACTTAAATCATTCACATGCATAGATAGTTGACGAAACAAATCAAAACTCACTTATAAACCTATAATGGCTAAAATCTTTTAAACCATTTGATCGAAATATGTGTTGACCCATTACTCATCCGTTTATTTTATCTTGGTACAATTGTCACATTGAATAGTCAATCTCAATACACTTAATCTTATTAGTTTGTAACAGGCTTCTACAATGCATTTATTAGAGTGTATGGCAATGTTAATTGTTTATGCAACAACAATACACTATTTCCGTTAAAAGTAAAAGATTTGAAAAATTATTGATCTCTATCTTTCGGTGTAGTGGTGTAAGGATGGGTTTGTGACTCGGCTTTTCAATGAGAACCACAAATCCTTGTGCTGGTTCTTTCATGGTATAAATTTCATAAACGAATGATTTATAAAAGAAACAAATTATATATACTAGAAAGTTTTAACACACCAGATTATATATAACAATATCCTAGTAGATAATGACAATGAGACTGAAAATGAGAGGGATGACCAAAGGCAGTGGCGGATCTAGAAAAAACCTAAAGGGGCAACGTTCCTATAAAAAGGGGCAGCGAAATCGAAAAAACGTCAATTTTTTTCAAAATTTACACCAATTTTACACTACCGTCAGAGCGTCAAGGGGCAACGGAGGTTGCCCCTTGTTCTATGCTAGGTCCGCCCCTGACCAAAGGATTAGTGTCGATCCAACAACACGGGTGCTCGTTGAAGACTTCCTTTTCGTGCAACAAACGCACATGGTATCATAACAAGCATACCTTCTCAACGTGTCTCCTGGAGACATGATTTTAGGGCACACCATTGCGCATGAATTGTTTTTACACTCAGCAGGGCTGAACTCGTAGACGTATGTACCGAAAGCATCACCTGTTTGGAAACCAAAATGTTAATTGAACTAAAAAAACAATTTTTAGTTAAAAAAAAAGTATTAGCATACCATACCGCTGTTATCATCGCACAATTCCTTTACCGGAATCACACGAACAATCAAACATGCGAAAAACATGCAAGAGAAGACCAAACATATGATGTTTTTCTCCATTACAAATGAAAGCGGCAATCGGGTAATTTTGAAATAAAATTCAAGAAAATATAAATCGGTCTTGAAAAAACCCTCACAAGATGAAGTTGGATGAAGTTGAATATGAAGTTCATCTGGCACCATCATGCTCTATATATAAGAAGACATTTTCCATAGATGTCCACATTAGCCCCTGAACTTCCAAGACATGACGTATGTCGCTTTTACTATTTAAAAAAATATTTTTCACTCCAAATTCTGCTGTTTCTTGATCATTCAAAAGTGTGTGACTTGACCACTACCACCTCGGTCACAAATCAAAATCTTTCCCTTTACCAGCTCTTCATCAAGTTGTTAGGGATAAAATTTTACTGCCTATGGATCACGGATCCTCAAGGATAGCATGGATCACGGATCCTCAGTTCTGTGAGAATTAAGGATCCTCAGGAGACGCTGCAGGAATAAGGATCCAGGATCCTCATTATAATTCTAACTTAACAATTGTTTCCAACACCTTTGGCTTGTTTTGCAGGTATATTTCGAAAAGGACTTATTCCATGCGAGATTCCAGGGGAACATGCTCTACATTTTTAACATGTGCACAAGCTAGTTGCCGTTGGTGGTGATCGTGGGTGATGGGCAGATTTTTCGGATAGTTAGTTAGGATATTTTTAGCAAAGATTAAAGGGGTATTGAGCTTATTTTTAGAAACACTTTTGCACCTAGTTTACGAACAATACTTCTGCAATTCTCTCGAACAAACACACACTAGAACTCATTGTATCAAGCTCAATACTTCCGAAGTTGTAAACTTATTTATTCAATATACTTGATAGTGATAGTTTTCACTATCCGAGGTTTTTTGTGCCGGAGATCATATCTTGATCAAGGGCTTTTTCCTCGTATAAATCTTGGTGTCCATTGTTCATTTCATTTACAAAATCGTTCATACATTTGTTCATCAATTCAAGCATCACACCTCACAAAATAAGATTTGGTTGCATTATCCTTGTCTGATTTTTGACCAAAACAGTTTGGCGCCCACCGTGGGGCAATTGGTGCTTCAATTCTGAAAATTTCGTTCATTTCATTCATTTCTGTGCATTACCTTCAACCACATGGCTTCTCAAGCGAAGAACACTTCAAGCTCCATGCCGGCGGTCACTTCTTCACAGGGCATCCCACCTTTGCCTCCAGCACATTTTGGATCCCAGAAGAATGCTGAAAATGCTGCGAAGAAACAAAGCCCCGTTTTCCCAAAACCACCAACTTCTGCTGTTACTTCTGGCCCTACTAACAATGATCTTTATTTTTTGATTTTGCAGATGAAGGATTACATGCAGCAGCAGGACAAAACTAATGACAGGATTCTTCGAGAAATTGATGAAATCAAGAAATTAAAGAGATCAGCGGAGGATCACTCCCCATTGGTGCCCAGATCACTGAATTTTGATTCACCAGCCATAACAGCCCAGCACTCCTCAGCATCAGGCTCTCTTTACCAAGGTGGATTGTCAAGTATACGCTATGGATCGCTGGTGATGTCTCAGGCTCAAGGATCCTACTTTCAGCCTTCTGGATCCTCTCAGCATCAAGGATCCTTCTTCAGTTCTGGAGGATATGTGGGAGCACAGACAGTTCAAGGATCCTCCTCTCAGGTTTAAGGATCCTCCTTTCAGGTTCAAGGATCCTCATCTCAGGTTTATGGATCCATTGATTATCCTCCAAGACCCCCAGTCACAGCACACCAAGGATCCAACATCTTTCAGGATCAAGGATTCTTAAGGAGTGTACAGCCCGGAAGTTCAGATGTTCATCTAGGAGACTTCATCCCTATGCAGACTATTACTTCATCTGGTCCCTCAATTATACCAGAATCCCGCCAATATGGATTCACATCTGGAGTTCCAAACTTGAATCCTTCAGTAGGTAACACTTTGAATAATTCTTATAATACTAACCATGGCTTTGTGCACGATACAGGTATCAACCAAGCTATGGCTAGGGAATTACAGAAACTGAAGGATATGATATCCAGCGTTCCAGGAGTGGTTAAGCCCATTCCTGAAATTGCAGATGGAAGCCACAAGATATCTCGTTTTGCACCACCTATTTGTGATGCAGAAATTCTAAAGAGGTTTCAAATACCAATCATGAAGCTATATGATGGCTCAACGGATCCAGAAGAACATGTAGCTCAATACAGAGAAAGGATGGAGATCAATCCCATCCCGGAGAGGTTAAAAGAAGCATGTCTATGCAAGGGTTTTGGATCCACACTAACAGGATCAGCTCTTAAATGGCTGCTAAGTCTTCCCCCTTACTTTATTACTTCATTTGCTAATCTAGTTAATCTGTTTAATAGCCAGTTCTCATGTAGCAGAAAATTTGAACGTTTAACTAGTGATCTATATAGGGTAACACAAGGTCAAAATGAATCACTTAGGGATTATATCACTAAATTTAGTAAAGAATCCTTAGATATTCAAAATGGGTTTACTTAGGGATTCATTATTCTATGATGATCTTGTCATGACCCCTTGCAGGAATCTTGATGAAGTGAGAACCAGGGCCCTTAGATTCATCCGATTAGAGGATGATAAAAGGATCAAAGAAAGACTGGCAGGATCCTCGAAGCAGGAAAAGCAAGGATCCTACTTCAGGAACAACAAGTCTAAGTCTTACAACAAGTCTGATATTCAGAACGTGCATGCAATAGAACAGTAAGAGGATGATGAGGATTATCCTCCCATTTCTGAATATTGTTTTTCTGTTAACTGATCCTTGCAATGCAGAACCTAGGTGAAAAAGCAAGATGGCCCAGAAAAAGTGATAAGCCAGCTGCAACAAAGGACAAATCCAAATGGTGTGCATATCATGAGATTTCGGTCATCTCATTGAAGAATGTATTGCACTCAGAAAAGAGATTGGTTACTTGTTAAGCAAAGGCCATCTGAAGGAGCTGTTGGGAAGAAAAAAGTCAAGGATCCAGGATCCTGAAAAAGTTCCAGAAAGAGCTCCTGCTCCTCCTGCTGATGCACAAATTATCAACTTCATATCCGGTGGATCAGACATACGTGGCACTTCCTTTTCAGCGGCCAAGAGGCATGCCAAGGAGACCAAGATGGATAATGGGGATAGACCCATCCGAACCTCTACTGTTACACAGGAAAAAGTTATAACTTTTGATGAGGATGATTGTGTGGATGTTCAGGATCCTCATCATGATGGTCTTGTTATTACTTTGTTTATATCTAATCATTTTGTTCGCAGGATCTTGATAGATGGAGGAAGCTCAGTCAACATCATTCAACTTGATGTCCTCAAAAAGATGAATATCCCTGAATCAGAAATCATCCCAAGATCATCAGTTCTCGTGGGATTCAGTGGAGAAACTAAGAACACATTGGGGGACATTAAGATTCCTATTTACATAGAGGGACTTAATTCTTTTCAGAAATTTTGTGTTATAGATTGCTTATCCTGTTGCAATGTTATCCTTGGCAGGCCATGGATACATGACATGAAAGCAGTTCCATCTATATATCATCATTGTGTGAAGCTTCCCAGTCCGTGGGGTGTGGTGAAGATTGAGAGCGATCAACAAGAAGCTAAGAATTGCTACACTTCATCGATGAAACCAGCCTCAAGACCCAGGGAGCAATAGCAATTAAAGCATCCTCCAAGAGATGTCCTGGAGGCAAGAGAACAAGATGTGAAAGATATCCTTATGGATCCTCAGGATCCTGAATCCAAAGTCTTCATAGGATCCGGGATCCTCAGCAACATCGAACAGGATTTAGTATCCTTCTTAAAAAAGAGAAAAACTACCTTTGCCTGGAAGCATGAAGACATGACAGGTATCTCTAAAGATATTATTACTCATAAGCTTGGCATTGACAGGTTATTCAAACCCATACATCAAAAGAGGAGAAAGTTTGCACCTGAAAGGAATGCCATTATCCAGGAGGAGGTAGACAAGCTGCTCAGAGCAGGTATGATAAGAGAAGTTAAGTATCCAAGATGGTTAGCCAATGTGGTTGTTGTTCAAAAGAAAAACGGAAAGTGGAGGGTATGTGTCGATTTTACTGATTTAAACAAGGCATGTCCCAAGGATCCTTTCCCATTGCCCCACATTGACTCCATGGTGGATGCTACCGCGGATTATGAGTTGTTGACTTTTATGGATGCTTCATCTGGATTTCAGCAAATTCAGATGGAACCATCTGATCATGAGGATACAGCCTTTATGACCCTAACTGGTATCTATTGTTATATTGCTATGCCATTTGGACTAAGAAATGCAGGTGCCACTTATCAAAGGCTAGTCAATATGATGTTTAAGGAACAAATTGGACACACTATGGAAGTCTATATAGATGACACGGTGGTTAAGTCCAAGAGAGCTGAGGATCACCTTAGAGACTTGGAGGAAGCATTTGATATCCTTGACAAATTCAATATGAAATTGAATCCTTCAAAGTGTCACTTTGGTGTTAAAGCAGGCAAGTTCCTAGGCTACATGGTAACAAAAAGAGGCATAGAGGCAAGTCCAGAGCAAATTAAGGCGATTGTGAATATCAAATCTCCTGCCAATGCCAAGGATGTGCAAAGGTTGACAGGGAGGATCGCAGCCTTGAATAGGTTCATATCAAAGTCATCAGAAAAGTGCAAGGAATTCTATGACATTCTGAGAGAGAACAAGAAATTTGAGTGGACTGAAAAGCATGAGAATGCTCTCAAAGCCCTTAAGGATTACCTATCCTCAGCTCCTGCCTTAATGAAACCAGAAAAAGGGGATATATTATCCTTATTGTTAGGGGAGGATTTTCCAATCCTAAGGATCACGGATCCTCAAGCACTGTCGGGATCACGGATCCTCAATTCTGTTTGAATTAAGGATCCTCAGAAAACAATGCAGGATCAGGATTCAGGATCCTTGTTGTTATCCTTGTACTAACGTTTGCCTTCATTACGTTTAAGTTTGTTTTGCAGGAGTATACACCTCGGACTTGGTCTTGCCGATATTCTTGGAGAATATGCCCTCAATATTCCGCACGTGCATGGCTTTGTGAACGTTATGGAGATCGTGGGCAGCTTGCACATTTAGCGGATAGTTAGTTGTTTTAGTTATTTCTAATTTTAAAAAGGGATAACAAGCTTGAATTAGAACACTTGGCGATTTTAGCAAACACACACACTCGAAACAGCTCTCAATAGCTCTCAACAGTTCATTTGGCGATTTCATACACATTACACTATAGTGATCCTTGATAAATGGTAAAATACACACATTTCTCCCGTGTAGATTGTATAATTATTGTATAGTTTTTATTTGTTTTTATTTAGTTTTAGTAGTATATTATATTATTATGTGTTGGGTCAGGTCCTGGTGTAAATGGAGCAAAAAAACGCATAATATAGAAATAACCAGCCAGTTGGACAGAGTGGGGTGCTAGGGACCGGAGTAAAATTGGCGCTATTTTCTGTGAGTGGACCGAAGCCACTATCTCTATTTTCTAAGTTGGAGGGCTGCCACAAAATATATACATTTGGATCGAGAGAAAGGACTAGGCCATCAATATATAGTTTTATAATTTGAGTCTGTTTAATTCATTGGTGTTGAGCCGCATGAAGTTTGGGCTGCTAAAATATCCATCGGAAGCTACCTCTAATTTTGAGCAAGATATACATTATTATATATATGAAGATGGATGGACGTGAATCAACATGGACATGATCATTAGTGGGCTTCTAGACATATATATTTATTATTAAGAAACCCTAATAAGAGATGATACATAATTAAATTGGGGTTATACGGTTGGGCCGAAGCCCATGTATTTGAGAGGCGACATATATTATTAACTAGAAGAAGCACCCGCAGCGTTGCTGGCGGGGCTCAGTTTTACATATAGTACAACATAACTAAACAATGATATCACTTCTTCTCTATAAAAAAATACAAATATTTTAAACGTGACATTAGAGCTTCATTCCAACTTCCTTGAATGACCAGATCCAATAGTTTAAGTCATATTCTTGATGATGGCATAGACCCTTTGTTTTACAAAGATTATCAAAACTACATTATTTATGCAAAGTATAAACAAATAATAGTAAATGGCCAAATGAAATCGACAACTTGTTACCTATAATCGTTGATTACCAATTATGAAAAAACTTGGCTCGTTCTTGTGCCCGAAAGCAAGTCAATCATCAGCATATATTGCTAACATACAAACATTAATCCATCAGTAACTACTTGTACAAAGAGTAATTAATCAATGATATGGTTTTTTTATTTAAAAAAGTTAATATATTACCTCTCTGTATCTTGTCAAGTATGACTTTAATGGCTCAATATAATCTTCAAACCCTAAAGTAGCCATTGCCCGAAGAAGATCATCGCTATTAACGGTTTTCCTCTTTTCCCTTTGACACTTATCACTCGCCCTATAATCAAATCCACAAACAAAACACAAATTAACATCATAAAACCGTTTACAACAATCACAACACAAGGTTGAATCATCATACTTACTCGCTGGTGATACAACTGATAAACTCAGAAACACACTCCTGCACAGTCTCCTTCACGTCTTTAGTAATTTTGCCGTTAGCTTACAATCCTTTCTTCATTATCCGACTAATATTCGCAATCGGTAAGAACCGGTCTTGCTCTCGAACATTTGACGACCTAGGGCTCAGATCGCCCCCACTCTCGTGGCTTCCACTGCCACGACTCGCTGGAGCCTCCGCCATAAACAACAACAACAACAACAATAAAAAGCTAGAATGCAAAACCACAATTTCAACGTCAACAATACAATGAATCAGATCAACTAACACAACAACAATCACATCCTACAATCCTCCATTCGATTAATCAATGAAATCACCATGTGTGTGGAACATATAAGTATTTAAATAACAACTAAACCCTAAAGTTTCCAAAACATCAATTTCAACGTCAACAAAACAATCAATCAATTCATCAACCACAACAGCAATTACAACCTAGACCCCTCTGTTCGATTAATCAACAAAGGCACCATGTGTGGATTATATATATGTTGTAACAACAACAACAACAACTAAACCTTAGAGTTTCCAAACCGCAATTTCAATGTCAAATATATAAAATAGGAAAAAAGAAGAAAAAACCAAAAACAAAGAGGCTCAGACTCAAACGTCATCATTGCCATCATCAACGCACGGCTGGCAACCATCATCACCGGTTAAAATACTCGCATACACCAACTGTCCAAACCGGGTTCATCACCGCCTGCTGATAGGTTATCCCACCGGCTTCACCATCGGAGAGGGTATAAGCTTTAAACCGAAAAGACACCCACAAAAAAGGAAGCCATGGTTCCTTACAAAACCACCATAAAAACTCCAGAAGCAAAGAGAAGAAACAACTCCGCACCGCTTCATCATCGCCGACCGAAGGCCAACATACCGGTGAATCTAAAACCGGCAACAATGGCGGAGATTGGCGGCGCGGAAGGAGGATACACCCAAACGACCGCCACCACACCACTTTATCACCACCGGCCGAAGGCCAACACACCGGTACTTACAAAACCGGCAATAATGACGCAGCGTAGCGGAGATTTTTAGAGAGAGAATCAGATGCTCTCACACTTTTGAGAGAGAGACACATGGTTTCAAGAGAAAGCAATATACAATAATGAAAGCCAAGAGTACAAGTATGAATGCAGCCCAATGTGCCGTAAGTGAAGTAACAAAAATTCAGTGGCCAAAGTCAAAAAGTGAAGAATACACTGGCGCAAAGTATCGATGTGAATTGATATATATAATAATTTGAGGGGAACAACACATCAGCCGATATATATATTTTTTATTCTACGAACTTAAGGGATATATTATTTTAGACGGCTGGAACGGATTGATTGGAGGAAGAGAAGGAATATTATTCCTATTCGACATCAGTAGCACACATACGAATCAGAGTGGGGAAGATCAGACGCACGCCTGGAGGAGAAGAAACAACACCTTGGGGACGGACGAGAAGGATCAAGGCTCAAGAATCATCGGTTTGAAGATCAGAAAGCTTAGGGATCAAAGGATTAACGGGTTTTTTCTACTCGATTTCTTTTGTTTTCTATTTTTCTTATTTTATGTCAATGAATTCTTGAGACCTTGTTTTTTATCTTCGTTCTTGAATATGTTTCTTGGCTAAATTTATTTAACTACCTAGGCATGACAATAGTTTAAATAAAGTTTGGATTTTTATTCGGTTTTTGGCATGGTTTATGGATTTTTCTTGTATTGTAAAGGCTATGGAATTTTAACTTGGTGTATATGCATGCTTGATATTTGTTTCATCGCTGTTTATTGCTATAATCCTTGGTGACGGTCTATATCACATAATAGGGTTGTGCTAGGGTTCTTGATTTAGGTGAGTGTCTATATCACATAAGAAATCTTTAACTCTTTAAGGTGAAATTACGTAACTAACCTTGGAAGTAATATTTGGTAATTTAATAAAATCAAGTGTTCTACTAATCTTATCGCTGTGAGGCTCGAGGTTATTAATAGGTCTCAGTTTGGTTTATAGCTAGGTCTAAGAAATCGGTCTAGTCCTTAAACATTCTCGTGTCTATTAAACTAAGATTAAAATCCATAGTTGCCTTAGACTTTCGCGCTGTGAGGTAGATTGTCTTATTTAGGCACTTTCAAGAAACTAGAGGACTGTGAGGAAATCTAGAAAACCGGTAATCATAACAGCCTAGGTAGTGCCATAAGAATCACCTTGAGAGGGATTGAGGGGCTTAGTTGGTATCTTAATAGGTTTAGCATTTAAAGATCCCGGTTCCATACCACAAAACTATCGAATAGAAATCCATTCTGAATTAAACTTGCGTCTAGCCTAGGTAGTATTCATCGCCTTTGGTCAAAGTCTTCGTCCACGTTCGTGTTTAGTCTTTTCTTTGATTTTCTAGTTAGTATAATTTTAATTATATTTTTAGGATATTTAGAAAACCCCCCCATCAAATAAACAATTAGTTAAAGTCTGTGTCAGTCTAAGTCTAGATAGAGTCATTAGCGTAATTTAGTAGAGTCTTTTGGGTTTGATACTCGGACTTCCTTAGGCTATATTGCATCGATCGGTACACTTGCCGGTCGTGTGGTTTAGGTTTTAGAGAGTCTTAGTGTTCATTTTGGTTCATCATCTTCAACCACATGGTTCATCATCTTCGATCGGTAC
This sequence comes from Helianthus tuberosus, assembly GCA_030545235.1. NCBI lineage: Eukaryota > Viridiplantae > Streptophyta > Magnoliopsida > Asterales > Asteraceae > Helianthus > Helianthus tuberosus. The sequence continues at coordinate 1,718,719 of CM060452.1, forward strand.
ACTTGGTGCTTCATTTCTGAAAAATTTTACTCATTGTGTTCATTTTGGTTCATCATCTTCAACCACATGGCTTCTTCAGTGAAGAACACTTCAAGTTCAATGCCGGCAGTCACTTCTTCACAGGGCGTTCCACCTTTGCCTCCACCACCTTTTGGATCCCAGAAGAATGCTGAAAATGTTGCAAAGAGACCAAGCCCCATTTTCCCAAAACCACCAACTTCTGCTGTTTCTTCTAACCCTACTACTAGTGATGTTTTTACTTTGATTTTGCAGATGAGGGATCACATACAAGAGCAGGACAAGACTAACGAAAGGATCCTCCGGGAGATTGGTGACATCAAGAAACAGAAGAGATCAGGGGAGGATCACTCTCCTCTGATACCAAGGTCACTGGATTTTGACACTCCAGCTATAACTGCCCAGCAATCTGCAGCTCCGGATATCCAGTACCAGAGTGAACCATTGGGAAGGCATTATGGAACAACAACCATGAGTCAGGCATTAGGGTCTCACTTCCAGCCTTCAGGATCCTATTTTCAGCCTTCGGGATCCTCTTTCCAGCATCAGGGATCCTTCGTCAGCTCAGGAGGATATATGGGGACGCACACAGTTCAAGGATCCTCTCAGGTTCAAGGATCCTCTCAGGTTCAAGGATCCTCTCAGGTACAAGGATCCTCTCAGGTTCAAGGATCCTCTCAAGTTCAAGGATCCTCCTTCCAGGTTCAAGGATCCAACATCTTTCAAGATCAAGGATTCTTAAGAAGTGTACAACCCTCAAGCACAGATGTTCATCAAGGAGACTTCATTCCAATGCAGACCGTTTCTTCTTCTGGTCCTTCAGTCATACCAGAATCCCGTCAATATGGATTCACATCTGGAATTCCAAACTTGAAACCTCTGGGAGGTAACACTTTTAATAATTCTTATAACACTAACCATGGCTTTATGCAGGATACATGTATCAATCAAGCTATGGCTAGGGAATTGCAGAAACTGAAGGATATGATATCCAGCGTTCCAGGGGTGGTTAAGCCCATTCCTGAAATCGCAGATGGCAGCCATAGGATATCTCGTTTTGCACCACCTATTTGTGATGCTGAGATACCCAAAAGGTTCCAGATACCAACTATGAAGCTGTATGATGGTTCGACGGATCCAGAGGAGCATGTAGCTCAATACAGAAAAAGGATGGAGATCAATCCAATCCCTGAGAGGTTAAAGGAAGCATGCCTATGCAAGGGTTTTGGATCCACACTCACAGGATCAGCTCTTAAATGGCTGCTAAGTCTTCCCCCTTTCTCTATTACTTCATTTGCTAATCTAGTTAACCTGTTTAATAGCCAATTCTCATGTAGTAGAAAATTTGAACGATTAACTAGTGATCTATATTGTTTTGGTCAAAAATCAAGCTAAGATAATGCAACCAAACTTTCTGTTGTGAGGTGTGATGCTTGAATCAATGAACAATGCTAAGGATCACTCAGGAATGTAATGAACAAGTGACACAAAGATTTATACGAGGAAAAAGCCCTTGATCAAGAGTTGATCTCCGGCATAAAAAACCTCGGGTGATGGAAACTACCGATCACCAACTTAGATTAAACAAACAAGGTATTACAACTTGGGATGATAGCGAGCTAGTTACAAGGATCACTAGAGTGTAATGTGCAATAAAGTGTGTAATCGCCAAGTAAACTGTCGAGAGCTGATGAGAGCAGTTGCGAGTGTGTGTGTTAAGCTAAAAATAGCCAAGTGTTCTAATTTAGCTCGCTATCCCCTTATAAATTTAGAAAAAATCTAAGCTAACTAACTATCCGCATTTCATGCAAGTCTCCCACGAACTCCATAACGTCCATATTAGTCAAGCACGTGCGGAATAAATAGGGAATATGCTCCAGGAATATCGCCAAGACCAAGTCCAAGCTCGTACTCCTGCAAAACAACATCATATTCAAAGCAGACAATCGTTAGTGTAAGGATCCTTATGATGATCCTGGATCCTGATCCTACAATACTCTCTGAGGATCACTAATTCAGACAGAATAGAGGATCCTTAAGCCCAACAGTAATTGAGGATCACTGATCTTAGGAAAATCCTCCCCTAACAATTGCCCCCAAAGTATAAGGAGTAAAGTGTAAATAAACGAGTTATATTTTCTCGTTCTTATCCGTAACAAACCAACGGATATATAGCCGTTAAATCCTGACTAGCCGTTGCATCCTGACGTCACTGAAGTGACTATCCTGTAAATTCATGATTATAAATTGAAGTTAGAGATAAGGGTTAGGAGGCATTTAAATTCGTGCGTTTCATCCTTTAAATCCTCATTTGAAGACTTGATCAGGTACTTCTCTTTCTTTTCTCTCTTCATCTTCTCATTCTGTTTCTTCTTCTTCACCATCGTTATGACCAAGATGATGATGAGATCCTCACCGGCTAAGGATCATAAAAAGGACAGTCCCTTAAAGACCCAAGGGATCATTGAAGACTCTGCGAAAGAAAGATGCTGCTTTACTGATCCACAGATAGACAGGATCCGCCATTGTTTCCCGGCGAACACCGTTTTTAAAACTTTTGACCCCACCGTCCTAAGCGACTTTGTTTCTGAAACCTAGGTGGCTTTTCCGGTCACCCCATTTACGATAGGATACTCGTATTTGTAACACCCTATTTTCTATTTAATGGGTTTATATGCAAATACCAACAATTAGATGTGTAGCTAAGACTACACATACTATAAAAAATACGGGTTTATTAAAACTTTTACAAATTATAAGTTATTCTACATAACGTGATCGAATTCGTTGTTTAAAATATACAACGTGACGAGGTGCGGAAGCATGTAACTATATCGTGTTCGGTTCTTCGTTGAGCTTGATCGTCTCTCGGCATCCAAAATGTACCTACATTTCATAAACATGAAATGTTTTAGTCATACTGGGATTAAAACGTGATTAAACGAGTCCGGGAAACAGTTGATTCTAAAAACAAGAATTTGGAAATGACCTCCACCGTAACTTACGGTGGCACCGTAAGTTACGGTGGCCCCTGTAATGTTATTTTCCTACCGTACAACAGTAGGCAACCACCGTAGCATTTTCATCTCCACCGTAACTTACGGTGGCACCGTAAGTTACGGTGGACTCTGTAACAGCCCAGTTTCCTTTTTGCCGTAATTGACACGAAATCTTTCGTATCTTTCAAACCGCTTGTCCGTTTAACCTACCGTTTCTTCCTACGTGATTGTGATTTGATTCTCCATCACATGGAGTTAAAATCCGACATCCGGCTTAATAAATTCTGAGACTTTTATGCCTTCGGCTTATTATCTTTTTACAAGATTTTGACCCGTTTACGCATTTATCACACAAACATATTTGTTTGACCTTTATATCACATACACTACTTCAACATAAGGTTATTTACCATATTAGGTTCTAACCACAGGTTTATTACACAATTTAAACCCATTTTCATTTGTATGCTTATTTTGACCCGTTAAGGGTATTTAAACACTTTCGAGCCTAATTTCGCTTTTGATTACTTCTAGCAATCCATCACCACATTTCTTATCATATAATCTCCCACCACAACTGAATTTATGGTGGGTTTAATGTGGTGATCTATAAAAACCAATTTTTACCTCTTGGATCATTATTTTACGGCAAAAACTCAAATAGTGTCATTTGACTAATATAATACCTCTTTCAGCTTCTATATTTATTCTAAGTATTTATCTAATCATAAAACTCGTTTCCAAACAACCTTTAAAGGTTGTTTGTTCAATTAGCTAACAAGGGCGTTTTGGTCCTTTTTAGTCTTTCAATTACGACAAGGTCTTTTGAGAGCATGTTTGACCCATGATTCTTCTTTTGAATTATGATCTTGCTCGAAAAGTCAATATGCTCTTCAAAACGCCACTACCCTCTTTTAAAACATTCGGTTTACCCATTTAAGTAACCCATTGTCTATCTAAGACTTCATTAAATACTCATTGAACCTTACGTTCTCAATGAATCATTACTCTATTACACATACCTGGCTCGGGTCAATGTATTGACCTGATTTAATACCTTGCTATACTATTCGCTAAATAGTAGCGATGCAAATATCATTTCTACATTTATTCCTGAAATCATATAACTCGACAAGAATCATTAGTCGCTATTATCAAAAGGTGGTATCTTCACCCTTTGACCCGTTTGGTCTAAATGACCGATTATATTGGCGAGATGACATGTATTTTCATCTCGACTATATGACTCGCTCCGATTTACATCGTGCGGTCGCTTTACTTATAATTCATTTCTTAACACTTTTCGGCCTATTAAGGCTTACTTCATAAGTGTCTTTTAAAGCCAATAGTTATTGTCGATGCATGACCAATTTACCGTTTTACCCTCATTGTTTGTTTTGGTTTACCCTATAAGGTAACCATTCAAAAGTTCATTTTACATTTGTCATAAAATGATCAAATTACCGATTTAACTCCTTTTAAACCATCAACATGGTTTCTTGTCATACTCGACTATCTTGTTCCGTACGTTTACACGCCGGAACATCATACCTCAATTATGTATTTATCTTATTCGTAACTAATACGATAAGAGAATATTCTAAAATATAAGACTAGTGTAAGTTATACTTACCTTGCATCCGAATTATGCTTTTTCCTTCATTCTTGATTCGTTTGACCCGCTTTCACTCCAAGCTTCACCTAGCTTGTTTAAGCGCCAACTATTATTCATCATTTCACAAGGTGGTTAGTTTAGTCATAACTTAATACGATCATTCCACCCTACGCATTTTATATTCAAGAATTATCATTCATCGTATTATAGGTCGGTTTGACTGTTTAAAGTCAACGGCCTATTAATCATAAGTGATTACATGATGTAGCTTTACTACTCATTTAACTACTTGGTCAAATACACGGTAGCATCATACTTAGGCTACCGTTTATTCACTTCGTTTACCAAGTTTTATAACCATAATTCATCGAATTAACACTACATTAATCTTTCTTAACACATGATGATATCAAGCTTCATTTTTAACATGAATTTATCATCATTTCCATTCTTTTTACACCAAAGCCAATTCATGGTAATTATGATTCATGTACTCAAACACCTAAATGGTTCAAGTAGCATACTTTTATTATCTAATATGAGGATTCTAATCACAATTTAGACACTAACATCATCATATCATATAAACCCATCTCTATCATGTATGAACAAGTACTCAATCATGTAAATTTGTTCAAGTACTTTGTTTCTACTATCAACTATGATGATTTCTAGCACAATTATATCATCATCTTCATTATCTAGCCATAACCCACTTAGCACATACAAGGGAAATCATCAATTCCCTAGTTTTCAACACTAGTTCATCAAATTGTTAACTAGGGTTGTTCCTACACATAGATTTCTTCACAACTACACTCATGGATTCATCATCCATTCCCAAATTGTGATTTTGAGTGTTCATCATAACTTCAAGACATCACCAAATTACAAAATTTAACATACCTTACGATCCCTTTGACTTGGTGATCATTTATACGCGTTCATGCATTGATTTGGGGCTTGATTCGAGCTCCAATTTGGTGATTTTAGGGTTTGAGCTCTCTTGGTCGCTCCTGATGATCGATCCACACACACAAAGTGTGTGTGGTGTGTGTGTTTTTTTTATTAATAGAACTTGTTCCCTTTTTGACGATTTTAGTCCCTCAAGTTTTGTTAACTAGTAAGTAGGCTACAACCTACTTATTTTCAACAATACTTTGTTTTGTTAACTAGGTTAAACTTTGCTAGTTTAACTTAGTGAGTTCGGGGTAGTCATAACCCGTTTTATTTTAAGTCCCGTTAGCTCGGGCTTTCTATATACTTTGTTTTCCTCAAAGTATTTATCCTCTTTTAATTAACATCAAATTTATTTATTTAAATCCTAATATTAACCGGGTTAATTTTTACCACTAACGGTATTTTACCCGTCGTCACTAGTAACGTGGTTTAATTACCAAACCCATTTTTGGGGTGTTACAAATCTACCCCCCTTAAAGAGGTTTCGTCCTCGAAACCTTTTCTTACATAATTTATTGAGTTTCAACCCAATGTACATAAACTGAGTAACCTTCTAAGCATTACTCACACTTTGACCATTTGTTAGTGTCATTAGACAAATATGGTAACATCTTTTAATTACACAACATATGTATCTTTTATGCGAATTTACGCAACTCAGAATAACACCATCTTGTCATTTCGACTTGTTTGATTAACTTAGCGAAATCCATCGCCTTTATACTTTCGGATTCTTTGTGAATCCGTTATTTTCACCCATTTGGATGTTTCTAGTGAGATCTTTCACTGTTTACAAACATACCCCTTTTCTTTACGAACTTATTCATTTGGTTCATTCGTACAGCATTCGCCACTAAAATGAATTTCCTGATTTTATCTTATTTATTTAGCACTATCTAGATGTGCTATTAACGGAATTCTACAAGACATGTTACCACATACCTTCCGGCTTTATCCTTTTTATCGTGCCTTTACTCGATATGACTTCCCAACACTTTGCTTGTGTTGCCTTGTGATCGCTCAGTATAGGCGACCAATACTTTTCGTTATTATGACCTCATGGACCATCACTGCCGTTTTGTACTCACTTACCTTTATTATTTGGCTTGACTAAGTAGCCATTTGGCCACTTGATCATACACGCTTATCAACTATGGTTATTTCACGCTAATCTTAATATAGATAGCGTGTTGAACACTTTCTTAATTTAAATATTGACCTTAACCGGCCTCACTGACTAGTCTTATTAGTCCAGTTACTTTATACCTATCTCTCGGGCTACTATGTGATTTTATTTCACATAACTTCTTAACCGTGATCGCGTCACGTCGTGTTTTAGGTTTATTTCCCAATCATCTCATACTATATATGTTTGATAAAACGTTGTTTTTGACTAAAACGGAATTTTTGTTTAATGTTTTATCTTTAATTTATGTCAAGCAATTTTGACGACTTGGCATTTACTCTTTTACAGTCTTTGTTTTACGCGAGGATTCTCACTGGTTCTCTCGCTTTGTTTAAGTAACTCGTAGGTTCTCTCACGTGGCCTCGTAGGCTATTTCCTTAGGTCTTCACCTCCTTTTAATGGGAACCCTAAGGTTTATTCCCCTTTCTTTTCGTGACCCGAGGGTCATTCTGGTCCCGTAGACCTTAACACTAATCGCATTCCCGTAGGTTACGATGATCCCACAGATTCATCTTTTATTTGTATCTACATACAAATGCATATATGTATATATGCATATATAGCTTCAAAGCATGTCTTGTTATGTTTGGAATCGTATATTTCCGCTTTTGAACTTTAGTTGACCTTGACCGTAGTCTTAGGCTTCATTTGTTTATTTTCGGATGAAATTTTTCCGACTTTATGACTTCTCATATCATTTATGCGTCGGTTCATCTTATGCTCACCATTCTCCAGTTTTCATATATCCGTACTCGATTATGTCCCATTACCGGGCTCATTATTCTTTTGCTTTTAACGGTACCACTATCCCGTTTGTATTTACTCATGCCGTCCGGCGTGATATTGTAATCGACCCGTTCAACTTTAAAATAGTTGAACATAATTTATTCACAATTTTTATTTACATTATTTTGTCATCTTTTAGTTATGACCCAAAACCCGAGTCCTTTAACTTTCCATCCGAGTTTCCGTATCTCGGTCTGTGCATGCGTTCAATTCTTACCCATCAACCGGGTGTTTTACCGAAGTCGTTATTATTGCAACCCTCCCGGTATGCATTAAGACCTCGCTTCATTTCTATATTCCGACTTTGTCCTCGAGTTTGACGTTTTCCAAAAACGACTCGTTTAGGGACATATTCGCATTTTCTGGGGTTCGAGTGTAAGTACACTCCCTCCCAACGCATATCTTAATCATTCTACATGTTTATATTCTTCGGGTTCGAGTGTAAGTACACCCCCTCCCAATGCGTACCTTAACTATTTTACATGTTTCTCTGTCCCCTTCTTTCGGGCTCATTATCCTAATGTAATACGCTTCCGTCACTCGGCTGTGCGTTTACATTATTATTAAATATTTTACTCATTTGATTCATTTGGGTACTTTTAATTTGTCCCATTTACCCCGTCCTTACTACATCGGATGTAAATGTGTCGGCTATAAGAAGTTCATGGTATCATATGCCACTACTTACTTGGCCAGAGTAAGCGATTAACACATGACACGCATGACCTTTTTATAGTTTTCACATCACGCCCTATGTAAGTAATACCTCTGTTTATTTCTCTTGGAAACAATATCCTGGATAGGTATTCTATTCAGGTTTGTCCAAGTTTTCAATCTAAATCTGCAACTATCAGTTTCTACGTATGGGTTGCATGTTTATATTCATGCAATAATTTAAACGTGCACCTGGTAAATGCTTGCCCTAACGGGCTTTTCTTGCCATTAGTCTTGTTCGCGACCATTACGCGATTTAGGTCCTTGATGAGCACGCTCTTCTTGTCATATCTCGGACCGTTCCATCATCATATCCACAATTCGTTTGACTCTCGTCCTCTTCAAACGCGAGTGTCCTTCAATTAAAACATTCACAAAAGTTAGTAACATCAACTTCAATAATCGCCCGTATTATAATACAAGGCTTTTTTTTACTATACGCGTCAACGCGCGTATTTTCGTCAACTATATCAATCATTTCAATTGGGGTAACGTGTATCACACGATAGCCCTATGTGTTGTTTACAACACTTTAGCATGCTAAACTATTAACATACATGTACTTACCGGATCTACGATCAAGCCTCGAACCGAACACTATTCTTTATCAAGAGCGTAAGGTTTAAGTCCAAGCATGGTTTTCCCCACCATACTTGAATCTCTTAAACCAGGGCTCTGATACCAACTTGTAACACCCTATTTTCTATTTAATGGTTTTATATGCAAATACCAACAATTAGATGTGTAGCTAAGACTACACATACTATAAAAAATACGGGTTTATTAAAACTTTTACAAATTATAAGTTATTCTACATAACGTGATCGAATTCGTTGTTTAAAATATACAACGTGACGAGGTGCGGAAGCATGTAACTATATCGTGTTCGGTTCTTCGTTGAGCTTGATCGTCTCTCGGCATCCAAAATGTACCTACATTTCATAAACATGAAATGCTTTAGTCATACTGGGATTAAAACGTGATTAAACGAGTCCGGGAAACAGTTGATTCTAAAAACAAGAATTTGGAAATGACCTCCACCGTAACTTACGGTGGCACCGTAAGTTACGGTGGCCCCTGTAATGTTATTTTCCTACCGTACAACAGTAGGCAACCACCGTAGCATTTTCATCTCCACCGTAACTTACGGTGGCACCGTAAGTTACGGTGGACTCTGTAACAGCCCAGTTTCCTTTTTGCCGTAATTGACACGAAATCTTTCGTATCTTTCAAACCGCTTGTCCGTTTAACCTACCGTTTCTTCCTACGTGATTGTGATTTGATTCTCCATCACATGGAGTTAAAATCCGACATCCGGCTTAATAAATTCTGAGACCTTTATGCCTTGGGCTTATTATCTTTTTACAAGATTTTGACCCGTTTACGCATTTATCACACAAACATATTTGTTTGACCTTTATATCACATACACTACTTCAACATAAGGTTATTTACCATATTAGGTTCTAACCACAGGTTTATTACACAATTTAAACCCATTTTCATTTGTATGCTTATTTTGACCCGTTAAGGGTATTTAAACACTTTCGAGCCTAATTTCGCTTTTGATTACTTCTAGCAATCCATCACCACATTTCTTATCATATAATCTCCCACCACAACTGAATTTATGGTGGGTTTAATGTGGTGATCTATAAAAACCAATTTTTACCTCTTGGATCATTATTTTACGGCAAAAACTCAAATAGTGTCATTTGACTAATATAATACCTCTTTCAGCTTCTATATTTATTCTAAGTATTTATCTAATCATAAAACTCATTTCCAAACAACCTTTAAAGGTTGTTTGTTCAATTAGCTAACAAGGGCATTTTGGTCCTTTTTAGTCTTTCAATTACGACAAGGTCTTTTGAGAGCATGTTTGACCCATGATTCTTCTTTTGAATTATGATCTTGCTCGAAAAGTCAATATGCTCTTCAAAACGCCACTACCCTCTTTTAAAACATTCGGTTTACCCATTTAAGTAACCCATTGTCTATCTAAGACTTCATTAAATACTCATTGAACCTTACGTTCTCAATGAATCATTACTCTATTACACATACCTGGCTCGGGTCAATGTATTGACCTGATTTAATACCTTGCTATACTATTCGCTAAATAGTAGCGATGCAAATATCATTTCTACATTTATTCCTGAAATCATATAACTCGTCAAGAATCATTAGTCGCTATTATCAAAAGGTGGTATCTTCACCCTTTGACCCGTTTGGTCTAAATGACCGATTATATTGGCGAGATGACATGTATTTTCATCTCGACTATATGACTCGCTCCGATTTACATCGTGCGGTCGCTTTACTTATAATTCATTTCTTAACACTTTTCGGCCTATTAAGGCTTACTTCATAAGTGTCTTTTAAAGCCAATAGTTATTGTCGATGCATGACCAATTTACCGTTTTACCCTCATTGTTTGTTTTGGTTTACCCTATAAGGTAACCATTCAAAAGTTCATTTTACATTTGTCATAAAATGATCAAATTACCGATTTAACTCCTTTTAAACCATCAACATGGTTTCTTGTCATACTCGACTATCTTGTTCCGTACGTTTACACGCCGGAACATCATACCTCAATTATGTATTTATCTTATTCGTAACTAATACGATAAGAGAATATTCTAAAATATAAGACTAGTGTAAGTTATACTTACCTTGCATCCGAATTATGTTTTTTCCTTCATTCTTGATTCGTTTGACCCGCTTTCACTCCAAGCTTCACCTAGCTTGTTTAAGCGCCAACTATTATTCATCATTTCACAAGGTGGTTAGTTTAGTCATAACTTAATACGATCATTCCACCCTACGCATTTTATATTCAAGAATTATCATTCATCGTATTATAGGTCGGGCTGACTGTTTAAAGTCAACGGCCTATTAATCATAAGTGATTACATGATGTAGCTTTACTACTCATTTAACTACTTGGTCAAATACACGGTAGCATCATACTTAGGCTACCGTTTATTCACTTCGTTTACCAAGTTTTATAACCATAATTCATCGAATTAACACTACATTAATCTTCCTTAACACATGATGATATCAAGCTTCATTTTTAACATGAATTTATCATCATTTCCATTCTTTTTACACCAAACCCAATTCATGGTAATTATGATTCATGTACTCAAACACCTAAATGGTTCAAGTAGCATACTTTTATTATCTAATATGAGGATTCTAATCACAATTTAGACACTAACATCATCATATCATAAAAACCCATCTCTATCATGTATGAACAAGTACTCAATCATGTAAATTTGTTCAAGTACTTTGTTTCTACTATCAACTATGATGATTTCTAGCACAATTATATCATCATCTTCATTATCTAGCCATAACCCACTTAGCACATACAAGGGAAATCATCAATTCCCTAGTTTTCAACACTAGTTCATCAAATTGTTAACTAGGGTTGTTCCTACACATAGATTTCTTCACAACTACACTCATGGATTCATCATCCATTCCCAAATTGTGATTTTGAGTGTTCATCATAACTTCAAGACATCACCAAATTACAAAATTTAACATACCTTACGATCCCTTTGACTTGGTGATCATTTATACGTGTTCATGCATTGATTTGGGGCTTGATTCGAGCTCCAATTTGGTGAATTTGTTGATTTTAGGGTTTGAGCTCTCTTGGTCGCTCCTGATGATCGATCCACACACACAAAGTGTGTGTGGTGTGTGTGTTTTTTTTATTAATAGAACTTGTTCCCTTTTTGACGATTTTGGTCCCTCAAGTTTTGTTAACTAGTAAGTAGGCTACAAGCTACTTATTTTCAACAATACTTTGTTTTGTTAACTAGGTTAAACTTTGCTAGTTTAACTTAGTGAGTTCGGGGTAGTCATAACCCGTTTTATTTTAAGTCCCGTTAGCTCGGGCCTTCTATATACTTTGTTTTCCTCAAAGTATTTATCCTCTTTTAATTAACATCAAATTTGTTTATTTAAATCCTAATATTAACCGGGTTAATTTTTACCACTAACGGTATTTTACCCGTCGTCACTAGTAACGTGGTTTAATTACCAAACCCATTTTTGGGGTGTTACAGTATCCTTTTCCTGATTTCACCCAATCTTTCTTCTCTCTCACCGGCATCTCCTACATTCAAGCGATGCCAATGATATGGAGGGTCTTGTATACCCTTGAAAGGATCATTGTGCATGAAGGTATTGATCTTGGAATGTCAGAGTTAGCAGAGATGTACGACCTTGTTAGCCATGGATCTCATCGATATCTATTCAAACATAAACCTGGTGAAGAACATCCCATCTTCAAAGCCACTAAGAATGACACCAACTGGAAATGGCGATTCTTCTTTGTCAGAAGGGATTCTATCCCTGATGGAAAGGATCTGCCTAGAAAATGGACCACTCATGGTAGGATAGAGGATCCTGAGAAGGATCACATGATAACCTTGTTTCTGCTGAGGGTCACTAATATCCTTTTGTTTCTGTTTTGCAGTTATTACTGTTTCACACCTTATCACAACACCTGCAACGAAGGAAAGGCTTGCTGCTTTCCGGAGGCTTGATCCTGCAATAAGATCATTTCAAGCAAATACCCAGGATTCTCAAGAGGTATCCTCAGGTTCTGTTACGATGTCAAGTAAGTATCCCATTTTGTGCATAACTAAATGTTTAAATAAAAATGAAATAAGGATACTTATCTATTTTGGATGTGTAGGTGCTGGAAAATCATCGAAGTCTGCTACCCGTTTCAGTGTCACCGATCTCACCACTGTTGGTCCCAGGTCTGGGAAGAAAAAGGCTGCTGCTAGCCCAAGTACTGCCATCCCCAAGCCTATCACCTCCAAGGGAAAGAAGAGGAAGGCCTCTGAGACTGACAATCTAGAAGGCTTGCCTCTAATCCGCCACCAGTTCCTTGAGTACTTTGTTGATGTTAGGATCATTGACTTAGCTTAATTATCCTGCCCACTTGAGGATCATGTGATCCTAAACTTCACATTGTCTTTTTGCAGAAATTTGCTGAAATCGAGGACTATGTAGGCAGTATTGAAGAGGTTGAGCAAAAGTGTGTGGACCTCCAAAAGATCATGCTGGCCAAGGATAAGAAGATTGCCTCCCTCGAAAACGATGTCAATCTGGTGAAGAGGGAACTTGTCCTAGCTCATATCACTGCTGACCAAGAGAAGGCTGAAATCATAAATGATGCCAAAATCTCCGCTGCCATTGCTATGTACAGAACCAAGTTGCAAATGGCCCAAGAAACTCAGGATCCGGACTTTGACAAGAGCAACTGGGACATAGAGGGCTGGAAGGCAAGGTTAGCTGAGCTGGACGACGAAGAAGAGGCTGGTGATGTCCTAGCAATCGAGGCTGGCAGTAGTGGGGTTAAGGATCATGCGGGTAATGCCGAAGCTGGAGGAGCTGGTGAAGGTGTTGGTGATGCAACAAAGGTGTAGGCTGCAGGAATGGGCGATGAAGGACATTTTTAGACGCAGCCGGAGCCCATTTTTTAGAATTTGGTAGTGGTTTTTGTTTTGATGATGTTTTTCTGAACAATGCTGGTCTGTAATAACTTAGACAATAGTTTCTAGGGTTGAAGATCATGGATCCTTGGACAATAGGTAGGATAATGGGTGGTGGATGGATCCTCTGTTTGGGGGATGAAGCCACTCGTTATCCTTCCGCCTTTATTTCCTGCACTCTCAAGACCCGTAAACAATGGACACCCTTTGCCAACCCATATGGACGGGCCACGTTTTGCTGGTAGAAACGTGGGTTGGCAATTTTGACAACCTTGAAGGGTTTAACGTTTTGTGAATAAATAAAATCTTAACTTTTTGACTATTTCCCGTGTTGTTATCCTTGTGAATACTTTACTTTTCAATTGTTGTGATATATATTTTGCCTGGATTTATTAAGTAAAGAGGAAAAAATTTAATAAATATCCTCAAAAAGTTTAGGATATGATCAAGGATCACATATCCTATAGTCGACAAGTTCTGAAAAGTAGTGTAATTTAAGGATCATAAGTTCAGTTGTCAAAGGATAAGGGTCATTTATGTAAATAATAAATAGAATCAAAGTAATTAAGGATCATACCTGAGAATCCAAGTTAGGATCCTAACCTTTAACACTTTTAATCAGGATAACCAAAAGACAAACCTTAATAGAAGGTAAAGATCAAGGATCCTTGGTCATTTAGCTTCGAAAACCTGAAATAGGATACAACTTGGGACTAAGCCAATATAAGATAAAAGTTAGTAACTGGGGACAAGCCCAACAATTCTGGGGACAAGCCCAATATACTGGGGACAAGCCCAAAGGATAACTAGGGACAAGCCCAAAGGATAACTGGGGACAAGCCCAAAGGATAACTGGGGACAAGCCCAAAGGATCATGTGTAAACTGGAGTATGGCCCTCACTGGCGACTATCCAAACTTAGTGACATGAAAATGCCAAAACCTTAGCTAACGTGAAAACATTAGAAACCTTAGGAATGGATGTATGGTACGTCTACCATTATACGTAGGATCCCGGATACAGCCAGTACAATGAAATTGTCAGCCCCTAAAGCGAGTACTGGTCCCATTGCCATGAACTGTACCAGGATCATCGTGCGCTACTGGCGAAACTGGGGACATGCCCAAACTGGGGTCAAGCCCAAAGGATAACTGGGGTCAAGCCCAAATAACTGGGGTCAAGCCCAAATAACTGGATACTTCTGTGGATACTCAATCCTTTGTTAAGGATACATGAACCTTCAAAACTCAGCATCAAGTGAAAGGAGGATAAAGGATGCAGGATCCTTATCCTTATATAAGATAATTAAAGAATGAAATAGTTTGAGATTAGAATATTACCAAAATGAGGATCATCTGTCCTGTAAGGATCCTTCAAGGATACTTGTCAGGCAAGGATCATGGATCCTTATCACATGAAGTATTTTTTCAAGTGGACAACATTCCAAGCTCTTGGTAGCAAATCACCTTCCATTGTTAGCAATCGATATGCCCCTTTTCCTGCCTCAGCTTCGATCAAGTAAGGGCCTTCCCACTTTGGTGCCAACTTTCCATCAGCAGGATTGGTGGTATTCTGAAATGCTTTCCTTAACACCATATCACCAACTTGGAATTTACTGATCCTGACATTTTTGTTGTAGGCTCCAGCCATCCTTTGTTGATAACTGGCTATCCTTATCCTTGCCAAATCCCTGAGTTCTTATATAGTATCCAAATCTTGAATCAAGTTTTCAGCATTTTCTTCAGGATCACGAATGCTTGTTCTTGCAGTAGGAACCACCATCTCTGTAGGGATCACTGATTCTGCCCCAAATACCAAAGAAAATGGAGTTTGGCTAGTGGCATTCTTGGGAGTTGTCCTATCAGCCCATAGTACATAAGGTAGTTCTTCTGCCCACTTTCCTTTCTTAGATCCAAGCTTTTTCTTCAAATTATTGATGATGATCTTGTTGGATGATTCTTCCTGACCATTAGCTTGTGGGTGGACTGGTGTTGATGTTATCATCTTAATCCCCCAGCTGTCACAAAAGTTAGTAGTTCTACTCCCAATAAATTGGGATCCATTATCACAAACAATTTCAGAAGGGATACCAAATCTAGTAATAATGTTTCTCTTAATAAAGGATATCACTTCCTTTTCTCTGACTTGAGCAAAGGCTTCAGCTTCTATCCACTTGGAGAAGTAATCAGTCATAGCAAGCATGAATACTTTTCCACCAGGTGCTTTAGGAAGCTTACCAACTATATCCATTCCCCATCTCATAAATGGCCAAGAAGAGGATATAGGATGCAAAAGTTCTGCTGGTTGGTGAAGGATATTACTGTGTCTCTGACAAGGATCATATTTCTTGGCATATTCCACAGCATCCTTCTTCATAGTAGGCCAATAGTATCCTATCCTCAGGATCCTTGAGAACAATGCTCTGCCCCCAGTGTGGTTTCCACAATCTCCTTCATGGAAATCCTTTAGGACTTCTTGGATTTCAGGATCCTCAATGCATCTTAGATATGGACCTGCAAGAGATCGTTTATACAACATGTTATTCAATATTGTAAATTGAGATACCTTGATTTTGAAAGCCCTGGGGTTTTCTCCTGTAGGAATCTCTCCATGTTGTATGTATCTCATGATTGGAAGGATCCATGATCCTGAATGAGATTGAGTATCATCACTAGGGATGATTGCAGAATCCTCTCCTATCTCCATAGCTACATGATCCTCGATAGAAGGGGTCAGGATATGGATAATAGGGATCTTGATATCCTCCGGGATCTTCAAGGATGATCCTAGATTGGCTAATGCATCAGCCTCTGCATTCTCTTCCCTTGGTACCTGTGTCAAACTAAAGGAAACAAAAGAGAGTGCCAATTCTTTGACTATCTCTAAATATTTGATTAGCTTTTCACCTTTAACAGCATAGGATCCATTAAAGTGATTAGTGATCAATAATGAATCCACATGTACCTCAAGATACCTGATCCTCATATGCTTGGCAATTTGCAAACCAGCTATCAAGGCTTCATACTCAGCCTCATTGTTGGTAGTTTGAAATTCACAAGCTATGGAGTGGGGTATTATGTCCCCCTGTGGCGATTTTAGTAGTATTCCAAGTCCTGTTCCTTTTACATTAGAGGCTCCATCAGTGAAGAGTATCCAAGGATCCTTAGTTTCTTCAAGCTGTTGGACTTCTAACTCAGCTTCCTTTTGCAAGTCACTACTAAAATCTGCCACAAAGTCAGCTAAGGCTTGGGATTTGATGGCAGTCCTTGGTTCATATCTTATATCATATGCACTAAGCTTCACTGCCCACTTAGCCATCCTTCCTGACATTTCAGGTTTCCTGAGAACATTCTTAATTGGAAAATTAGTCTTAACAATAATGGCATGAGTCTCAAAATAATGTCTTAATTTAGTAGATGCCATAATTAATGCAAGGATAAGTTTCTCTAAATGTGAATACCTGGATTCAACATCAAGTAAACTCTTACTTACATAATAAACAGGATGTTGTGTACCTTGGTGATCCTTAACAAGGACCGCACTTACTGCTTTTGAGGATACTGCTAGGTATAAGGATAATATATCCCCCTTTTCTGGTTTCATCAAGGCGGGGGCTGAGGATAGGTAATCCTTAAGAGCTTTGAGGGCACTTTCATGCTTCTCAGTCCATTCAAATTTCTTGTTCTTCCTCAGGATATCATAGAATTCCTTGCACTTTTCTGAGGATTTGGATATGAACCTGTTCAAGGCTGCGATCCTGCCTGTCAATCTTTGCACATCCTTGGCATTGGCAGGAGATTTGATATTCACAATAGCCTTAATCTGCTCTGGACTTGCTTCAATGCCCCTCTTTGTCACCATATAGCCTAAGAATTTACCTGCTTTAACACCAAAATGACACTTGGAAGGATTTAGTTTCATATTAAATTTATCAAGGATATTGAATGCTTCCTCCAAGTCTTTAAGGTGATCCTCAGCTTTCTTGGACTTAACCACCATGTCATCTATATAGATTTCCATAGTGTGTCCAATTTGTTCCTTGAACATCATATTGACTAGCCTTTTATAAGTAGCACCTGCATTCCTTAGTCCAAATGGCATAGCAATATAACAATATATACCAGTTGGGGTCATAAAGGCTGTATCCTCTTGATCAGATGGTTCCATCTGAATTTGTTGAAATCCAGATGAAGCATCCATAAAAGTCAACAACTCATGTCCCGCGGTAGCATCCACAATGGAGTCAATGTGGGGTAATGGGAAAGGATCCTTGGGACATGCCTTGTTTAAATCAGTAAAATCGACACATACCCTCCACTTTCCATTTTTCTTTTGAACAACAACCACATTGGCTAACCACCTTGGATACTTAACCTCTCTTATCATACCTGCCCGAAGTAGTTTATCTACCTCCTCCTGGATAATAGCATTCCTTTCAGGTGCAAACTTCCTCCTCTTCTGATGTATAGGCTTGAATGACCTGTCAATGCCAAGCTTATGAGTAATTATATCCTTAGATATACCTGTCATATCTGTTATGGGCCATTTTCTGAGTATGCATGTTGACTAATATCCTGCTTTTTATTGTTTATCTATGATCAGGGTACTGGACGGGGATATTGCTAACATCCTGGGCGATATCCTGAAGTATATCGAATTAATCACGTGCAGGTGAAAGACTGGGACTTGCTAACGGTCAAGTGGACTTTATCTCCTCAAGACTCGGGCGTATTTGTTGAAGGAGAGACGTTGAGCCCGAAAGACCAGGTCTCCAACGTTCAACTAAGGAATATTCGTTGGATCCCGGTTATGTAGGATAGTTAGTTATATTAGTTTTACTATAAATAGATGGGGGCGGATCAGATTAAGTCACGCAACTTACACCTTATCAAACACTTTCTCTCTAGCTCATCACAAACAATACACACGACACTTGTATTCGAATTACATTGTAACACATAGTCGATCCGCACCACATCCTGCACTGTATCCTGATATTTGAAGCAATAGAAGAACAAGGCAGCTGCGATTGTCAGCTCCCGAGGTTTTATGCCGGCGATCTAGATTGATCAAGGGCTTTCCTCGTACATCACGTGTCAACTTTTACATTTCTGCTCATTGTTTGATCATAGATACAGCTCTATATCCTGAGCCGTATCCTGAAACTGTTTTCATATCTAATCTTGTTAACACATTTTTCATACATATTTCTAGCACACTACCTCACTTAACTAATTTGATCACTTAATTGCTTCGGTAATTTTTGACCAAAACAATTTGGCGCCCACCGTGGGGCAAGTGGTGCTACTTTTACTAAAAATCTTTGTAAAATCGTTAATCGGTTTTCTATTTTCAAAACTTTTTGCCACATTGTTTACAATGGCCTCAAGATCAAACATGAGCTCTTCCACTATGTCTGCTGCAACCTATGCTACTACCGGTTCGGTGCTTCCACCACCTCCTCCAAGGATGCCATTTTCTTCACAATCTCAAGATGTTATCCCTACTCGGAGTGTCCAGGGATCTGCTCCCGTTTTAGCCTCTAATGATGAAATTTTGACTTTATTTGGAAGTGTGCAGGAACGAGGCAGCAACAGGAGACTAACCAAATGCTGTTAAGAGAGATACAACTCTTAAAAGCTGGCTCGAGCAGACCTGTTGAAGAAACTGTCACTCCTATACAGCCCAGGGCTTTGAACTTCAGTTCCGCGGTTTATACTGAGGATAATAGGGGGAATGTCGTCCCAAGCCATTCTCAGAATCATACCCCTGAGATACCCTCTTCGGTCAGGATATCGACTGTGAGAAGTTCAAGATATGCTTCAGGATATGGCCAAAATCCTCAGAACGGTAATGTGTCAAATAATACTATTCTTGCTACTAACAACAATGGCTCTTTGCAGGATGCAGGTATGACGTCAACATTTACCAGGAGCTCCAGAAATTGAAGGACATGATATCCAGTGTACCTGGAGTGGTCTAGCCAATTCCGAAAGTATCCCAGGACAGCCACAGGATATCCCGCTTTGCATATCCCATCTGTGACGCTGAAATCCCAAAAAGATTTCAGACTCCCAACATGAAGATGTATGATGGGACTACGGATCCTGAAGAGCATATTGCCCAGTATAGGGAAAGAATGGAGATTAACCCTATCCCTCCGGAGCTTAAGGAAGCATGCTTATGCAAGGGATTTGGTTCTACTCTGACAGGATCAGCCTTAAAATGGCTGTTAAACGTTCCTCCTCACTCAATTACTTCGTTTGGTCATTTGGTTAATTTATTTAACAGTCAATTTTCTTGTAGTTGGAGTTTTGAGAAACTAACCAGTGACCTTTACAGGATAACTCAAGGGCCTCAGGAATCCTTGAGGGATTATGTGAACAAATTCAGTCGAGAATCCTTGGATATCCCACATCTTGATGTTGCAACAGCTGTGCAAGCTTTTAAGATGGGATTACAAAAGGATTCTCAGTTTTTGTCACACCCCGACTTTCCACGTGTCACCGGTGGGCCCGGTGGGGGAGTATCGTGACGTGGTTGGCAACATAATAGTCAAACAACACAATATATATGAATGCACAGCGGAAGCAAAGGATATTTATTATTACATTCCGAATATAACGTAATATCAAAGTATTACAACGGAAAGTAAAGGATCCACAGGCGGATCTTAAAACATATCATTTGTTCAACAGACTTTAGACGCCTAGAACTTGCAAGATTCCTTATTAGCGCCCTGAGCTTCCAGCCAATTACGTTCAGTACCTGTCACTTAACCTTTTTGGAAAATACGTCAGTTTTCACTGGTAAATACACTCAACCGACTCATTTTGAAAAGAGTTTAAGAAAATTGATTTAGATGCACTAGGCACAAAACCTTTTGACACTTCGATTAAAATACACAGAGGCAAAATTAACCTTTTATAACTTGGGAAAATTATTTGTATATAATCTTGTATACAGTTTTACTTATTTGTCGTCCGTTAGGGCCGGTTTGTAGGGCCGGACTAGATTAACTGACACGCCACAGGTATAATGCCCACGGGCTATCATCCTCTAAGTGGATTACCAGTTCCGGTATAATGCCCACAAGGATGATACCTCGGAGTGGATTACCAGTTTTTTTCATAATGCAGCTGTCAGGTGTATGCCTACACCCCGTGCTTAGGTCGTGGCCATTTCGTAAAATGATGCCAAGGATATCCGGGACATGGTCATTAACCCCCAAGGGCCATACATTAAATAATACAGAATAAAACGAGTTATGTAATACATTAATCACAATCCGATTTAAATGTCTACATACCCGACCAAGCGGTACTTTTATAGTACCGTATCCCAAGCCCGTATAGGGAAAATAAGTTAAGAGTATTTACCTGAGCTAGCTCCTGTCTTAAATAGCAAGAATCTAATAACTCAGCCGTAGTCACTTAAGTAAGCGTGGGTACAATTTACCGGAAAGCTCTAGTCTGTAATGATGGTATAAATAATAATTAATTAGAATGCTAACGGGTCTTTAATTAAGCCTAAGCTTAGACCGGTTAGTCTTAAGGGAATATACGGTTCTTACGCACGTTTAAGCGAAGACCGGAATAGAATGTGATTTAGACCCGACAAGTTTGGAGACTTGTATAATATGGGTAAACTCAACACCTTCTGGATTTTGAGATAAAACCGATAAGGTTTGACCCGTTTCGGCTAATTTATGTAAACTTGTTACATAAACCTAACCGATCGCGTAATAAGCGTAACGGGTAACCGAATGGATCACGAACAGGTTTCCTAAGTTAATATGCCTTAAATATGTTGTGGTATCAGTAGGATACCTTCCATTATGCCCAAAACGAGTTTAATCTCAATTTAAGCCCCGTAGGGGTATTTTGGTCATTTACCTAAGGCATATATACTACCTGTCATACCACTATTCAAACGAAGCGACCATAGGGTATAACCTCGGAAGGTTATTCCCTACATACTATGGTCACCTAATGTATTTGGTCGGATCCTAATGATCGACCAAACTGGGTCGGGTTCGAAGGTATAGGCGATTTATTAGATCGCCTACCCTACGACCCTAGACAACGTGGTAATCAGTGGGCATAGTCCCAAGGGACTATGACCAACGTGATTACACTCACGTTGCGAAGTTCAAACGAACTTCGCATTGACCATTACTGGTCAACGCTGAAAGTCAAACAAAGTTTGACTTTCTGACTCGAAAAGCAATAAAATAAGGAAAAGAACGAAAGAATACTTACGAAGGGTCCCCGAATGCTAAACTCGATTCAAAAATCTCAGGTATGAAACAAATGTTTCAACTTAGAGTTTCTCAAATCAAGTTTCTAGTGATTTTAGCAATGGGAGGTATGGGGTATTTATAGGAATACCCGAACCGTTAAGATCGTTTCATGGAAAACGTGCCTTAATCCCATCCGTACATGTGTTGCAAAGTTATGGTATTTAGGTGTTTAAATTCCATCCATACATGTGTTGCAAAGTTATGGTGTTTAGGTGTTTAAATTCCATCCATACATGTGTTGCAAAGTTATGGTGTTTAGGTGTTTAAATTCCATCCATACATGTGTTGCAAAGTTATGGTGTTTAGGTGTTTAAATTCCATCCATACATGTGTTGCAAAGTTATGGTGTTTAGGTGTTTAAATTCCATCCATACATGTGTTGCAAAGTTATGGTGTTTAGGTGTTTAAATTCCATCCATACATGTGTTGCAAAGTTATGGTGTTTAGGTGTTTATATTCCATCCATACATGTGTTGCAAAGTTATGGTGTTTAGGTGTTTAAATTCCATCCATACATGTGTTGCAAAGTTATGGTGTTTAGGTGTTTAAATTCCATCCATACATGTGTTGCAAAGTTATGGTGTTTAGGTGTTTAAATTCCATCCATACATGTGTTGCAAAGTTATGGTGTTTAGGTGTTTAAATTCCATCCATACATGTGTTGCAAAGTCATGGTGTTTAGAATGTGTGGTTGTGAATTAAACAACGGCTAATACATCGAATCTGGTCCCGAATGCGAAAAACGAACCAAATGACGCGATGAATGGATTTTTCTTAAGGCGAACACTAAAATATAATGTAGTCATGCTTACATAAATTTTTGGATGTCCGGATGTATTCAGAACGTAGGTTATGCGCGAAAATGCAAACTTATGCACTTTTTTGACACTTTTAATCCCTGATCCTTCTACACTTGATCTTAACATGCTTTCTTGCACTTCGAGTCCTCTAACTTGACTTTTATGGGCCTTAAGACATAACCATACTTTGTTAAGTCCTTGGGTAACTTTATGGTTACCCGATAAGTCTTAATTTCCAATGTTTACGCTTTAACCCCTCGCACACGAATTTGATCACAACTTTCTCATACGATAACGAAACTTTATGAAATTTTAATCGTGCATTCTAGTGAGCATAATTTACATTTACAAAGCTTCGGGTTTGTCAAAAGGTCACTCAGAGGTATATCTTTAACATGTTGACACATTAACCCCTGTAGTTTGTAATCTCTCACTTTTAGCTTCGTATGATCCATGATTCATTCGTTTGAAGGTATGAACATTGTGTAGGGTTAATGTTCATTTTATTTATTCACAGTTGACACTTAGAATCCGTATAAACACATACTTTCCATGTTTGTCAACTTTAGTCCTTTTATAACATTCTTTCACACGTTCAAACTTTATGACACGTGTCAACACATTATAGGACGTGAATTTTCGAGGTGTTACATCCTCACCCCCTTAAAATAAATCTCGACCCGAGATTTACTGAAATAAAGGAAGTATTCTCTGCCTAATAATGGCAACTTACAATCGAGTACGGATTTATATGATCTTATTTGTTGTTTCCTGGGCAACGTTCAGATCCTTATAATTGGACTTACCAATCTATTGTCCTAACAATAAACGTTTAACATGCCATTTATACAAGGTCTCCAAGGAGCCACATTGATACTTATATGGCAGTTATTATAGGAAAGCTTATCTTAAGGTGAGGTGATTATTCCAACCATTGCTCCAAATTAATCTTACGGAATAGCTAATCTTTACAGTTAGTCGAACAATTCGACGATTTTGGGCAGCTTATGGCGATTCTTAATCGTCGCCTAATTAGGGTTGCGGTAAACAATGCCTTAGCAAAATGAACCGTCTTTCAAAATTTCCTATACCGAATTCTCAAGATATTGAGTTAGGCTATGAACCTTCTATCTTAAAATTTACTTAATCAGGTTTTCGGTTATTCCATAATCAACATGGAGTTCTTACAACACTCTAACCCAAAGTGGGATGTTACTCTTAACTCCACCTGTCTCCAGGGGGCAAACAGGGTAAACTTAGAAGAAGATGACCAACATACAAGGAGGTTACAGAGATTTTCCATATCTCAAGCTCCAGTTCATCCATCATTGCTTGTGAAAAATGACATATTTATGTTACTAGTCCACGAATTCCTTAATCGGGAATATTTACTTGGACAATTATATTATGGATATCTTCTTTGAATGCCATTAGTTGACTTTAGTACCATATGATCATTGGGATATCTTTGTGGTTCCATGCATTAAACCTCCATACTGATCAGGCATGGAAGCAATCTATGGAATTTATTAAGATACACCAATCCTCATATAGCGCTTTTGTCATACCATTTGGTATTCGAAATCGATAGAGATTAAAGAGATATCAACTATATGTGCTTATATTTAATTAGAATGGAAATATTCACAAACTAGGCACCTAGCTCGGTTGGCTGGGCGCGCGAAAGGGTGCGGCCGGCCTAGACCCGGGTTCGATTCCGGGGACGGTCAGTTCCACCATTTTTTTTTATGTTTAATATTAATTAATCGTACGGACACGTGTAATTACGAGGGTTGTCTCATAAGGAGTCTTGATAATTAATTGCTTCTTATCACTCACAATATGGACTTTATTTTTAAGGCAACCAATCGATTTTTATCACTATATTGAGTCCTTAAGTATGCAACCAAAAGTTTGCTATAAGGATATTAGAGAAGTGATTTCTAATAGATATTAATATCAATATATGATTTGTTGGAGCATTTTCGACGTAACATCGTCACTTTCTACCGGGCATTAAATGACCGGAGTCTTAATCAGGTGGAAACAACAGTTCTCAACCTTTATCATTCATAATATATTTATACGTGCCAGTATTAAATAAGTTTCTACATAAACTACTTGATAACGAAAGGTACATATTATACTATTATTATTCTGCATCATCTCTTGGGCGTTCCTCCTGATAACTCGTGCGTTTGTTCTCTCGGCTTACTCGGGCTTCCTCGCGTACTTAGGGCAGTTGGTCTTTATGTGCCCTTTCTCGTTGCAGTTGTAGCATGTTGCATCTTTGATCTTCCCGCAATCAACAGCCTTGTGCTCCCTAGACTTGCATATCCCACATGCAGGTGGCCCTGATTTAGAATTGGACTCCATTCTGCATTTTCCAAAGTGGCGTTTTAGGCAAGTCGAGCACCTTGGCTTTTCCTCTGTCCGCTGACCATTCTTTCCAGACCCAGACCTCTCAGAGTCAGTGTTTCCCTTGTGTTTCTTCTCAGATCCTCGTGAGTTATCATCCTCACGCTTCTTCTTACTTTCTTCAGATTTCTTTAGCGACCTTAGCCTGACCGCATCTAAAGTAAGGGACAGAGAGAGAGGTCAGTTACTGACCTAAATGTAGTAGGTCTTGAAGCCTTAACACTGGCTTTGATTTCTGGGGGTAAACCCCCAATGAAGCGTGCAATTCGCTTGGGCTCTGGTGTTACAAGGTAAGGGACCAGTCTGGACAGGGTATTAAAACTGGTGAGGTAAGCTTGACAATCTAAGTTTGTCATCACCAAAGATAAGAAATCTGACTCAATCCCCTCAACCTCGTGTTGAGGGCAGTAATTCTCCTTAATGAGAATAACAAACTGTTCCCATGACATGCTGTAGAGCGGAATCTTCCCAGCAGCTTGAATGAGAGACTTCCACCATGCCAGTGCCTCTCCTTTGAACGATTGGGATACGTACTTCACGACATCCCTTTCAGCGCAACCGCTGATATCGACAACTGTGTCCATTTCATCCAACCAAATCATACAATCAACTGCCCCTTTTTCCCCAGTAAAATCTCGGGGCTTGCAGGAAACAAAGTACTTATAGTTACAGGATTTGGTATGCGGTTCATTATCGAACACTATTCTCTTGGATGGAACACTGTGTTCATTAGATGAATGTCGATCGTCATCTTTCTTTGAGGGCGGCTTGTTATCAGGCTCTGGAGGAGTTTTAGGGATGGATTTAGGGTGGGGTACAGATGAGGCTTTACTATATGACTCACTATACTCCTGGAATTGCTCCTTCACAGCTTTAGATACAGCTGAGTCAATCAATGTACGAAGTTCTCCTCTGGTTATATTAATCCTTTCATCATCGCGATTTTCCAGAGGGTGACTATTCCCTTCTTCCGACCCCGCCATGTAGTTTTAATTGCTACATAAAAATTAAACGAGGACAAGGTTTTTACGGAAGTTTAAACAGTTTTATCTTTTTGAACGATTTATTAACCATGTTTTTAATACACATATTGGTTAATTTGATAAATATATAATTATTCAGGATATTTATTATACTCCTAAAATATAAGTTAATAATAGCACAAAAGGCCTAGTCACTTAGACAAGTTTAATTTGTAGGCCTTGATTTTATAGCATCGAGGCTTCAAGGTTTGAATCAAAGTTCATTACCTTTTCCTGACAGGGAGTTGTAGGCTACCTCTGTCTTTAGTCCCAGAGGACGTTAGTTATAGCCCGTGGGCACTTCATCCATAAGGGATGATTATATAAATAAGGAAATTTAGTATATCCCAAAATGACTTATGTGATTTTGTCATATCACATTTTGTCGAGCATGTTAATATGCTTTCATATGTTTAATAAGGATTGGAATCTCTTGAATAGGTTCTACCATCTTGGCCTTGTATGCCGTGACATTTAGGCTAGGTTTTTCCTTTAAGATTCTTTTAATAATTAACGCAGAGCAATCCTAAATTGAATTGTTAACAAGGATCTGAATCTAATTATGGAACTACCATCTTAGCCCTGTCTTAATGTGACACATGGCTAGGTTTTGTCCTTTTTAAATTTTTGCCATTTTATTATAATGGTAGATCTTATAATATAGGAATGATACTTTAAATATAATCGTTCCTTTAAAATTTAACAAGTATATGGTTGCCCTAAACGGGACTTCTATAGCAATTGACTTGCCCATGCAAGGGCTAATCAGAAAAATAACAAGGGAACCAAATAAGGTAAAATGAAACAAATTTGGATTTTTCCTATGTTCTTGTCTAGACTCAAGAATGTGCAATTGTGTAACTGAGATTAAACACAAAAGACTAGTGTTTAATTCACTCAGTGTTGGCTCTGATACCAACCTGTCACACCCCGACTTTCCACGTGTCACCGGTGGGCCCGGTGGGGGAGTATCGTGACGTGGTTGGCAACATAATAGTCAAACAACACAATATATATGAATGCACAGCGGAAGCAAAGGATATTTATTATTACATTCCGAATATAACGTAATATCAAAGTATTACAACGGAAAGTAAAGGATCCACAGGCGGATCTTAAAACATATCATTTGTTCAACAGACTTTAGACGCCTAGAACTTGCAAGATTCCTTATTAGCGCCCTGAGCTTCCAGCCAATTACGTTCAGTACCTGTCACTTAACCTTTTTGGAAAATACGTCAGTTTTCACTGGTAAATACACTCAACCGACTCATTTTGAAAAGAGTTTAAGAAAATTGATTTAGATGCACTAGGCACAAAACCTTTTGACACTTCGATTAAAATACACAGAGGCAAAATTAACCTTTTATAACTTGGGAAAATTATTTGTATATAATCTTGTATACAGTTTTACTTATTTGTCGTCCGTTAGGGCCGGTTTGTAGGGCCGGACTAGATTAACTGACACGCCACAGGTATAATGCCCACGGGCTATCATCCTCTAAGTGGATTACCAGTTCCGGTATAATGCCCACAAGGATGATACCTCGGAGTGGATTACCAGTTTTTTTCATAATGCAGCTGTCAGGTGTATGCCTACACCCCGTGCTTAGGTCGTGGCCATTTCGTAAAATGATGCCAAGGATATCCGGGACATGGTCATTAACCCCCAAGGGCCATACATTAAATAATACAGAATAAAACGAGTTATGTAATACATTAATCACAATCCGATTTAAATGTCTACATACCCGACCAAGCGGTACTTTTATAGTACCGTATCCCAAGCCCGTATAGGGAAAATAAGTTAAGAGTATTTACCTGAGCTAGCTCCTGTCTTAAATAGCAAGAATCTAATAACTCAGCCGTAGTCACTTAAGTAAGCGTGGGTACAATTTACCGGAAAGCTCTAGTCTGTAATGATGGTATAAATAATAATTAATTAGAATGCTAACGGGTCTTTAATTAAGCCTAAGCTTAGACCGGTTAGTCTTAAGGGAATATACGGTTCTTACGCACGTTTAAGCGAAGACCGGAATAGAATGTGATTTAGACCCGACAAGTTTGGAGACTTGTATAATATGGGCAAACTCAACACCTTCTGGATTTTGAGATAAAACCGATAAGGTTTGACCCGTTTCGGCTAATTTATGTAAACTTGTTACATAAACCTAACCGATCGCGTAATAAGCGTAACGGGTAACCGAATGGATCACGAACAGGTTTCCTAAGTTAATATGCCTTAAATATGTTGTGGTATCAGTAGGATACCTTCCATTATGCCCAAAACGAGTTTAATCTCAATTTAAGCCCCGTAGGGGTATTTTGGTCATTTACCTAAGGCATATATACTACCTGTCATACCACTATTCAAACGAAGCGACCATAGGGTATAACCTCGGAAGGTTATTCCCTACATACTATGGTCACCTAATGTATTTGGTCGGATCCTAATGATCGACCAAACTGGGTCGGGTTCGAAGGTATAGGCGATTTATTAGATCGCCTACCCTACGACCCTAGACAACGTGGTAATCAGTGGGCATAGTCCCAAGGGACTATGACCAACGTGATTACACTCACGTTGCGAAGTTCAAACGAACTTCGCATTGACCATTACTGGTCAACGCTGAAAGTCAAACAAAGTTTGACTTTCTGACTCGAAAAGCAATAAAATAAGGAAAAGAACGAAAGAATACTTACGAAGGGTCCCCGAATGCTAAACTCGATTCAAAAATCTCAGGTATGAAACAAATGTTTCAACTTAGAGTTTCTCAAATCAAGTTTCTAGTGATTTTAGCAATGGGAGGTATGGGGTATTTATAGGAATACCCGAACCGTTAAGATCGTTTCATGGAAAACGTGCCTTAATCCCATCCGTACATGTGTTGCAAAGTTATGGTATTTAGGTGTTTAAATTCCATCCATACATGTGTTGCAAAGTTATGGTGTTTAGGTGTTTAAATTCCATCCATACATGTGTTGCAAAGTTATGGTGTTTAGGTGTTTAAATTCCATCCATACATGTGTTGCAAAGTTATGGTGTTTAGGTGTTTAAATTCCATCCATACATGTGTTGCAAAGTTATGGTGTTTAGGTGTTTAAATTCCATCCATACATGTGTTGCAAAGTTATGGTGTTTAGGTGTTTAAATTCCATCCATACATGTGTTGCAAAGTTATGGTGTTTAGGTGTTTATATTCCATCCATACATGTGTTGCAAAGTTATGGTGTTTAGGTGTTTAAATTCCATCCATACATGTGTTGCAAAGTTATGGTGTTTAGGTGTTTAAATTCCATCCATACATGTGTTGCAAAGTTATGGTGTTTAGGTGTTTAAATTCCATCCATACATGTGTTGCAAAGTTATGGTGTTTAGGTGTTTAAATTCCATCCATACATGTGTTGCAAAGTCATGGTGTTTAGAATGTGTGGTTGTGAATTAAACAACGGCTAATACATCGAATCTGGTCCCGAATGCGAAAAACGAACCAAATGACGCGATGAATGGATTTTTCTTAAGGCGAACACTAAAATATAATGTAGTCATGCTTACATAAATTTTTGGATGTCCGGATGTATTCAGAACGTAGGTTATGCGCGAAAATGCAAACTTATGCACTTTTTTGACACTTTTAATCCCTGATCCTTCTACACTTGATCTTAACATGCTTTCTTGCACTTCGAGTCCTCTAACTTGACTTTTATGGGCCTTAAGACATAACCATACTTTGTTAAGTCCTTGGGTAACTTTATGGTTACCCGATAAGTCTTAATTTCCAATGTTTACGCTTTAACCCCTCGCACACGAATTTGATCACAACTTTCTCATACGATAACGAAACTTTATGAAATTTTAATCGTGCATTCTAGTGAGCATAATTTACATTTACAAAGCTTCGGGTTTGTCAAAAGGTCACTCAGAGGTATATCTTTAACATGTTGACACATTAACCCCTGTAGTTTGTAATCTCTCACTTTTAGCTTCGTATGATCCATGATTCATTCGTTTGAAGGTATGAACATTGTGTAGGGTTAATGTTCATTTTATTTATTCACAGTTGACACTTAGAATCCGTATAAACACATACTTTCCATGTTTGTCAACTTTAGTCCTTTTATAACATTCTTTCACACGTTCAAACTTTATGACACGTGTCAACACATTATAGGACGTGAATTTTCGAGGTGTTACAGTTTTATCAGGATCTTGTATTGAATCCCTGCAGGAATCTCGACGAAGCTCGTAACAGGGCTTTGAGATATATCCGTCTGGAAGATGACAAGAAGATGCAGGAGAGGATGAATTCTACCTCAACCTATGAATCAACTAACAGGAAATCAGAGACCTCATATAAGCCATATCGCTCCAGGCCATATGGCAGAAATGATAACAAGAAAGTGAATGCTGTTGAAGACGAGGATCCTGAAGAATATCCTGACTTATCTGAATACTGCTTTTCTGTTAATATACCTGAATTAATGTATGCTATGCAGGGCTTAGGGGACAAAGCTAGGTGGCCTCGAAAGAACCAGCAGAAAGCTGATTGGAAGGATAAATCCAAATGGTGTGCCTTCCACGAAGACTTCGGACATATGACCGAGGATTGCATTGCTTTAAGGAAAGAGATAAGTTACCTGTTAAGCAAGGGGTATCTGAAGGACTTGCTGGGAAAAAAGAAGAATAAAGGTCAGGATCCAAGAAGGATCCTGAACGAGCAGCATCACCCCCAGCAGATGCCAAGATAATTAACTTTATTTCAGGAGGATCCGACATTTGTGGGACTTCGTATTCGGCGGCCAAGAGACATGCAAAGGAAGCTAAGAGCGAGAGGGGAGACAGACCAGTCAGGATGACTACCCTCACAACTAATAAAGTGATCACTTTCGATAGTGATGACAGGGATACTGTTCAGGATCCTCACCATGATGCTTTAGTAATAACATTATATGTGGCTAACCATTTTGTACGCAGGATACTGGTAGACAATGGTAGTTCTGTCAATATAATTCAGCTGGAAACATTGAATAGGATGAATGTATCTCCGATGGATATCACTTCGAAGTCCACTGTGCTCGTTGGTTTCAGTGGAGAAGCTAGGAATACCGTAGGGGAGATAAAGTTACCAGTATATGTTGAAGGGGTCAACTCAATACAACGCTTCTGTGTGATGGACTCCCTATCCTGCTATAACATCATACTGGGAAGACCATGGATTCACGATATGAAGGCTGTGCCATCAACTTATCACCAATGCATCAAGATCCCTACCCCTTGGGGGTTTGTCAAGGTGGAAAGTGATCAACAGGAAGCGAAAGAATGCTACTCATCCTCGATGAAATCCTCAACTAAGCCTAGTACAGCATAGCAATTAAAGATGCGGGCCCAGGATATCGTGGAGGATTCGGAGCAGGATGTGAAGAAAATTATCCTGGATCAGGATAACCCTGATATCTCGGTGCTCGTAGGAACCAATATCCCTCAGGATATTGAAGAACATTTAACTAACTTTTTGAAATGCTGGATGTCAACATTTGCGTGGAAGCATGAGGATATGACAGGCATATCCAAAGACATTATCACTCACAAGCTTGGAATTGACAAATCATTCAAGCCTGTTCAGCAAAAAAGAAGAAAATTCGCTCCTGAGCGGAATGCGATTATCCAAGAGGAAGTTGAAAGATTGTTGAAGTCCAGGATAATCAGAGAAGTCAAGTTTCCAAGATGGCTAGCAAACGTAGTTGTGGTACAGAAGAAAAACGGGAAATGGAGAGTCTGTGTAGATTACACGGACTTGAACAAGGCTTGTCCTAAAGATCCATTTCCTCTCCCCCATATCGATGCAATAGTAGATGCTACTGCTGGACATGAAATGTTAACATTCATGGACGCATCCTCAGGATTTCAGCAGATTCAAATGGAGCCTTCAGATCAGGAGGATACTGCTTTCATGACACCAACAGGTATATATTGCTATACTGTTATGCCTTTCGGTTTGAAAAATGCAGGTGCAACATACCAGAGATTGGTAAACATGATAAGCTGGGGGACACCATGGAGGTATATATTGACGATATGGTGGTAAAATCTAAAAGAGCTGAGGATCACCTCCAGGATATCAAGGGAGCATTTGATATCCTGGATCAATACAACATGAAGCTGAATCCTGCTAAGTGCCATTTCGGAGTGGGGGCAGGAAAGTTTCTTGGATATATGGTGACAAAAAGGGGATAGAAGCAAGCCCAGAGCAGATCAAAGCTATCCTGGATATAAAATCACCCTCAAATATGAAGGACGTACAAAGGTTGACAGGCCGAGTAGCAGCTTTGAATAGATTTATTTCAAGATCCTCAGAAAAAATGCAAGGAATTCTATGATATCCTCAAGAAGAATAAGAAATTTGAATGGGGAGCAAAGCATGAAGCAGCCTTGCAGGATTTGAAGCGATATCTCTCAACCGCACCTCTATTGATGAAGCCTGAAAATGGTGAACCACTATCCCTATACCTCCCTGTATCAGGGAATGCTTTAAGTGTCGTTCTTATAAAAGACCATGAAGGTCAGCAATATCCTGTATATTATGTTAGTACAAGTTTGTTAGATGCTGAAACTAGGTATTCTCATCTAGAAAAATTGATATTAGCTCTAGTCATGGCATCGACAAAGCTTAGACATTATTTTGAGACACATAGGATCCATGTTAAAACAAATTACCCTGTCAAAATTGTGCTTAGGAAACCAGAGATGTCAGGCAGGATGGCCAAGTGGTCAGTAAAGTTAAGTGCTTATGATTTAGTATATGAACCCAGAAATGCTATAAAGTCTCAGGCTTTAGCTGACTTTGTGGCTGATTTCAGTAGTGATATTCAGCATGAAGTAGACCTAGAAGTTCAACAGTTAGGAGAATCTTCAGGATCCTGGACATTATATACTGATGGTGCATCCAATATAAGAGGTGTAGGTCTAGGTATACTACTAAAATCGCCACAGGGGGACACATTACCCCAGGCCATTAGGTGTGAATTTCCTGCTACCAATAATGAGGCAGAATATGAAGCTTTAATTGCAGGATTAGAATTGGCTAAGAGTATGAGTATCAAGAATATGCGAGTATATGTTGACTCCTTGTTAATTACTAACCATTTTAATGGATCCTATGCAGTTAAGGGTGAGAAATTAATCGAATACCTCGATATTCTCAAAAAGTTAGCAGAGTACTTCGATGTTTTTACACTTGAACAGGTACCAAGAGAGGATAACGCCGAAGCAGATGCCTTAGCAAATCTGGGATCATCGATCAGAATACCAGAAGGAACCCAAATACCAATAATACATGTCTTGTATCCTGCAACGAATCCTCGGGGTAAAGAAGTAGCGGCTATTCAGGATCCTGGAGCAGAGTATCCTGAAGAGGATCCTAAATCTTGGACGGCTCCAATAATGAGATATCTCAAGGAAGGACACATCCCCGAAAATGAAAATCCTAAGGCATTTAGGATGAAGGTATCACGATTCACTATTATAAATAATGTTTTATACAAGAAATGTCTTGCAGGACCGTATTTGAGGTGCTTGGAGGATCCTGAAGCCAAAGAAGTACTTCAGGATATACATGAAGGGGATTGTGGTAACCATACTGGGGGTAGGTCATTATTCTCGAAAGTATTAAGGACAGGATATTATTGGCCAACGATGAGAAAAGATGCCGCAGAATATGCTCGAAGATGTGACGCATGTCAAAGACATAGTAACATATTACATCAGCCTGCTGAACCGCTGTATCCTATTGTTTCCCCTTGGCCGTTTATGAAGTGGGACATGGATATAGTGGGAAAGCTTCCAAAAGCTCCAGGAGGAAAGGTTTTCATGTTGGCAATGACGGATTATTTCTCCAAGTGGGTTGAAGCAGAAGCATTTGTTCAAGTTAGAGATCAAGAAGTAGTATCCTTCATAAAGAGAAATATCCTGACCAGATTCGGAGTACCAGCCGAGATAATCTGTGACAATGGTTCTCAGTTTATAAGCAAGAGAACTACTGACTTTTGCAAGAGTTGGGGAATCAAAATGATCACATCTACTCCGGTACATCCTCAAGCGAATGGACAAGCAGAATCCTCAAACAAGATAATTGTCAATAACTTAAAGAAGAGACTTGGAGCCAAAAAAGAAAGATGGGCAGAAGAATTACCCTTTGTTTTGTGGGCTGATAGGACAACGGTAAAGAATGCAACAGGCCAAACCCCATTTTCCTTGGTATTTGGAGCAGAAGCAATGATTCCAACGGAAATGGCAATACCTACTGCAAGATCTATCCTACGGGATCCTGAACAGAATCCTTAAGCCTTGTGTCAGGATTTGGATACTATAGATGAAAAGAGGGATGCAGCAAGGCTGAGGATGGCAGCATATCAACAAAGAATATCCAGAGCATATAACAAGAATATTAGGACCAGAAGATTTAAGGTTGGAGATTGGGTGTTAAGAAAGGCTTTTCAGAATACCACTAATCCTGCCGATGGCAAGCTAGCTCCAAAATGGGAAGGACCATATGAAGTTGAATCAGAAGCAGGGAAAGGAGCATATAGACTCAAGAATATGAAAGGGGATATGCTACCGAGATCTTGGAATGCTATACACCTTAAGCTTTATTTCAAGTGAGTTTAGAATTTAATTTCTAACTCGGGATGGTATGAATTCTATCTTTTTTAAATATGTTTGGT
Organism: Helianthus tuberosus; assembly: GCA_030545235.1. NCBI lineage: Eukaryota > Viridiplantae > Streptophyta > Magnoliopsida > Asterales > Asteraceae > Helianthus > Helianthus tuberosus. The sequence continues at coordinate 1,753,790 of CM060452.1, forward strand.
TTAATTTATTCTTTGAAACCCAATACTAACTTAAGCATCGGAGGGGTGTTAGCCAAGCTAACACCCACCTTAGTTTAAGGATGTTTTACAGTATATGCTCCAGGATATAGCTCCAGGATGCTCACTCAAGATACTTCAGAAGATTAGAGGATTGGCCCCCTCTCTCACGTACAAGGGATCATGATCCCTTCACAGGTTTAAAGGTATTCACCTTTCTCACGAATTGGGTTTAAACACCCCGCCTGGAGCGCAAGTTATTCAGGGATAGTTCAAGGTGGCGGGACCAGTCCATGTAAAAGTGGCTGACAATTTCGTTACTGTTGGCTATATCCTGAATCCTAAAGGTATATGAGGATTGATCACCCTCTCTCACGAAAGGGTATTTTCATACTCTCTAAGGTTTAAAGGTTTTCACCTTTCTAAGTCTTGGAGTTTATACACTCCCGCCTATAGCGCACGAAAATTTGGGATTTTCCCCAGGATACCAGGAATTTATCTCCAAGACATTTTTGGGTTTTACCCCTGTGACATGAAAAATTGCATATACAATGGAAACTGATATTTAGAAGATTTCTAAGTATTTGAAGACATTGTACACAGGGGACATTCCTACCAAGGCAATGATGTAAAGCTCAAAGGATAAGGTTCAGAACTAATGCACTAAGTGTCTCAGACAGGGGACATCTTCATTGGAAGAGTTGCAAAGGATTGAAGTCTGGTAATAGGTTTATACCCTATTCCTGGTATGATCTTTCCTTTGAAAACATCGTTTAAGTTTTTAATAATGCTATGTTTGGTAAAAGGTTAAATATCCTGGTATGTTCTCAAAATATATTTTCAAAATACTTCTCAGAATATTTGATTAAAATATTTGAAACTAATACTAGTTTGAAACTTTGATCATTTAAGTATTATTAAAGCAGGTTTTGGAAAGATAGATTGTTTTTCACTCTTTAAAGAACTTTCCACTAAGTTGAACGAATCTAGTAACAGTTTTTATTATATATCATTGAGCATATTGATCAGGATATTTTTTAAAGATAATTGTACGAAAATTTTGTAAAGCTAAGATCTGTACTAAGAAAGACGGAAGATAATAGCGAGAAATTTGAAAAATAAAATTATTTGAAACAATCAGTACTGGTTGATAACCGAAGGTTTCATCCTGAAACCCAGGACCCATCCACCTTCGGCTATCAAATTGTTTTGATGCAGAAATAAAAATTGTTCATAGGGCATAAAATTGTTCAAACGATTTAAAGGAAATAAGCTTTAGGGGGTAGTGCCTTCTTCGTCCACAATGGTTTCAGCAGCATCCGTCTTGGGATCCGCCTCAGCATCGGTTGCTTTTTCAACTGCTTTGGAAGATTCTTCGATAGCTGATTTGGAAGAAGTGCCGCCGAGGTTCTTTAGCTTGGTCTCCCAGGCACCAACATCCCAAGAAGGGCATTCAAAACCTAATGTTTTGGCTTCATGGGCCATCTTCAACCTGGCTTGGAGAAGAGAAATGACGACGGAACTTTTGAGGCTTTCTCGGTAGCTGACCATATCCCGTTCATGTTGCACATGGGCAGCTTCAAGATCGGCCTGGGCTTGAAGAGTAGCTTTGTTGAGAGCAGTTTGGTGTTCTTGAATCATAGCTTTGAATTTCTCCTCGTAATGACGAGATTTGGCGGCTGCAATCATGCCTTGGTCGTAGATTGTGATTTCTGCTTCCTTTAGCTTAGATTCAAGCGTCTTGATAACCTTGCAGGATTCTTGATATAGGTGAACCAGACGCTCGAAACCCTACGAAGGTAAGAGGACAGGTATTAATATTGATAAATCTTTGTAAATGACCTAAACCGCAGGATATGATATGAGAATACTAACCTGGTTAAGAAAGGAAGTCATAAACCCGCTAGCTTCAATGAACCCGTGCTTCTCATAAGGAAATGTGTCAGAAATGACAGGGGAATCAGGCTCCTTCCTTTTGCGGGAACTTGAACTCCGGGGCTTGGTAGCCGGTGAAGGTTTGGGAATAATGATGGCTTTGGAACTGCTGGGTCTGGATGAGGCTGTGGCCTTGGGAATAGGTTCCTTTTTGACCTGAATCTGATCAGAATAACTGTCCAACTCGTCGAGGTCAAAGACTTCAGGGATCTTGGCCGGTGCTGCATAAAGGGAAAAGTTTTACTTTTTATTTTATTATACTCTTTTGACTAATTATTTTGAAAGTAATCCTTACCAGACATTTCAGATGACGAGTATTGACTGGAACTCGGGACGTGTGTGGTGAAAGTCCTGTCTATTGCAGGTAATCGGTAAACAGTGTTGATTCTTTCTTCTGACTCAGCGGTAGGGGGAGCTACTTCCTTGAAGTTCACTGCATAAGGATCAAAAAGAAGGATGTTAGTAGGAGATAAAAACCAAACGGTCTATGAGAATATTTATGACCCTACCGGTGGTTAACCACTCCACCGGAAGGTTGGCACCCTCAGCAATGGAGTCTCGTTTGACAAAGGAAAACTTGCGTTGCCATCCGTCTTCGTTTTTGGTGGCTTTAAGAATAAGGGGTTTGCTAGAGGTCGAGAAAAGCAAGAACCGGCTAGAGCCATGGGATCGGAGGCGATAAGCAATAGGAAAATCCTCGATGCGGAGATCGGGGCAGTGGAGGTTTTTGATTTGGTTAAGTACAATTAATACTCTCCAAACCATGGGCATGGTTTGAGCAAAAGAGATGCCGGTGGTTCGGAAGAATTGCATCATGAATTCGGGAAAAGGGTATCGAAGACCTAGCGAAAAAGGATATGCTGGAAAGCAAACCCAATCAGTGGAAGAAACATCCGATCGAATTGACCGATCGAACGGTCTAAAGACCGTATTATCAGGGAAAGCGCCGGAAGCTCTCAAAGCCGCAATGTCTGCGTTGTCAAAAGCACAGATCTCCTTTTCGGGATTTTTGAGGAGATTCTGCTGGTTGAAGGTCTCGGCATCCATTACGAATAAGGAAAGGAGAATTGATAGAAAGTAAATGAGAAATGGAGAATTACCTGAAGGCTCTGTTGAAGATATCTGCTTTTCAAACAAGAAGAGAGAAGATATAGGGGCATTATGGATCTCCATTGAGCAAAAGGCGTGTTGGAGGTTACGATGTGATCTCGACCGTCGCTTCATTTTAAGTGCCTTGAATTATGGGATAAGGCTTTTGAAATATATCCGTTGGATTGGTATACCAACCGATATATTTGGGGAAAATTGTTATGGGCCATTTTCTGAGTATGCATGTTGACTAACATCCTGCTTTTTATTGTTTATCTATGATCAGGATACTGGACGGGGATATTGCTAACATCCTGGGCGATATCCTGAAGTATATCGAATTAATCACGTGCAGGTGAAAGACTAGGACTTGCTAACGGTCAAGTGGACTTCATCTCCTCAAGACTCGGGCGTATTTGTTGAAGGAGAGACGTTGAGCCCGAAAGACCAGGTCTCCAACGTTCAACTAAGGAATATTCGTTGGATCCCGGTTATGTAGGATAGTTAGTTATATTAGTTTTACTATAAATAGATGGGGGCGGATCAGATTAAGTCACGCAACTTACACCTTTTCGAACACTTTCTCTCTAGTTCATCACAAACAATACACACGACACTTGTATTCGAATTACATTGTAACACATAGTCGATCCGCACCACATCCTGCACTGTATCCTGATATTTGAAGCAATAGAAGAACAAGGCAGCTGCGATTGTCAGCTCCCGAGGTTTAATGCCGGCGATCTAGATTGATCAAGGGCTTTCCTCGTACATCACGTGTCCACTTTTACATTTCTGCTCATTGTTTGATCATAGATACAACTATATATCCTGAGCCGTATCCTGAAACTGTTTTCATATCTAATCTTGTTAACACATTTTTCATACATATTTCTAGCACACTACCTCACTTAACTAATTTGATCACTTAATTGCTTCGGTAATTTTTGACCAAAACAATATCCTCATGCTTCCAGGCAAAGGTAGTTTTCCTTCTTTTAAGGAAGGATACTAGATCCTGTTCAATGTCGCTAAGGATCCCTGATCCTATGAAGATCTTGGATTCAGGATCATGAGGATCCATGAGGATATCCATTACATCCTGCTCTCTTGCCTCCAAGACATCTCTTGAAGGATACTTTAATTGCTATTGCTCTCTTGGTCTTGAGGCTGGCTTCATTGATGAGGTATAGCAATTCTTAGCTTCTTGTTGATCACTCTCAATTTTCACCACTCCCCATGGACTAGGAAGCTTCACGCACTGATGATAAGTAGATGGGACTGCCTTCATGTCATGTATCCATGGCCTGCCAAGGATAACATTACAACAAGATAAGCAATCTATAACACAAAACTTCTGATAAGAATGGAGTCCTTCAATATAGATAGGGAGTTTGATGTCCCCCAGTGTGTTCTTGGTTTCCCTACTGAATCCCACAAGGACTGAGGATCTTGGGACAATATCAGACTCTGGGATATTCATCTTCTTGAGGACATCAAGCTGAATGATGTTCACAGAGCTTCCTCCATCTATAAGGATCATGCGAACAAAATGATTAGAAATAAACAGGGTAATAACAAGACCATCATGATGAGGATCCTGAACATCAAGACGATCATCCTCATCAAAAGTTATGATCTTATCCTTGGTGATAGTGGACGTCCGGATGGGTCTGTCTCCATTATCCATCTTGGTTTCCTTGGCATGTCTTTTGGCTGCTGAAAAGGAAGTACCACAAATGTCTGATCCGCCGGATATGAAGTTTATAACTTGTGCATCTGCTGGAGGAGCAGGAGCCCTTTCCGGGATCCTTTCAGGATCCTGGATCCTTGACTTCTTTCGTCCCAAAAGCTCCTTCAAGTGTCCTTTGCTTAACAAGTAACCAATTTCCTTTCTAAGTGCAATACACTCTTCAGTGAGATGCCCGAAATCCTCGTGATATGCACACCACTTGGACTTATCCTTTGTAGCAGCTGGTTTATCACTTTTTCTCGGCCACCTAGCTTTCTCACCTAAATTCTGCATTGCAAGAATTAGTTCATTGTTATCAACAGAGAAACAATATTCAGAAATGGGAGGATAATCCTCATCATCCTCTTCTTGCTCTACTGCATGCACATTCTGGTTGTCAGACTTGTTGTAGGACTTGAACTTGTTATTCTTAAAGTAGGATCCTTGCTTCTCCTGTTTTGAGGATCCTGTCAATCTCTCCTGGATCCTTTTGTCATCCTCTAGGCGGATGAACCTAAGGGCCCTGGTTCTTACTTCATCAAGATTCCTGCATGGGGTCATAACAAGATCATCATAGAACAATGAATCCCTAAGCAAACCCATTTTAAAGGCTTCTACAGCCGTAGCAATATTCAGGTTAGGAATGTCTAAGGATTCTTTACTAAACTTAGTGATGTAATCTCTAAGTGATTCATTTTGACCTTGTGTTACCCTATATAGATCACTAGTTAATCGTTCAAACTTTCTACTACAAGAGAATTGACTATTAAACAAATTAACTAGATTAGCAAATGAAGTAATAGAGTAAGGGGAAGACTTAGCAGCCATTTAAGAGCAGATCCTGTAAGTGTGGATCCAAAACCCTTACATAGACATGCTTCTTTTAACCTCTCAGGAATTGGATTGATCTCCATCCTCTCCCTGTATTGAGCTACATGTTCCTCTGGATCCGTTGAACCATCATATAGCTTCATAGTTGGTATTTGGAACCTCTTGGGTATCTCAGCATCACAAATAGGGGGTGCAAAGCGAGATATCCTATGGCTACCATCTGCAATTTCAGGAATGGGTTTTACCACTCCTGGGACGCTGGATATCATATCCTTAAGCTTCTGTAACTCCCTGGCCATAGCCTGATTGATACCTGTATCCTGCATAGAGCTATGGTTAGTGTTATATGAATTATTAAAAGTGTTACATCCCAGAGGGTTCGTGTTTGGAATTCCAGATGTGAATCCATATTGACGGGACTCTGGTATGATTGAAGGACCAGAGGAAGCAATGGTCTGCATTGGTATGAAGTCTCCTTGATGAACATCCGAGCTTGGAGGCTGCATACTTCTTAAGAATCCTTGATCCTGAAAGATGTTGGATCCTTGAGGCTGAGAGGATCCTTGAACCTGAAAGGATCCTGGAACCATAAAGGATCCTTGGACCTGGGAGGATCCTTGGACTTGGGAGGATCCTTGGACTTGGGAGGATGCTTGAACCTAGGAGGATCCTTGGACCTGGGAGGATCCTTGGACCTGGGAGGATCCTTGAACTGTGTGCATTCCCAAATATCCTCCTGAGCTGACGATGGATCCATGATGCTGAAAAGAGGATCCCGATGGCTGAAAATAGGATCCCTGAGGCTGGGAGTGAGAGCCAAATGCTTGACTCATAGTTGCTGTTCCATAACGCCTTTCTGATGGACCACTTTGATACTGGATGCCCGGAACTGCCGATTGTAGGGTAGTTACAACTGGAGTGTCAAAATTTGTAACACCCTTATAATTTCTACTTGAATTTAGTAATAATTCATACAATTTTATGTAAAAGATGTCCAAACTATATTATAAGTTTCTTAGATAAAGTTCATAGGTAGCAAAAACTTAGTCAACTAACGACTAATTCAAACATTCATAGTTAATTAGCAAAAAGATTACATTTCCAAAAACATTGTCTATTTAGATTACGCGGAAGCTTCAAAAGTTGTGTTCGGTTCTTTAACATGCTTGATTGTCGTCCGCATCATTGAAAAACCTGAAAACTAAAGATTTTTAACAAATCTTAGTGTTAAAGTTCTTAGAAATATTACATAATCGAAATTATGCTCAAAAACGAATTCAATTAACGAGAATATACCAAATTCAACAAATGATACAGGACTCTACCGTAACTTACGGTAGACACCGTAAGTTACGGTAGATCCTGGAAATAATGATCTACCGTAAATCAGTAGGATCCTGCCGTAACCTTTTGGCCTCTACCGTAAATTACGGCACCACCGTAATTTACGGTAGTCCCTGAAAGGTTATGTTTTGTCTTCTTTATTTATTTCAGCCAAATCCAACTTCTTGGATCTTTCGTTTTAACTAAACAACACACTAAATTCTTGTATTTTGATATATCAATTATTAATCGATAATAAAAGACCAATCAATCGTATTATGAGCAATATCTATGCTTTATTTGATTATTCGACCCGTTTGGCTCATCTACGGAATCTTCCAATACGATGACTACCAACGAGATCTTATCCATCCTTGATCCATTATTCAATTTAGCGAATACCATCGCTTTTAAAATTTACACAACTTCTATTCTACAATACGACTATTCTTAATTTAACAAAATTTCACTTAAGTAACGGTCAAGTTACATACCTTCAAAGTAGGCACTTCAAACGTGATTCGCCACCCGCTTGTCCACTTGACGCTCCTGCGTCCTTTCCTATAGAGTTCATTTATGAAATGTTTAGAACTCTCTTTATATCATAATTCGCATAATACACCGAAACATCATAATTATGCGTTTCAACTTTGAATTTCAGTTTTAAGCCTTCTTTGAGGCATTTTCACAAACACTTTAAGGGCAGATTTTTACATGACTAAATATCAAGTCTCTAGCTTATCACTTAGCCCTAATTTCACATCAATCAACCATTTTACAAAATTATTAGCTTTTATAATTCTGAAGTCACTTCACAATTGTCAAATTACACTAGAGCAACACCCAATTTCCTAGTGTTTATCAAGTTCTACATAACCCACTAATCACCTACAATGGTGTTCATGGATTTTACTAAAATTTCACATGATTTGTATTTGTCTAGGGTTTGTCCTTAGACACTATATTGTTCCTAATTCATCATAAAACCAACATGTAACCATAAATTTCAGATTTTCCCAATTTCATGAGAATTTCAAGTTGAGAGTTTTCATCAAATTTTACATACCTTGTAATCCTCTTGTGATGAGGATCAATAATCTATGCTCGATTTTCGTTTTTGATCAGATTTGGACCCTCAATTTGTGATGAACTAGGGTTTTGATGGAGCTTGGGGTCGCCCCTGACTCCTGGTCGATCTCCACAACACAGACAAATGTGTTTGTGTTTTAATTTAGTTATTTTATTAAAAATAGTTCTCATTTAGACACTTTTAGTCCCTCACTTTTCATACTTTATTTGTTTTAGCTCCTAAATACTTATAAGTCACCAACTAACTTGGTTAGTGCCACTCTTAGTATGTTTATTTCACTATTTTATTCGCAACCATATTGAAATTTTAAGAACTCGCATTTTCGGGATGTTACAAGTCCACCCCCCTTAAAAAAGTTTCGTCCCCGAAACCAAAATACGTACCGAATAAAGTAGGGTAGAGACGTCGCATCTCTTCTTCGGATTCCCACGTAGTGTCCGAACCCTTCCTATGCTCCCACTTGACCTTGACTTGATCGATTTGTTTGTTTCGCAAGTGTTTAGTCTTTCGATCTAAAATTTCTATGGGCCTTACGATATAATTCAAGCAATCATCCACTTCGATATCATCGTAGTGAATATAAGTTGTCTCATCCGCTAGACACTTCCGAAGATGTGACACATGAAATGTGCTATGAATTCTGCTTAGTTCCTCCGGTAGTTCAAGGTGGTAAGCTACCTTTCCTACCCGTTCTATGATCGCGAACGGTCCTATAAACCTCGGGCTTAATTTTCCTCTTTTTCTAAACCTGATAACCCCCTTCCATGGGGATACTTTGAGCATGACTTTGTCGCCAACCTGAAATTCGATTGGCCTCTTCCTTTTGTCAGCATACGCCTTTTGTCTATCTTGAGCCGCTTTCAAATGTGCCCGAACCACATCAATCTTTTCATTAGTGGCTCGTACTATATCTTGGTGGGCGAGTTCACGTGGACCCACTTCACCCCAACATACCGGGGTTCGGCATTTCCTACCATAGAGCATTTCGTACGGTGCCATCTTAATACTAGCATGATAGCTGTTGTTATACGAAAACTCGACCAATGGTAGGTAAACATCCCAACTTCCTCCAAAGTCGATTACACACGCCCGTAGCATGTCTTCCAATGTTTGTATTGTTCTTTCACTCTGTCCATCTGTTTGAGGATGGTACGCAGTGCTAATGAACAATTTGGTTCCCATTTGCTCTTGGAAATCTCGCCAGAAATTTGAATTGAACCGGGTATCCCTATCAGACACGATGGATACCGGTACTCCATGACGTGCTATTATCTCATTAGTGTAAACTTCTGACATCTTTTCTGACGTATAAGTCTCACGAATCGGAATGAAGTGAGCACTATTTGTCAATCTATCCACCACTACCCATATGGCATCGAAACCGCGGTTTGTCTTTGGTAGTTTGGTTAATAGGTCCATCGTAATATGTTCCCATTTCCAAACCGGAATTTCCAACGGTTGAAGTTTACCGTATGGTTTTTGGTGCTCCGCCTTGACTTGTAAACATGTCAGGCATTTTTCCACGTACTTCACCACATCTCTTTTCATTCCGGGCCACCAATAGTTTTTCTTTAAGTCGTTATACATTTTGGTCGCTCCCGGATGGATGGAATAACAGGACTTATGAGCTTCATCGAGTAGAAGCTTTTTAACCCCACATGTGTTAGGAACCCAAATTCTGTTGAAACGTGTTTTCAAACCATGGTTGCCCACTTCGAGATCTTTAACTTGGCCAACAATCCTTTCCTTTCTCCAGTTTTCCGTCTTTACTGCTTCATCTTGTGCCTCTCGGATTCGTTCAAGTAAGCCCGAGGTCACAATGAGTTGCAATGATCGTACTCGTATCGGGACATAATCTGTCTTTCTGCTTAGGGCATCCGCCACCACATTTGCCCTTCCGGGGTGATAATGTATTTCACAGTCGAAATCTTTCACCGTTCCTAACCATCGCCTTTGTCGCATATTTAACTCCTTCTGATCGAAGAAGTATTTCAAGTTCTTGTGATCGGTGAATATGGTGCACTTTACCCCATATAAGTAGTGCCTCCATATTTTTAATGCAAATACCACTGCAGCTAACTCAAGATCGTGCGTGGGATATTTCTTCTCGTGTATCTTCAATTGCCTCGAGGCATAAGCTATTACTTTGCCCCGTTGCATCAAAACGCATCCGAGCCCCGATAGTGAAGCATCCGAATAAACCACCAAGTCTTCGACCCCATCCGGCAAGGTTAGTACCGGAGCTTGAGTTAATTTCTCTTTTAGCGTTTGAAACGCTCTTTCTTGATCGACACCCCAAAAGAACTTTTCTTCCTTTCGGGTCAGCTTTGTTAGCGGCGACGCAATCTTGGAGAAATCTTGGATGAATCTCCTATAGTATCCCGCAAGCCCCAAAAAGCTTCTAATTTCCGAAGGGTTCCTCGGGGGATTCCATTTCGACACAGCCTCGATCTTTGACGGATCTACCAATACTCCATCGGCACTTATAATGTGGCCGAGAAATTGCACTTCTCGTAGCCAAAAGGCACACTTAGAGAATTTCGCATACAACCTCTCTCGTCTAAGTGTCTCTAACACCTCTCGTAAGTGGTGTACATGTTCAGCTTCGCTTTTAGAGTACACCAAAATATCATCGATAAACACGATGACTGATTTATCCAACATCGGTTTGCAAACCCGGTTCATGAGGTCCATGAAAGCCGCGGGTGCATTTGTCAGCCCAAATGACATCACGAGGAATTCGTAATGTCCATATCGCATGCGGAAGGCCGTCTTCGGCACATCTTCTTCCTTGACCTTTAATTGGTGATACCCCGATCTAAGGTCAATTTTCAAAAAGCAGTTCGCACCTTGTAATTGGTCGAATAAATCATCTATCCTCGGAAGCGGGTATCGGTTCTTTACCGTGAGTTTGTTTAACTCCTGGTAATCGATACACATACGCATACTTCCGTCTTTCTTTTTCACGAACAGTACCGGTGCGCCCCAAGGAGACACACTCGGCCTTATGAATCCTTTGTCAAGCAGGTCTTGAATTTGGGACATCAACTCTTGTAATTCCGACGGTACGAGTCGGTACGGTGCTTTTGCTACGGGTTTTGCGCCTGGAATCAATTCAATCCCGAACTCTACTTCCCGTTCAGGCGGTATCCCCGGTAAATCCTCCGGAAACACATCTTCATAGTCTCGTACTACCGGTACATCTTCAATCTTCAGTGATTCTTTTTCGGGCTCATTTGCGTATATCATGAATGCCTTGCATCCTCGCTTCATAAGCTTGTGAGCTTTCAACATTGAGCATATTATGGGGTTGCCTCCTTTTTCGCCATAGATAGTGACGTGTTTCCCGCTCGGAGATATTAGCTTTATCTCGTTACGAAAACACACGACCTTCGCGTGGTGCTGAGATAGCCAATCCATTCCAACGACTACTTGAAATTCCCCCATTGACATCGGGATTAAATCTATCAAGTATTCCTCATCGTCTATGCTTAATTTGCAGCTTCGAAAAACATCACAAACTATAAAACTTTTGTTGTCCCCTATTTCTACTTCTAAGGGCACAGATAACTTCGTCAATACAAATGAAGGATGTCGAATAAATCCATGCGAAATGAAGGATTTATTCGCACCCGTATCAAACAATACACGTGCAGGAATTGAGTTAATCGTGAATATACCTGAGACCACGTCGGGTTCTATCTTTGCTTCGGCCGCGGTAAGTTGGAAGGACCTAGCCTTCGCCTTTGGAGCTTCCGTTGAAGACTCTCTTGTGTCTCTCTTTCCAACCAACTCGGGGCATTCAGACTTTTTGTGGCCGGGTTGATAACATTTGTAACAAACGGAAACTTTTCCGGGACATAGCGATGAAGTGTGCCCCGTCTTCCCACATACTGGACACGGCTTGTCTTTGAAGCGGCACTCACCTTTGTGCCCCTTTCCACATACATTGCAACTTGGCGACCCGCCTTTACTCTCCACTTTCTTCCCTGATTCAGCAGTTCTAGCTTTCTTTGTAGGGCTTGGATTCACATCCTGTGCCCTTCGCTCACCCCTTTCAACTTGTTTCTTTAACTCGATTTCCCGCTCCCGGGCAGTGTTGATGATTTCTGTGCGAGTTTCATATTTTGAGGGAGTCATAAACTCCCGGTATTCAGCACTCAGCATGTTGTAATAGTAGTATATCTTCTGCTCTTCCGTGGTGACTAGCTCATCACAGAATCTCAGCTTATCCATGAAGATACCCATGATTTTATCAATTGAATCTCCCTTCTGTCTTAACTGGATAAATTCCTCTATGATCCTATTGATAACCGCTTTGGGACTATGGCGTTTAAGGAACGGCACCTTAAACTCATCCCAAGTCATGACCCTTGCCGCTTCAGCTCCTATTTCCTTCTTTTTATTGTCCCACCAATCTTTGGCTTGACCCCTCAATTGACCCGTTCCGTAAGCAACAAAGTCACCTACGTCACAATGGGTCCGTTCAAACACTCCTTCGACGTCACTTATCCATCTTTGGCAGATTATCGGGTCAACTTCCCCGTTATAGATTGGCGGTTTGCACGCCATAAATTCCTTATATGAGCACCCTTTACAATCTCCCGTTTTCTCCTTCATAAGGTTGACACTATCCTCCAACCTTTTAACTCGCTCTTCAACAAGCGACAACACCGTGTTTTGAATTTTGTCTATAAACCCGGATAGACTACATTCAATTTGTCACACCCCGACCACGTAAAACGAGAAACACGTGGCGGAAACGTCGGGGAGGGTTGTAACAGAATTATTGTTTCACAACCATGGCATACAAAGTTATATTTTATTTATCAAACAAGAGTGTTACATTGTCTCAAAACAGGAAATAAAGAGTTCAGAACATAATTAAGCTAGTTCTATCTTTATTTTAAGTCTCTAAGGCACATGTCCGCCCTAGTGTCACGATCATCATCCTAAGCGACAGCTCCTGAAAACACATGTGAAAATAGGTACGTCAGCATAAAATGCCTGTGAGATACATAGGTTTCGTGAAAATAGGATTCATGACTTGGGTTTTAGAAGAAAGGTTTAATAAAAATTAGTCATGAATCTTGTTAAGTGTTTTCTTTTATAAATCATATGAAAACTCGATAAGAAATATGATTATATAAAGGAAAGGTGTATGGTCAATGAAATAACCAAGTAAAATGAGTTGTATAAAATAAACCGTTTTGTAAAACAATGTCTTGTGAAAAATATGTTATTTGTGTAAAATGTAATATATCTATACTCAAATGATTTAATTAACGCTACGATATGTAATATTATACAAGCATTTATATATAGGAAGTACCAGCGGCGTATCCACCATGCTTGTATCATATTACACACGCCTCGTTACTCAAATCACTTACCCAAACCAACCACCATTGTAAATTGTTCATGTGTAAATCAATTGTCAAGTGTTATGGTGTAAACCATATCAAAATGTCCATGTCTAATGTAAATCACTGAATGTGTAAATCCATGTCAAAATGTCTATGTTTAATGTAAAACATGAATTGTGTATCCAAAAATATCATGTATGGAAAGTGAAATACATCAACTAAACCATAGGTAAAATGCACAAAAACAGGGTATCGAATTAAACATAGTTTAAATCAAAGTTATGTTTTGTGGAACAAATGCATGCTATACAGATACAAACATATATGCGGTATTGTTATAATGCATACATTCAAGCCTTGTGACTGTGGTGATAGACCTTTAAACAAATTAAAGATTCATCTGTGTTATGTTTATCGAATTCGGTCATTCCTTCCATCCAAACATACCTAGGATGTCAGGAACGGGAGTTGTCAATTCCTATGGTACCACTACCTACTAACGAATGGCGTAGCTAATGTTAATGAATGTATTTTTGTCCCATTTAAACAAACCAAATGTCATACCAAAATGTAAGCATGTGAAAACAATGCACTAAGTATGTAATCAAATGAACATACATAGCGTGAAATGTAATGTAAAACCATGTACTAAGTATGCACACAATGGACATACATAGCATGAAATGTAATGTAAAACAATGTACTAAGTATGAAACAAATGAACATATATAGCAAAAACATAATGAAATCATGTACTATAAATGTACTAATGAACATAACAAGCATATGATATGGAAGCATGAAAGGCACGAAAGTAACAAGTAGGCACATGTGTTTCACCCCAAAATGTTTGGAAAACAGTAAAAGAGGGGTCTATGTACTCACTTGAGATTGCTTAGTAGTCCTTGAGTAACAACCAAACAATGCTAGAGATCACGGATATCAAACGGCACCTAATATAGGTAAGTATGTTAATATACCGGACCTAAATCGGAGGATTTGATAGAATGAGAGTTCGTAAACCAAACGAGTATGGAGACTCGTGTAATATGGTTTAACAAAGCCTACATACCAAAATGAAACCTAACCTAAGTGCTTACGACCCATTATGACCCGTTTAGGTAGCTTAAGCTACTTTAACGCGTCGTTCGCGTGAAATGCGTTCGGACCGCTTAACTAGTCCTATGACAAGCAATATATGCCTTAACATGTCTAATATTGTTGCCAAATCAGTTTAGATACCAAAAGTTATGTTACATATGCTTAAAATGAATTTTGGCGTAAAAAGGGCATTTTGGTCATTTACCTAAGGCATATAAACTACCTATCATACAACTAACTAAACATCGTGACCATAAGGTATAACCTCGAAAGGTTATTCCCTATATACTATGGTCACCTAATGTGTTTGGTCGGATCCTAATGATCGACCAAACGGGTCGGGTTCGAAAGTATAAGCGATTGTTTAGATCGCTTACCTTACGACCCTATATAAGCACTAAACTAAAAGTGATGAGCTAAGCATGTTAAAACATGCTTAACTATGTTTAGAAAATAGGTTTGGTATCAAAACAAACGGTTTTGATACCTAAGAGTAGTTTGGTTACAAAATACGCAATAACACGTATTTTGGCCGAAACTACGACTCGTCACTGAGCCTAGATAACGTGGTAACCAGTAGGTATAGTCACTAAGGACTATAACCATCGTGATTACGCTCACGTTATGAAGTTCAAACGAACTTCGCATTCACCATAAACTGGTCAATGCAGAAAGTCAAACAAAGTTTGACTTTAACGCTAAAAGAATAAAAGAACGAAGGAACACTTACAAAGGGTCCAAGAATGGAAGGTTTGAATCCGAACACTCTCAGGTAAGAAGTGTTAAACACAACAACTTAGAGAGCAAGTTCAGATTTCAAAGGTGTGGGTTTTTGGGGTTGAAAGGGTTGGGTATTTATAGGATTTGGACCACCGTTAGGATCGTTCCTCGAATACCATGCTTTAATTTTGTCCCTACACTTGTTGCAACCGTTGGTACCCAAATTTGGCCCCCCATGATCAGGTAATGACAAATCTGGGTGAGTTTTGAGTGGTTAACAGCTGTAAACAGCTGTTAAACTGATCTTATCTTATCTGGGAAGCTGAAACGGGCCACATAAGGGGGCCCACAACACTCATTCGGGCCGCCTGGCCCTTCTGGTCAGAAGCAAGTTTCAGCAAATGTCAGTTTTGGTCCCTGTTATGCATTAAGGCCATTTCCGACATGTTTAAGGACCGTTAAGCCAACGTTAAAGCCCTAAAATGATGTCTAAACATTGTGGACATGAAACATGCTCAAAAATATGCCGGATGTTGGTTTGTTTGGTCGTACGAACGCGATGTTCGCTTAATTACAACGGAATGCGCATAAGCGCGTAAAACGATCCAAATTGCGTGACGAATGGATTTTCGTTATGCCAAACACTAAAATAAAATATTTTAGTGTTTACATAAATTTTTGGATGTCCGGATGTATTCAGAACGTAAGTTATGCGCGGAAATGCAAACTTATGCACTTTTTGACGCTTTTAGTCCCTGAATGAACCAAAAGTTTATTTTAGCACACCGAACCCCTTAAAGCCTATTTCTGAGCTATGTAAAGGATATTTATGGTATGTTTAACTTATGGTCATCTTCCGGAATGTCTGTTATAGTTCAAATTGGCATACTTTCGCAGTTTGTCAAATTTAGTCCCTGTAGGCGAATTAACTTGTTTTTGCCATACCAAAGCCTTCAAAACTTATTTCTAACTAATGTAAAGGTTATTCAAGGTATGTTAAGCATATTCTGATGTTCCGGAGTGTTCGTTGCATTAAACTGGTTATATTTACGCATCAGTGCGCGTATAACCTTCCAGAAAGCGATTTAGAGTTTGAAATTGAGCAAAAGTCAAAACATGAAAAATGTCAAACATAAACAAACAAACATTGGGATCAAATAACTTTGTTTTATTAATAACTGAACTGTTCACAAAGATTAAAGCACAGATGTTACAGTCTCCCCTACTTGTGGAAATTTCGTCCCGAAATTTATTTAGAGGAAACTTGTGGGAATAGATGCGGATACTTCGCCTTCATTTGATCATCGTGTTCCCAAGTAAACTCAAGTCCACGTTTAGATTCCCCCATGAACTTTGACCAATGGAATGCGCTTGCGTTTGAGCCACTTGACTTCACGTTCCATGATTTCCACTGGCTTCTCAACAAATTTCAGTGTTTTATCAACACGAATTTCGTCAAGAGGTATGTGTAGGTTCTCATCAGGTAAACACTTCTTGAGATTGGACACGTGAAAGGTTGGATGAAGATTTCCAAGTTCAGGAGGTAACTCAAGTCTGTAGGCTACCTTACCGATTCTTTCGACGATCTTGAATGGTCCGACGTATCTAGGTGCAAGTTTTCCTTTCTTTCCAAATCTGATCACACCTTTCCAAGGTGAGACCTTAAGTAATACACGATCACCGACTTGAAAATCCAAGGGCTTGCGTTTTAGGTCCGCGTAACTCTTTTGACGGCATCTAGCTGCCTGAAGGTTATCACGAACTTTCTTAACCTTATCAGTTGTCTCTAAAATGAGGGCAGGTCCAGTAAGCTGAGCCTCACCGATCTCATTCCACCAGACTGGTGAACGACATTTTCGACCATAGAGAGCCTCGAAAGGAGCCATTTTGATGCTGGAGTGATAACTGTTGTTGTAGGAGAATTCAATTAACGGAAGATGTGAATCCCAACTACCACCAAAATCGATCACACAAGCTCTAAGCATATCCTCCAGAGTCTGGATTGTTCTTTCAGATTGACCATCCGTTTGCGGATGATAAGCTGTGCTCAGATTAAGTTGGGTCCCCATAGCAGATTGCATGGTTCTCCAAAAATGAGAAGTGAAACGAGCATCTCTGTCAGAAATGATGTTCAAAGGAACACCATGTCGAGCTACAATTTCATCCACATAGATTTTAGCAAGTTTATCAGCAGAAAAATCCTCACGGATTGGCAAGAAATGCGCTGACTTAGTAAGACGATCAACAACTACCCAGATGGCATCATGACCTTTCTTTGTGCGCGGAAGTTTGGTAACAAGATCCATAGTAATGTTTTCCCATTTCCAAACTGGGATCTCTGGTTGCACCAATAAACCAGAAGGACGCTGATGTTCAGCCTTAACCTTAAGACAAGTAAGGCATTTTGATACATATAAGGCAATGTCTTTCTTCATACCAGGCCACCAATACTGAATACGAAGGTCCTTATACATCTTATCTGAGCCAGTATGAATAGAATAACGAGACTTATGGGCTTCATCCATAAGCAAGGTGCGAAGGTTATCTTGGCTTGGGACCCACAAACGGTCCATGAAGTAATACGATTCATTTTCCTTCAGTTCCAGATCAGGGGTTATGTGATAGGGAAATTCCTTATCCATCAAACCTTGTGAAACACAAGTGTGTTGAGCCTGAGAAATGCGTGCTTGGATATCAGATCGAGCTTGAATAACAGATTGAACACGAACACAATGAAGCTTAGTACGTTCCTTACGACTCAATGCATCGGCTACGACATTCGCCTTACCAGGATGGTAGCGAATTTCGCAGTCATAGTCATTTAGAAGCTCGACCCAACGTCATTGCCTCATGTTGAGTTCTTTCTGATTGAAGATATGCTGAAGACTTTTGTGGTCCGTGAAAACCACACATTTTGTACCATACAAATAGTGTCTCCAGATCTTAAGAGCGAAGACAACTGCACCCAACTCAAGATCATGAGTGGTGTAGTTTTTCTCATGTATCTTCAACTGACTCGATGCATATGCTATGACTTTGTTCCTTTGCATCAGAACACAGCCAAGACCCAATTTAGATGCATCGCAATAAACGACGAAATCATCATTGCCCTCAGGCAAAGTTAGAACAGGCGCGTCACAAAGCTTCTGCTTCAAGTTTTGAAAAGCTTCCTCTTTTTTGAATCCCCAATCAAAGGGCTTGTTCTTCTGAGTTAGAGCAGTTAGAGGAACTGCAATCTTTGAGAAGTTTTCAATGAAGCGGCGATAATAACCCGCCAGACCAAGAAAAGAACGAACTTCAGTAGGAGTAGTAGGCGTATCCCAATCCTTGATCGCACCGATCTTGGAGGGATCTACATGAATACCTTGTTCGTTGACAATATGTCCTAAGAATTGAACTTCTTTAAGCCAGAATTCACACTTGGAGAATTTGGCAAAAAGTTGCACTTTCTTTAGGAGTTCCAGAGTAAGATGAAGATGTTGCTCGTGATCAGCTCGCGTCTTAGAGTATATTAAAATGTCATCAATAAAAACAATGACGAACTGATCCAAATAAGGCTTGCAGACCCTATTCATTAAGTCCATGAAAACAGCAGGAGCATTAGTCAAACCAAATGGCATGACTGTGAACTCATAATGCCCATAACAAGTGCGGAACGCTGTCTTGGGAATGTCTTCTTCATGCACACGAAGTTGATGATACCCAGAACGCAGATCAATCTTCGAAAAATAAGAAGCACCTTGTAACTGATCAAAGAGATCATCGATGCGAGGTAGGGGATATCGATTTTTGATGGTAAGCTTGTTAAGCTCACGATAATCGATACACATCCTAAAAGATCCATCCTTCATCTTGACAAAAAGAACGGGAGCACCCCAAGGTGAAAAGCTAGGACGGATAAAACCTTTGTCAGAGAGTTCCTGAAGCTGCTTAGCCAACTCTTGCATCTCAGACGGTGCAAGACGATATGGAGATCTGGCAATGGGATTTGCACCAGGTACGAGATCAATACGGAACTCGACTTGGCGTGTTGGGGGTAGACCAGGTAACTCTCAAGGAAACACATCAGGATAATCCCGAACAACAGGGATATCTTGAATAGACTTACCTTTGCCCTTATCTGCTACAACATGTGCCAAAAAGGCCACATAGATCTTTCGCAGATACTTCCGAGCTTTAAAACAAGACATGTGTTTGAGACCACCGGCAGGCTTCTCACCACGAACCTGTAGGATCTCGCCTGTCGAAAGTGGCACACGAACAATCTTCTCAAAACAAACTACCTCTGCGCGATGCTTGGCTAACCAATCCATACCCACAATAACGTCGAAGCTTCCAAGTTGCATAGGCGTGAGGTTAATAGGAAAAAGATGGTTGTTAAGGTTTAACTGGCAGTTGCGAAGAACAGAATCAAGAACAATGGGTTCACCACTAGCAACCTCTACTGTCAAGGGTTTTCCTAGTTTCGTTCTAGACATGTGAAGCAAAGGCTCAAAAGATAATGACACAAAACTCTTATCGGCACCCGAATAAAAAAGAACAGATGCAGGCTGATTATTAATAAAGAACGTACCATTCACCACCTCATTGTCTGCTTATGCCTCTTGTGCATTCATGTTGAAGACTCGCCCTCGAGCCTGAGCCTGATTCTGATTTGGATTAGCATTCACCAATCTTGGACACTGATTACGGTAGTGGGTCAGATCCCGACAGTTATAACAAGAACCTGGTGGGTAGTGTGGTCGTGCAGCTTGACCTTGTTGCTGAGCAGGAGGCTGAGAAACTCGTTGAGCCGGGTTCTGAACTGCCTGATTCTGAGCAAAACGACAAACATCAGCAAGATGACCTGACTTCCCACAGTTAGTACAGAACCGGCACGGAAGTTGCGGCTGATGGTGACTGTTGCATCTATTGCACAAAGGTGCATTTCCTGCATAACGCTTCTTCGCTGGAGGCTGTGCGGGTTGGTTGGGAGCTGCCTGGTTAACTTGGGCAGTGACATCAAAATTTTGGGAAGCCTTTCGCTTCCTAGACCCCCTTGAGGAACCAGAATCCTTTCCCTTCTTGTTTTGACCTTTCTTGCTATCTTCTTTGTCAGACGCCTGCTTCTTACCCTTATCACCCTTTTTGTGTAGCTTTCCCTTTCGAACCTGCGACTCAATCAATGTCGCTGCTAACTCGATCGCCTGACGGAGTGTGGTAGGGTTACTACCAGTAATGATGTCTTGTACTGAGTCAGGTAGACCATCGATGTACCTTTCGATAGCCTTGTCGAGTGGGGTAACCATTGTTGGGCAAAGCAGACTCAACTCCTCATACCTATCAGTATACGCCCTGTGCTCGCCACTGTCTTGTTTCAAGTCATCAAACTCTCTCTCCAAAGCTCACTGTTCATGACGAGGACAAAACTCCCTCATCATAAGAGCTCTAAGTTCAGCCCAAGTCTGTGCTAAAGCAACCTCAGCCCCACGGTCTCTCATAACCCCGTTCCACCATGTAAGAGCCCTCTTCTGAAACACACTGGAAGCAAACTCGACCTTGCGATTATCAGGACACTGAACATGACAAAACATACTCTCAGTGCTCTCGAACCATTGTAGGAGCCCAGTTGCTCCTTCAGTACCACTAAACTTGAGTGGTTTAGCCGAATTGAAACTCTTAAAATTGTATGGAGCATGATTGTTGTTGTTGGCTTGGTTCCATTGAGTAAAAAGATTTGGGAAAACAGCAGCCATTTGCTGCGCGATGATTTCTGCCAGTTCGGCAGTCGCTATCTGATTCTCGCATCGAGGAGGCATTCTAAAAGAGGAAACATGAAAGGAAACGAGTGAGATGAATGGGTGAAAAGAATGAGATGATACAAAAATTGACAACAGCAAAGATGGGGTTCATTTGTTAGTTACCACAAGGTAAACAAACGACACATTGTGACTAATCAAAGTAAATGGGTCAAAGAAATAATGTATCGTGAAGACATGCTCACCTATAAGTGAACACTCACCCCAAGAGTTCCCAGGTAAGAGTGACTGGTCCGATTATGTGGATTTGTACGAACACTCTAGCCTTAGACAGAAAACCCAGGGTACAGGCATTCACTCTTCCAGTTTGCACGTGTTCACACTATTTAGAACCCAAAACTTTGACGAGATTTTGAAAATTTGGAAGGCACAAGGCCAAAAATCAAACTGGAAGGGTTCAAAACCTTACAACAGAGGGTTCAAAACCTAGTAATCAATCATCCAAAAACAGATGATTAATTTTCAAGGCAGATTTGAACTTGATGTTCCCGTTGTGGTTATCACCTAAGGATAGGTGAAGTGCATGTTTTAAGATCTAAACACAAGATAACTTGTGTTGGGGTCCTAGAAAGGTTATAGTCTAGGTCAAAGCATTTCTAATAACCTAATTCCCTATAACCATTGGCTCTGATACCAACTCTTCTGTCACACCCCGACCACGTAAAACAAGAAACACGTGGTGGAAACATCGGGGAGTGTTGTAACAGAATTATTGTTTCACAACCATGGCATACAAAGTTATATTTTATTTATCAAACAAGAGTGTTACATTGTCTCAAAACAGGAAATAAAGAGTTCAGAACATAATTAAGCTAGTTCTATCTTTATTTTAAGTCTCTAAGGCACAGGTCCGCCCTAGTGTCACGATCATCATCCTAAGCGACAGCTCCTGAAAACACATGTGAAAATAGGTACGTCAGCATAAAAATGCCTGTGAGATACATAGGTTTCATGAAAATAGGATTCATGACTTGGGTTTTAGAAGAAAGGTTTAATAAAAATTAGTCATGAATCTTGTTAAGTGTTTTCTTTTATAAATCATATGAAAACTCGATAAGAAATCTGATTATATAAAGGAAAGGTGTATGGTCAATGAAATAACCAAGTAAAATGAGTTGTATAAAATAAACCGTTTTGTAAAACAATGTCTTGTGAAAAATATGTTATTTGTGTAAAATGTAATATATCTATACTGAAATGATTTAATTAACGCTATGATATGTAATATTATACAAGAATTTATATATAGGAAGTACCAGCGGCGTATCCACCATGCTTGTATCATATTACACACGCCTCGTTACTCAAATCACTTACCCAAACCAACCACCATTGTAAATTGTTCATGTGTAAATCAATTGTCAAGTGTTATTGTGTAAACCATATCAAAATGTCCATGTCTAATGCAAATCAATGAATGTGTATATCCATGTCAAAATGTTTATGTTTAATGTAAAACAAGAATTGTGTATCCAAAAATATCATGTATGGCAAGTGAAATACATCAACTAAACCATAGGTAAAATGCACAAAAACAGGGTATCGAATTAAACATAGTTTAAATCAAAGTTATGTTTTGTGGAACAAATGCATGCTATACTGATACAAACATCTGTGCGGTATTGTTATAATGCATACATTCAAGCCTTGTGACTGTGGTGATAGACCTTTAAACAAATTAAAGATTCATCTGTGTTATGTTTATCGAATTCGGTCATTCCTTCCATCCAAACATACCTAGGATGTCAGGAACGGGAGTTGTCAATTCCTATGGTACCACTACCTACTAACGAATGGCGTAGCTAATGTTAATGAATGTATTTTTGTCCCATTTAAACAAACCAAATGTCATACCAAAATGTAAGCATGTGAAAACAATACACTAAGTATGTAATCAAATGAACATACATAGCGTGAAATGTAATGTAAAACCATGTACTAAGTATGCACACAATGGACATACATAGCATGAAATGTAATGTAAAACAATGTACTAAGTATGAAACAAATGAACATACATAGCAAAAACATAATGAAATCATGTACTATAAATGTTCTAAACAATGTACTAAGTATGAAACAAATGAACATACATAGCAAAAACATAATGAAATCATGTACTATAAATGTACTAATGAACATAACAAGCATATGATATGAAAGCATGAAAGGAACGAAAGTAACAAGTAGGCACATGTGTTTCACCCCAAAATGTTTGGAAAACAGTAAAAGAGGGGTCTATGTACTCACTTGAGATTGCTTAGTAGTCCTTGAGTAACAACCAAACAATGCTAGAGATCACGGATATCAAACGACACCTAATATAGGTAACTATGTTAATATACCGGACCTAAATCGGAGGATTTGATAGAATGAGAGTTCGTAAACCAAACGAGTATGGAGACTCGTGTAATATGGTTTAACAAAGCCTACATACCAAAATGAAACCTAACCTAAGTGCTTACGACCCATTATGACCCGTTTAGGTAGCTTAAGCTACTTTAACGCGTCGTTCGCGTGAAACGCGTTCGGACCACTTAACTAGTCCTATGACAAGTAATATATGCCTTAACATGTCTAATATCGTTGCCAAATCAGTTTAGATACCAAAAGTTATGTTACATATGCTTAAAATGAATTTTGGCGTAAAAAGGGCATTTTGGTCATTTACCTAAGGCATATAAACTACCTATCATACAACTAACTAAACATCGTGACCATAAGGTATAACCTCGGAAGGTTATTCCCTATATACTATGGTCACCTAATGTGTTTGGTCGGATCCTAATGATCGACCAAACGGGTCGGGTTCGAAAGTATAAGCGATTGTTTAGATCGCTTACCTTACGACCCTATATAAGCACTAAACTAAAAGTGACGAGCTAAGCATGTTAAAACATGCTTACCTATGTTTAGAAAACAGGTTTGGTATCAAAACAAACGGTTTTGATACCTAAGAGTAGTTTGGTTACAAAATACGCAATAACACGTATTTTGGCCGAAACTACGACTCGTCACTGAGCCTATATAACGTGGTAATCAGTAGGTATAGTCACTAAGGACTATAACCATCGTGATTACGCTCACGTTATGAAGTTTAAACGAACTTCGCATTGACCATAAACTGGTCAATGCAGAAAGCCAAACAAAGTTTGACTTTAACGCTAAAAGAATAAAAGAACGAAGGAACACTTACAAAGGGTCCAAGAATGGAAGGTTTGAATCCGAACACTCTCAGGTATGAAGTGTTAAACACAACAACTTAGAGAGCAAGTTCAGATTTCAAAGGTGTGGGTTTTTGGGGTTGAAAGGGTTGGGTATTTATAGGATTTGGACCACCGTTAGGATCGTTCCTCGAATACCATGCTTTGATCTTGTCCCTACACTTGTTGCAACCCTTGGTACCCAAATTTGGCCCCCCATGATCAGGTAATGACAAGTGTGGGTGAGTTTTGAGTGGTTAACAGCTGTAAACAACTGTTAAACTGATCTTATCTGATCTGGAAAGCTGACACGGGCCGCGTAAGGGGACACACAATACTCACGCGGGCCGCCTGGCCCTTCTGGTCAGAAGCAAGTTTCAGCAAATGTCAGTTTTGGTCCCTGTTATGCATTAAGGCCATTTCCGACACGTTTAAGGCCCGTTAAGCCAACGTTAAGGCCCTAAAATGATGTCTAAACATTGTGGACATGAAACATGCTCAAAAATATGCTGGATGTTGGTTCGTTTGGTCGTACGATCACGATGTTCGCTTAATTACGACGGAATGCGCATAAGCGCGTAAAACGATCCAAATTGCGTGACGAATGGATTTTTCTTATGCCAAACGCTAAAATAAAATATTTTAGTGCTTACATAAATTTTTGGATGTCCGGATGTATTCAGAACGTAAGTTATGCGCGGAAATGCAAACTTATGCACTTTTTGACGCTTTTAGTCCCTGAATGACCCAAAAGTTTATTTTAGCACACCGAACCCATTAAAGCCTATTTCTAAGCTATGTAAAGGATATTTATGGTATGTTTAACTTATGGTCATGTTCCGGAATGTCTGTTACAGTTCAAATTGGCATACTTTCGCAGTTTGTCAAATTTAGTCCCTATAGACGAATTAACTTGTTTTTGCCATACCAAAGCCTTCAAAACTTATTTCTAAGTTATGTAAAGGTTATTCAAGGTATGTTAAGCATATTTTGATGTTACGGAGTGTTCGTTGCATTAAACTGGTTATATTTACGCACCAGTGCGCGTATAACCTTCCAGAAAGCGATTTAGAGTTTGAAATTGAGCAAAAGTCAAAACATGAAAAATGTCAAACATAAACAAACAAACATTGGGATCAAATAACTTTGTTTTATTAATAATTGAACTGCTCACAAAGATTACAAGCACAGATGTTACAGTCTCCCCTACTTGTGGAAATTTCGTCCCGAAATTTATTTAGAGAAAACTTGTGGGAATAGATGCGGATACTTCGCCTTCATTTGATCTTCGCGTTCCCAAGTAAACTCAGGTCCACGTTTAGATTCCCAGCGAACTTTGACCAATGGAATGCGCTTGCGTTTGAGCCACTTGACTTCACGTTCCATGATTTCCACTGGCTTCTCAACAAATTTCAGTGTTTTATCAACACGAATTTCGTCAAGAGGTATGTGGAGGTTCTCATCAGGTAAACACTTCTTGAGATTGGACACGTGAAAGGTTGGATGAAGATTTCCAAGTTCAGGAGGTAACTCAAGTCTGTAGGCTACCTTACCGATTCTTTCGACGATCTTGAATGGTCCAACGTATCTAGGTGCAAGTTTTCCTTTCTTTCCAAATTTGATCACACCTTTCCAAGGTGAGACCTTAAGTAATACACGATCACCGACTTGAAAATCCAAGGGCTTGCGTTTTAGGTCCGCGTAACTCTTTTGACGGCATCTAGCTGCCTGAAGGATATCACGAACTTTCTTAACCTTATCAGTTGTCTCTAAAATGAGGGCAGGTCCAGTAAGCTGAGCCTCACCGATCTCATTCCAGTAGACTGGTGAACGACATTTTTGACCATAGAGAGCCTCGAAAGGAGCCATTTTGATGCTGGAGTGATAACTGTTGTTGTAGGAGAATTCAATTAACGGAAGATGTGAATCCCAACTACCACCAAAATCGATCACACAAGCTCTAAGCATATCCTCCAGAGTCTGGATTGTTCTTTCAGATTGACCATCCGTTTGCGAATGATAAGCTGTGCTCAGATTAAGTTGGGTCCCCATAGCAGATTGCATGGTTCTCCAAAAATGAGAAGTGAAACGAGCATCTCTGTCAGAAATGATGTTCAAAGGAACACCATGTCGAGCTACAATTTCATCCACATAGATTTTAGCAAGTTTGTCAGCAGAAAAATCCTCACGGATTGGCAAGAAATGCGCTAACTTAGTAAGACGATCAACAACTACCCAGATGGCATCATGACCTTTCTTTGTGCGCGGAAGTTTGGTAACAAGATCCATAGTAATATTTTCCCATTTCCAAACTGGGATCTCTGGTTGCACCAATAAACCAGAAGGACGCTGATGTTCAGCCTTAACCTTAAGACAAGTAAGGCATTTTAATACATATAAGGCAATGTCTTTCTTCATACCAGGCCACCAATACTGAATACGAAGGTCCTTATACATCTTATCTGAGCCAGTATGAATAGAATAACGAGACTTATGGGCTTCATCCATAAGCAAGGTGCGAAGGTTATCTTGGCTTGGGACCCACAAACGGTCCATGAAGTAATACGATCCATTTTCCTTCAGTTCCAGATCAGGGGTTATGTGATAGGGAAATTCCTTATCCATCAAACCTTGTGAAACACAAGTGTGTTGAGCCTGAGAAATGCGTGCTTGGATATCGGATCGAGCTTGAATAACAGATTGAACACGAACACAATGAAGCTTAGTACGTTCCTTACGACTCAATGCATCGGCTACGACATTCGCCTTACCAGGATGGTAGCGAATTTCGCAGTCATAGTCGTTTAGAAGCTCGACCCAACGTCGTTGCCTCATGTTGAGTTCTTTCTGATTGAAGATATGCTGAAGACTTTTGTGGTCCGTGAAAACCACACATTTTGTACCATACAAATAGTGTCTCCAGATCTTTCTGATTGAAGATATGCTGAAGACTTCAAGGTATGTTAAGCATATTTTGATGTTCCGGAGTGTTCGTTGCATTAAACTGGTTATATTTACGCATCAGTGCGCGTATAACCTTCCAGAAAGCGATTTAGAGTTTGAAATTGAGCAAAAGTCAAAACATGAAAAATGTCAAACATAAACAAACAAACATTGGGATCAAATAACTTTGTTTTATTGATAATTGATCTGTTCACAAAGATTACAAGCACAGATGTTACACAATTGCCTTCCCTACTTCTTCAGCAATTATTTCTTTCATTTGTTCGGTGCTTGTTTACACCGGATTATCATCGTTTCCATCAGACATCTTGAAACTGAAATGTTTACATTTAAACGTTAAACATTTCATTTATAACATTACTTCATTTGTTTCGGTTTAGCCAAGTTCCCAACTTGCTTTAACCGTTTACATTCGGTGCACTTTCCGGGTTTGAGTGTGTTAACACGCTCTTCCCATGCACATCAATTCATTTCTTATTTCTTACATAAATATAATCTGTTAAAATAATAATTTAATTCTTACCGAACGATCGATCAAGCTTGAACTGAACACTTGTTGACAACCTTAAGCTCTGATTACCAACTTGTAACACCCTTATAATTTCTACTTGAATTTAGTAATAATTCATACAATTTTATGTAAAAGATGTCCAAACTGTATCATAAGTTTCGTAGATAAAGTTCATAGGTAGCAAAACCTTAGTCAACTAACGACTAATGCAAACATTCATAGTTAATTAGCAAAAAGATTACATTTCCAAAAACATTGTCTATTTAGATAATGCGGAAGCTTCAAAAGTTGTGTTCGGTTCTTTAACATGCTTGATTGTCGTCCGCATCCTTGAAAAACCTGAAAACTAAAGATTTTTAACAAATCTTAGTGTTAAAGTTCTTAGAAATATTACATTATCGAAATTATGCTCAAAAACGAATTCAATTAACGAGAATATACCAAATTCAACAAATGATACAGGACTCTACCGTAACTTACGGTAGACACCGTAAGTTACGGTAGATCCTGGAAATAATGATCTACCGTAAATCAGTAGGATCTTGCCGTAACCTTTTGGCCTCTACCGTAAATTACGGTACCACCGTAATTTACGGTAGTCCCTGAAAGGTTATGTTTTGTCTTCTTTATTTATTTCAGCCAAATCCAACTTCTTGGATCTTTCGTTTTAACTAAACAACACACTAAATTCTTGTATTTTGATATATCAATTATTAATCGATAATAAAAGACCATTCAATCGTATTATGAAGCAATATCTATGCTTTATTTGATTATTCGACCCGTTTGGCTCATCTACGGAATCTTCCAATACGATGACTACCAACGAGATCTTATCCATCCTTGACCCATTATTCAATTTAGCGAACACCATCGCTTTTAAAATTTACACAACTTCTATTCTACAATACGACTATTCGTAATTTAACAAAATTTCACTTAAGTAACGGTCAAGTTACATACCTTCAAAGTAGGCCCTTCAAACGTGATTCGCCACCCGCTTGTCCACTTAACGCTCCTGCGTCCTTTCCTATAGAGTTCATTTATGACATGTTTAGAACTCTCTTTATATCATAATTCGCATAATACACTGAAACATCATAATTATGCGTTTCAACTTTGAATTTCAGTTTTAAGCCTTCTTTGAGGCATTTTCACAAACACTTTAAGGGTAGATTTTTACATGACTAAATATCAAGTCTCTAGCTTATCACTTAGCCCTAATTTCACATCAATCAACCATTTTACAAAATTATTAGCTTCTATAATTCTGAAGTCACTTCACAATTGTCAAATTACACTAGAGCAACACCCAATTTCCTAGTGTTTATCAAGTTCTACATAACCCACTAATCACCTACAATGGTGTTCATGGATTTTACTAAAATTTCACATGATTTCAACTTGTATTTGTCTAGGTTTTGTCCTTAGACACTATATTGTTCCTAATTCATCATAAAACCAACATGCAACCATAAATTTCAGATTTTCCCAATTTCATGAGAATTTCAAGTTGAGAGTTTTCATCAAATTTTACATACCTTGTAATCCTCTTGTGATGAGGATCAATAATCTATGCTCGATTTTTGTTTTTGATCAGATTTGGACCCTCAATTTGTGATGAACTAGGGTTTTGATGGAGCTTGGGGTCGCCCCTGACTCCTGGTCGATCTCCACAACACAGACAAATGTGTTTGTGTTTTAATTTAGTTATTTTATTAAAAATAGTTCTCATTTAGACACTTTTAGTCCCTCACTTTTCATACTTTATTTGTTTTAGCTCCTAAATACTTATAAGTGACAAACTAACTTGGTTAGTGCCACTCTTAGTCAGTTTATTTCACTATTTTATTCGCAACCATATTGAAATTTTAAGAACTCGCATTTTCGGGATGTTACAAAATTCAATGACCTTGGCATCAGAGGAGAGTGATCCTCCACTGATTTCTTCTGTTTCTTGATCTCAGCGATCTCCCGGAGGATCCTTTCGTTGGTTTTGTCCTGCTCTTGTGCATGATTCCTCATCTGCAAAATCAGAGTGAAAAGATCATTAGTAGTAGGATTAGAAGAAACAGAAGAAGTTGGTGGTTTTTGGAAAATGGGGGTTTGTCTCTTCGCAGCATTTTCAGCATTCTTCTGGGATCCAGAAGGTGGTGGAGGCAAAGGAGGAATGCCCTGTGAAGAACTCATTGCTGGCATAGAGCTTGATGTGTTCTTTGTTGAGGAAGCCATCTACTTGGTTGTAACGAACCGAAATGACCACAAAAATATGAATCTTCTAAGGAATGAAGCACCAATTGCCCCACGGTGGGCGCCAAACTGTTTTGGTCAAAAATCAAGCTAAGATAATGCAACCAAACTTTCTGTTGTGAGGTGTGATGCTTGAATCAATGAACAATGCTAAGGATCACTCAGAAATGTAATGAACAAGTGACACAAAGATTTATACGAGGAAAAAGCCCTTGATCAAAAGTTGATCTCTGGCATAAAAAACCTCGGGTGATGGAAACTACCGATCACCAACTCAGATTAAACAAACAAGGTATTACAACTTGGGATGATAGCGAGCTAGTTACAAGGATCACTAGAGTGTAATGTGCAATAAAGTGTGTAATCGCCAAGTAAACTGTCGAGAGCTTATGAGAGCAGCTGCGAGTGTGTGTGTTAAGCTAAAAATAGCCAAGTGTTCTAATTTAGCTCGCTATCCCCTTATAAATTTAGAAAAAAAATCTAAGCTAACTAACTATCCGCATTTCATGCAAGTCTCCCACGAACGCCATAACATCCATATTAGTAAAGCACGTGCGGAATAAATAGGGAATAAGCTCCAGGAATATCGCCAAGACCAAGTCCAAGCTCGTACTCCTACAAAACAACATCATATTCAAAGCAGACAATCGTTAGTGTAAGGATCCTTATGATGATCCTAGATCCTGATCCTACAATACTCTCTGAGGATCACTAATTCAGACAGAATTGAGGATCCTTAAGCCCAACAGTAATTGAGGATCACTGATCTTAGGAAAATCCTCCCCTAACATATATAGGGTAACACAAGGTCAAAATGAATCACTTAGAGATTACATCACTAAGTTTAGTAAGGAATCCTTAGATATTCCCAATCTGGATATAGCTACGGCTGTGGAAGCCTTTAAAATGGGTTTGCTTAGGGATTCATTATTCTATGATGATCTTGTCATGACCCCATGCAGGAATCTTGATGAAGTGAGAACCAGGGCCCTTAGATTCATCCGATTAGAGGATGATAAAAGGATCCAGGAAAGACTGGCAGGATCCTCAAAGCAGGAAAAGCAAGGATCCTACTTCAGGAACAACAAGTCCAAGCCTTACAACAAGTCTGATAACCAGAACGTGCATGCAGTAGAACAGGAAGAGGATGATGAGGATTATCCTCCCATTTCTGAATACTGTTTTTCTGTTGATAACAATGAACTGATCCTTGCAATGCAGAATCTAGGTGAAAAGGCTAGGTGGCCAAGAAAAAGTGATAAACCAGCCACAACAAAAGACAAATCCAAATGGTGTGCATATCACGAGCATTTCGGGCATCTCACTGAAGAGTGTATTGCTCTAAGAAAAGAGATTGGTTATTTGTTAAGCAAGGGGCACTTGAAGGAACTTTTGGGAAGAAAAAAGTCTAGGATCCAGGATCCTGAGAAGGTCCCAGAAAGAGCTCCTGCTCCTCCAGTAGATGCACAAGTAATAAACTTCATATCCGGTGGATCAGACATTTGTGGTACTTCCTTTTCAGCAGCCAAAAGACATGCCAAGGAGACCAAGATGGATAATGGAGATAGACCCATCCGGACCTCTACTGTCACACAGGAGAAAGTTATAACTTTTGAAGAGGATGATCGTGTTGATGTTCAGGATCCTCATCATGATGGTCTTGTTATTACTTTGTTTATTTCTAACCATTTTGTTCGCAGGATCCTAATCGATGGAGGAAGCTCGGTGAACATCATTCAGCTTGATGTCCTCAAGAAAATGAACATCCCTGAATCAGACATTGTCCCAAGATCCTCAGTTCTTGTGGGATTCAGCGGAGAAACCAAGAATACATTGGGGGACATTAAACTTCCCATCTACATTGAAGGACTTCATTCTTATCAAAAATTTTGTGTTATAGATTGCTTATCTTGTTGCAATGTTATCCTTGGCAGGCCATGGATACATGACATGAAGGCAGTTGCATCTACATATCATCAATGTGTGAAGCTTCCTAGTCCATGGGGGGTGATAAAGATTGAGAGTAACCAACAAGAAGCAAAAAATTGCTACACCTCATCAATGAAGCCAGCCTCAAGACCAAGGGAGCAATAGCAACTAAAGTATCCTCCAGGAGACGTCTTGGAGGCAAGAGAACAGGATGTGAAAGAAATCCTTATGGATCCTCATGATCCTGAATCAAAAGTCTTCATAGGATCAGGGATCCTCAGCAACGTCGAACAGGATCTAGTACCCTTCCTTAAAAGAAGAAAAACTACCTTTGCCTGGAAGCATGAAGACATGACAGGTATCTCTAAAGATGTAATTACCCATAAACTTGGTATTGACAGGTCATTCAAACCTATACATCAGAAGAGGAGGAAATTTGCACCTGAAAGGAATGCCATTATCCAGGAGGAGGTAGACAAATTACTCCGAGCAGGTATGATTAGAGAGGTTAAGTATCCAAGATGGTTAGCCAATGTGGTTGTTGTTCAAAAGAAAAACGGAAAGTGGAGGGTATGTGTCGATTTTACTGATTTAAACAAGGCATGTCCCAAGGATCCTTTCCCATTACCCGACATTGACTCCATGGTGGATGCTACCGCGGGTCATGAGTTGTTGACTTTTATGGATGCTTCATCTGGATTTCAAAAAATTCAGATGGAACCATCTGATCAAGAGGATACAACCTTTATGACCCCAACTGGTATCTATTGTTATATTGCTATGCCATTTGGACTAAGGAATGCAGGTGATACTTATCAAAGGCTAGTCAATATGATGTTTAAGGAACAAATAGGACACACTATGGAAGTCTACATAGACGACATGGTGGTTAAGTCCAAGAGAGCTGAGGATCACCTTAGAGACCTGGAAGAAGCATTCAATATCCTTGACAAATTCAATATGAAGTTGAATCCTTCAAAGTGTCACTTTGGTGATAAAGCAGGCAAGTTCCTAGGATACATGGTAACAAAATGAGGCATTGAAGCAAGTCCAGAGCAAATTAAGGCTATTGTGAATATCAAATCTCCTGCCAATGCCAAGGATGTGCAAAGGTTGACAGGGAGGATCGCAGCCTTGAATAGGTTCATATCAAAATCATCAGAAAAGTGCAAGGAATTCTATGACATTTTGAGAAAGAACAAGAAATTTGAGTGGACTGAAAAGCATGAAATTGCTCTCAAAGCCCTTAAGGATTACCTATCCTCAGCTCCTGCCTTGATGAAACCAGAAAAAGGGGATATATTATCCTTATATCTAGCGGTATCCTCTAAAGCAGTAAGTGCGGTCCTTGTTAAGGATCACGAAGGTACACAACATCCTGTTTATTATGTAAGTAAGAGTTTGCTTGATGCTGAATCTAGGTATTCACATCTAGAAAAACTTATTCTTGCTTTGATTATGGCATCTACTAAACTAAGACATTATTTTGAAACTCATGCCATTATTGTTAAGACTAATTTTCCAATTAAGAATGTTCTCAGGAAACCTGAAATGTCAGGAAGGATGGCTAAGTGGGCAGTGAAGCTTAGTGCTTATGATATAAGATATGAACCAAGGACTGCCATCAAATCCCAAGCCTTAGCTGACATTGTGGCAGATTTTAGTAGTGACTTGCAAAGAGAAGCTGAGTTAGAAGTTCAGCAGCTTGAAGAGACTAAGGATCCTTGGATACTTTTCACTGATGGAGCTTCTAATGTCAAAGGAACAGGACTGGGAATACTACTAAAATCGCCACAGGGGGACATAATACCCCATTCCATAGCTTGTGAGTTTCAAACTATTAATAATGAGGCTGAATATGAAGCCTTGATAGCTGGTTTGCAAATTGCCAAGCATATGAGGATCAGGTATCTTGAGGTACATGTAGATTCATTGTTAATTACTAATCACTTTAATGGATCCTATGCTGTTAAAGGTGAAAAGCTAATCAAATACCAGGAAATATTGTCAAGGAATTGGCACTCTCTTTTGTTTCTTTTAGTTTGACACATGTACCCAGGGAGAAAAATGCAGAAGCTGATGCATTGGCCAACCTAGGATCATCCTTGAAAATTCCAGAGGATATCAAGATCCCTATCATCCATGTTTTGGCTCCTGGTATTGAGGATCACATAACTATGGAGATAGAACAGGATTCTGCAATGGTTCCTAGTGATGGTGCACAGTCTCGTTCAGGATCATGGATCCTTCCAATCATGAGATATATACAACATGGAGAGATTCCTACAGGAGAAAACCCCAGGGCTTTCAAAATCAAGGTATCTCAATTTACAATATTGAATAACATGTTATATAAACGATCTCTTGCAGGTCCATATCTAAGATGCATTGAGGATCCTGAAATCCAAGAAGCCCTAAAGGATTTTCATGAAGGAGATTGTGGAAACCACACTGGGGGCAGGGCATTGTTCTCAAGGATCCTTAGGACAGGATACTATTGGCCGACAATGAAGAAGGATGTTGTGGATTATGCCAAGAAGTGTGATCCTTGTCAGAGACATAGTAATATCCTTCATCAACCAGCAGAGCTCTTGCACCCTATATCCTCTTCTTGGCCATTCATGAGATGGGGAATGGATATAGTTGGTAAACTTCCCAAAGCACCAGGAGGAAAGGTGTTCATGCTTGCCATGACTAATTACTTCTCTAAGTGGATAGAGGCTGAAGCCTTTGCTCAAGTAAGAGAAAAGGAAGTCATATCCTTTATTAAAAGAAACATTATTACTAGATTTGGCATCCCTTCTGAAATTGTTTGTGATAATGGATCCCAATTTATTGGGAGTAGAACTACTAACTTTTGTGACAGCTGGGGGATTAAGATGATAACATCAACACCAGTCCACCCATAAGCTAATGGTCAAGCAGAATCATCCAACAAGATCATCATCAACAACTTGAAGAAGAAGCTTGGATCCAAGAAAGGAAAATAGGCAGAAGAACTACCTTATGTGCTATGGGCTGATAGGACAACCCCCAAGAATGCTACTGGCCAAACTCCATTTTCTTTGGTATTTGGAGCAGAATCAGTGATCCCTACAGAGATGGTGGTTCCTACTGCAAGAACAAGCATCCGTGATCCTGAAGGAAATGCTGAAAACTTGGTTCAAGACTTGGATACTATAGAAGAACTTAGGGATTTGGCAAGAATAAGGATGGCTAGTTATCAACAAAGGATGGCTGGAGCCTACAATATAAATGTCAGGATCAGGAAATTCCAAGTTGGTGATATGGTATTGAGGAAAGCATTTCAGAATACCACAAATTTTGCTGATGGAAAGTTGGCACCAAAGTGGGAAGGCCCCTACCTGATTGAAGCTGAGGCAGGAAAGGGGGCATATCGATTGCTAACAATGGAAGGTGATTTGCTACCAAGAGCTTGGAATGCTGTCCACCTGAAGAAATATTTCATGTAGTAAGGATCCAGGATCCTCAACCATTTTCATGATCGATATCCTCGAAGGATCCTTACAGGACAGAGGATCCTCATTTTGGTAATGATCTAATCTCAAACTATTTCATTCTTTAATTATCCTATATACAAGGAGAAGGATCATGGATCCTTTATCCTCCTTTCACTTGATTCTGAGTTTTGCAGAAGGTTCATGTATCCTTAACGAAGGATTGAGTATCCACAGAAATCTCCAGTTATTTGGGCTTGACCCCAGTTATTTGGGCTTAACCCCAGTTATTTGGGCCTATCCCCAGTATCGCCAGTAGCGCACGATGATCCTGGTACAGTTCATGGCAATGGGACCAGTACTCGCTTTAGGGGCTGACAATTTCATTGTACTGGATGTATCCGGGATCCTACGTATAATGGTAGACGTACCATACATCCGTTCCTAAGGTTTCTAACGTTTTCACGTTAGCTAAGGTTTTGACATTATCATGTCACTAAGTTTTGATAGTCGCCAGTGAGGGCCATACTCCAGTTTACACAAGATCCTTTGGGCTTGTCCCTAGTTTTTTGGGCTTGTCCCTAGTTTTTTGGGCTTGTCCCCAGAATTGTTGGGCTTGTCCCCAGTTGCTAACTCTTCTCTTATATTGTCTTAGTCCCAAGTTATGTTCCATTTCAGGTTTTTGAAGTTAAACAGCTAAGGATCCTTGATCCTTACCTTTTAATAAGGTTTGTCTTTTGGTTATCCTGATTGTAAATGTTAAAGGTTTAGGATCCAAACTTGGATTCTCAGGTATGATCCTTGATCATTTTGATTTTATTCTTTATGTATCTAAGTGACCCTTATTCTTTGACACCAGGACTTATGATCCTTAAGTTACACTACTTTTTTGAATTGATCGATTATAGGATATTTGATCCTTGATCATATCCTAAATTTTTTGACATAATATTTTAAACTTTTATTCTTAACTTAATGAATTCAAACAAAGTGTATAATAGCAACTGAAAAGTAAAGTGTTCACAAATGTAACAACACATGATAAGGCAAAAGATTAAAGTTTCATTTATTTATCAATAGTTAAACCCTTAAAAGGTTGTCCCAATAGGAAACCCTAATTGAGACCCCCAAATAATATTGCATGACCCCTAAAATTTTCAGAACAATCGGAACTACGATCAGGGCCCCTAAAACTCAGGGGGGGGGGGGGGTATTCCCTAATTGGTATTATCTTCGAAGTTTGTTGTAGAATTCGAAATTTAACAAACCGTCGACTCACCCAAGCTAGTTAGACACGAGGCAACCCTATGCTAGAGGGGGTGCCCTCGCGCCACGCGAGGGAGCCGGTTTTTCAGTATAAATTCAGGGCATTGGCACTTGAATTTTGGCGTTGGTTCGACGTAAAAACTCGTTTCGTACATTGAGATATCGTCTGTTTACTTCAAAAACACACACAATCACGAAATCCTGCCGCGATAACAGGGTAATAACTCGATCACTGCTACGATTTAATGTCCGATCGATAAAAACCAATCCGATGGATGTTTATGTTTTGGTCAAAAAATCTGATGAGGATAATGCAACCAAACTCTTTGTTACGGGGAATGATGCTTTAAATGTAGAACAATGATAAGGATCACTTCAATGTAAATTGCACAAACGACACAAGGATTTATATGGGGAAAAAGCCCTTGATCAAGAGTTGATCTCCGGCACAAAGAAAACCGGGTGATGGAAACTACCGATCACCAAGCTCAAATAAATCAATAAATGTTTACAACTTCGGATAGTAACGAGCTAGGTACAAGGATCACTATGGTGAAATGTGTAAAAGTGAGTGAAAACTAATAAGTGTTCGTCAAGAGCTTCAAGAGTGCGATTGTATGAGAGTGTGTGTAGCTGAAAATGGCTAAGTGTTCTAATTCTAGCTCGTCACCCCTTTAAAAATAGAAGTTAACTATAATAAAAAACTATCCGACTTTTGTGCCAAGCTCCCACGTTCTCCACAACGTCCATTTCCAGTCAAACGTGTGCGAAATACCCATGGAATATTCCGTAGTAACGTTGCCAAGACCAAGTCAAGCTTGTTACTCCTGCGAAATAGTACGAAACACAAACAAACAATCGTTAGTATGAGGATCCTTAAGGTGATCCATGATCCTGATCCTGAAGCTCTTCTGAGGATCACTATCTGTCACAGAAGTAAGGATCATTAATTAGGATAACAAGTAAGGATCACTAATTGTTAGAAAATCCTCCCCTAACAATTGCCCCCAAAATATAAGGAGTGATATGTAAAATGAGCGAATTATATTTTCTTGATCTTATCCGCAACTAACTATCGTAAATATAGCCGTTATTGTAGAACTATCCGTTGCAACCATGACGTCACAGAAGTGACAACCCTGCACAATCATGATTATAAATAGGAGATATAGATAGGATCGATTGCATTTAAAATTTCAGAGATACTCCCTTTATAACTGCATTCCGAAGATAAACAGGTATTCTCTCTTCATCTTCTTCCTTCTTTTGCTCTGTTTTCCGTTTCTTTCCACCATTCTATTAAAGATGTTGCTCCGGAACTCCCCAGCTAAGTATCACCCGAAAAACAGCCCACTGAAAAGCCAAGGAATCATCAAAGATTCCATAAAAGAACGCTGCTGTTTCAACGATGCACAGATTGATAGGATCCGCCACTACTTCCCGGCGAACACCGTGATTAAGTCTTTTGATCCCAATGCCCTGAGTGATCATATTTCCGACAAGTGGGTTGCTTTTCCTGTCACTCCGTTCACCATAGGCTATACATATCCTTTCCCAGCCTTTACCCAATCTTTTTTTTCCCTAACCGGCATCTCTTATATCCAAGCCATGCCGATGATATGGAGGGTTTTGTACACCCTTGAAAGGATCATCGAGCAGGAAGGGATAGACCTAGGAATGTCAGAGCTGGGAGAGCTGTATGATCTTACTACCTTTGGTTCTCATCGTTATTTGTTTAAACGTAAACCTGGTGAGGAACACCCGATCTTCAAAGCTACCAAGAATGATGCTAATTGGAAGCGGCGTTTCTTTTTCGTCAAGAGAGATTCTATTGATGACGGAAAGGATCTACCCAAGAAATGGGCTACCCATGGTAGGGTGGAGGATCCTGAGAAGGATCACCAGAGAACTTTCTTTTGATGTAAGGATCACTTATATATTTTTGCTTTCTTGTTATGCAGCTATCTCCGTCTCACACCTCAGACTGTCTCCTGCTGCCAAAGAGAGACTCATCGCTTTCAAGAAACTTGATCCTGAAATAAGAACTTTCAAGACAACCACCCAGGATTCTCAGGAGGTATCCTCAGGCTCTGTCACGATGTCAAGTAAGTATCTTTGTTTAAAAATTTAAATAAATAGTGAAATATATAAGTGAAGTAAAGATACTTATCTTGTTTTGGTTGTGTAGGTGCTGGAAAATCCACCAAGTCTGCTTCAAAGTTCAATGTCACCGATCTCACCACCGTCAGATCCTCCAAAAGAAAGGCTCCTACCAGCCCAACAGCTTCAGTCCCCAAGGCACCCCTCAAAGGAAAGGGAATCAAGAAGAGAAAGGCCTCTGAAGCTGAGCATCTGCAGGGTCTGCCTCTAATCCGCCATCAATTCCTCGAGTACTTCAACGATGTAAGGATCACTGTCTCTGCTCGTATATCCTGTTGACATATCCTGCTGATATATCCTGCTGATTTGAGGATCACTTGGTCCTGACCTTATCTTTTATCCCCTTTGCAGAAATTATCTGAGATTGAGGATTATGTTGGCCACGTTGAGGATCAGGATAGGAAGATTGCCGACCTCCAGCAGGTTGCATTGCTAAAGGACCTCAAAATTGCTGATCTTCAGAAGGAAGTCCGGGATGCCAAACAGGAGACGGCCAAGGTGCTGGTTAATGTTGACTATGAGAAGCATGAGATCACCGAAGACGCCAAAGTCTCTGCCGCCATAGCAATGTATAAGACCAAG
This sequence comes from Helianthus tuberosus, assembly GCA_030545235.1. NCBI lineage: Eukaryota > Viridiplantae > Streptophyta > Magnoliopsida > Asterales > Asteraceae > Helianthus > Helianthus tuberosus. The sequence goes on from CM060452.1 coordinate 1,793,095, forward strand.
CTGCAAATGGCCTTGGAAGCTCAGGATCCTGCTTTTGACAAGAGCACCTGGGATGTGGAAGGCTGGAAGGCAAGGCTGGCTGAACTGGACGATGAAGAGGCTGAGGAGGTTGAAGAGATCCTGACGATCGAGGCTGGAGGCAAGGGTGATGGTGGTGAAGCAAGTGGAGCTGGAGGTGGTAATGCAGCGAAGGTTTAGGCTGCATGATTGGGCGATGATGGAAACTTCTAGACATAGCCGGAGCCCAATTTTTTAGTTTGATGGTTGTTTTGTTGAACAATTTGATGGTTTGTACTGAACAATAGTTTTTAGGATTAAGGATCATGTATGATCCTTTGGACAATAGGTAGGATTGCAAATGGTGGAGGGATCCTCTATTTGGGGGATGAAGCCATTGTGATCCTGCCGCCTTTATATTCCTGCACTACTTTTGAACATATTATCATGGACACCCTTTACCTACCCCAGCGGACGGGCCACGTATTGCTGGTAGATGCTCGGGGTAGGTAATTTTGACAACCTTTTAAGGGTTAATCTTTTGTTAATAAATAAAACCTTAATCTTTTGTCGCTTATCTTGTATTGTTATCCTTTTTGTCTCTTTAATTCTCAATTGTTTTGATGTACATTTATTGAATAAACAATTTTGAATAAGTCAGATTGAAAATACTTAGGATATGATCCATGTTCAAATATCCTATAGTTGAAGAACTCCAAAAAGTCATACATTTTAAGGATCACAGGTTTAGTTGTCAAATTTTAAGGGTTATTCAAATAAACAATGAATAGGATTAAAAATAGTTAAGGATCATACCTGAGGATCCAAGTTAGGATCCTAACCATAATAAGGATAACTATAAGATAAACCTTAGAGAGAAGTAAGGATCAAGGATCCCTAGTTGTTTATCTTCAAGGACCTGAAATAGAGCATAGCTTGGGACTAAGCCAATATAAAATAAGAGTTAGCAACTGGGGACAAGCCCAAGGATAACTGGGGACAAGCCCAAGGATAACTGGGGACAAGCCCAAGGATCGTATGTAAACTGGAGTATGGCCCTAACTGGCGACTATCCAAACTTAGTGACATGAAAATGTCAAAACCTTAGCTAACGTGAAAACGTTAGAAACCTTAGGAACGGATGTATGGTACGTCTACCATTATACGTGGGATCCTAGGTATAGCCAGTACAATGGAATTATCAGCCCCTAAGGCGAGTACTGGTCCCACTGCCTTGAACTATACCAGGATCATCATGCGCTACAGGCGGAACTGGGGTCAAGCCCAAATAACTGGGGTTAAACCCGAGGAACGGATTGCTTCAGCGGATAACCAATGTTATGCTAAGGATACCTGAACTTTCAAAACTTAAACTCACGTGAGAGATGGATAAAGGATACGTGATCCTTATCCTTATATGAGAAAATAAAGAAATGAAATAGTTCAAGTTTAGGATATTACCTAAGTAAGGATCACCGATACTTTGAGGATCCTTTAAGGATATCCCTATCGTGAGGATCATCTATGCCATGAGGATCCTGCTCACATGAAATATTTCTTCAAGTGGACAGCATTCCAAGCTCTTGGTAGCAAATCACCTTCCATGGTTAGCAATCTATATGCCCCCTTTCCTGCTTCAGCTTCAATCAAATAAGGGCCTTCCCATTTTGGAGCCAATTTTCCATCAGCAGGATTGGTGGTATTCTAAAATGCTTTCCTTAATACCATATCTCCAACTTGAAACTTCCTGATCCTGACATTTTTGTTGTAAGCACCAGCCATTCTTTGTTGATAACTGGCCATCCTTATCCTAGCCAAATCCCTGATTTCTTCAATAGTATCCAGGTCTTGAGCCAAGTTCTCATCATTTTCTTCAGGATCACGAGTACTTGTTCTAGCAGTTGGAACCACCATTTCTGTTGGGATCACTGATTCTGCCCCAAATACCAAAGAGAATGGCGTTTGACCAGTAGCATTCTTAGGGGTTGTCATATCAGCCCAAAGCACATAAGGTAGTTCTTCTGCCCATTTCCCTTTCTTGGATCCAAGCTTCTTCTTCAAATTGTTGATGATGATCTTGTTGGATGATTCTTCTTGACCATTAGCTTGTGGGTGAACTGGTGTTGATGTTATCATCTTAATTCCCCAGCTGTCACAAAAGTTAGTGGTTCTGCCCCCAATAAATTGGGAACCATTATCACATATAATTTCAGAAGGAATTCCAAATCTAGTTATAATATTTCTTTTAATGAAGGATATAACTTCATTTTCTCTGACTTGGGCAAAAGCTTCAGCCTCTATCCACTTGGAGAAGTAATCAGTCATAGCAAGCATGAATACTTTTCCACCAGGTGCCTTAGGGAGCTTACCAACTATATCCATACCCCATCTCATAAATGGCCAAGAGGAGGATATAGGATGCAAAAATTCAGCTGGTTGATGAAGGATATTGCTGTGTCTCTGACAAGGATCACATCTCTTAGCATACTCCACAGCATCTCTCTTCATGGTTGGCCAATAGTATCCTGTCCTCAGGATCCTTGAGAATAATGCTCTGCCCCCTGTGTGGTTTCCACAATCTCCTTCATGGAAGTCTTTTAAAACTTCTTGGATTTCAGGATCCTCAATGCATCTCAAGTATGGTCCTGCAAGAGATCGTCTATACAACATATTATTTAAAATTGTGAATTGAGATACCTTAATTTTGAAAGCCCTAGGGTTTTCTCCTGTAGGAATCTCTCCATGTTGTAAGTATCTCATGATTGGTGAGATCCATGATCCTGAATGAGTTTGAGTATCCTCACTGGGGATAATTACAGAATCTTGCCCTATCTCTATGGCCGCATGATCCTCGATAGCCGGGGTCAGGATATGGATAATAAGGATCTTGATATCCTCCGGGATCTTCAAATATGATCCTAAGTTAGCCAATGCATCAGCTTCTGTATTTTCTTCCCTTGGTACCTGTGTCAAACTAAAGGAAACAAAAGAGAGTGCCAATTCTTTGACTATCTCTAAATATTTGGTTAGCTTTTCACCTTTAACAGCATAGGATCCATTAAAGTGGTTTGTAATTAACAATGAATCTACATGTACCTCAAGATACCTGATCCCCATATGCTTAGCAATTTGCAAACCAGCAATTAAGGCTTCATATTCAGCCTCATTGTTAGTGGTTTGGAACTCACAAGCTATAGAGTGGGGTATTATGTCCCCCTGTGGCGATTTTAGTAGTATTCCAAGCCCTGTGCCTTTGACATTTGAGGATCCATCAGTATAGAGTATCCAAGGATCCTTGGCCTCCTCCAGCTGCTGGACTTCTAACTCAGCTTCTTTTTGTAAATCACTACTGAAATCAGCCACAAAGTCAGCTAATGCTTGGGATTTGATGGCTGTCCTAGGCTCATATCTTATATCATAGGCACTAAGCTTCACTGCCCACTTAGCCATCCTTCCTGACATCTCTGGTTTCCTGAGGACATTCTTAATTGGAAAATTAGTTTTAACAACAATAACATGAGTTTCAAAATAATGTCTCAACTTAGTAGATGCCATAATTAATGCAAGAATAAGCTTTTCAAGGTGTGAATACCTGGATTCGGCATCAAGTAAACTTTTACTTACATAATAGACAGGATGTTGTGTACCTTCATGATCCTTAACAAGGACCGCACTTACTGCTTTTGAGGATACTGCAAGATACAAGGATAGCACATCGCCTTTTTCTGGTTTCATCAAGGTCGGGGCTGAGGATAGGTAATCTTTGAGAGCTCTTAAAGCATTTTCATGCTTCTCAGTCCACTCAAATTTCTTGTTCTTCCTTAGGATATCATAGAATTCTTTGCACTTCTCTGAGGATTTGGATATAAATCTGTTCAAAGCTGCTATCCTGCCTGTTAGCCTTTGAACATCCTTAGTGTTGGCCGGAGATTTGATATTCACTATAGCTTTGATTTGTTCCGGGCTAGCTTCAATGCCTCTCTTGGTCACCATGTATCCTAAGAATTTACCTGCTTTAACACCAAAGTGACATTTTGAAGGATTAAGCTTCATATTATATTTATCAAGGATATTGAATGCTTCCTCCAAGTCTCTTAGGTGATCCTCAGCCTTTATTGATTTTACCACCATATCGTCTATGTAAACCTCCATAGTTTGTCGAATCTGATCCTTGAACATCATATTCACTAGCCTTTGATAAGTTGCACCTGCATTTCTTAGTCCGAACGGCATAGCAATATAGCAGTATATACCAGTTGGAGTCATGAAGGCTGTATCCTCTTGATCGGATGGTTCCATTTGGATTTGTTGAAATCCAGATGAAGCATCCATAAAAGTTAACAGTTCATGACCCGCAGTTGCATCCACCATGGAGTCAATGTGGGGTAATGGGAAAGGATCCTTGGGACATGCCTTATTTAAATCTGTGAAATCGACACATACCCTCCACTTTCCGTTTTTCTTTTGAACAACAACCACATTGGCCAACCATCTTGGATACTTGACCTCTCTAATCATACCTGCCCGGAGCAATTTCTCTACCTCTTCCTGGATAATGGCATTTCTTTCTGGTGCAAACTTTCTTCTCCTTTGATGGATTGGTTTGAAGGACCTATCAATGCCAAGTTTGTGAGTGATTACATCTTTAGATATGCCTGTCATGTCTTCATGTTTCCATGCAAAGGTAGTCTTTCTCCTTTTGAGGAAGGATACGAGGTCTTCTTTCATTTTGACAAGGATCCCTGATCCGATATAGATTTTGGATTCAGGATCATGAGGATCCATGAGGATTTCTACCACATCCTGCTCTCTTGCCTCCAAGACGTCCCTTGGAGGATACTTTGATTGCTATTGCTCCCTTGACTTCGAGGCTTGTTTCATCGATGAAGTATAGCAATTCTTAGCCTCCTGCTGATCACTATCAATCTTGACTATTCCCCAAGGACTAGGGAGCTTCACACATTGATGGTAAGTAGATGGGACTGCCTTCATATCGTGTATCCAGGGCCTGCCAAGGATAACATTACAACAAGATAAACAGTCAATAACACAAAATTTTTGATAAGAGTGTAGGCCTTCGATGTATATTGGGAGCTTCATGTCCCCCAAGGTATTCTTAGTTTCGCCACTAAATCCCACGAGTACGGAGGATCTTGGTATGATATCTGATTCAGGGATACCCATCTTCTTCAGAACGTCAAGCTGGATAATGTTTACTGAGCTTCCTCCGTCTATAAGGATCCTGCGGACAAAATGGTTAGAAATGAAAAGAGTAATAACTAAACCATCGTGATGAGGATCCTGGATATCAACACGATCATCCTCATCAAAGGTTATGACTTTTCCTTCGGAGACACTTGATGTTCGAACGGGTCTTTCTCCATTATCCATTTTAGTTTCCTTTGCATGCCTTTTAGCTGCTGAGAAGGATGTGCCACAAATGTCTGATCCTCCAGAAATAAAGTTTATTACTTGTGCATCTGCTGGAGGGGCTGGAGCCTTCTCAGGGATCCTTTCAGGATCCTGAGTCCTTGACTTTTTTCTACCCAACAATTCTTTTAGAAGCCCCTTGCTCAACAAGTATCCAATTTCCTTTCTTAGTGGCAATGCATTCTTCTGTAAGATGCCCAAAATCTTCATGGTATGTGTTTTGGTCAAAAAATCTGATAAGGATATTGCAACCAAACTCTTTGTTATGGGGTATAATGCTAATAATGTAGAACAATATCGAGGATCACTTCAATGTAAATTGCACAAATGACACAAGGATTTATACGGGGAAAAAGCCCTTGATTAAGAGTTGATCTCCGGCACAAAAAACCCCGGGTGATGGAAACTACCGATCACCAAGCTCAAATAAATGAATAAATGTTTACAACTTCGGATAGTAACGAGCTAGGTACAAGGATCACTATCGTGAAATGTGTAAAAGTGAGTGAAAATAAATGTATGTTCGTCGAGAGCTTCAAGTGTGCGAGTATATGAGAGTGTGTAGCTGAAAAGTGACTAAGTGTTTTTCTACTAGCTCGTTACCCCTTTTAAAATAGAAATTAACTACTACAACTAACTATCCGACTTTTGTGCCAAGCTCCCATGTTCTCCACAACGTCCATTTTTGGCCAAGCACGTGCGGGATAGTCAAGGAATATTCTCCAGGAATGTCGCCAAGACTAGGTCCAAGTTGAACTTCCTGCAAAATAATAGAAAACACAAGTAAACAATCGTCAGTACGAGGATCCTTAAAGTGATCCATGATCCTGATCCTGAAGCTCTTCTGAGGATCACTATCTGTCACAGAAGTAAGGATCATTAATTAGGATAACGAATAAGGATCACTAATTGTTAGAAAATCCTCCCCTAACAATTGCCCCCAAAATATAAGGAGTGATATGTAAAATTAGCGAGTTATGTTTTCTTGATCTTATCCGCAACTAACTAACGGATATATAGCCGTTGATATCGAACTAGCCGTTGCAACCATGACGTCACAGAAGTGACAACCCTGCACGATCATGATTATAAATAGGAGATAGAGATAGGATCAAATGCATTTAAATCCGAAAGAAACTCCCTTTATATTCTCAGTCGAAGATCAATCAGGTATCTCTTTCTCCTCTTTCTCCCTCTCTTACTCTGTTTTTCTTTCTTTATCACCATCACTTTGAGAATGATGCTCCGAAGCTCACCGGGCAAGGATCACAAGAAGGATAGCCCTTTGAAGAGTCAAAAGATCATCAAAGACTCAGCGAATGAGAGGTGTTGCTTTAACGACGCACAAGTAGATAAAATCCGTCACTATTTTCCGGCGAATGCCTTTTTCAAACCCTTCGATCCCACTATCCTGAGCGACTATGTTTCAGAAACATGGGTTGCCTTTCCAGTTACTCCATTCGCCATAGGATACACCTATCCTTTCCCAGAATTTACACAATCCTTCTTCTCCCTTACCGGCATCTCTTACATCCAAGCCATGCCGATGATTTGGAGGGTTTTGTATACCCTGGAGAGGATCATTGAGCAGGAGGGCATTGATTTAGGCATGTCAGAGCTGACACAATTGTATGATCTTACCACCTTTGGATCCCATCGATATTTGTTCAAACGAAAACCCGGTGGAGAACACCCTCTTCTCAAAGTCACTAAGAATGACACAAATTGGAAACGTCGCTTCTTCTTTGTCAGGAGGGATACCCTTCCAAATGGAAAGGATCTGCCGAGGACCTGGTCCACCCATGGTAAGCCAGAGGATCCTGAGAAGGATCACCAGGTAGTCTTGTTTTTGTATAAGGATTACTGACCTCCTTTTTGTCTTGTGTTATGCAGCTATTTCTGTCTCACACATCATCACATCACCTGAAACCAAGGATAGGCTTGCTGCTTTTTGGAGGCTTGATCCTGAAACAAGGACATTCAAGATAGACACCCAAGACTCACAAGAAGTATCCTCAGGTTCCATTACCATGTCAAGTAAGTATCCTGCCTTTTGCATAATTAAAATAAATAAGTAAATTGAAATAGGATAAGGGTACTTATCTTGCTTTGAATGTGTAGGTGCCGGAAAATCTGCCAAGCCTGTATCCCAATTCAACATGGCTGACCTTGATCTTGTTCGTTCCAGGAAGAAGAGGTCCACTACCAGTCCTAGCATCTCCATTCCCAAAGCACCTACTAAGGGAAAGGGTGGCAAGAAGAGGAAAACTTCTGACACTGAGGACCTTCAAGGCCTACCACTGATCCGCCACCAGTTCCTTGAAAAATTAAATGATGTAAGGATCCTTAATTCTGCCTAGGTATCCTACTCGTATGAGGATCACCTGATCTTGAACTGCTTTATCCTTTTCTTTGCAGAAATTTGCTGAGATTGAAGATTACGTGGGGAATGTTGAGGAGCAGGACAAGAAGATTGCTGACCTCCAACAGGTTGCCGTGCTCAAGGACCTTGCACTTGCTGATCTTTGGAAGGAACTCCAAGATGAGAAGACTAAGACGGCTAAACTTCTGATCGACCTTGACTATGAAAAGCATGACCTCATAGAAGGTGCAAAGGTCTCTGCTGCCATCAAAATGTATCAGACAAAACTGAAGATGGCCCAAGAAGCTCAAGATCCTAACTTTGATAAAAGTAGTTGGGATGTTGAGGGCTGGAAGGCAAGGTTGGCTGATCTTGAGGATGATGAGGAGGAGGCTACTGAGGTCTTGGCGATTGAGGCAAGTGGCAGTGGGAAGGATCTGATAAAGGATACCGCAGCTGGAGGGGAAGAGGATGCAGCGAAGGCATAGGCTGCATGAATGGGCGATGAAGGACATTTCTAGACGTAGCCGGAGCCCAATTTTTAAGTTTGATAGTTTGTTTTGGTTATGGTGTTTTTTGTTGAACAATGATGGGTTGTACATAAACAATAGGTTTTAGGATTAAGGATCATGTATGATCCTTTGGACAATAGGCAGGATTGCAATTGGTGGAGGGATCCTCTGTTTTGGGGATGAAGCCATTGTGATCCTGCCGCCTTTATATTCCTGCACTACTTTCGAACTTATTATCATGGACACCCTTTACCTACCCTAGCGGACGGGCCACGTTTTGCTGGTAGATGCTCGGGGTAGGTAATTTTGACAACCTCTTAAGGGTTACTACTTTGTTAATAAATAAAATCTTAACCTTTAGTCGCTTATCTTGTGTTGTTATCCTTGTGTTTCTTTGATTTTCCTTTGTTTTGATGCATATTCATTGAATAAATAATTTTGAATAAGTCAGATTGAAAATATTTAGGATATGATCCATGATCAGATATCCTTTAGTTAAAGAATCTTAAAAAGCAATATGTTTTAAGGATCACAAGTCTAGTTGTCAAACTTTAAGGGTTATTCAAATAAATAATGAATAGAATTAAAAATAGTTAAGGATCATACCTGAGGGTCCAAGTTAGGATCCTAACCATAATAAGGATAACTGTAAGATAAACCTTAGAGAGAAGTAAGGATCAAGGATCCCTAGTTACTTATCTTCAAGGACCTGAAATAGATCATAACTTGGGACTAAGCCAACATAAGAAAAGAGTTAGCAACTGGGGACAAGCCCAAGGATAACTGGGGACAAGCCCAAGGATAACTGGGGACAAGCCCAAGGATCGTATGTAAACTGGAGTATGGCCCTAACTGGCGACTATCCAAACTTAGTGACATGAAAATGCCAAAACCTTAGCTAACGTGAAAACGTTAGAAACCTTAGCTAACGTGAAAACGTTAGAAACCTTAGGAACGGATGTATGGTACGTCTACCATTATACGTAGGATCCTAGGCATAGCCAGTACAATGGAATTATCAGCCCCTAAAACGAGTACTGGTCCCACTGACTTGAACTATACCAGGATCATCATGCGCTACAGGCGGAACTGGGGTCAAGCCCAAATAACTGGGGTTAAACCCGAGGAACGGATTGCTTCAGCGGATAACCAATGTTATGCTAAGGATACCTGAACTTTCAAAACTTAAACTCACATGAGAGATGGATAAAGGATACGTGATCCTTATCCTTATATGAGAAAATAAAGAAATGAAATAGTTCAAGTTTAGGATATTACCTAAGTAAGGATCACCGATACTTTGAGGATCCTTTAAGGATATCCCTATCGTGAGGATCATCTATGCCATGAGGATCCTGCTCACATGAAATATTTCTTCAAGTGGACAGCATTCCAAGCTCTTGGTAGCAAATCACCTTCCATGGTTAGCAATCTATATGCCCCCTTTCCTGCTTCAGCTTCAATCAAATAAGGGCCTTCCCATTTTGGAGCCAATTTTCCGTCAGCAGGATTGGTGGTATTCTGAAATGCTTTCCTTAATACCATATCTCCAACTTGAAACCTCCTGATCCTGACATTTTTGTTGTAAGCACCAGCCATTCTTTGCTGATAACTGGCCATCCTTATCCTAGCCATATCCCTGATTTCTTCAATAGTATCCAGGTCTTGAGTCAAGTTCTCATCATTCTCCTCATGATCACGGGTACTTGTTCTTGCAGTTGGAACCACCATTTCTGTTGGGATCACTGATTCTGTCCCAAATACCAAAGAGAATGGCGTTTGACCAGTAGCATTCTTAGGGGTTGTCCTATCAGCCCAAAGCACATAGGGTAGTTCTTCTGCCCATTTCCCTTTCTTGGATCCAAGCTTCTTCTTCAAATTGTTGATGATGATCTTGTTGGATGATTCTGCCTGACCATTAGCTTGTGGGTGGACTGGTGTTGATGTTATCATCTTAATCCCCCAGTTGTCACAAAAGTTAGTGGTTCTGCCCCCAATAAATTGGGAACCATTATCACATATAATCTCATAAGGAATTCCAAATCTAGTTATAATATTTCTTTTAATGAAGGATATAACTTCCTTTTCTCTGACTTGGGCAAAAGCTTCAGCCTCTATCCACTTGGAGAAGTAATCAGTCATAGCAAGCATGAATACTTTTCCACCAGGTGCCTTAGGGAGCTTACCAACTATATCCATCCCCCATCTCATAAATGGCCAAGAGGAGGATATAGGATGCAATAATTCAGCTGGTTGATAAAGGATATTGCTGTGTCTCTGACAAGGATCACATCTTTTAGCATACTCCACAGCATCTCTCTTCATGGTTGGCCAGTAGTATCATGTCCTCAGGATCCTTGAGAATAATGCCCTGCCCCCAGTGTGGTTTCCACAATCTCCTTCATGGAAGTCTTTTAAAACTTCTTGGATTTCAGGATCCTCAATGCATCTCAAGTATGGTCCGGCAAGAGATCGTCTATACAACATATTATTTAAAATTGTGAATTGAGATACCTTTGATTTGAAAGCCCTAGGGTTTTCTCCTGTAGGAATCTCTCCATGTTGTAAGTATCTCATAATTGGTGAGATCCATGATCCTGATCCTGAATGGGATTGAGTATCCTCACAAGGGATAATTGCAGAATCATTTCCTATCTCCATAGCCTCGTGATCATCAATAGCCGGGGTCAGGATATGGATAATAGGGATCTTGATATCCTCCGGGATCTTCAAGGATGATCCTAAGTTAGCCAATGCATCAGCCTCTGTATTTTCTTCCCTTGGTACCTGCGTCAAACTAAAGGAAACAAAAGAGAGTGCCAAACTTTTGACTATCTCTAAATATTTGGTTAGCTTTCCACCTTTAACAGCGTAGGATCCATTAAAGTGGTTTGTGATTAACAATGAATCTACATGTACCTCAAGATACCTGATCCCCATATGTTTTGCAATTTGCAAACCAGCAATTAAGGCTTCATATTCAGCCTCATTGTTAGTGGTTTGGAACTCACAAGCTATAGAGTGGGGTATTATGTCCCCCTGTGGCGATTTTAGTAGTATTCCAAGCCCTGTGCCTTTGACATTCGAGGATCCATCAGTATAGAGTATCCAAGGATCCTTGGTCTCCTCTAGCTGCTGGACTTCTAACTCAGCTTCTTCTTGTAAATCACTACTGAAATCAGCCACAAAGTCAGCTAATGCTTGGGATTTGATGGCTGTCCTAGGCTCATATCTTATATCATATGCACTTAGCTTCACTGCCCACTTAGCCATCCTTCCTGACATCTCTGGTTTCCTGAGGACATTCTTAATTGGAAAATTAGTTTTAACAATGATAACATGAGTTTCAAAATAATGTCTTAACTTAGTAGATGCCATAATTAATGCAAGAATAAGCTTTTCAAGGTGTGAATACCTGGATTCGGCATCAAGTAAACTTTTACTTACATAATAGACAGGATGTTGTGTACCTTCATGATCCTTAACAAGGACCGCACTTACTGCTTTTGAGGATACTGCAAGATACAAGGATAACACATCGCCTTTTTCTGGCTTCATCAAGGTTGGGGCTGAGGATAGGTAATCTTTGAGGGCTCTTAAAGCATTTTCATGCTTCTCAGTCCACTCAAATTTCTTGTTCTTCCTTAGGATATCATAGAATTCTTTGCACTTCTCTGAGGATTTGGATATAAATCTGTTCAAAGCTGCTATCCTGCCTGTTAGCCTTTGAACATCCTTAGCATTGGCCGGAGATTTGATGTTCACTATTGCTTTGATTTGTTCCGGGCTAGCTTCAATGCCTCTCTTTGTCACCATATATCCTAAGAATTTACCTGCTTTAACACCAAAGTGACATTTTGAAGGATTAAGTTTCATGTTATATTTGTCAAGGATATCGAATGCTTCCTCAAAGTCTCTTAGGTGATCCTCAGCTTTTAAGGATTTCACCACCATATCATCTATGTAAACCTCCATAGTTTGTCCAATCTGATCCTTGAACATCATATTCACCAGCCTTTGATATGTTGCACCTGCATTTCTTAATCCGAACGGCATAGCAATATAGCAGTATATACCAGTTGGAGTCATGAAGGCTGTATCCTCTTGGTCGGATGGTTCCATTTGGATTTGTTGGAATCCAGATGAAGCATCCATAAAAGTTAACAGTTCATGACCCGCAGTTGCATCCACCATGGAGTCAATGTGGGGTAATGGGAAAGGATCCTTGGGACATGCCTTATTTAAATCGGTAGAATCGAAACATACCCTCCACTTTCCGTTTTTCTTTTGAACAACAACCACATTGGCCAACCATCTTGGATACTTGACCTCTCTAATCATACCTACCCGGAGCAATTTCTCTACCTCTTCCTGGATAATGGCATTCCTTTCCGGTGTAAACTTCCTTCTCCTTTGATGGATTGGTTTGAAGGATCTGTCAATCCCGAGTTTGTGAGTGATTACATCTTTGGATATACCAATCATGTCTTCGTGTTTCCATGCAAAGGTAGTCTTTCTCCTTTTGAGGAAGGATACGAGGTCTTCTTTCATTTCGCCAAGGATCCCTGATCCGATATAGATTTTGGATTCAGGATCATCGGGGTCCATGAGGATTTCTACCACATCCTGCTCTCTTGCCTCCAAGACATCCCTTGGAGGATACCTTGATTGCTATTGCTCCCTTGACTTCGAGGCTGGTTTCATCGATGAAGTGTAGCAATTCTTAGCCTCCTGCTGATCACTATCAATCTTTACTATTCCCCAAGGACTAGGGAGCTTCACACATTGATGGTAGGTAGATGGGACTGCTTTCATATCATGTTTCCAAGGCCTGCCAAGGATAACATTACAACAAGATAAACAGTCAATAACACAAAATTTTTTATAAGAGTGTAGGCCTTCAATGTATATTGGGAGTTTAATGTCCCCCAGGGTATTCTTGGTTTCGCCACTAAATCCCACGAGCACGGAGGATCTTGGTATGATATCTGATTCAGGGATACCCCTCTTCTTTAGAACATCAAGCTGGATAATGTTCACTGAACTTCCTCCGTCTATAAGGATCCTGCGGACAAAATGGTTAGAAATAAAAAGAGTAATAACTAAACCATCGTGATGAGGATCCTGGATATCAACACGATCATCCTCATCAAAGGTTATGACTTTTCCTTCGGAGACACTTGATGTTCGAACTGGTCTTTCTCCATTATCCATTTTAGTTTCCTTTGCATGCCTTTTAGCTGCTGAGAAGGATGTGCCGCAAATGTCTGATCCTCCAGAAATAAAGTTTATTACTTGTGCATCTGCTGGAGGGGCTGGAGCCTTCTCAGGGACCCTTTCAGGATCCTGGGTCTTTGACTTTTTTCTTCCCAACAATTCTTTTAAATGCCCCTTGCTCAATAAGTATCCAATTTCCTTTCTCAGTGCAATGCATTCTTCTGTGAGATGCCCAAAATCTTCATGGTATGCACACCACTTTGATTTATCCTTAGTTGCAGCCGGCCTATCATTTTTTCTCGGCCATCTAGCTTTATCACCTAGGTTCTGCATCGCAAGGATTAGTTCGTTGTTATCAACACAAAAACAATATTCAGAAATTGGAGGATAATCCTCATCATCCTCTTCTTGATCAACATAATGCACGTTCTGGTTATCAGATCTGTTATAGGATCTGAACTTGTTGTTCCTGAATGAGGATCCTTGCTTATCCTGCTTTGAGGATCCTGCTAACCTCTCCTGGATCCTCTTATCGTCCTCTAGCCGAATGAACCTAAGTGCTCGTGTTCTTACCTCATCTAAGTTCCTGCATGGTGTCATAACAAGATCATCATAAAACGACGAATCCCTAAGCAATCCCATTTTGAAGGCCTCAACAGCCGTAGCTATATCTAAGTTGGGAATGTCTAAGGATTCTTTACTGAATTTGGTAATGTAATCCCTTAATGATTCATTATGACCCTGGGTTATCCTATATAGATCACTAGTTAATCGTTCAAATTTTCTACTACAAGAAAATTGATGATTAAACAAGTTAACTAGGTTAGCAAACGAGGTAATAGAATAGGGAGGAAGACTTAGCAGCCATTTGAGAGCTGATCCAGTAAGAGTGGATCCGAATCCCTTGCACAGGCATGCTTCCTTTAACCTTTCTGGAATTGGATTGATCTCCATCCTCTCCCTGTATTGTGCTATGTGTTCCTCAGGATCTGTCGAACCATCATACAGCTTCATTGTTGGCACATGGAATCTCTTGGGTATCTCAGCATCACAGATTGGTGGTGCAAAACGAGATATCTTGTGGCTCCCATCTGCAATCTCTGGGATAGGTTTGACCACTCCTGGAACACTTGATATCATATCCTTTAACTTTTGCAATTCTCTGGCCATGGCATGATTGATACCTGGATCCTGCATAAGACCATGGTTATTAGTATAAGAATTATTAAAAGTGTTACCTCCCATTGGATTCAGATTAGGAAGATTGGATGTTAATCCATATTGTTGAGGCTCTGGAATGATCGAGGGACCAGTAGAAGCATTGGTCTGCATTGGAATAAAATCTCCCTGATGGACATCTGAACTTCCTGTTTGCAAACTCCTCAAGGATCCTGGCATCTGGAAGGATCCCTGAAATTGAGACGATCCTGGAACGAAGGAGGATCCTTGAACCTGGGATGATCCTGGAACAAAGGAGGATCCTTGAACCTGGGATGATCCTGGAACAAAGGAGGATCCTTGAACCTGGGATGATCCTGGAACAAAGGAGGATCCTTGAATCTGCTGCATTCCTGATTATCCTCCTGAATTCGTGAGGGATCCCATATGCTGAGGATAGGATCCCGCTGGCTGGAAATATGAACCTGATGCCTGGGTCATTGTTGTTGTTCCGTAGTGCACTCCTTTCGGTCCACCCACATATTGAACGTATGGAACCATTGATGGCTGAGAAGTAATCACCGGAGTATCAAAATTCAAGGATTTCGGCACTAGTGGGGAATGATCCTCTTCCGTTGTCTTTTGTTTCTTGAGATCTCCGATTTCTTTGAGAATCCTCTCATTGGTCTTATCCTGTTGCCGTATCTGATCCTTCATCTGCAAAATCAAAGTAAACATGTCACTAGTAGTGGGAGTGTAAGAAGCAGAAGAAGTTGGAGGTTTTGAGAAAATGGGAGTTGGTTTCTTCGCAGCATTCTCGGCATTCTTCTGGGATCCAGAAGGTGGTGGAGGTAAAGGAGGAACGCCTTGAGAAGAAGTGAATGAGGGCATCAAATTTGAAGAATTCTTCGCTGAGGAAGCCATTTGTTTGGTTGTAGTGAATCGAAATGAGCACAGAAATGCGTATTTTTCTAAGGACGAAGCACCAATTGCCTCACGGTGGGCGCCAAACTGTTTTGGTCAAAAAATCTGATGAGGATATTGCAACCAAACTCTTTGTTATGGGGTATGATGCTAATAATGTAGAACAATATCGAGGATCACTTCAATGTAAATTGCACAAATGACACAAGGATTTATACGGGGAAAAAGCCCTTGATCAAGAGTTGATCTCCGGCACAAAAAACCCCGGGTGATGGAAACTACCGATCACCAAGCTCAAATAAATGAATAAATGTTTACAACTTCGGATAGTAACGAGCTAGGTACAAGGATCACTATCGTGAAATGTGTAAAAGTGAGTGAAAATAAATGTATGTTCGTCGAGAGCTTCAAGTGTGCGAGTATATGAGAGTGTGTAGCTGAAAAGTGACTAAGTGTTTTTCTACTAGCTCGTTACCCCTTTTAAAATAGAAATTAACTACTACAACTAACTATCCGACTTTTGTGCCAAGCTCCCACGTTCTCCACAACGTCCATTTTTGGCCAAGCACGTGCGGGATAGTCAAGGAATATTCTCCAGGAATGTCGCCAAGACTAGGTCCAAGTTGAACTTCCTGCAAAATAATAGAAAACACAAGTAAACAATCGTCAGTACGAGGATCCTTAAAGTGATCCATGATCCTGATCCTGAAGCTCTTCTGAGGATCACTATCTGTCACAGAAGTAAGGATCATTAATTAGGATAACGAATAAGGATCACTAATTGTTAGAAAATCCTCCCCTAACAGTATGCACACCACTTTGACTTATCTTTGGTTGCAGCTGGTCTGTCATTTTTTCTTGGCCATCTGGCTTTATCACCTAGATTCTGCATCGCAAGGATTAGTTCATTGTTATCAACAGAAAAACAATATTCAGAAATTGGAGGATAATCCTCATCATCCTCTTCCTGATCAACAACATGCACATTCTGGTTATCAGATCTGTTATAGGATCTGAACTTGTTGTTCCTGAATGAGGATCCTTGCTTATCTTGCTTTGAGGATCCTGCTAACCTCTCCTGGATCCTCTTGTCATCCTCTAGCCGGATGAACCTAAGTGCCCGGGTTCTTACCTCATCTAGGTTCCTGCATGGTGTCATAACAAGATCATTATAGAACAATGAATCCCTAAGCAATCCCATTTTAAAGGCCTCAACAGCCGTGGCTATATCCAAGTTGGGAATGTCTAAGGATTCTTTACTGAATTTGGTAATGTAATCCCTTAATGATTCATTATGACCCTGGGTTATCCTATATAGATCACTAGTTAATCGTTCAAATTTTCTACTACAAGAAAACTGATTATTAAATAGGTTAACTAGATTAGCAAATGAGGTAATAGAGTAAGGGGGAAGACTTAGCAGCCATTTGAGAGCTGATCCAGTAAGAGTGGATCCGAATCCCTTGCACAGGCATGCTTCCTTTAACCTTCTGGGATTGGATTGATCTCCATCCTCTCCCTGTATTGTGCTATGTGTTCTTCAGGATCCGTCGAACCATCATACAGCTTCATGGTTGGCACATGGAACCTCTTGGGTATCTCAGCATCACAGATTGGTGGTGCAAAACGAGATATCTTGTGGCTCCCATCTGCAATCTCTGGGATAGGTTTGACCACTCCTGGAACACTTGATATCATATCCTTTAACTTTTGCAATTCTCTGGCCATGGCATGATTGATACCTGGATCCTGCATAAGACCATGGTTAGTAGTATAAGAATTATTAAAAGTGTTACCTCCCATTGGATTCAAATTAGGAAGAATGGATGTTAATCCATATTGTTGGGGCTCTGGAATGATCGAAGGACCAGTAGAAGCATTGGTCTGCATTGGAATAAAATCTCCCTGATGGACATCTGAACTTCCTGTTTGCAAACTCCTCAAGGATCCTGGCATCTGGAAGGATCCCTGAAACTGGGACGATCCTGGAACAAAGGAGGATCCTTGAACCTGGGATGATCCTGGAACAAAGGAGGATCCTTGAACCTGGGATGATCCTGGAACAATGGAGGATCCTTGAACCTGGGATGATCCTGGAACAAAGGAGAATCCTTGAACCGGGGATGATCCTGGAACAAGGGAGGATCCTTGAACCTGGGATGATCCTGGAACAAGGGAGGATCCTTGAACCTGGGATGATCCTGGAATAAAGGAGGATCCTTGAATCTGCTGCGCTCCTGAGTATCCTCCTGAATTCATGAAGGATCCCATATGCTGAGGATAGGATCCTGCTGGTTGGAAATATGAACCTGATGCCTGGGTCACTGTTGTTGTTCCGTAGTGCACTCCTTTCGGTCCACCCACATATGGAACATCTGGAACCACTGATGGCTGAGAAGTAGTCACCGAAGTATCAAAATTCAAAGATTTGGGCACCAGTGGGGAATGATCCTCTGCCGTTTTCTTTTGTTTCTTGAGATCTCCGATTTCTTTGAGAATCCTTTCATTGGTCTTGTCCTGTTGCTGTATATGATCCTTCATCTGCAAAATCAAAGTAAACATGTCACTAGTAGTGGGAGTGTAAGAAGCAGAAGAAGTTGGAGGTTTGGAGAAAATGGGAGTTGGTTTCTTCTCGGCATTTTTCTGAGGTCCAGAAGGTGGTGGAGGCAAAGGTGGAATGCCCTGAGATGAATTGACTGCAGACATTGCAGTAGAGGTATTCTTCAATGATGAAGCCATGTATTTCTATGCAATGAACCGGAATGATCACCAACAGAAAAACTTCTTAGGAATGAAGCACCAATAGCCCCACAGTGGGCGCCAAACTGTTTTGGTCAAAAAATCTGATGAGGATAATGCAACCAAACTCTTTGTTACGGGGAATGATGCTTTAAATGTAGAACAATGATAAGGATCACTTCAATGTAAATTACACAAACGACACAAGGATTTATACGGGGAAAAAGCCCTTGATCAAGAGTTGATCTCCGGCACAAAAAACCCCGGGTGATGGAAACTACCGATCACCAAGCTCAAATAAATCAATAAATGTTTACAACTTCGGATAGTAATGAGCTAGGTACAAGGATCACTATGGTGAAATGTGTAAAAGTGAGTGAAAACTAATAAGTGTTCGTCAAGAGCTTCAAGAGTGCGATTATATGAGAGTGTGTGTAGCTGAAAATGGCTAAGTGTTCTAATTCTAGCTCGTCACCCCTTTAAAAATAGAAGTTAACTATAATAACAAACTATCCGACTTTTGTGCCAAGCTCCCACGTTCTCCACAACGTCCATTTCCAGTCAAACGTGTGCGAAATACCAGTGGAATATTCCATAGTAACGTTGCCAAGACCAAGTCAAGCTTGTTACTCCTGCGAAATAATACGAAACACAAACAAACAATCGTTAGTATGAGGATCCTTAAGGTGATCCATGATCCTGATCCTGAAGCTCTTCTGAGGATCACTATCTGTCACAGAAGTAAGGATCATTAATTAGGATAACAAGTAAGGATCACTAATTGTTAGAAAATCCTCCCCTAACACTTTTGTTCTTAACTTGTAAATTCAAAGAAATTGTATCATAACAGTTGGAAGGTAAATATACACAGAAATAACAACACAAGATAAGCCAAAAGATTAAACTTTTATTTATTTAGCAAAATATTAACCCTTTAAAGGTTGTCAAAATTACATACCCCAAGCATCTACGAGCAATCCGTGGCCCGTCCGCTGGGGTAGGTAAAGGGTGTCCATGATATTAAGTTCTAAGTAATGCAGGAATAGAAAGTCAGCAGGATAGCAATGGCTTCATCCCCCAAACAAAGGATCCCACCACCAATTATCATCCTACCTATTGTTCTAAGGATCAGTGATCCTTAAACCTAAAACTATTGTTTAAGTACAGACCATTGTTTTAAAACATCAACAACCAAAAAAACCTTAAACCATAAAAAATAGGCTCCGACCACGTCTAGAAATTTCCATCATCGCCCATTTGTGCGGCTTAAACCTTCGCTGCATCATCCCCACTAGTTGCTCATTCTGCTTGATCCTTCAGCCCACTGCCACCAGCCTCGATTGCCAGAATCTCCTCAGCCTCTTCCTCATCATCCAGCTCCGCAAGCTTCTTCTTCCAGGCCTCTTGGTCCCAGGCAGTTCTGTTAAAGTTAGGATCCTCAGCCTCATTTGCCATTTGAAGCTTGATCTTGAGCATGGAAATTGTAGCAGAGAGCTTGGCACCTTCCATCAGTTCTGCCTTCTCTTGCTCAGCTGTAATTTGGGCCATGACCAGCTCCCTCTTCACCAGGTTGACATCATTCTCGAGAGAGGCAATTTTTTGGTCCTTTGCCAGGAACATCTTCTGGAAGTCCAAGTGCTTTTGTTCAGCCTCTTCAGCATATGAATCCAGGAGCATCTGGATCTCAGCAAATTTCTGCAAAAGAGAAACACATGTCAGGATCCGTTATCCTCAGTATGGGAAGATCAGATTTAAGGAACCGGGATCCTTACCTCAGAGACGTATTCTTCAAACTGATGTTGGATGAGAGGCAGGCCCTCAAGAGCTTCAGCAGCTTTCCTTTTCTTGGCACCTTTGCCACGTGTGCTCATGCTTTTGGGGTTCGAAACGCTGGGGCTGGCAACAAGTTGCTTCTTGATGGATTTTGAGGCAGCAAACGCATCAAGGTCACTGACACTGAACCTGGAGGCTGACTTTGAGGATTTTCCTGCGCCTACAAATTCAGAACACATATAAGTATTCTTGTTTTATTTTCATTTAAACATTTAATCATATACAAATTGGAATACTTACTTGACATGCTGAAGGAACCAGAGGATACTTCTTGTGAATCCCTTGCTTTGGCTTGGAACGTTCTAACAGCAGGGTCAAGGTTCCAGAAGGCAGCAACCCTTTCCTTTGTTACAGGTGTTTCTTGGATGAAAGAGAGCGAGATAGCTGCAAAAACAAAAAGAGGGATCAGTTATCCTTAAAAGAGAAAAAGTTCTATTATTATCCTTGTCTAAGGATCCCGTATCCTACCATGGGTGATCCACTTTTTAGGAAGGTTTTTCCCATCTGGGATGGAGTTCCTCCTCACGAAGAAGAAGTGGCTCTTCCAGTGGGTGTCATTCTTAGTGGTTTTGAGGATTGGATGAGGATCACCAGGTTTATGTTTGAACAGAAAGCGGTGTGAACCATGGCTGACAAGGTTGTAAAGCTGACTCAACTCGGACATCCCTATTTCTATACCCTCCTGCTCAATAATGTTCTCTATGGTGTAAAGAACTCTCCACATCATTGGCATGGCCTGTATGTAGCCAATGTTGTAGAAAGCGCTAGGCGCTAGTCGGGCGGTGAGGTACCGCCTAGGGATTAATCGGGATTAATAGGGATTAATCGGGATTAATCGGAATGGACTTTATATGTATAATTTTATGAATTTATATACATATACCATTAATTTTATATTTTTCATATATAAATTCACAAGTATGAGGACTAAATATAAATTAATAAAGATTGAGGGGGGTTATATGTTAAAATACCCAAACTTAAATAACCCTAATTTATCATACGCCGTTTCCCCCTGCTCCCCATCTCTTCTTCTTCATCAACATCAGATACAAAAAACAAAACACAAACCCTAATCCCCAAATTCCCTTCATCTAAACAATTATTTCTTCAATGGGGTTCGATTTTGAACAAGGGATACGGTTGCAGGTCTGATTTTGGTTCCAATCGAGGTAAGAACTCATTCCACTCGATAGATTTGGTCCGACTTTGACCAATTATGATCCAATTTTGACCTTTTTTTATCGACTAGTCCTATTTCAGACGATTTTTGACCGATTTTGACCGATTTTGACTTTTACCGCCTAAGTTGACCGATTTGGGATAATCCGGGCGGTGGACCTCCGATCAGCGCCTAGGCGCCGATTAATCGGCCGCCTAATCCGATTTCTACAACATTATATGTAGCACATGCCTGTGAGTGCGAAGAAGGACTGTGTAAAGGAAGGAAAAGGGTATGAGAATCCTATCAGAAAGGGGGTGGCTGGAAAAGAGACCCAAGTATCAGAAATAGAATCACTCTTCGTCGAAGAGTCAAAGGATCGAAAGACTGTTTCAGCTGGAAAACAATGGCGGATCCAGTCAATTTCTGGATCAGTGAAGCGGCAGAGTTCCAACGAAGGGTTTTTGGTAACCCCTTGGCTCTTCAAAGGACTGTCCTTTTTAGGATCCTTAGCGGGTGAAGATCGGAGAACCATTTTCGCCATGGATGATCGAGAAGAGAGGATCGGAAGAGAAGGAGTTAGAGAGAAGGGAAGAAAGAATACCTGTTGCGGTCTTCGAATGAAGATTTAAAGGGAGAAATTCTCGAATTTAAATGCAAAATATCACCCCTATCTTTATCCTATTTATAATCATTGTTTGTTGCAGGGATGACCTTCGCTGACGTAAGCCTGGCAACGGCTATATCTCCAAGTAACGGCTAGTCCGAATTGCATTCAAACATGACTATATAATTGGATATCAACTAGTCATGTTTGGGGGCAATTGTTAGGGATAGAATTTTACTGCCTATGGATCACGGATCCTCAAGGATAGCATGGATCACGGATCCTCAGTTCTGTGAGAATTAAGGATCCTCAGGAGACGCTGCAGGAATAAGGATCCAGGATCCTCATTATTATTCTAACTTAACAATTGTTTCCATCACCTTTGGCTTGTTTTGCAGGTATATTTCGAAAAAGACTTATTCCATGCGAGATTCCAGGGGAATATGCTCTACATTTTTAACATGTGCACAAGCTAGTTTCCGTTGGTGGTGATCGTGGGTGATGGGCAGATTTTTCGGATAGTTAGTTAGGATATTTTTAGCAAAGATTAAAGGGGTATTGAGCTTATTTTTAGAAACACTTTTGCACCTAGTTTACGAACAATCCTTCTGCAATTCTCTCGAACAAACACACACTAGAACTCATTGTATCAAGCTCAATACTTCCGAAGTTGTAAACTTATTTATTCAATATACTTGATAGTGATAGTTTTCACTATCCAAGGTTTTTTGTGCAGGAGATCATATCTTGATCAAGGGCTTTTTCCTCGTATAAATCTTGGTGTCCATTGTTCATTTCATTTACAAAAGCGTTCATACATTTGTTCATCAATTCAAGCATCACACCTCACAAAATAAGATTTGGTTGCATTATTCTTGTCTGATTTTTGACCAAAACACAAGTGACCCTGGTATGCAAAGGGGGGATTTATAGTTTCTAAATTGGGTAATTTGGTTCGTTATCAACGAGCCCCATGAATTGAACCGATTGAGTTGTGTGAAGATGACGAATCCGTCACAATTTCATTGTTTGGTCGAAAGCGCATAACAAATGTATATTCTACCGACTGATTTTAATATATTCGATGAGTCATACAAATTGTATTCTCAATTGAGTTTGAATGTAGAACCCGTATATTCAGGTTAACCCACTATTAACGTTTACGATTATTCATGGGTTCACGCAAATTGCTTGATTATCATTTATTGGTTATTTGAATATTAAACAAATGTACATTATGAGTAATCTTGTACTTGAAAATAAATTTGGTGGATGATGTTTTCCTTTAAAAAATTAAAATAAATTTGCTAGCATTTTCTGTGTTGGGCAAACAGAATATGACAATCGTGTGTGGGCCACATGTTCTTTCTAATAATTCGAAGCATTTTCAAGAAAACCTCTTCATGTGAAATGGTGGGGTAATGCTATGTGGTGATGTTAAGAAATTTCCATTTTAAGGAGAAAAAAGACCCTACTTTCTATTTTTGGAGGCATTTCTTTACTTTATTTATCATCCGATTGAGGGGGGCCTAATGGCACAGTCAATTAGGACTTTCTTGCATTGGAATTCCCTATGTACAAATTATAAAAGATAAATGCTCCCCCTTACAAGGTTTCATGTAGTTTTAACATTTTACCATATAAAAAATTGAAGAAAAACAGGTAGTTAATCATAAAGGGTTTAAACGGCTTTGGTGAAAATAAGCTTGTGTAAAGCACTTTTAAAGTGAGTCGAGTCACAGTTTCAGCTCATTAACGCTTATTCTAATTAAAGCAATATAATACATCGAAAACATCTAGATACATGGCTGCTGCCACACTCAACTATCACTTTAACGCCTAACTATTGACTATTGGTTGCTGCCACCCCCAACTATCACTTTGACGCCCACCACCCCCAACTTAACACTTAATGTGTTCTGTCACCGCATCGTTAACTGATCACTAACTTTTGATTTTGTTACTATACTTTTGGGGTGTCCTAAGATCCCTATGGCTCCCCTAAAAGTATAGTAATATGATCAAAAGTTAGTGATCAGTTAACGATGTGGTGACAGAACACACTAAGTGTTAAGTTGGGGGTGACGGGGATCAAAGTGATAATTGAGGGTGGCAGCGCCCAATAGCCAATAGTTAGGGGTGATAAAATCCAATAACCCAAAAAAATATGGTGCCCTTTTTTAGATTTCATTGTTACAAAACTCTTCTGCTTTATTCGGGCTTGGGATCTTAATAAACTAATTGACTCACACATATGTTTAGTGTTTACAGTTATGTTTGCCTTGGATTGTTAAGCAATAGGGCTGACTCTAAGCTAAATGTGCCCGTGAAGGTGAACCTTTCTATTGGCTATCATCGAAAATTCGAAGTATCGGTTCAAATTCCTTTATTCTGTGAGAGATTTCGGTCATTTTTTCCTTCATCATCTCACTTTTTTACATTGACATTAATTATAAGACCATACGATGTGGAAAGGCCTGAAAATTGGGCGTTATCGGATACATGGAGGACATGTCAGCTTGCGTCAGAAAAGGGGCATGGAGCAAAAACGGGGAGTGTGGGAAGGGGCGTGGAAGAGTGGCGTTATTCGACACATGACACACTTTTTTATTATTAAACTATATTTAAAAATTCTATAAAATCTATTTAATTTATAAAAATACAATAATTGTAATTAAACAAATAAAGTTAATTCGAGAAAAAGCGAGTCCACGGTGTTGTAAAATTCGATCCCCCCAAAACGGATCGCTCGAGCAGTTACGCGGCGTGTAGTGGCTTAAGGCTTAAACCCACGACTCATACAATACGATATCCTCTTCTTCGGTCCAAGGAATGGTTGACATTTTCGGTTTTGTGAAGTGGAAATGGGAGAGTTTATAAAAATTTGGGTGAAATGTGAGAGTTTGTTAAAAAAAAAAGAAGAGGGTGGTTTATATAGGGTAAAATTATGTTTTTTTTTTAAAAGTTAAGTTTTTAAAATTTTAAAAAATAGCACAGGTTTATTAAATGAACAGGTGGGGGCTTCTTAAATGATGGGGCCTAGACATTTGCTTGGTTTCGGGTGGTCTCACCCCTATTGACACAAAAGTGTTGTAAAATTTGATCCCCCAAAACGGATCGATTGAGCAGTTATGTAGCGTGTAGTGGCTCAAGGCTTCGACCCACGACACGCACAATGCGATATCCTCTTCTTCGGTCCAAGGAATGGTTGAAATTTTTCGTATGAGTTGTTTCTTTTTATCATGCTAAGAGTGAAAGTGGATTATTTGATGACTATTTATCATATGTCGATGAGGAGAATACATCAGGTATGAGTTGTTTCTTTTTACCATACTTATTTATTATATTCATGTGTAGTTGATATTGTTCGATATAAAAACTTCATTTAAATGCTAAAGGAAGTGTTATATTGGAGCTTGACCATTATCTTGAAGAGAAAGTTTGTTCGCCGAACGTAGATCTTGATATACTAACTTGGTGGAAAACATATGGTATGAAGTATCCGATACTACAAATGATAGCTCAATATGTATTAGCAATACCTATAACAACAGTTGCCTCAGAGTCCTCTTTTAGCACAAGTGGTAGATTGGTAAGTCCGCATCGTAGCCGCCTTCATCCAAGTACACTGGAAGCATTGATGTGTGCTCAAAGTTGGTTGTTAAATGAAATTAGAGGTAATTTCATTTGATTATGTTTATGGAAATGATTATTTTTATATTTATTGTGTTGCTTTTTTTATACACACAGCAACCTGTTCAAAAGAAACCGACGAAGCATATTGTCAAACAATTGAATATGACTATGACGATGGTGACGAGGTAAATATATCTTCCAAGTTTAAGATTTTATTACATTTATGCTACCTTAGTGATGAGTTATTTAATAGTGTATTTTTCTCTTATTCTCATTAACTGTAGGAAAGGGGTTTCAAGGGATGAGTGATGAAATGCTACTTTAGCTTCACTTTTGGAAAGCAATCATATGGCAGTACTTACAATAGCTATCACAAGTGAACTTACCTTTTTTACTACATATGGCTATCACAAGTGAACTTATCTTTTTGAATACATATTTGGATATGAAGACAACTAGTATTTCATATGTGGATATGTATTTGGCAACTGCTTAGTGAAAAATAACTTATTTTTGAGCATGTATATTCGAAATAGAAGTATTTAATCGTTTTGATTTAGTTTGGTATATGTGGTATGAATATGATAGGGAAGTATTTAATCATATTTTCATTTGTTATAGTTATTAAAATTGTAAACTATATAAACATCAAAGTAAAAAATGCACATTTGTCCCAACGGGTATTTTTAAGAAATTAACGGGTAATGGGTCGGGTATGGGACAAAGAATTACAACCGTGTACGGGCCTGGGATTACCAATACCCGGCCCAAAACCGGCCCATTGCCATTCCTACTTCCATATTTCCTTTGTGGTACCCACAAAAGGTAGTAGAATTACCATAATATCCTTTTATGCCCTCGATTGATTACAAACTTATCTTAATTAAACTTTTAAAAATTGATAATGAAATTAAAAATTGATTATAAACTAATTACATCTATGTTCATTATCTTAATTACATCTATGTTCACTAGGACTAAATAAGATCGTCTTGTATAACGAAAGGCCAAATGACCCTTTAAAGTTTTGAATAGATGATGGAATGGTGAAATTTATCCGAAGAAAAAAATATATATACCATACCTAAAAACATATAAATACTTAAGGTATGTATATAAAGGAGTAGAGCCGCTAAGCTAACTGAGATTGGATCCCAGGAGCTTGAACCGTACATCCTAAATTAGAGGTTATTCAAGAAATGAGTTCAAGCCTACTGATCCAAACCCAACCAAGTGCTCCTACAAGCACTTCAAATCATGTGATACTCCTACGTACAAGGGCACTGAGGGCGCTACCACCTTATATCGATGGTTTGAGGAAATGGAGAGCACATTCTTATATTGTGACTATCCCAATGACCGCAAGGTCTGTTACGCCATAGGCTGACTCATAGGTCTAGCTCTAACCTGGTGGAATGGCGAGAAGAAGACTCGGGGAGCCGAAGCGGCCGTAGCCTTGACTTGACTTCGGAACAACTCAAGGAAATTATGATCCGACGGTTTTGCCCGCGTGGTTAAATAAAAAAGTTGGAAGACGAGTTCTGGGCTCTAAAGCAAGTAGGCGGTGAGAACATGACCTACAATAAGCGATTCCACTACCTTAATCAGTTTGTCCCTTACATGTTCACTCCCCTCTCTAGGCTCATAGAGAAATACAACGAGGGTCTTCCAGATATAATTTAAGACCTAGTTCTGAGCAGTGAACCAGCAACCCTTGAAGCCGCTATTCGTATAGCCTCACAACTCACTGAACATCGCGTCAAAGCAGGGGATCTCAAGAGAAAATGAGTGCAAATTGTTAATGGGTCAATGATGGTTGCAAAAAATTTAAATTATTTCTTAATTTAAATAACACATTTGTTTATAAACAAAATCTTCACTTCTGAGCAATGATTATAAAGTTTTCAATATGTATAAAATGTCAAATGATTATAAGTTTTCAACTATTCTAATAAAGTTTGATATTTAAAATGATTAAACAGTTTCTTTCAATTTTTCAAAATGATAATTTTATTAATTAAATCAGAATACTATCACCTACGTGCACATAACATACGCTACACCTTATCTTTCACCTATATATATACCCATCGTCCACATACACTGTCATTCAAATAATCAATCACTCAACCCCTTTGTCTCTCCAACACCACCACGCCCACTTTCTCTCTTTAACCACTGCTTCCTCCTGTTCAATCAGTCCTCCAATCACAAACATTACCGACAAACCATACACACATTAATTTGTCCATAAAACTGTTGAACCGATAGAACTATTGTACATGTACCTTGCACGATTTGAACCCATAATGATTACTGTCCATGACTTCTAGACCGTCATGGCGGCCATGCGTACGCAGGTGGAAAATCTTTTCACCCGACCAGTGTTCGGGTATCAACCAATTCGTAGCTAAATTCGTCGTGCCACTCCTATCCTTCCATTTCATCTCGTCGTATGAGACGAATTTACGATTCATCGTTGCGGGTGAAAAGATTTTCCACCAGCGTACGCTGCCGTACGCGAGGATCATGGCCGCCATGACGGTGTAGAAGCATGGACAGTAATCATTATGGGTACACAAGGAATTGTACCGTTTGTCTTTGCCGAAGAATACAATGTTCATCCGGCGATTCTTAGCACCGGGTAAGAATATAACCAACTAAACGTTTAATGTCATAAGTTAATATGATACTGTAATTATTAATTCTTTTAATTTGGAATTTACAGGGTGATATTTGGAAGAGTAAACTGCAATTTTACCCCCTGTGGTTTAAGCCAATTGGCACTCTGACCCTCTCTAACGAAATAATTGCAATTTTACCCCCCAACGTTGTGGTTATGTCGTAATATTACCCCCTGGTGTCAAATAAGTTAACAGATCTGTTAACTGGAATGTGAAATGACTATATTGCCCTTTCATATTACCCTCTATGGTTTGTTCTACTCTGTAATATTACCCCCTGGTGTAAAATGACTAAATTGTCCTTTCTTATTACCCCATATGGTTTGTTGTACTCTGCAATATTGCCCCCGCCATCACCCACCTCCACCACCATCAGCCGCCACCACCCACCTCCACTTCCCTTAATCCTCACATTTGCAAAGAAGTTTCAAAAGCCTGGACACGCTAAAAGACAGTGATCAGAACATCAGTTCGGGTGTTGCTCGAGTGGGTCTGTAATATCTCATTCTAACTCTTTTGTAAATTATCCATTCTAACTCTTTTGAAATCCAGTTTTTTGTTACTTAGGGTATACTCACGTAGTCACTTGCTAATGTAAGCCTGATTTGACATTAATCTGACCCTGATTTCACCCAAAAGCTTACAAAACACTTGAGGTTATAGAATAAGGTTTCTGATTAATCCAGGGTTAGCAAGCTAGGTAATAATATTTGCAAAGATTCAAAAGAAAAAAGAAACAATAGTTTTGATCATCAATTTATTCATACTTTAAAAAAGATACCCACAGTGGTAGCCTTTTAGACTTTTAGTTAGTTTTACTTTTGACAACATAAAAAGTTTTCATGAATTCTTATGCATTAAGTATCAACAGATCATAGATATGTTCATGTGTTTGTATGCATATGAAACAGCCAACATTAAAGAACAAATCCACATGTCAAACGAAAAACATCAAACATCCCATAGATAAAGAAACGAGGCTGTTAACATAAGGAAACAACTTCTCGCATTGACTGAAAAACACCGGTCCTTGAACGGTCGTCATCACCAGCTCACTCTTTCTTTCTCTCTGTGTCGTTTCTCCGTCTGGTCGGCGCCATCGCCGCCGTGGTGGCGGCGTTGTTGCTGCTGTTGTTCTCTGCTGCCACTGAGTCTCACCGGAGACGAAACCGGGTGGGAGAATTGTTGATGATGGAGAATTTGGGGGAAAAGACAGATAATAAAGGGCTTGTTGATGATGGAGAATTCTTGCAAGGTATCCAATCTCCCCCGATGAGTTAAATTGTTGTTGGATGACGTTATTGATGGATTTAAGGCTTGTTGATGATGGAGAATTTGGGGGAAAATTGAATATGGAATATAGATGTTGGGTTATTTGAAGATGTTGATGATAATTTGATTTTATAAATAATAATAATAATAATAATAATAATAATAATAATAATAATAATAATAATAATAATAATAATAATAATAATAATAATAATAATAAATATGGGGTAAGATTACCAAAATATCCCAACCTATAACAGTCAAATAACTGTTGACTGACGGCAGGGGGTAAAATTGCGACAGAACATCAACGTTGGGGGGTAAAATTGCAATTATTTCGTTAAAGGGGGTCAGAGTGCCAATTGGGCTAAACCCCAGAGGTAAAATTGCAGTTTACTCTGAAATATTGTAAGGCAAAGGAGTAAGGTACAAAACATGGAGAAGAGAGAGAAATCGGGTGTGGTTGATATGCATACTCCATTGTGTGTGTAAAACTAAACTATTTTATAATGATATTTTAATTCTAACTTTGTATATGTAAAACTAAACTATTTTATAAGAAACTAACTTTGATGATCTTTAACTTGTAAGATTATATGTGATGTTTGTTGTATCAAATCATAACCAATTTTTAGTTTTTACAACTTTTAATATGAAGGTAACTTCTTTTCTTTTTTTAATTTTTTTAAATTTATATAGAATTATATTTCCATTAAAAAAAGATTTGTATTTAAAAAAATGCTATACTAATCTTTTGTAAACATTTATTTCATGTTCATGCATATGCTCAATGGGGCAAATTATGTCATACACTTCATCCCACAGTAAAACACATAACAAACAGTTTAATAAGTATTTCTATTCACTAGGGGAGTGTAAAAACCGAATTAACTGATCCATAACCAAATTAACCGCAAAAACCGAACCATACCAAAAACCAAAGGGTCGGTTAATTGTTCTTTTGAAAACCGAAAGTAGCGGGTCGGTTATGGTTATCAATGTTTCTATACGCTTGTCGGTTTTAGGATTTTCAACGTTTTTTAATATTTGATGTTTATGGTTGAACGTTTTTAGTATTTATGAGTTATTTCATATCATGTTGGTTGAATGTTTATTTGCTGACGTGGCATCTGATGTGGCACGTGATTAGTGACGTGGCATCTGACACCAGCAAACTGAGTTAAGGTTCAGTTAGTTTATGAGTGCCAAAGGAAAATATGTTGAAAGTTAGGAGTGTTGTGTTACAAATCGAAAGTTAAGAGTGCTATCAGCCAATTGGTAAAAATTTAAGGTTATTTAAATTCAAAATCTTATCAAATTTATGTCTGAAAGATAAAAATTGAGCAAGCACACCCGCTCGTAAAAGATATTTTTCCCAACATTTTATTTTAAATGCATCAATGTACAATACATAGTTTTGTTCTAATTCTTTAGAGTAAACTGCGATTTTGGTCCCTGTGGTTTGGGTAGTTTTGTCATTTTAGTCCAAATCTTAAATTTTTTAAATCTGAATCCCTGTGGTTTCACTTTTATTGTCATTTTAGTCCAAAATTCAAAAACCCTCATTTTTTACTGTTCCAACATGCCTATTTTGTCTTTTTGTGCAGAGTCATTTTGGTCATTTGGAATTATTATACAATTATTATAATACATTAAATACCATCATTTTCTTCTTCAGACCAACTTCTTCTTCACACACAGTTCACCGCAGACCATCAACTTCTACACCCCCACTGCACCACCACCATCCCCACCGCACCCCCACTGCACCACCACCATCCCCACTGCACCACCACTACACCAAAACTCCGATGACGCCCAAGGAACAGCGGCGGCACCTGCAACCACCCGTCACAACCTAACCACCTGCAATGACCCGTCACACCCAGCGGCACCTTTCAGATCTACGGTGTGGGCTACAATCGGAGATGCTTTGTGATTTCTTGAGTCCTCACAGAGTGAAAACTACCACAACAAACTCGAAAACACACCGGAAACATATGATTTTGCATCAAAACAACCGCATCCGATACAAAAACTGTCAAATCCGCCATTCGTTTCAACTTTCAGCACTTGACAGGAACATATATCTCAGATTTGACACCAACACCTCCGCCGCCATCATCGTGTGACGCCATGCAACGAGTTTGGAACACGATCCATCTGGGCCATCCGTTTAAAATGACACCAAACCCTATGTGAAAATTCACAATCGAAAAATAAATGATGACTTTCAAGCTGCTGATTGCAAAAACCACAACTCAATAAATCATTTTGATGCCACTGAATAAGTTTACTTATGTACCTTAGAATCAACGTTCAAATTTAAAAGTATATAGGAGTAATAGTGGGCTCAGAACTTTCCTAGAATAGAAAGTGGTCTACTTATTTTTTTAGATGTTTCCTCATTTAAGGCTAAATCTTATCGTCAATATTTTGACACTACTTCAAGCCATGGCACATTTAAAAAGAAAATCCTATATATAGTATATATATAGGATTAGGTTCAAGAGTGAACACTATTGTAGTTTGCGAACTGAGTGAACTAATCATGACCATACATGTGTGTAGATTAATGGCCATGATTTGATGATAAAATACACTATTGTATTTTACGATTTGATGATAAAATCCTAACCATCCATGTGTGTAAATCAATGGCCAAGATTTGTTCACTCAGTTCGCAAATACATTAGTGTTCACTCTAGAACCTATCTTTATATAAAAAACTCACATAAAACAGAAACTTATATCTAGGCCCATTTAAAACTATTAATCTCAAACTTAAACTCATCAAGTATTGGCCAAATCTATAACCTAATGAGTTGCCACGTGTACAAAACACTCGCAATAAACCAATAGATTGAATTGTCATATGTTCAAAAAATAGAAAGAGTTGTTGTATGGATGACACATAGGATGAATCATAGATGTTTTTTTTTTCACATGTTATATGACGAACACCACATGGTTTCCTATGATAAAAGATGAGATGAACTCATAATAGACCCTTTCCACTAGAGGTGTAAAAAATCATTTTGAGCCAACCAAACTGGTTTATAACCCAACCCATTTCACTAAAAACCGGTTTGGACCTGACCTAACCTGTCAGTTTGTAGTCTCGTTCTTTGAACCTGTTTTGGACCCTACCTGATTTGAAAAAAAAAAGGTTTTTTTTCCTAATACACCCAACCCCAAATCAGTTTGGTATGTTCGAATATTTCCGTCATAAACCAATTTATAACTTGCACAGATTTTTTGCAAACCAATTTTTGTTTTTTGTTCACCAACCCCGTTCGGTTGATAACCGACCAGATTTTCAAAGCAACCGCATTTGTACACCTCTACTTTCTACTTGTCATTAGCCGATGAGATAACAAGACAAACAATGATATATTGATATGGATCCATTGATGGGATGGGATGATGTACCTATCCGTCTAGTTGCTCAATCACCGAAGAAAGCTCACCTCTAGCTGCACAATTCACTTATCCGTCTCAGATGTCATTTACATGTTACCCGATTGACTGAAACCGAAACCCACCGAAGCCTAATTGCACAATGAAGGTCCAGCTGTCGGTTCAACTTTAATGCCACTCGGCCCGGTACTGTCCAGTTAGTAGCAATTGCTCAGCCCTGACCGGTAGAGCTCAAAAATCCGGACTGCAGATGATTTTCACACATAATTTGTACACGTCAAGGGTAGTACATGCCTACGTGGCAGTATTCGATGATTTTTACACACCCAAGCCACACACGTCACCTAGTCGGAGTGGATTATCTCCCTAATTCATTAACAATATAAATTTCCCAAAGGTGGTTTACCCAATGAATATGACATAGCGACATAATGTAATAGATGCAAGAACAAATGCCATAACAAATGGTATATATGATGTTATATGCTCAGATCTGCGGGTTCACTGGTGTTACTCAACAAATGTTTGAACCTAATAAATATGAATTCAAAACGAGTTGACGAAAAGAAACATTCAACTGTACCAGTCAAGAAAGAGAACAGAAAACGTAAAAGCACAACTAGAAAAAGCAAAAGAAATGTTCGGCTACTGCTGTTTCGCTGGATGGCTTGTGTCAATTCCTTGTTACCCATCTCTACGTTTTTCGTTGCTTCAACCGCCTACATATAACAAACATCAATTCATTTTCATACCCAGAAAACATCGTTTTTTTCTAACAAATGAAAATACACGAAATCAAATGCATTCATTTATCAACATTTTGAGTTGTCTTACCTGGTCATAAAGATACTCTATTTGTTGAGCCTGTTGCAACACATGTGTTGACATCAGATGATTTAAAGCCGACATCTCTACCATCTTTGTTTCAGTGTCACGCGCTGCATCTAGAAGACTCGACAACTCCACCTGAGCCAATTTAACTTAACCATTAACTATAATTTTTAAAGCTGCGGGTCACATGGGTTCTGTAACGGGTCAAAATGTGCACATGTCATGTTGGCTGACTTGAATGAAAAGTTACTTGTCCAAATATTATTAATATAGTTAAGTCATAAGTGTTAGATATGATATAATATATTCCCTCAAAGAAAATAGGTTCAGGTCAAAATGCGTAACTTTTGTATGAGTCATGTTGGTTGACCTGAAACACCATTTTAAGAGAATACTAGAATTTTGACCCGTGCTGCGCGTTGCGGCGGCAACGTCACGTTTGTGACTTCATTACACGTGTAGCAATGATGGCAATAACATGTGAGGCGCACACGTGACATTACGTATGTCGCAGGTTTTTTACCTTCTTACACACGTTACTTTCGTCATTAGTCTACGTGTTGTGTCTGCTTTCGTCATGACAAAAAAATTGGAAGCTAAATAATGTGGTAGACAGTCAGGTCATCAACATGATTAGCATTAGATACATGTTTCCAATTCTCGGCATTGGATATTTAATTAACCAAGTGTCAGAAACGGAGATGTTCTCCAAGAAAGACATGCAAAGTGGTTATCACCAACTTCGAATCAAGTGAAAAAAATAAATAGAAATCGTTTAAAATAGATTGAAAAAAAAGTTTTCAAATTATAAAACAAATAAAAAGCGTTTTAACTTTACGTCAAAACGTATACCAATCGAAAATGCACAATACTTAGCAGCGACAAAACGTACAATAACTCGAATTCTATACTGTCGAATGAAAATGTATTATATTTGACCCGACTCGTTACCGAACAAAGTTTACGTCAAAACGTAGACCAACCGAAAATGTATGCATAAATAAGCATGAAAATGTATTATATTTGACCAAACTAATTTCTGAAAAAAAAATATCTCGAAACGTGAATTTATATCATTTAAGTTGAAACGTGAATTTATACCGACATGTACACGAAAATGTCAAAATGTAGACTAACTGAAAACGTACATAAAAATGAGCATTAAAAACATTATATTTGACCCCACTCATTTCCGAAAAAAATTGCGTCAAAATGTGAATTTATATTGAGGGTAAATTTGAAAAGTTAGAACTCAAGGGGTGAAATGACATTTTATAAAGTTTTAAGAAAGCGTAAGGGTGTAGATGTCAATTTCAAAACTCTAAGGACTGTTTGTGCCGTTTTATAAATTTGGTAGGCTTTTTTGTGGTGTCATAGCACCGACCATGAACTTTAAGAGATGCTAGTTTTTTAACTCACGTGTTACGACGGGAGATGTGGTGCGGATATTGGCTCGGTTTGTTACGTGATTGGTAAGTTACCTTTATAATACGACTAATCGTTATAGCAACCGAAACAAAAGAAAATACCCAAAAAATAAATCGTAATATACCAAGAATAATATCGAGTCGTTACAAAGTTTTTTAGTGTATAATTAAAAAACACCAAAGCTATTTTTGAGTAGCTTAGTATGTTAAATCTAGTGAAGTAATGATTTGATTATATTATTTTTATTAAGATTGACTAATTATGTGTATATATTTAATTTTAATGAATCAGACATGGAGCCACCCATATGTGAGTCATGATAACATTAAAAAGTGCAGACCAAAAAAACAGAGGGTTACCCGTATCGAACCTGTGACCTCAACTTGAGACTTTGAGGAAACAACCACCACAGCAAACTTAGAGATATGTTCTTATCAAGCGATAACATATTATATATAAAGAATGGCGGTGGCTGTGATGTGACAGCCACCGACCATTCATTTTAAGATTATATAGAATATATGCCATAAAAGAAATTACTTTGGACAACTTTCAACCCATTCGACATGTTTCCTTTGTTAGCAAATATTTCTTAGAGTAAATTGCAATTTTACCCCCTGAGGTTAGGGGTGATTGGCACTTTTACCCCCCCTAAGGAAATAATTGTAATTTTACCCCCCACTGTTAACTCTTATGTCGCAACATTACCCCCTAAGCTCAGTCAAAGGTAGTTTGACCCTTATATGTAAGGGTATTTTGGTAATCTCACCTTATATTTATTATTATTATTATTATTATTTTTTTTTTATTATATATAGAGTAAATTGCATCATCATCATCTAGATCTTCTTCGTCGCCATCATCACCACCCCCGCCATCATCACCACCCCCGCCATCACCGTCGCCATCATCAACCATCACCGTCGCCATCATCACCACCCCCGCCACAACCACCACCGTCGCCATCATCACCACCCCCGCCACAACCAGTCTTGTCTCCTGGATACTCTGCAGGCCGCCCTTGGAAATGGCCTCGATTTCAGGGTGGAGTGTTGAAGATAATGTGAATAATGATAAGATAGTGATATTAAGATGTTGATGCTTTGTATTTGCTGGGTTCTTGGAAGAGTACAACTGATTATGCGTGATGTACACCTGGTCATGCATAATATTTGAAGTATGAAAGATAATAAAGATCACTGTTAGATGCCTTAAAAGATGATAATAAACTGTTGTTGATTATGAGGTAATAACTGTTTTAAGTGTCGATGCCGATGGTGTCTGATGTGGTTTGTTTTGTGATTAAAAGTGACGATGATGTTTTTGTGGTTATAAGGGCCGATGATGAATCTGTTAAATGATAGGATACCTTGTATGAATCTGTTTAGAGGAATGAGGATTTATTATGTGATGGTAGATTTTCATGAACTGTACAATTGAATATGCTCAAGGTACAACTTGGTTTTCATGTCTTGAATGATTGATTTTGAATGAAACAGTGTTGTTGGGATCCTGTTGGAATAATGATGATGATGATGATGACGATTTAGTTCTAGATGTTAACGATGATGGTAATGTATGTGACACTCAGATGATTTAAACATGGGTATGAATCATAAATAGGAGCTGGGTTTTCTTTTAAATGAGTATAAATGATAATAAGAGGAGTTTGTCTTATTTGTTTTGATCTCAATATGGGTGTCTGCCATATGGAAATTGATGATGGAATCTGATCCAGTTTGGTTTGTAAATTCACAGAATCTATGAATTGCAGTTTGGTGGGTTTTTTTAGAGAGAGAGAGGGGGAGGAAGAAGATGGCAGTGGTGGTGAATGGCGGTGGCAGTGGTGGTTGAGGGTGGTGGTTGGTGGTTGGAGGTGGCAGTGGTGGTTGTGGTGGTAAATGGCGGTGGCAATGGTGGCAGGGGGTAATATTACAGAGTAAACAAAACACATGGGGTAAAATAAAAGGGTAAAATAGTCATTTCACCACCAAGTCAACAGATTAGTCAACAAAATTGAGTATAGGGGGTAATGTTGCGACATAAGAGTTAACAGTGGGGGGTAAAATTGCAATTATTTCCTTAGGGGGGGTAAAAGTGCCAATCACCCCTAACCTCAGGGGGTAAAATTGCAATTTACTCTATTTCTTATTTTCCCTATTTGACATATTAGAGATAAAACTCAAGAGTAAACTTCCGTTTTGCTCCTTGTTGTTTGGTCATTTTAACGGTTTTGCTCCAATAGTTTAAAAATAGCCATTTTCCTCCCTGATTTTTCTAACTTATCTTCATTTTGCTCCCAGCCTCTAACTCCATCAGGGAGGAAACTGGCGACAAACTCGAAAGATTAGGGAGCAAACTGGCGACAAACTCGAAAAATCAGGGAGGAAAATGGCTATTTTTAAACTATTGGAGCAAAACCGTTAAAATGACCAAACCACAGGGAGCAAAACGGAAGTTTACTCAAAACTCAATATTGATGACAAAATACCTGAAGAGCACGTGTTTCATCATCTAAAAGTTGCTGCTGGATTTTCATGGGTTCGGGTTGGATTTCACCAGGGTCCGTGGTCTCTGAAGTTGTTGTTTCCCTCGACTCCAGATTGTTGTCGACATCAGTAGAAGTTTTCACGGGGGGGCGCTTTGGTTTTCTTCTAGGTATAGCTCGATTAATAGCATCTTGAAATCGTACGGCTCTGAGTTGGTCAAATTGTGATGTCACTGAATGCAGCTTTTCACTTAAAATTAAAACCTGAAATCAGCTATATATATATATATGTAGGGTTAGGGTGAAATGAAACCTATACGGGTTGTGAGAACTTAGAGAACTCGGCCTTACGAACGATTTTTTCAAATTTTTTTTACCAAAAATCATAAAAAAACAACTTTTCCAAAAAAAAAAAACTTTTTTTTTCATTTACGGCAGCCGTAAATGCGGTAAAAAGTGATGCATGCTTATGTCATCAGCTTTTTATAGCTGCTGTAACGGGCAGAAAAACGCCACTTCGAAAAAAAATTAATTTTTTTTTTACGGCAGTCTTTCTAAACATTTTCATTAGGGGTGTGAAAAGATGGGGGCAAAACTCGCACGGGAAGGCCGAGTTCTCTAAGTTTTCACAACTCGGGGGAGTTTTCCCTTGATCTTGATCCTCTATATATATATATATATATATATATATATTAGAAGTCATCAACTAGACCGAGTCTTTAGATCTGCATTATGAAACTGATTATAATTTTTTCTTAACATTTTGTTACACCCAATGATCTTATTTTGGTTATTCAATATCACAACAATACCAAACAAAATGGTGGTTGAAAAAAACTATACATACCACTCCATGTTTGTGTGCAATAGTATCAGCATTAGCATTGTCAGCCCGAATGCCAAGCCAGTCCTTTGAATTCACTTCTTCATCAGTTATGCTAGTTTTGAGAACGTCAATCTGTTCTTTACAGGCTTTAACAAAAACGCTAACCTGTACACCAATTTTCCGTTGCCTGTTTTAGCATAAACTGTATCATATTCCAAATAAGGAAAAGGTTTAGAGTTAGACTTACTTCATGTTCAATGCTGTCCCTCTCCTCTTCTGTTGTACGATGAGGGTCTATATAATCCTTCCTATGCTTTTTT
The DNA here is from genome assembly GCA_030545235.1 of Helianthus tuberosus. NCBI lineage: Eukaryota > Viridiplantae > Streptophyta > Magnoliopsida > Asterales > Asteraceae > Helianthus > Helianthus tuberosus. The sequence goes on from CM060452.1 coordinate 1,831,941, forward strand.
AAAAATTATTCTAGAGTCCCAATGCTCTCTAGCTGGGAAATAAAGATGTCAATTAAAGGAGAGCAAAACATATCTATGGAACAGGTCAAAGGTAGAGATGGGAAAATGATTACAAAATCTATATTGTTCAAAATTTATCTAATATTTGAATAAAATGGGCTTAGGAGGTTGTATGCATTAATAATACGCATTGGATGACTTTCGACTTCCTTTGTAGTTAGTAAACCCGTTTGACGTTTTAGAGATAACCCAACCCCAAATTGACCAATGCATAAGTAAATAATTAGGAATTGCGAGGTCGGCTTAAAAGACATGGTAATAGATATATGTATACCGTCTTCAATGCAGCCTTGGTAAAATGTGATCTTTCCCGAGGTTTATGAATGATAAAAGATGCCACAAGAGCTGCCCTTTTGGCCTGTCGACAATAATCAGATCGACATTACATGCCATTTTTATCATACACAATTACATATAGATCTGCCCTTTGGACTGTTGACATTGATCTCACATGAAATACTAATGCATGTACATATATACCTTCTAAAACCAGTCCAGCTTATTTAATGGTCATAGAAATCTGACCATGGAACTACTATGTCTGATATTAATCTATGAAGAAGTTCTAGTAGATCATCAGGTAGATACCAAGACAGGAGTAAATTTGACTTTTGTCTTTACTACTTGCTAGATATAGAAGTAACATCAGGAACCATCATTCGCTACAAAGAAATTGATATGCTATCTATCCAGACAACTACTATAGACTGGTATAACATAACTTTATTTCATCTTTAGAACTAAACAGATACAAATGGCCACAACCTTATAAACCAAGCTAACAATCGTCAAACGGCACAAAAGTAACTCAACAAAAGAAATTATATTGACCACCGGTAAAAGAAATGAAAACCAACCTCGTTAAATCCCAAAGACAAAGCCCCCTTGTTGATAGCATCTTTAAAGTCTTCAGTCCGGTCTCTAACCTTAGCCATGCCTTAACATCCACCAGTGATCAACTTACTATATATTTTCTGAAAAAGGAATGGCGCTAGAAGAAGTATTAGTCTTTTTATGGTCACAACTAATTAGGAAACAGCTTAAAATATTGAGCGAAAAGTTCTATAAAACCGGGGGGTCAAAAACGTATATACCAAAAAATTTCTATACGAAAACTACATACACTCCACTACTGAGCGAAAAGTTCGGGGGGTCGGCCGCCCCCTCCCGCCCCCGCAAAGCTACGCCCTTGAGCACGGTATCAGGGCCGTTCCTACGTTTTTGGAGGCCCTAAGCGAACTACGAAGTGGAGGCCCTTTTGCAATATTATCCTTTTCAATATATTTAGCAACAAAAGGTCAAAACCCTCCTCCTTTATCTGGGCTTGGGACCGGCAATTATAAACTAAAAAGTTTATAGTTGGTGAAGTTTAAAATTTTACATTTTTTTGTTTTTTTTTTATCGAAAGGTGCATTACTCTTTGACGATACTCACTCGCTAGTACATGCTATTCGGCTAAGGTTTTTCTAGACTTAATCATAGCACTAGCGTTTGTATAAATTTATACAACACACTTATATTAGTTTGCTATATTTGTTTGATTCAATAAGAAAACTCAAACAAAGTTAGGAGCAATTAGAACGACCATTACTCAGCTTGTGAATTTACATTTACACAATTTTGTGTGCCACCTAGCTCGAGTCTGATCCATGCTATTTTCATTTACACAATTGATTTGAAAGATGTTCAAACTTTGCTTCTAGTTCCTTGCTGAAAGTTTTTTTTTTTCGATTTATCGTTTCCATTAAGAAAGAAGGCTAGCTCGAGACAAATATCATTGATCCAAGTAGCATTGAGTGCCGAAGCCTGGAATCATTAACACCTTTAAGCATTACATATTGATAAGGTTATGTATCTAAGCAGTAAAATCCTAAAACCATCAATTGATCTCACTCTAATCAATATACAATATACAAAAAGTTATTTTTATCTAACTTTTTTTTTTCTTTTATTCAAAAGCTCAGATTCAGTTTGATATTGCTAAAATATAACTGTTGATGCAACAAATACAAGACCAACGGTGGTAGCTGGACTGGCTAGGTAAAATGGTTAAAGGGTTCAACCTTGCCTAACGCAGGTCGTGGGGTCCCCCCACGTTTGCGAGACGTGGAAGGAGGTTTACTAGTTTATTGTTGTTCTTTGCTATGGATCCTCCTCTGAATTGTACTCAGATTCGGAAGTGGTAGCAAAGGGAATGTGTGTGTTGGATGTGAAAGGGAATGACTTGTGTGAAACAAGCATTCGATGTGAATGACCAGAGATTAGAGAATCAGAGCTGGTCAGGAGATGTTTTCTGAAGTAAATGAAGTGTCAATTTATAAGAGAAGACATCTCCCGAAGTGGAATGTATTAGACTTGTAACCTTGCTTGCAGTGGAGGGTTTCCCCTTTCGGGGGTTGAAGGCTTTTGACCCCCGGATAATAGTGTGCATTGTGCAGACCTGCTTTGCTTTTGCGGCTGCGGGTTGGTGAAGCGATCTCCAGATGTGACCGGCCACTGTTTCCGCATTGCTTTTCCCAACTCACAGCTTTTCAACCGTTGAACCGTTTAACCTTTTGAGCGTTTACATATTTAATCATTTTATTTAGTCTTGAGCTACCCCCGTCATCAGCCCCCCAAGTCAGAGGTTTTTGGGTGATCAGCTCAAGGACTTCTGACTTTTATGTGCGTTTTTTATTTGCCTAAAGGTTTCAAGGGTTCGTTGTTTGAAGGCTTGAAAGGTTGAAGGCAATTAATATTTTGAATTTGAATTTTAAATAACTGACAATTGATTTGATTGATGTATGGCAGTTGATAGGGTGGCGGTTTTTGCAGAAATTACTGTTTACCATTATTACCCCTATTGTGGGTTTAGATTTATTTTATATTTCCAAAACTTATCCCTTTGCTTCATAATTCTTTCCAAGTTTCTGCCATTTCTCTCCTTCTCTAAGGTTAGTTCCGGTTTCCTTTTCATCTTGCATTCTTCATTTTCCGTTTTCAAAAAATGGGTGCTCGTAAAGATTTAGCAAAATCTTTTTCCCGGTTAACACAAGAGGAGGTAGATTTATTTTGTATGGAATATGGTATCGATAGAAAGTTTAACCCAACTGCTCCTGCTTGTGATGTTCCTGTTGATAAACCGACTTCTGGTTCGATTGCCCTTTATTGTAGTCATTTTGAGTTCTCGAATCTTCGTTATCCCTTTTCGTTTTTTGTTTTGAACTTGTTGGAGTATTATCGGGTTTCTTTTGGGCAAGTTCATCCAAAGGGGATGGCTAGGGTTTTACATTTTGAGGTTTTGTGTCGTGCTCTTGGGTATGATCCTTCCCGTTTACTCTTTCGCCGGTTTTTTCGTTTGGCTAAGAATGGCGATTAGTTTACTTTTGAAACTTCCAAAGTTGATACCTGTCTTATTTCATCGATGGTTACTACGCTTGGGGCTTGGAAGGATCGCTTTTTCTGGGTTTCCGATGCTATTCTCCCATTTAAAATGGTGTGGAGGAATCCGGATGCCGTTCTCAATGATCCGGAACCTTCCGAGTCTGAGTTGAATGATGTTTTTCTCCAAGCCATCCGGGGGTGCCCTTCGAGGGTTCGTCCCTTTCCTGAACACTTACTAGTTCTATTAGGGGTTAGTAAAATTTGGGGGAATGTTGATCGGGATCCGGTTCTTATGAGGAGTGGCATGGGTATGCATTTTCCTTTTTTGCCTTCTTTATGCTTTTCTTAACTTATGACTTATATGTTGTTTGCTTTTTGCAGTCATGTCTGCTTTGGATTTTATTAAGAGCGACGATACTTCTGATGTTGTTTTTGAGGATGCTTCGTCTGTTCCTGGTGAGAATGTTGTGGTTAGAACTGCTGATCAAAGGTTTGAGGGCTCAGGTTACGTTAGTGCTGCTACTGCCAAGGGTTTTTCTAAGTCTAATGTTCCTAAGTCTTCAACCCGCCGATCTTCTCGTCGGTTGTTGAAGGCTGGTCCTCAATCCACTTCTACTAAACCAGTGGTCTTGAGTGATGATATTGAAGTTTCGGAAGATCAAGGTGTTGAAGCAGGTGCTGAGAAGGATAAAGAATTGGTTGTTCATGGTAAAAAGGTTTCAGGCAAGAAGGTTGTTGCCACTCCTGTTCAGGAGTCTTCGAGCAGGGACGTTGAAGGGTTGGATCCGGAAGGGATTTATGTGCCTACTTGGTCGGTGAAGAATGATGACAGTTTCAAAGATGCTGCTGTTTGTGAGGATGCTCTGAGTCACATTGCTCCTCCCTCAGTGCACGAGACTATTGCTGGAATGGATGATGACCTGATGTTGTCCCGTATGATTTTGAGTACTTGCAACCTTGCTGCCATGCTTCCTCAAGGCATTGCCCGTTTTCGTCAAAGAATGCAGGAATATGAAGAATTCTCCAAGAAGAAGGATAAAATGAAATCCTCCATGGCTGGGATGAAAAAGGAGATAGCTGGTTTTGCCGAGAAGGAAGCAGCATGGGAGAAGAAGGTTAGTGATCTGAAAAAGATGCATGAGATTGAGATGGGTGATTTGAAAAAGAGCTTCGAGGCTGATAGGTTGAAACTTAGGGCTGACCGGGAAGCTTTGTTTGTTCAGCAACAGGCTTTTGGTAAGGAGAAAGAGAGGTTGAAGGCTTCAGTTGCTCAGGCTACTGTGGATAACCAATGGCTCATAGAGCAGGGTTTTCACCAAGTGGTTACTTATCTATTGCACTCCAAAGAGTTTAATTCTGCTCTTGGTGACGTTTACACTAAGCTTATTAACCTGGGGAAACACCAAGGCCTCATTGCTGGGTATAAACTTCATGAATCCGGCCATCCTTTGGAGAAGTCACCTCTGTTTCGTCCCGAGGCTTCTGATGTTTTTAAAGGCTCCGTTGAGCAAATGGAGAAGTTGACCTATCCTTACATCCATCAGGTTTCCACTTGTTTTGGTAAGCCTCTTGCTGTGTTGCAGGACTTGAAACCGGAGGACCTAAATGAGAAGGTCTGTGCTGAGATTTTGGGCTCTCTTTCAAGGAAGAGATCCTATTCGGGGGATAGTGATGATACCCTTTCAGGTCAGCCGGATGTTCCCAAGGATGCGAGTTTGGAGGCTTCGGCGGTTGGTGGTGATGGAGGTGTGAAGACTAAAAAGTTGAAGAAAACAAAGAAGGCCAAGGGCGAAGGTTCTGGAGTTTCCAAATCTGTTGATGCTTGATTCGTAGCTTTCTTAGCACTTTGTTAAAACAATTTATGGTTTGTAACCCTTAAACAATGTTAGGTTTTCAGGGACCCTTAAGGTTTCTTTTGGTTATGTTGAAGGCCTGTATGGCCGTTGGACAATGATTAGGCTTGCAAGTTACTAGGACTTGCCTTGACTTATGTTTGGAAGTTTTTTAGAACTTTCTTTGACATGGTACTATGTTTTAACTTTCCACTTTATGTTGTGTTTTTTAGACTTGTGCCTGCTTTTGTTAAGGTAGTCTGTTTGGCTTTAACCTTCCAAGCCTTTTGGCTGTTTGTTAATAGGTTGAAGCCTTTAGGGTTTCGAGTTGCTACTCGGGTGGCTTGAAGCCTTGAAGGCTTTTCAGTTTTATGTTATGACTTGGTTTGTATCTTTGTGATTCTTGTCTGAGTGATTTTTTTTATTTTAGATTTGCTTTGTTCTTTTGTAACTTTGTCTTTGTCGAGTTTGTGCTGCCCTTATGTTTTTTATACCTAAAAGGGTTCAGTGCTGCAGACACTTAGCCTTGGCATTTTTAATAAGAAGAGATGGCACCTATCCTTTTAATTATTTCTTTTGGTTTTTTAGCCTTTTTTGTAGACTATATTTCTAAGGCTTAGGGAACATTTGGTGTAGGCTGCTCATACCCGTCTATGAGACAATTTTATTTTTTCTTAACAAGTCTCATGGAGTTGTATTGATTTAGGAACTCACCCCTTACATAGGCTCATTCAACCCTTGAACCTATTGAGCGATGTGGCCTGGGAGCTCATCCCCTTACATGGCCCTTGCCATGGAGTTTTTTGCTAGGTTCTCAACCTGATTTTGGGATAGAAAGACAAGTTTGATAAAAAACAACTTCATTCATTAAAGCAATACTTGCTTTTTACAAAAGGTATTCATAATCCTGCTTGAGATACATTTTTGATACAAACCAGACTTTCCCGTTTAAACATTGAACCTTTTCAGGGTTTTGCCGTTCCAATGCCTTGGAAGCTTTTTGCCTTCTGAATCAGCCAGCTTGTAAGATCCACCTTTGTGTGCTTCAAGGATGGTGTATGGGCCTTCCCATTTTGGGCCAAGCTTTCCTTGGTTTTCTTTTTTGCTGGCTTCGTTATTTCTGAGTACCAGGTCCCCTGGCTTGAAACGTTCGTTCTTGACTTTTTGTTGTAGTAAGCTTCCATCTGTTGTTTGTATTTGGCTTCTTGAATTGCGGCTTGATCTCTTGCTTCCTCTAGGAGTTGTAAATTCAACATGGTCTCTTTTTGGTTTGTTTCGGGATCCATGTTGACAATTCTTTGGGTTACAACTCCTATCTCGGCAGGGATCACAGCTTCGGATCCGAATACCAAGCTGTACGGTGTTTTCTTATGGCTTGTTTTTTCCGTTGTTCTAATTGCCCATAGGACACTAGGCAATTCTTCAAGCCAATTGCTTTCATATCTTCCTAATCTTGTCTTGATGCCTTCTACTATGCTTCTATTTGTTCTTTCAACCTGACCGTTTGATTGCGGATATGCCACTGAGCTAAAAACCTGATTGATTTTGTATTCCTTACACCAAATGCTGAAAGGCTTTTCAGCAAATTGTCTTCCGTTGTCGGTGACAAGTACTCCCGGCAATCCATAACGGCAAATGGTGTTTTCCCAGACAAAGTCGATGACTTGCTTTCCTGTGATCTTAGCAAGTGGTTTGACCTCAGGCCACTTAGTGAAGTAATCTACTGCCACCAGTAAGAATTTCACTTCCCCTTTGCTTGGGGGAAATGGACCAACAATGTCCATTCCCCATTTATGGAATGGCCATGCCGAGGTTATCGGAACTAAATCATGCTTGGGACTTTTTGGGATCGGTGCATGGATCTGGCAAGCATCACATTTGTTCAACTCTTCGGCTGTATCGTGATGCATTGAAGGCCAAAAATATCCGAGGTTCATGAGCTTTGCAACTACCGACCTAGCTCCAAAGTGAGCTCCGCATACACCTTCATGAATTTCCTTGATCAAATATTTACTTTGCTCGGGACCTACACATCTTAGCAAGGGAGCAAGGTAACCCTTTTTGTAAAGGGTTTCTCCTTGTAGTATGTATTGCCTTGCTTTGATTTCAACCCTTTTGGCTTCCACTTGATCATTGGGTAATTCACCATTTTTGAGGAACTTTCTTATGGGAGTCATCCAGTTTGGTTCTTCTTCGGTAACCACGTCTTGAACCTCCAATTCATTAATGGATGGGGCCTTCAACACTTCTACCAGTACCTTCTTGGTGAGGTGGGCAAAAGTGAGGGATGCAAGCTTACTTAGGGCATCGACCTTTTTGTTTTGAGATCTTGGGATCTGTTTGATGTTGCATGCTTGGAAGGTACTCATCAGTTCCTTGGATTTTTCTCTGTATTTTTTCATGTTGGGCTCTTTAGCTATGTAGCTGTCATTCACTTGGCTTGAGACCAGCAACGAATCCGTGAACACTTCAAGCTTTTCAACCTTCATTTCTTTGGCCAGCCTTAGGCCGGCTATTAGTGCTTCGTATTCAGCCTCGTTATTGGTGGTCTGAAAATCAAAACGAAGAGCATATGTGAATTCCAAACCTTCTGGGTTGATTAAAATTAACCCGGCCCCTGACCCTTCAACGCTTGAAGCCCCATCAGTAAAAAGCTTCCAGGCTTCAGGGTTGGAAGGTTCAGTGGTGGTAGTGTTTACTTCAGTGGTTGTATGGTTTTGGACTTCCACAATGAAGTCGGCCAAGACTTGGGCCTTGATAGCTTTTCTTGGGACATAGGTGATGTTATGTTCACCCAGTTCTATGGCCCATTTGGCTAATCGCCCCGAGTTTTCAGGTTTTTCAAGCACACTCTTAATAGGTTGGTCGGTGACCACTTGTATGGGGTGTGCTTGGAAATACCTTCGAAGCCTTCTAGCTGTTTGAACTAAGGCTAAGGCAAGTTTTTCAAGGGGAGGATATTTCGTTTCAGCTAATTTTAAAGTTTTGCTGAAAAAATAAACGGGTACCTGGGCCTTGTTTCGCTCAATGGTGAGGACTGCACTGATGGCCTCGTCCGTGATTGAGAGGTACACCGATATTAACTCCCCGGTTTTTGGTGCCGCAATGTCTGGTAGGGAAGCTAGATGTTGCTTCATCTGGTTGAAAGCTTCTTCAGTCCATTTGAAATCCTTCTTATCTGAGCAGTTCTTGAGCGTCTTGTAGAAGGGCAGAGATCTTTCGGCTAATTTTGAGGTAAAACGCTTCAAGGCTGCAAGCTTCCCGTTCAAGCTTTCAACCTCCTTTTTGGTCTTTGGTGGCTTGGTTTCAAGGACGGCTTTCACTTTGTTAGGGTTGGCTTTGATGCTTTGTTTTCCAACAATGTGGCCCAAGAATTTTCCTTCCTCGAATCCAAATGAACACTTTTCCGGATTAAGCTTCATGTTAACCTTTCTGAGGTTCTTGAAAGTTTCTTGAATATCATCGAGCATTTGATATTCCGTCTTGCTTTTAATAACCAAGTCATCGACATATGCCTCCATGTTTTTGCCAATTTGGCTTTCGAAGGCTTTGTCAACGAGCCGTTGATAGGTTGCTCCTGCATTTTTGAGGCCGAAAGGCATCTTTTGATAGCAAAAGATCCCTTTGTCCGTGTGAAAGGCTGTCTTTTCCTCATCCTCTTTTTTCATGAGGATTTGGTGATAGCCTTTGTATGCGTCAAGAAAGCATTTGAACGAGTAGCCTGTGAGGGAGTCAACTTTGAGATCAATTTCTGGTAGTGGATAGCAATCCTTAGGACAAGCTTTGTTAAGATCCTTAAAGTCTATGCACATCCTCCAAGAGTTGTCTGGTTTCTTGACCATAACCGGGTTTGCAACCCATGACTGGTACTTGACTTCTCGGAGAATACCGGCTGACACAAGCTTTTCAACCTCTTGGCAGGCTGCCAGACTTCTCTCAGGTGCCAAGCTTCTTTTCTTCTGGACCACAGGCTTGACCTCCGGTGGTATTCTCAACTCATGCTCGGCAATGTCCCGGGGGATCCCGGTCATATCTTCAGGACACCAAGCGAATACATCGTTGTAGTGTGTTAGCAATTTTTCAAGGTATGAAAGGGTTTCTTGAGAAAGGTCTGGGTTGACCCTTATTCTTTGTTCAGGGTATTTAGGGTTTATGACCAACCTTTGCCTGTCTTCTTCACTGTTTGAACTCTCACCTTCAACCATGTAGGCTTCCTGAGAGGGTTGAAGGGTTGAAGGGTTGCTATGCCCCTTTCGGTGGGAAATTTGACTGTGCCATGGCCAACAGACACGGCCATGTAAAATGCACACTGTCCTGGTCTTCCGATGATCACATCATAGCTTGAGGGGATGTTGATAACCACAAAGGTGAGTGGTTGGGTTCTTTCTTTTAAACCTTCACTGAAACGAACATTAAGTGTCAGTTGCCCTAAAGGCTTGAGGGGTATGTCAGCGATACCTTTTATAGAGGTTCCAGAGGGTTGAAGCCTTGAACGTTCTTCATTGCTCAATTGGTTGAAGAATTTTTCGAACATGATTTCAGTGGCTGCCCCCGTGTCTATGTATGCCTTGCATGTTTGCAACGTTCCCATGGTAGCTTCTACCACGAGAGGGCTAGAGAGAGGGTCATTCTCCGTAGGGGGAAACAGACACACTGAAGCTCCCAAGCTTCCAACCTCTGCCTCTTGTGAGGAACCTTTCCATCGAAATCTACCATATTGACTTCCTTTCCCTTTCCTTCAGTCATTTTGTCCCGGACTCCCTTTACCAAATGAGCGAGTTCTCCGGACTTAACAGCCTCTTCTATTCTTTTCTTGAGTTGGAAGCAATCATTGGTGTGGTGACCTTTTTCTTCATGAAACTCGCAGTATTGGGTGGAGTTCTCATTTTTCCTGCTTTTGGGGAGAGGTCTAGGAGGCCGAAAGTTTTGTTTAACTTCTTCTGTTGCAAGGATTTCTTGAGGCGTCTTTGTGAGGGGTGTGAAACTTATGCCTTTTTCCCTGCTTGAAAGGTTCCGACCTTCAGACCTTCGAGGGTCTGAACCCTTTGACCGCCGGTCATAGGAGTTGAAGTTCCCTCTTTTTCTGGCTGGACTGTTGCTTCTCCAGCCGGACCCTCTTTTTCTTTGTTCCTTAATGTCCACTGCCTCCTCTCCCCGGATGTGGGCTTCAGCCCTTTCAAGAGCTTCTTCTAAGGTCTTGGGTAGAGATTTGTTGAAATCCCTTGTGAGGTACTTAGAGGTGATGGCGTTCATGAAGCCAGCCACCCTCATTTTCTCATCGGCCCCTACATAAGTCAAACCTTCCTTCTTGTATCGTTCAATGAATGCACGGAGACTTTCATCATCACGTTGTTTTATCTGAAAGATCACTGTTGCGTCTTTGACATATCGCCTTTGTTGGGAGAAATTGGCCAGGAAACCCTTGCTGAGATCGTCAAAGCTTCGAACGCTTTGAGCAGGTAAATCGTTGAACCAGATCCTGGCGGATCCAACAAGAGTTTGCATGAACATTAGGCAACACTCAGCGTTGGACCATTTCTCTATCTGAGCTGCACCGGTGAAGATCTGAAGATGGTCCTCAGGATCTTCAGTCCCATCATATGTCCTGATGTGGGCTGGCATTTTGATCTTTGACTGGAAATCATAATCGGCTATCTGCCTTGAAAAGCATGAAAGGTTACTTGGCTTGTATGGTTTAGCCAAGTCTTCTTCAGTCCTTGCATCCTCATTACTGCTATTGCCGTTGTTTCCCTGAGTGGCAAGCACTTGATTGATGAAGTGTTGCCATGGGAAGTTGGCCATCATCTGGGTCATCATGTTGGGCATGGGGTTGAAGCCTTGAAGGCTTCCTGGGCCAGCGGAGCAGTTTATCCCGAGGGGAGCACTCATAACAGCACTTCGTGCTAAGGGGAGCACGGACAGAGCTTGCTCCCATGTAGTTGTAGTAGACGCTGGATAGCTTGTCACTGGGGATTGTAGGAGCTGATCAAGAGTTAGCTCATGTCCCAAAGGATCACCACTGGTAATCGGTTGGGAAGAGAAGATAGGATGCACCGTAGGATTTGTCATAGTGGACAGATAAGGGTGAGGGTTTGAAAGGTTACTGGGACCAACCTCACTTCTTGTTGCAAAAAGAGGGGGAGGTGGCCCAGGGGACAATGTTGGTTCAGGTTCATCGCAGTCTAAACGAATCCTCACTCCCTTTTCTCTTTCTTTACTCACGTGCTGGTTGAGAAGGGACCTTAGCACAAGGAAATTGTTGGCAACCCCTTCAGGGGTGAGTTCAACACATGATGGGGCATCGGAGACACCGATATTGGGAGATGGAACTCCGGATCTGGACGGAGTTGGTGTGTTGAAGTTGAGGAACTCGGGTGTGCTCGCCGGAGTTGAGAAAGAAGTTGGTATAGCCACGTGAGCTTGGCTACTACCCGGAGTGGAAGCGTTTGGAATCTGATTTACTTCTTCCGGGGATCCACTTTCAGACATGGTGATTTTAAGTGAATAGAGCTACACTACTAGGTCTTTTTTGAGAAGAAATAGCGGCGTAGCCCCACGGTGGGCGCCAACTTGTTGATGCAACAAATACAAGACCAACGGTGGTAGCTGGACTGGCTAGGCAAAATGGTTAAAGGGTTCAACCTTGCCTAATGCAGGTCGTGGGGTCCCCCCACGTTTGCGAGACGTGGAAGGAGGTTTACTAGTTTATTGTTGTTCTTTGCTATGGATCCTCCTCTGAATTGTACTCAGATTCGGAAGTGGTAGCAAAGGGATGTGTGTGTTGGATGTGAAAGGGAATGACTTGTGTGAAACAAGCATTCGATGTGAATGACCAGAGATTAGAGAATCAGAGCTGGTCAGGAGATGTTTTCTGAAGTAAATGAAGTGTCAATTTATAAGAGAAGACATCTCCCGAAGTGGAATGTATTAGACTAGTAACCTTGCTTGCAGCGGAGGGTTTCCCCTTTCGGGGGTTGAAGGCTTTTGACCCCCGGATAATAGTGTGCATTGTGCAGACCTGCTTTGCTTTTGCGGCTGCGGGTTGGTGAAGCGATCTCCAGATGTGACCGGCCACTGTTTCCGCATTGCTTTTCCCAACTCACAGCTTTTCAACCGTTGAACCGTTTAACCTTTTGAGCGTTTACATATTTAATCATTTTATTTAGTCTTGAGCTACCCCCGTCATCAATAACCAACCCTACTTATTTAAGAGATTAACAATGAGCCAGCCCTAAACAACATATTAAAAATAAGCAAACAAACCCTAAAGGCCTAAACAACAAACTTAAATCAGAAATTAAGCCCTAAACAACAACTTGAAACCAGCAAATAATAATGAAAGAAGAATAAGCCCTAAACAACTAATTCAAATCTGCAAATACACTTTAAACAGATAGCACAAAAGTAGACATGAAAAGTGAAGATGCATATCCGAGACCGGACATGATCTATGGGACGAACCGGATTCTACTTGAACGGACGTCTGAGACATGTCCGTTCCTTATCAGGAACCCCCGGAGACGAACATCCATTCAAGTGCGTCTGGACGAATGACGTCATCTCAGTTGACTATTATAAATACCTCATCAAGTACAAAGCCAAGTACGATTTTCTGAACCTTCGTCCTTACTTTCTCTCTCTACTTTCTCTCTCAACCAATACTTATCCTCACGCCGGAGGGTGGTCGCAGAGGGGCCCTCCCATCTCTGCGGCGAGCCTAACGGTTTTCTGTTTTGCAGGACTGTTCCTCAAGCTCTCTTCCAAGAGCCAAACCTTCGTTTACAGGCTCCGGCCTAAACACGATTCTTTGGTTCTTCAAAAAGATTCACCGAAAGGCACCTGGTTAGTAGGGTGTCACTCAAGGAATACATACATACAACACCACTTGTGAATCAACAAACCAATGGACTGACTGATATACGATTCAATCACAAATTTTAGTAGACATTGATGGAATTCGTGACTGTAATAATGATGTAAAAAAGAAGAAAGGTATTACATGTTTTTAAGGGCTTGTTTGGCTAAGCTTTTCAAAACAGCTTATTTGCTTTTCTGAAAAACAAATAAGTCAATAAGTTGTTTTGAAAAGCTTTAAAATGGAGCTTTTCAAAATGACTTATTTGCTTCAAAAGAAAATAAGCAAATAAGTCATTTTGAAAAGCTCAGCCAAACACCCCCTAAGTCTGAAAAAATAAATACCGTACAATATAATTAGTTAAATATTAAAATGCATTTATTAAAAACAAAAGAAAAAACTAGGGTGTAAACGAGACAAGCCCGAGATCGGACCGTTTTTATCTTTATTTCTAAAGCTCGTGCTCGTGGATTAGGGCTGGCAATTTTACACGAATACACGACACGAACCTACACGGAGTTAACAGGTATCGTGTATGGCCTTAACAGGTATCGTGTACCAAACAGGTAGACACGAGGTTACATGTTAATTTTTGTGTATAAACAGGTTAAATACCTGTTTACTTGTTAATACCTGTTAGTACACGATAAGAAATTAAATTAAATAAAACTCATCAGACATGTGCGTGTGAGTTCCTTAATTCCTTTCTATTTTCATTTCTCATTCAATAAAAAAAAAACCTAAACTCCCTCTGTAACTCTTAGATAGCATGTCGTGTTCGTGTTTTTATTCGTGTTAACAGGTATTAACAGGTAATTTTCGTGTATATCGTGTCGTGTTCGTGTTTGAAAAAAAAGGACACGATAAGTTATCGTGTCGTGTTCGTGTATGGGATTTCGTGCATCGTGTCTTATCGTGTCGTGTCTTATCGTGTACGGGTATACACGATATGCCAGCCCTATCATGGATATTTCAAGCGTGAACTTAATTTATGAGCATTCACATTCTCTCCACCATTTTCTAACCTATAATTTAACTAAAAATCACACTTTTCAAAATTAATCTTCCCTTTTAAAAAACCTTCCACATCCTATCCATCATTTTTATCTTTATTATACTCACAAACACTTATTTTTTTTATATTTCTCGTTTTTATACACTCACAATAATTTGATGGAGGATAAATAGTAGCTTTTCATATATAAAAAGTTATTGTAGCAACTTTTTTAAATTTAGGTTTGAGGAGAGAAACAGGGGATGAGACGTAGTGTATTTTTAGAAGAAATTTTAAAAAGAGTAAATTACGTTTTTGGCTCCTGTGGTTATATCACATTTACTATATTAGCCCAAAATAAGATTTTTTAACAACTGTGCCCCTGTGGTCTCTATAACTAACTATTTTGGCCCCTAAGTCTAACTCAACCCCTTAACCTGGTTAATTATTTGTCACATTGATGGGCATATTTGTAATTTCCCCTCCCTCTTTACTTTTACTGACTTTATAAAAAATAAAACAAATAATTAAATCAACAGTTCAGTTAAACCTAATACCTTCTCAAATGCAGAACTAACACCGAATCGGTTAAACCAACACCAATTTTAATCCATTTGCAGTTTGTGCAATATAAATCTCAATCAACTCACAAATCTTATTCACATAATGTTCAAATTCACATCAACATTAACCTAATTAACCGATTTACAATTACCAGCACACCAGTGGATCAATCATCAATACAAATCCTAAATCTCCCAATTGCTCATACAGCAGACGTACACATTCATTTATATAAACCTAAAACCACATATTCTTAACATATTCCCTTCTGTTCGATCTCAGGAACCTTCAATACTTTTAAATTCACCTCTCTCTTTCTGAAATTGAGAAGAATCAAACGAAAGTTATTAGAAATTGAAGAAAAATTACATCATTTGAAGACGAAGACGATGTTGATGGTGGTCGGGTCAGGTGTAGGTGGCGCGATGGTTGTCGGATTTGGTGGGTCAGCCAGATTTGGGGGTGTATGGTGGTGGTTTAACGAATCTGAATCACCCAAATCTGTTAATGTTTGATTCGAATCGGATTTGGTGGGTTTCATTCGAACACACAAACACTGAATCTGAATCACCCACTCTTTAACGACATCACCATCTCCCTATGTTCCAGATCTGGATCACCCAGATTTGGGTTTTGTTTTTGATTTGTTTTTGTTCATGAAGATCTGAAACTGAAATGTGGGTTTTGGTTAGGGGATGATGATGATGGTTGAAGGTGGTCATGTCCTTGAAGATCTGGGTTTGAAGTGTTCTTGAAGATGATGATGTGTTTTGAAGATCTGGGTTTGAAGTGTTATTGAAGATGATGATGAGTTTTGAAGGTATGTTGATTTGTTCTTCTCGCCTGATTTGTTCTTGATCACCTTCAATACTTTTAAAACATGAGCAATTCTTCTCGTTGATTTGTTCTTGTTCATGATGTGTGTTGAAGATGATGATGTTTTGTTGAAGATTTGGGTCAGAAGAAGATGATGTGCAATGATAATTATTGTTTTATTTTTTATAAAGTCACTAAGTAAAGGGGAGGGGAAATTACAATTTTACCCATCATGTGCAACCCATGTTGTTGGTGCACTTGTGTCTGTACTTTGTCTGTATTTTGTCATGTTACGAAACGATGTCTTAGTTAGTCTTGTAAGTTTGACCAAGTCAACAATCCTCCGGTTTGACTTGGCCAAACAGTCAACACTTTGTTTGTAACATGTCTGTGTCGAAGGATGTGTCATCGAAGGATTGTTTATATCCTTCGATGAGCTCGAAAGATAACCTTCGAAGGATAGGCCACGAAGGATATCATCCCTTGTGGTATATGTGATCCTTCGATGGGTTCCTGGTCGACAGATGATCTTACGATCAGTCTGTCTGATCCTTCGACCAGACGATCTGTGTTGGGTATAAATACCCATGTGTTGTGTTCACAAAAGTCAGACAAAAGTTAGATAAAAGTTAGACAAAAGTCAGACAAAAGATAGACAGAAGAGAGACATTTAGAGAGAACACACACACTGAGAGAGTTTGCAAAACTGATTTGTAAACATTGCGCTGTAACTGAACCTTTCATACGTATTAATACAAGTGGTGTTAATCGGTGAAGTTTGTGTGTTGTGTTTGTGCTTGTTCTATCTCGGTTTGCATGCTAGCTTGGATTCCGCACTTGCTAGTGTGTTAGACATAACAAGGAATAGGTTAAACCTCAACCTCCGAGGGACCTACACATGTGACCAAGAAATTAACCAGAGTTAGGGTTTGGTTAGACTTAGGGGCCAAAATGGTTAGTTATAGGGACCATGGGGGCAGATCTGTTAAAAATTCTTATTTTGGGCTAATATAGTAAAAGTGATATAACCACAGGGGCCAAAAACGTAATTTACTCTTTTAAAAATTTAAAGATGGGGGATGGTTTGATGGATGGATATGAATGCTCTTATACTAACAAATGTTATAAAATTTTATATATAACCATTATTATGTAAATATAAATTTGTATATGCTCGCGAGCCTACTCGAGTTCCATAAGTGAAGCTCGGGATTAGACCCATTTACTAAACAAGCTTATTTTAAGGCTCGGGCTCAAGCTCATTTAAGCCTGGCTTGATTCAAGTTTTTAGCAAGCCGGTCTTGAGTAGTTCACGAGCGGCTTGGCCCGTTTACACCCTAAATGAAAGGTTTAAATGATTTATAGGTTCTCTCTAAAATGGGTGTTGACTCATGATTGAACAAGTACTGTCTGGTAACAATTCTGAATGGTTCATCTTGAATGACAATAAGTTGTAAGTTCAACCCTTCAAACCATTTTGAGCAGGATGATCAAACTTAGTAATTGTAATTTTTTTTCCTTTTCTTTTTCGTATTTTATGTGCATAATTTTAGCATTTAAGTTCGCTTTTAAAATCCATGATTTATAATTTTAGCATTTAAGTTCGTATTTTATGTGCATAATTAGGGTTCTTGGTATAGTATAAAATTCTTTGTTGAAATAGTAGGCAAAAATCTTGCAAGTATTCTTTATAATGCTTTTCATTAGTTTTTGATATGATGTGAGGTTGTTATTGATACCCTTTTAGTTATGTTTCTCTTTGATAATGTGTAGATTTCTTATCATGTTGGGAGTCATAATGTGACCATGATGAGCACTTGCGTGATCTTGTTGATTGGATTCGGTTTGTCAGGTTAGTCATTGATCAAAACGTTTAGTTGCAGAAGATTCTATTTTTAAGCAAGATTAACTAACTAACTAACTAGCCTCTATATTAGGTGAGTTGGGTTGGGTTGGTGGCATTATCATTGGTAGAGGTGTAAATGAGCCTAGCGGAACTAAGCCCGAGCTCAGGTCAGTTTGAGCTTAGTTTCTAATGCTCGAGCTAGGCTCGTTAGTAGTTTTTTTCGGGATTGGCTTGTTTTATATATAAAATATTAGTTAATTCTATTATAATTAGTTAAATCTATCATAACTAATTATATTTTATAAGTATATATTTGATATTTTTAAATAAAAGTTATATAAATATTAGGCTTGCCAGCCGGCTCGAGCGAAGCTCTTGTTTGCTTTTTAGGCCCGTTTAAGCTTGGCTCGTTTTGAGCGATCTCGGGTAGCTCGGCTCGTTTACATATTTATTTGAACCATGATTGGTTAAAACATGGTTTTCGATGAAGTTAGTCGGGTTAGTCCTGGAAATATGGTCATAACTGGAAGACACCCGTGTTTCATCATCTTGTAAATCAATAAAAATGTATTTCTTTGTTTTATTAATGCAAGAATGATAATTGCTTTGAGATATAGTGTCATGTTGAATGATTGGAAATGTTCACATCTAGTTCTTTGACTCTAAAAGTCAAAGATTCAGAATCACATAGCAAGTTGATGTCGCAATACTGGAGGATCACTGTCATTTGTAAACCTTATAATGAAATAGCTACTCTATAAGATTAGTCAACCTTTCTTCACTTGTAAAGTGAGGTTTACATATATGTACGTGGTTATTGGTTGTGTATATTACTATTACTGCTTTCATTAGTTTGTTAACATTTTCTGCCTAACTGGGTTATGGTAAACTCTAGAATACTGTTTATAAGTATGTTTTATAAATTAATTAATAACCCACACTGTGAATGGTCCAAGTTTACCTGCATTGACCAAGTTTAAAGTCCAAGTGTGGTTCAATACGGACAGATTTATGTCATTGTCATAATTAAGTCTACCATTAACCAAGTCAATTTGGTTTGTTTATTTCCCTTCAGCTTCCTTGATACTTCCTGTTAATTTCTTGTTTTCACATACATACGTCCGCCCACCACGACCGCCCTGCACAAGTGCTATCTCGCACGCACTTCTAGCTAGATAGCCAAAATGGCAGATGGTGCTGTGAATTTCTTACTAGAAAAAGTGACAACGATCCTGATGCACGAAGCATCGTTACTGGGAGACTCACAAAGCGATGTTGAAGCAATAAAACTGGAGCTAGAAATAATGAGATCTTGCATAAGGGATGCAGAAAGAAAAAGGATGAAGAGTGCGTTGGAAACATGGGTAAGACAAGTAAGAGAAATTGTCCAGAAAGTAGAAAATGTGCTAGAAGAGTATGTTTACTATAAAGATAGTGAAGTAGATAGAAAGGGGTTAAAGAATTTGGTTCAAGACATGATAAAGGTTCCTATGCACCTGAGTCGAAGGCGTAAAATCTCTATGAAGCTTCAAAATCTTAAAGCGGAAGTTCAAGAGGTTTGCGAAAGAAGAAATAGATATACATTTGATCTTCAAACGGAAGACGAAAGGAGAGGTGCTAGGAATACTTCTATTGACTGGTGGCAGCGTCAAGAAGAGCTGTCCATGTTTGTCGATGAAGAAGAAATAGTGGGAATGGGTGATAAAAAGGCCACACTCATGGAATGGTTGTTGGAGGACGATCCTAGAAGAATGGTTTTATCCATTGTGGGTATGGGTGGATTAGGAAAGACGACCCTGGTTACCAAAGTGTACAATGACCAGATGATTCAAAGGCACTTTGATATTTGGGCATGGGTTTCTGTCTCTCAAACTAACGGGGTTGAGGAGTTGTTAAGATCCCTGATCAAGAAGTTGCTGGGGCCCAAACATGATGCTAGCGGTTTGGGACTGATGAGTTACAGAGAGTTAATGGAAATGCTTTTTGACTATCTGCACAAGAAAAGGTATGTTATTATCTTAGACGATGTTTGGAATATACTTCTTTGGAGTAGAATAAGAAGTGCTTTTCCTGAAAATGGTCTTGGAAGTAGAGTTATATTCACAACTAGAAATGATAACATAGCAAAATCAGTAGGACCCGGAAAGCATATTCTTCACCTGCAACCTCTTGGAGAGGATGATTCAAGGGCTCTCTTTTGCCGAAAGGCTTTTTGGAGTGATTCGGGTCATTGTTGTCCAATAGAGCTAGAAGAGTTAGCTAAGGCGATTACCAGGAAATGTGAAGGACTGCCACTTGCCATAGTGGCAATTGGAGGACTTGTGTGCTCAAGAAACCAAACAGCAGTGGAGTGGAAGAAAATATATGATAGCCTTAATTGGGAGTTGAACAACAATCCTGTCCTGGAGAGGGTTCAAGGGATCTTGTCATTGAGCTTCAATGATCTTCCTTTCTACCTAAAACACTGCTTCTTGTATTGTTGTATTTTTCGAGATGGATATCCGATTAAGAGGAAAAAACTTATAAGATTATGGGTTGCGGAGGGGTTTATCTTGGAAAGAAAAGGGATGACAATGGAGGAAGTAGCAGAAGAGTACCTTATGGAACTTAGTCTCCGAAGCATGATTCAGGTCACCGAGACTAATGATACAGGAAGGATGAAGACATTTCGGGTTCATGATGTTATGCGAGAACTCGCAATGGCAACATCTGAAAAGGACAACTTTTGCTCAACATATGATGACACAGAGGCCAGAACTATAAGTAAAGTACAGAGGCTTTCGGTTTATAACAGAGGTGAAATTGTCCGCTTAAGCAGCTCGTTGTCACGTCATCTCCGTGCTTTCTTCGTCTTTCAAATAGAGACAAATTCGTCTTTTTCCATAACTGCAATCTTGTCTAGTTTTAAGCTTTTAAAGGACCTGTATCTGGAGTCAGTGTGTGTTGGGGCGATCCCAAACTCTGTTGTTGATTTATTCAACTTGAGGTATTTGAACCTTCGAGGAACCAACATCAACAAGCTTCCACAGTCGATCCACAGGCTAAGAAATCTGCAAACACTTGATGTCCGAAACACCCACCTAGACAAGTTACCAAGTGGAATATCAATCATACCAAGACTACGCCACTTGCTTATAGGTCGATCTAAAGCCCCCGATCTTCATTCTGGCTTGCGGGTATTAGCAGAAATAACAAATATGCAAAGTTTACAAACTTTAGCATTGATTGAAGCAGAAGAAGAACTTATCCAGAAAATTGGAAACTTGAGCGACCTCAAAAGATTAGATATAACAAAACTGAAAGCAGAAGATGGGCCGAAACTATGCAGTTCAATTGAAAAAATGACAGATCTTAGGCGTTTAAGCATCGAGGCCAGTACAGAAACTGAAGAACTTGTGCTCGAAAGGTTACCTCACCCCCCTTTGTTTCTGCAGAAGCTGTCACTAATTGGGAAGTTGAGTAGATTGCCTCCATGGCTTGAGACATTATCAAATTTAACACATCTCTACTTGTCTTGCTCAAGTTTAGACGAAAATATGGACATGCTTTCAGCGATCCAGAAATTACCCATTTTAGCATGTTTAGAACTCAAGAATGCTTGTAAATGCAAGTTCCTGAACTTCACAAACGGTGGCTTTCAGAAGCTCAACAAAATGCGGTTGTTGGAGCTTGGAGAGCTTGTGGCTTTGAGATTTGAGAAGGGTACAATGCCAAGTATCAAGGAATTGAATCTAATTCGATGTCGAGAGATGAGATCAACATTACAAGGCCTCCAACACCTTACTAGCCTTCAGAAGTTACACCTGGAAGAAATGCCAGCAGAATTGGTTGAAAAGTTGCGAGGTGATGAGCTTACAAATGTTCAACACATAAACACAATCAGCTTACTGTACCTAAGTGGCCAAAGTCTAGTATCTGAAACACTTTTTTAGTTGTGAATTATTTGTTTAATATAGGATCAAACTCTTAGCGCCACCATCAAGTTTTTGTCATCTGGTTTGGTCATTCAGCACTCTAAAAAATAATGAACAATTTTCACTCTAGAGGAACCTTGTATATGACAAGGTTCTTTTATATGTTGGGATATACAAGGTTCCTCTAGAGTGAAAATTGTTCATTATTTTTTACAGTGCTGAATGACCAAACCAGATGACAAAAAAAAGTTATCATTTGCATGATGTCATCTAATGGCGCACTAGCACAGTCTTTTGAATGTAAGGGAGGTCAGTCTATGTTATAAGAGTGTTGTTTTCTCGATCAATTGGATAGATCTGAATTTGATTGTATGTTGTTTATAGATTCAAAGCAAGTTATAGCAGCATTAATGTGTATTAGATTCCGAGATTTGAAGTGACATAATAACTTAACTGTGTGTATATATTGGCAATCTAAGTGAGATTATACTTTGATCGTATATTAAGTTAGGTTTTTTAGATGATAAACTTAATTATGTTTAATTATTATACTTTGTTATTTTATGTTTGTATGTTGTATTTATACACTGTGACATGTTGTATTAGGACTAGATTAAATGGTTAGTTCAACGGTAATGACAGTTAGCAAACAGTTGTTGGCGCCAAAGTTACAACCAAATTCATAACCGTCAATAACTGCCATTCTATATTTGTATATAAACAAATCTACGCATCTTTTTTAATCACCAAGATTTCGACAATCTGTTTTGTTTGCTGTTATCCATATTGTGTTGGATAATCTTGACGGGTTCGGTTCAGGTCATGGATACGGGTCGAAACGAGTCAAGTCAGGTCGGTAAAAGTATTCACTTTAATTGGGTGTGTAGATTTTTAATGGGTCAAGTTTAGTTAATTAGTCACATGTTTTTAGTGTTTTAATTAGTAAAGGGTTAGTTTTGTTTAAGCAAGTAGTGGGTCAAAACATGGGCTTGTTTTACTGTTTTGTAGGAGATAATGGGCTAAGTCGTTATTCATGTACGTCTAAGGAGTCTCTATATATTTAGGCTGTGTTCCAGAGATCCACTTAACAGGGGGAGGGGAGGGGAGGGAAAATGGGGTTTTTTTTGCCTGAAAATAGTCTTTCCAATTTGGAAAGACATGGAGGGGAGGGGAGGGAAGGGGAGGGAAGGGGAGGGATTTTTAACTCGGAACACACCGTTAGGGTTTTATCAATGAATGAAAGTGTGGAGTTCAAGCAGAAATTTAATCCCTGTGTACGTGAGTGTTTTTTTTTTTTTGTGAGTTTGAAGCTTGAACCCAACATATTGTTGTTTTTCTTACATTCATCACTCACATTCGATTTCGCTGTGTTCTTGATCCCAACAAAGTGGTATCAGAGCCAAGTTTTCGAAATAAAAACAAACTCTGCACAAATTCAAATCACAAACAATGGCGTCTTGCAAACGTTTTTCTGAAGAAAGGAGAGTCATTGTCCTGTCCATCGATCAAAAGTTGGACAAGGGAAGTGCTATTACTGTCACTGGGACGGACATTGTGTTGCTAATTGTGTGGTGAAGGAACAGGATGAAGCAGCAGCATTAATGAGACAAGCGATTGACAACGATATTCAAAATCACTAATGCATCAACAACTATGGGAAAGATCTTCTCGTTCAGGGTACTAATTACAGTTTATGCTCTGAAATATGGTATGTAAATCCTGTATTTAAGCACCATTATTCAGGAAATCTCTCTTTGTTTAAACGCTTCATGAATTCGTATGGAGTAGAAACAAGAACAAACAATCATGAAACTTTGTTTGTTAGAGGCATTGGAGTAGTTGACATCAAGTCTTTCGGTCATAATCTTCAAGTATCTAGTGTATTCTTCACACCAGACATAACAAGAAATGTGTTAAGTCTTGATCAACTGATTCAACAGGGATTCATAGTTAAAATAAGAGGATATACTTGTATAATCACTCCTATGTTTGAAGTTTCATTTGATCATAGCGTTTTGTCGATGTCAAATTGTATAGAAGAAATAAAAATATACAAGTAAAGGCCCAGGCCTTTACAGATGAGAAGAATAGGTTACATGATCAGTACGTATAGGGCCGAAAATACACAAGCATACAATGAAAGTCTTGATCAAGATTCTATCATGAATCTTGAATGAAAATGAAAGGTTATGGATAAGATAACTTTTGAGTCTTTCAAAGATTGTGTGCAATTCATGGATTCTTTAGAAAATACTGAATTTGTTTTAGAATTTAAGATGGAATTTAAATGAAAGTTTAAAGAATTGGTCGATTGGTTCTTGCATAAGTACTTGTTAATACCTGAGCATCGAAGTATTCCACCAGTTTTAGAAGAGGGTTATAAGGTTGATTTATTAGATTTGTATTTAGTTGTGAGAAGAGAGGGTGGACACAGACCGGTCACAGAAGAGAGTCTGTGGACAATGGTGGCCAAAGACTTGGGTTTCGATTTGGATAAAGGTTATGATATGAGGGTCTTTATTGCTGAGTTTCTTGACGTATTGGTCTACAATTACATAAAGAACAATAATTTTGCAGTTGTTCTGGGTCAAGATGCAGGTAATACAAGTGAAGCCACCACCGATGCTGTCAAAGATGTTGTCAACAATGAACCAGAAGGTAATGAAAAACAAAAATTAAATGCTTATGCACTATATGCTGGTTCCGATGGAGAGGCTTGAAGAAGCTGTTGAAAAGACGTACATTCGACTTTGAAAGAGCAGCCAAGGCCATTAATGAAGCAAATCAATCCGTCCTCAACTATGCAATAATGAAGAAGAAACATTCTACCACTCTACCTAATTAAGTTGGGGGGGGGGGGGGGGGGGTTAGATGCTAAACTTAATTATTTTTAATTATTATACTTTGTTATTTTATGTTTGTATGTTGTATTTATAAATTGTTACATGTCGTATTAGGACTAGATTAAATGGTCAGTTCGATGGGTTTTAAGAGGTTGTCTAGTGACAGTTAGCAACGCTTGTTGGCGCCAAAGTTACAACCAAATTCATAACCGCCGATAACTGCCATTCTATGTTTGTATGTAAACAAATCTACGGATCTTGTTTAATCACCAAGATTTCCACAATCTGTTTTGTTTGTTGTTATCAATATTGTTGTTTTTCTCACATTTATCACACACTTTCGATTTTGTTGTGTTGTTGATCCCAAGAGGTTTCAGCTATACGTGCATCACTTTCATCAATCTATTTGAAAATACCGTCTCTGTGTCATTCCATCAATCTGGTACCTTTGAGTTTGATGAAAACATGAAGATCGAGCACAATTTGTTGGAGTTATCATCGTCTCCGTCCCCGACACAGAAACAAGACTTACTGTCGAATCCCCAAATCTCTGAAGTCGTTCAGGGGGTTTGGCGGTACTAACCTTAGATTCGTTGAGCTCCGGTTCAGGTTCGTCATCTTGTCGTCATGGTGACGGTTCCTCTTGCGGGATGTCGGATTTTGGGCTGCAACCACAGGTAGATCTAGTTAGAGGGCCCGAGGGGGTTCACCCCGTGGGCACTCCGACGCTCAAGTCAGTATCTTGTGTGGTAAAGATGTTATAAGTGCAAGTATAATTTAGAGAGAGTGAGTAGAGGGACAGGAGTAATATGAGAGAAGACGAGGAAGTAGTAACCTAAGGTGGTGGGAGATTGTCTGCCCTTTCTTTGGAGGAGGAGGCTTCCTTTTATAACAAAACACTTGGGCCATAACCCTAATGGGCTGGTCCAAGAGTGGGCTTATCAGGACATGACCCACTCAAACCAACTAAACATACCGAGAAAGACACAAGTGGGCTTGAGCCCAGTCACTAATTTAGGGCAATGAGCCCAGACGAGGAGCCCAAGCGGGGACCCTCGTCGTCAAGTCATCCTTAGTCCAAGCCTATTTACTCATGAATGGGTGCAGGACTTGTTCCAGTCCCTGAAGGTCTAGGCGGGTCGCTATCCGCCCTTCAACCGTTCCCCCTATCCGTCTGGCACATGTAGTCTAAAGCACGTTATGCCAAAGTTATCTGTTTAGTTGTCCTTGGGGTGACCTGGCATTTAGTACTTAAAGTAGCCAGGTGACCCCTTAAGTAGGGTAGCACAATACCTTACTTCAATTTATGCCTCCTTGAAGGCATTTTTTCCAATGCACTTGTTCGATAGTGCTTTTTTTATAGCGTTTATGCTATTTAGACCATCTTTGCATATACTTCTTAGATGCATTTCAATCAAAGTACTCGTTCGAGAGTAATTTCTCAAAGGGCATCGACCGGGATGCCTTATTTACCGTGTTGTACTCTTTGTATTGTGTTCCTCTAATGAGGGTTTTTGTATTGCTTGAGCTGTTAAAACTTTCTCATGAATTTTCTTTGTACCCTGTTTAAGCCGTTAAGACTTCCTATGGGTCGCTTTGTAACTTTTTAAGTTGTTAAAGCTTTGTATAGACCCGTTTTGTGACTCGTTTGAAACTTTGCATAAGTTTGCTTCGTAGCTTGCTTGAGTTGCTAAAACTTTCCTATGAGTTTGCCTTGTAACGTGTTTGGGTTGCTAAAGCTTTCTATAGTTTGCTTTGTCGATCGTTTAAGTTGTTAAGGCTTTATATAAGTTTGCTCTGTCACTGGTTTAAGTTGTTAAAGCTTTGTACAAGTTTGCTTCGTAACCTGCTTGGGTTGTTAAAGCTTTCTATAGTTTGCTTTGTCGCTCGTTTAAGTTGTTAAAGCTTTATATAAGTTTGCTTTGTCACTCGTTTAAGTTGTTAAAGCTTTATATAAGTTTGCTTTGCCACTCGTTTAAGTTGTTAAAGCTTTATATAAGTTTGCTTTGCCACTCGTTTAAGTTGTTAAAGCTTTATATAAGTTTGCTTTGTCACTCGTTTAAGTTGTTAAAGCTTTATATAAGTTTGCTTCGTAACTTGCTTGAGTTGTTAAAGCTTTGTACAAATTTGCTTCGTAACCTGCTTGGGTTGTTAAAGCTTTCTATAGTTTGCTTCGTAACTTGTTCAAGTTGTAAAGGCTTTGCCTAGGCCCGCTTTGTAACTTGTTTTAAGTTGTTAAAGCTTCTGTTGGGCCTGTTGTCCAATGGCGTTTGGGCCATTTGGACTTTCATATGCCTGCTTCGGCGTTTTTTGGACGTAGTCGACTTAGTCCTAGCCCCACGGCCGGGCTTTGCCTTGTTTTGATTAAGGCGGCATGTCTGTATGCCTATGTACATGTTCATTTTATTGTAAGATCGTTCGGCACGTCTGCCTAGATGATCCTGTTTGACCCGCTAGCAAGGTCCTCAAACCGTTCAGGTTTTTGTTCTTCAAGAAGGGGTGGCATCTTCTCCTTTTGGAGGGGTTTTATAAGGCCTTTAAAAACACTTGTTATGTAAAAGGAACCTTCCTATGTGAGTCCTTATTAAGGGCTCTTTCCTCCCCTGAGGGATGTTGTAATTCTCTAAAAATGGGTGCCCATGGAATGTGCAACCCTCTACTCTTGGAGAGACTTCTTTAAACGTATGCGACCCCGAGATGGGGCTCCTCTTCTTTGGAGAGATATTTTCTAAAACACAGACCTGTGGCGGAGATCTTTTCTTTTCAAGGAAAGGATTCTTCAGATTCGAAGTCCCTTGTCAAGGGGGCTCTCCCCCCCCCCCCCCTTTTTGAATAAGTTGTTCAGGTGCGAAATTTCAAGGAGGATTTTTCTCGTATATCAAATCCCAGGGATGTACTTTCCCTTCCTTAGAAGGAACTTTACCAATACTTGATCCCGTAGTCGGGTGCACTTCTATTCGTTGAATAGACTTTTGCGATACTTAATCCCACGGGAGGAGATACCCTCCTTTTCTTGGGAGAAACTTGTTCCTGTTCGTTGAAGAGATTTACGAGACCCCTAATCACATAGGGGGGACGTCCTCATTTTTTCGGAGGTGGCTCCTCCAAGACTTAACCCCCAGAGATACTAATCCCCATCGTGAAACTCCCACTTTAATTACCTCCCACATTCCTCTTGCATTTTCATTCAATTCAACTTTTGATTAATGACCGAACGACCCCTGTACTTCCTCGTTTCATATTCTTGGAAGGAGTTTTTTCAAGGCTGAATCTCGAGTGAGGGATATGTTCCTTCCTATTCTTGGAAGGAGTTTCTTTAAGATTGGATCCCGCTGGAGGGATATGTTCCTTCCTATCCTTGGAAGGAGTTTCTTCAAGACTTAGTCCCGAGGAAGGGGCATGTTCCTGTTTACGAAAGGGACTTCTAAAATACTTGATCCCAGATAATGGGATATTCTTCATATTCTTGGAAGGAACTTTTTCTGGACGTAATTCCATGGAGAGTATACGTTCCTATTCTTGCAAGCGACTGCTGAGGTACCTTGTCCACAAGAGAAGGGATTTTCTTGTTGATGGAAGGGACTTCCGAAATGCTTTAGTCTTTAGGAGAGAATATCGTTTTGTTCAAGGAGACCAGGGTTTCTTGAGCACGAAAGACCGTAGAAGGACTTCCCTTTCCCCTTAAAGCGAAGATATGCTTATTAAGGTTTCCCTCTTTTTCTTTTTCCTTGTAGAATCTTTGTAGATGCTAGCTGATGGGAGGAGCTCATTTCCCCCTAAGGTACAGAATATGAGTGCTGGGAACTTTACCTCTCGTATTGTCCTGCTCAGGTTCTTTCCATCTTCAAGAGAGGGACTAATAATGCAGCTCAAGGGTTCTTCCTTTTTCAAGGAAGGACCGTCCGGGGTTTCCTCAAGGACTAACAACGTAGTCCAAGGAGTTTTCCGTCTTCAAGTAGAGTGTCTGGATTTTCCTTAAGGACTAATAACAAAGTCCGGCGATTCTTTCCCCTTCAGGAGGGGAGTCAGCTGCGTAGCCCAGACTCATCCTTTCTTCAAATGGAGGAATTAGTAAGGCAGTCCATGCCCCTTCCCTCTTTTTTTTGTTGAGATCTTTGAACATGAGAACTTATGGAGGGGCTTAATCCTTTTCGGAGGAGGTAATACAAAAATAAAGATTCTTTCGAGAAGTCTTCAATGTAGGACCCAATGGTGTTATACCATGCTAGCTCCCCAGTTCAGTGTTGTCAAGCGTAGTTGGTAATACTGAACTTATAAAATAGGCTGTCCTTGAGCCCGTCGGTCTAGACCATCGGTTGTGAATAGAGAATATAGTTACTTTTGATGAGTATCGAAAGTCTTCTAAATCATAATCACTTCTAATGAGTGATGTCTTTATCCGAGACACGATAGCACGCAAGGATATAACTGATAGATGTATCCGGCAGATGATTCTTTGTTGAATGAGAGTAGTCCGAGGTTAGCAAAAACTCTGTCCCACAATATCCCCCTAGACATACTAGTCCCCCAGTTCAATGTTGCAGAAAGGTATTTCTTGCTTTTACTAATGTTGTGTCACTTTCCTCCTACCCGAAGCTATATCCTTGTTTAAGGATATTTAAGGTGACCACTATTCTTCAAAGATCATGCCTTGTTTCTCTGGGGATTAATTTCTTTATGCGTTAAACATGTTGTGATGTGTGTACAAGCACTTGTGCCTCATGCTTTATTTTGTGAAGACATGTGATCATCATATCGTTAAGGGGGTAGCCTACGTACCCTAACAACGTTGTAATGGGAACAATAAATCTGTGTCTAGAAGTGGTGTACGATGCAAGACTTCGGAGAAAGGCCTTGCGTAAATGTTTTGTGTTAGGGTCTAGAAAAGGACATGGCAGAAGGGCCGTGTAGAAGGGCCTGAGGAAGTGCCCTGCAAAAGGATCTGGGAAAGGAACCTGGTGAAAGGACCTGGGGAAGGATCGTGTAGAAAGGGCCTGAGGAAAGGCCAGGTGGAAGGGCCTGAGGAAGGACCTGGGGAAAGGACAGGTGGAAGGGCCTGAGGAAAGGCCAAGTGGAAGGGCCTGAGGAAGGACCCTGCAAAAGGACCTGAGGAAGGTCCCGGGGAAGGACCTTGGCCGAAGGGCCTGCGAAAGGTCCGAGGGAAGGACCTTGGCCGAAGGGCCTGCGAAAGGTCCGAGGGAAGGACCTTGGCCGAAGGGCCTGAAGAGGGTACGGGTGAAGGACCTTGGCCGAAGGGCCTGCGAAAGGTCCGGGGGAAGGACCTTGGCCGAAGGGCCTGAGGAAGGTACGAGTGAAGGACCTTGGCTGAAGGGCCTGAGGAAGGTACCAGGGGAAGGGACCCCGCAAAAGGACCTGTTGGAAGGACCTGGAACTAGTAAAATATTACTATTTTACATTGGTAAGAGTGTGACATCATTACTCTTTTTTTTTTTTCAAAAGTAAATGTCACATCACCTTGGGAAGATAAAAACTTAGTTTTTTTCCTTCCTCTTTTTTACTTGTCAGGATAGCAAGAGTCAAATGAATGTACAAGGTAATTAATGACTTTTTTTTCAACTATATTTTTTAATTTGCATAAAAAATTAAAGAAGTTATTGACAGCTCATGTCAAGCTTTTCCATATTACTTTTTTGTACTTTCAAAAGTAGGCAATGGACTAATACTTAGAATCCAACTTTCTAATAGGATGAACCTTAACTTTTGTCATCCTGTCCTAACAAAATCACCATGATCTGTTAAAAAATCATTTTAGTGTAACTTAAAACACTGTTAAGATAATATATGGTAAAATGTAACCTAATACTCAATTACCCTGTAACGAGGGCATCTGTTTTTCTTTCATAAGAGCAAAGAATCCTTTAAACTCCCACATAAGGATCTGTTCATGTCTTATTTTAACAATAAAGATGGTCAACACCTTATAGCGTTTTCTTTTCGTGATTCATATGAACATGGTGTTTAATAAAAGATGGTCAAACCGTTTTTTCTATATATATATTTTTTTATCTCAGTACATGCCATGAGTAAAATTTTGAAGTAACAAATCTTTTCAAGCTATGCATAGGAGAGTTGTACTTATTCAAAATTGTGTCCTAGACGTCTTTCATGAATTTACAAAATATCATGGATGTTGATACGTGTCTAAGCTTCGTAAGCAAGGCATATCATAAGGAAAGAAAAAGTAAGAGTTAAGGGTTGTACCTCATGCAACGGATGTTATATCCTTTCTTTTTTTTTTCTTTTTTAGATTGAGATAGGAAGAGATTGCCTCATCCATTTTTTGGCCTGTTGTTGTATACCAAAATATCCACCTCCTTTGTAGCTCTGTGTGTAAAAATGTTGCATGCCAGGGTGGAAATATGCAATAAATTTTTGTATATGCGTTCTTGTGTTGAATGCTCATACAAAAGTTGTACCATGCGCTACACTTATTTTTTCGGTCTAATTCATTCTGCCCCGAATAAACACCAAAAAGATCTTTAGCCGTGAAAAGCATAACCTTAACATCCTTCAATATATTAAAAGACCCGCATAGTTTATCACAAAACTGCAAGGTTTTTGTTTTGCCGAAATGTATGGTTTTTCAATAATATGACAGATCCAAGTCACATGTGATAAACACTGTTCAAATCGTAGAGAGGAAGACACGAGGTATGGAACCTGTTTAACCGGAGTCGAGATGCAGACCTGACCGTCGCGGAGAGGGCAGGTCTAGTCGTTCGTATGAAGAGACCGAGACACGCTTGTGCTCGGTCCCACGGATGGCGCCAATGTCGAATCCCCAAATCCCTGAAGTCGTTCAGGGGGTTTGGCGGTACTAACCTTAGATTCGGTGAGCTCCGGTTCAGGTTCGTCATCTTGTCGTCATGGTGACGGTTCCTCTTGCGGGATGTCGGATTTTGGGCTGCAACCACAGGTAGATCTAGTTAGAGGGCCCGAGGGGGTTCACCCCGTGGGCACTCCAACGCTCAAGTCAGTATCTTGTGTGGTAAAGATGTTATAAGTGCAAGTATAATTTAGAGAGACTGAGTAGAGGGACATGAGTAATATGAGAGAAGATGAGGAAGTAGTAACCTCAGGTGGTGGGGAAGTAGTAACCTCAGGTGGTGGGAGATTGTCTGCCCTTTCTTTGGAGGAGGAGGCTTCCTTTTATAACAAAACACTTGGGCCATAACCCTAATGGGCTGGTCCAAGAGTGGGCTTATCAGGACATGACCCACTCAAACCAACTAAACATACCGAGAAAGACACAAGTGGGCTTGAGCCCAGTCACTAATTTAGGGCGATGAGCCCAGACGAGGAGCCCAAGCGGGGACCCTCGTCGTCACTTACCTATCGCCATTTATTTTGTAGCGGTGTCTGGTTCATCAGTGGATGGCAAGTTCAATTGACTCCACAACGGAGAGTTCTCCATTGTTGCAGGGGTGAGTGACAGGATGTCACAGGCTATTCTTTAAATTAAAATAATTTATGTATAGTTTATTAATAAGTTGTTTAAAAAAGTTATACCATTAAATCAAAACTTTTATTCCGTTTAAGATGTATACAATATTGTTGTACCATTTATAAACTATGGTTTTAGACTAGTATAATGCGCTGTTCCAAAAGATTTGATGATAAAAAACTGTCTAGTTGCTACTAAAGACCTTCTAACTGATCGAAAGTAAATTAAATATGTGATACCACTAGGTTATAACCCGTGAATACTCACGGGTTGTTAATCTATCTTTCTAACCAAATAAATATATACATATATATACATATATATTAATAAACAAATAATTCTATGATGAATAAGGTGTATGAATAAATGATAAACCGGTATGTGGCTGATTAACCATTAAACATTGTTAAAAAATATTAACCATAACAAATTAAATGTATATCATAGGAAAACCAAATATCCAAAACCTAAATGTAAAATAACTAATCACTACTTTTTTTTTGGTGAGGTACAACCAACTCAACATTCAAGACTTGATGAGTTTCATCAAAAGAAAAGTGACCCCTATCAGACTCGTTAATGCGAGCACGTTTCATGAATCTGGACCATTTGCATAACGCATAACGCCAACCTTCTCCTCTCTTTTCACGTCTGGTACGGTTGGTAAACTCCTCTTGCTCAGGCAGATGCAAAAGTCTGATGGTCATAGGTTTTAAATCAGCACCAAGTTTAGCCATCCTTGAAACATTATCAGGCAGTCGCTGTATTGTTTTTAAAATAAAATTAATAAGAAGAATAATATAAAAATAATAATGTATTTCTATGTGAATAAAAAAATATGTAATTTTTAATATATAGTACTTCCTAAAATAATATTAAAACTTACAAAATCTTTAGAAGCCATACGAACAAACTTATAAACACGAACATTTTGTTGTTCATCAATAGCTGGCTCTTCAACTGCATCAATAGGTGCAACTTCAGGCTGAAAATAACATACAACATTTATTAGAATAACAATATAGTAATTAAATATATAAAGAAGCAAGCAAATGTATACTTACCTCATCAACTTGTACATCAGCATAATTAA
This sequence comes from Helianthus tuberosus, assembly GCA_030545235.1. Classification (NCBI taxonomy): domain Eukaryota; kingdom Viridiplantae; phylum Streptophyta; class Magnoliopsida; order Asterales; family Asteraceae; genus Helianthus; species Helianthus tuberosus. The sequence continues at coordinate 1,864,586 of CM060452.1, forward strand.
TTTCAACACCATTTTTTCCAAGAATTGTTAAATGGAAATAATTTCCAAAACCTCTTGTGAATATTAAATAACAACCGGCCTCCAATTGAAACAAATTAACAATAACATCAATACCAATGGAGAAACCGACTTTACCAAAAAGCGTTTCAATCTTGACGTGAAAGATTTTGTTGCCTACATCTATAATGAAAATTATATCATCTGACGTATAATCATAGAAATTGGGCAGTATAGACTCAGGAATGACCTGTATAAATAATTAAAAAAATAATAAAAATGTTACTTTTGTAATCAGTTCATAAAACCTAAATATATTAACATAAATAAAATGAAAGAAAAACTAATCTTACAATAAAGTTAGATGTTGTAGATAACAGCGATGTCCAGAAAGAGCTTTGAAACACACCATCAATGAAATGTGTTACTTTGAATATAGATAAATCGACAGGATTGAAGAGCACCAAACATCCTTTTTTGAGTTGTAAATGTTTCACAACATTTGACCAACCATGGAAAAAGAAATGTTTTCCTTTGGCTTCGCTTAAAGAAACATTAAATTTTCGGCCATCTTGACTTTGTATCATAACATTTTTGGGTGCTTTATCGTTACCCCACAATTTCGATACAACGTCTGAAGGAATCGACTGATAAAGCAAGGAATCCAAAATAAGTTATAATTATAATTCTAATTTATAAACCATAAGATAATTTTAAATTGTATTTGATGATAAGAACAAAAACAAAGTATAATAAATGTCTGAATTTAGAAAATACCAGTAAAACTTCGTCCGCTACATTCATGTGTCTACAAAAGAAAGGTTCTCTAATACTGATTGAAAAACAAAAGATATTAATAAAATATAACTTTTTAATGGGTATTATGCAAAACAAAGTATAACATTAAAAAGAAAAAAATACCTGGAAGAACTTTCAGCCATATTAAAAACCTACAAAGACATGTAACGTAGACAAAACAATTAAGAATATATATATTATAAATTATCAAATTAATTAAATTAATTTTTAATTTCAGTCATAATATATGCTGATTACTTCAAAAACATATATTAACTAAAATCAATTGTGATAATATATGTTTATCAACCATGTGATAATATATGATTACTTCAAAAACATAAATGAAAACACATACGGAAACCTTATCAACCATGTGATAATATATGCTTATTAGTTTAAAAACATGTTACATAATCCATGCTGATTAGTTACATAAACAACAATGTGATGGAGATGTTATAATAACAGTTTCTTATACATTAATAGGTTTCATTAACATACATAATTTAAGAAACGTACCTTGTAGATTTGCTTCACGATCAACAGCAGATAGCTTGATTTTGATTCCAAAAAAGTTAGATACATAAACAAACTGTTTTGTTATGATTCAGACAACCGAATTGGAGATAATATATATACATTCGTGACATATAGTAAAATAGAACAAATAAATGTTATTACAAATCTTTTAAAAATTGGAAAATTGGTATTTAATAAATCAACCTTTAACCAGTTGGTAAATAATAATCCAACCTACAGAATTGGTATATAATAATCCTACCTATCAACATGTTGGTATTCAATGAACTTCTGTTAATTTTTTTAACTGAAGTTAGTTTTTAAGTTTTATTTACTACACAAACAGTCCCTGTAGTTATAAGTTACTAGTTTTAAGTTTTATTTATTACACAAACAGTCCTTGTAGTTATAAAAAAATCATAAAAATCCTAAAAAATTCTAAAAAATCATAAAATTTCTAAAAAAATAAAAAAAAAATCTTAAAAAATCAAAAATATTCTAAAAAATCAAAAAAAATCATAAAAATTCTAAAAAATCAAAAAAATCGATGTATAAAATTAACGTGTTTCGCTTTACGGAAATTTTGCGAAAAACGGGCAGAGTTTCCTCTATTTTTGGACGACCCCGACAACACAAGTTGTCGATATAATATTCAAAACGCAACAATCAATGAAGCATTAAATATCTATACAATTTATATACGATTTATACAAAACTAAAATGAAACTTAAACAAACAAACAAACCCAAATCAGATTCTGATTTTTGAAATAAACTGAAGTTTTAAACGAATAATGTTCCAACTCTTACCGGAACCGAGACGACTACGTGACCAAACTGACCCACGTAGGACCTGGATTCGAACCAAGCCTGACTAGACCCGAAACCAAGTAAACCCAAATCAAATTTGTAACAAATCGGACCTGAATCGAAGCTAACCAGAACCGCACCATTATCACTGCCGACGCCGGCAGCCGCCGTGCGTCGGTTCTGTGGGCCGTCCGTTACGAGAGAGAGAGAGACGATAGGTGTGGGTGGGTGTTTAGCTGGAGCTTATCGGAGAGGAGGGGGTAGAGATGAAGGGGAGTGGGTGTTGTTTCGTCGGAGATGGTGGCCGACACCACCGTAACGGCGCCGGCACCACTGATTCGCCGGTCGCCGGCCATGGAGAGGAAGGAGGGTGCAGGAGTTTGAAGTGTGTGTGGTGATCTGTGGTTTGAGTCTTGAAGATAAAGCTCAGATTAAAGGTTTTGAGGAGATTAGGTTTTTTTATAATTTTTTTGATTTTTTAGAATTTTTTTGATTTTTTAGAATTTTTTTGATTTTTTATGATTTTTTAGAATTTTTTTGATTTTTTAGAATTTTTTTTTGATTTTTTTGATTTTTTTTATAACTACAGGGTCTGTTTGTGTAATTAATAAAACTTAAAACTAGTAAATTATAACTTTTTTGATTTTTTAGAATTTTTTTGATTTTTTAGATTTTTTTAATAACTACAGGGTCTGTTTGTGTAATTAATAAAACTTAAAACTAGTAAATTATAACTACATGGACTGTTTGTGTAATAAATAAAACTTAAAAACTAACTTCAGTTAAAAATAATTAACGGAAGTTCATTGAGTACCAACATGTTGATAGGTAGGATTATTATATACCAATTTTGTAGGTTGGATTATTGTTTACCAATTGGTTAAAGGTTGGTTTATTAAATACCAATTTTCCTTAAAAATTTATATAATAATTAAAGATACATATTTCCAAATATATATTTATAGAAATCAATTTTAATTGATTCATTATAATTTGTTACAATTATGTGGAACATTCCAAAAGTATCATATCAATACCAAAATAAAACGATTGTTGAAGAATAATGATAAAAGTCAAATGTTAAGAAATTTAAAAACAGATTTCTTGATAATCTACAATATATTTAGGTTTTATTTATTTATTTTTTATTATTTAGCTTATATGGTAACAAAAACTGCATTTCACACTAACCACATCATAAGCATTTCAACCACATATACATATTACCAAAAAACTTGTCTAAGAAACCATCAGTACTATCCCAAAGTATCAAAACAAACCAACCATAAAACCACATCTAATATTCATGCTTAACCGTCTAACATAAACATGATAACCAACATTCACGAACGGCGTCTTTTCTTTGTGATCTTGGGTACGACTTTGGTCAACATCAAACGCTGAGAAGACTTCACGTACGTAAAGAAAAGAGTAGAGCCGAAGTCGATGTAATTCAATTTCAAGAAAGCTGGCCACTTTTTAAAACCATACCTGAAACCCTTCCCAGACTTCTCGCCTCTTGTGCCCAACTTAAGGAGTTCACATTTTTTGTTCTGAACTGTAACATGGTGCAAGTTGCCAAGAGAAAGACACAGATGGCTTGAAACATCAGTCGGTAAACGCTGACAAAAAAATAAAAGGATTAATTACCTTATTGATTAATAAGTTATGTGTCTTGTATTATGTGCTATTAGAAGGAAAAAAAATATTATAAAGTATACCAGTCTGCTTTCGGCTTTCTTGGTGAATTTAATTACATCAGTTTCTTTTAACTTTTTTGATGTAGAGCATTTACGGCCAACATGAAGGGCGGTAGATGTCGTGGATCTGAATGACTTACACTTTGGTTTAGCCTACATAATTGAATAACACATAATAAGTGTACAAATGATATAGATAAAATTGTAGAACAATAAGATACACGGTTCTTTATATAATCAGAGATAATTTCATGGTTACGGTATCTTACTTGTTTCTTTTCAGCATGAGTGATTTCCTGAAGAAGCATACAATCATCAAGTTTGGGAACCTTAGAACGTGTACGATAAGCCATATGAGAAGTTGATGTGAAGGATGTGGATACCTTAGGCATTGGTTTACACTAAAAATTTGAAAACACACGATAAGTCTAAAAATTTTACAGAAATGTAAAGTTTTCGTATATAAAGTTTATTCAAACATTAAATGTAATTGTTTAAATAACATCCGAAAGTTTAAAATAAAATAATAAATTTTGAAGATAAATATTAAATAATATTCTTACTTGAGAGACAACGTGAGAAGACAGATTTTGCTCACAAACAAAATCAGTTGATTTTCCTTTTCGTTCAACCTAAAAAAAAAAAAAACAATTAACATATTGATATAGAATGAAATAATTAAAATAATTATATAATATTAAAGCATGTTTTTATACATGTAATGTATTGTTTGGTATACATGTAATAATTAAAACAATATCAAACTGGGTTTTCACATTAACAAACGAAACTTCAAATTATTAATTATATTTATAGAAATAAAACATCAAATTATATTATCGAATCATAAACAACCTTTGTTGGAACCTGTTTATCTCCAACATAAAACTTTGATTTGACCTTAGGATAAACCTACAAAACCATAAAAGATTTAAAATATTACCATTAAAAAAATTTATTCATTAAAACGATTAGATAATGGAAAACAAATACACCAAATAGAATAAAAAGTATATTAGATGTATTAAAAATAAGTATTAAATTAAATGAATATATAAGAAACAACCTTTGGAGATACACTCTCCTGACCAAATACAATCTTTGACTTCCTTTTTGGGTCATTCTACATAACAATGAATGATAAACATATAAGTATAGAACAAAGTAATTAGAAGCGTTATACAATACATAAGGCACGTTGTGAAACACTTACAAGAGACCGATAGGCATCAAAGGAAGATGAAAGGCGCATATATCCACCAAATATATCACCACCAACATCTTCATCAACATCACTTTCGTTGGTAATCACCTTCTCTTTGTGTTCCGACTACAAAAACATAATATTCAAAAACACCGACAATGTTAACTTCAAGATTAACTAATAAGCTCATATTAGGAAAAAAAAATATATTATAAGCATAATAACACTAACCGCAAGCAGTAAATCAAATCCATCATCTCCGTAAATAGGATCATCCAACACAACAACGTCAACCTTGTTGAAATACATTTGAGTACCAGTTTCATGATTAAATACGGACAACTGAAAAGTCTCATATCCAGCCATTGTAAAAATAAAAGTAGTCCGGGAATGTAATGCAAGATCCGTAATCAACTTAGACCATCCATCAGTGAAAGCACATTTGTCGGACAACACCTCCATCTTCACATTCCAAAACCTATCACCCACATAAAGAGTTGCTGATCCACCTTTATAACTGCTGCCATAAAACTGTCCCCAGAATTTGTCCGCCATGACCTGTAAATTTGTTAACAATTATGTTAAACAAAATATGCACAAAAAATTGACATAAAAAAAGTAATTATTTAATATATAGTACTTACAATGAAATCATCATGGACTCTAATGGAAGTGATAAAAGAGTTATCCAGAACACATGACTTAAAGACATCGAGATACCATGTATATGGTCCAAAATTGTTGAACAACAGATAATCATTTTTTTGTAAACCACTGTCCATAACGACTTTAACAAACCCATCACCTAAAACAGGACCGAAGCCATCTTTTTCAATTTTTACAATCCATAAGTGGTCAGCATCAAAAATTTTAACACAATCACCATATGGTAATTGTTCTCCCCACAGTAATGTGGCAAAATCATACGGTATTTCCTATAATTTAAAACTAAAGACATATAAGTATCAACATAATTTTTAGTAAACATAATAAAAACAATACATACCACTTTTGTAGGATGATGAACATCGACTAATTTCAAGAAAGAACAACTATTGCTTTTTGGATCCATATCTGTAAAAGTATTATCAATCTTTTCTTAGAGCAAACAATAAAATGATAACATCACAAAATAAACACATTCAAAACATAAAAAAATATTGTTTTCTTCAAATTACAAATGTGTAAAGTTGAAAATTATTACTGATAATGAAAAAAAGTATAGACATATAACAAATCTACAAAGAATAACCAAATTTCAGTAACCTATTTTCTTTGAAGGAAAATTTTAATCAAATTCTTATCAAATAATCACAGTTTCACATGAAAAATGAAATTTAAAAACATAAAAAAGTGGGTAAATCTTGTAAACATAAGTTAAACATTGAGTTCGGCAAGATATCACCATCAAAATTGGGTTTCAAAGTTGAATGCACAGGCGAACATCGGAACGTGATTTTTAATGCATAATAAAGAGAATACAAAGTATGAAAAGCCGGATTAAAGATGAAAGCCATACCTTTTTCGGTTGATTGTAGTGTAGAACATGGGATGAACTTGTAAACCCTACAAAAATGGCGGTGAGGAAGAGCCAACAGAGAGAAGAAGTTTGATGGGTAATGATGTTCTGTTTGATATGATGGTTATTTTTTCGGTTGAATCAATTTGAAGTGAATATAAAACAATTACACATTCACCCCTTACTAATTTCTAATTGTTACACATATACACTTACAAAAAGTGGAATATAACACTTAAAGTACTAAATTACTTTAAACTAAGAGTTCAACGAAAAGTATATAAATTGTAATATTAATATTTCAATAATAGTTTACAAATTGTTTAAAACAAATATGGTAGGTATACTAAAATAATTTTATTTAAAATTAAATAACAATAATAATGAATGAAGATCTAAAATCAAATCAAGTATTTACGTTATAAATAAACTAAAAAACTTACAATTTGAAATAAAGTTTAAAATATCAACTACAACTTTCCAAATATTTCTTTGTAAACAACATTTGCAGTTTTATTCGTTGGCCTTCCATCTTTGTCAAATATTAAAAGCTTAACGCCATCTCTGGTCTTTACTCTCGACAACGCAACATAAAGCTGACCATGTGAGAAAACGGGGTCTTTTAGGTATAGACCAACTCTGGAAAGAGACTGTCCTTGACTTTTGTTAATAGTCATGGCAAAACATACGGTTATTGGAAACTGCCTTCGTTGAAACTTGAAGGGTATTTTCTTGTCTGACGGTATCATGCTAATTCTGGGAATGTAAGTTCTTGAACCAACATTACCTCCCGATAGTATCTCAGCCTCGATAACAAGTTTACCAAGACGTGTAATCTGAAGACGCGTACCATTGCATAAACCATTTTGCTGATCAATGTTCCTCAAAAGCATGACTGGAACACCCAACTTTAACACCAATCTATGATTTGGTAATCCAGAAACAATGACACTATTTAACACATCAGGATTATACAAATCTTGGTGTAATGGATCATTAATTTCCTCAGTTGGGCATAAACTATCTGAGCTAAGATACTCTACTTCTTCACCGGGAAATAATGCAAGCAAACGATCATTGATACCATGTACAACTTCATTTTTAGGAGCAAGTATGGCTCTTTCTGAAAAGTAGTCACGATCTTTAAAACGGTCAAGAACTGATGGATATACAAAGTCAATCAAGCTTTGAATTGGATCCGTTGAATCAGTTATTAAAAGATCGTTTGGTATTTCTATAGTTGACTCGCCATCGTTACCATCACCAAGATTGCCTTCACCAATTTCAAGAAGCCATTTCGCAAAATTTTTTATCTCATCAATGTTTGAACTACTGGTTCCAATAGATAAACGCATGTTCCTGGTCAATTTTAAAACCTTGCAATTGGACCAAATGTAAGAAGAACATAAAGAGGCGTGTACGATGTCTTGCCTTCTTCCATTTTGTACAACCGGTAGGATTTGCCTAAAGTCACCACCAAAAACAATAGCCTTTCCACCAAATGGAAGTTCAGAATTACGTGAATCAGAGACACTCAAAACATCTTTCAATGTACGGTCAAGAGCCTCAAAAGCATGTTTATGTACCATCGGTGCTTCATCCCAAATAATCAACTTGGCTTCATTTAGAAGATTAGCGATTTCAGAATTAGGCTTGATATGACAAACGGAATCTTCATTAAGATTAATCGGAATATGAAATCTTGAATAGGCGGTACGGCCTCGTGACAACAACAATGATGCAATCCCGCTTGAAGCAACATTAACAACAATATGTCCATTGCATCTTATGGAAGCAGCTAAAGTTTTCCACAGAAATGTCTTACCTGTACCACCGTAACCATACACAAAAAAAAACACCACCTTTCCCACGTCCAACAACAGCCATAATCTCGTTATACACTGCTCTTTGATCATCATTTAAAGAATTATGAAGCTTATTGAAATCAGTCCTAACTTCATCCTTGTCCCAAGAAAGCTCCTCATTTATCAGACGGTTGGTCTCGTATACTGTGGAATCTTCGTCTGGAACAGGCATTGGTGAGAATCTACGCAAGCTGGATCCATTACGGATAAGATAGTTTTTGATTTTAGACAACGTTATATTCTTTAAACACTCATCTGAAACAATAAAACCTACAATAAAAAGTAAATTTAATTAATTTAAGAACACACTTTATTAATATAATCATAACTGAATAACAAAAAAAGAAATATTTTATGTTAAAAAAATATTAGAAATTTTAAAAAAAGTACCACTAAACCCAGAATCCTTCCGCATATTGTATAAAATGTCCTCGGACAAAAACTCCCACGTCTTCTCCCAAACAACTTCTGGTCTTGAAAGCGTATTAGACAGAAGAAGTGTACCGAACAATGAACGGAGATAATGACCATTTCCTGTAAAACTGGCCTCTTTAATACACTCAATGTATTCGTTGTCATCGTCTAAAAGGCCACGTGCATAACATGCATCCCTAAAAGTAGGTTAAACAACATCCTCATAGGTTCTAATTTCTTCAAACGATCGTGGACCCTTGACCTTGGTTAGAAGAATTCTAAGGTAATAAGCCTCTCCAAGGGAAGGAGACACAGAATAGATTCTCCCAACCACAACATAATTTTTTCACGGCTGCCAGCAACGATCCTGTAACTTCCAAATATACTTTGATGGAAACTCAACATAAGTAAGATTCATTGCTTCAGGTTTTTTGTTCATGTTCATCCACTCCAGAAAAATAGAAGAATTAACCTGAGGTTTGTTTAGGACATCTTCAATATCATCTTCACCACTGAATACTACATTTTGCTGGTCTGGAAGATGAAATGGTAACCTCATAACAGACGGATACCTATAGTGAACGTCACATGCAAATATTCTCCAGCTGGCTTCACATGCGGAAACATATCTTGCCTCGTAATATTCTTTTATTTCATCTTTGGGTATCTCCTCCTCAATTCCTCTGTCTGAATCTATAACAGCAACAGTGGCTCTGTCTGGTCCTTTATTAATGTATTTAAACAAATACTTAATTGAACCTGCCTGATTGCACCACTCCACATTAATGTGCGCCTGATATCTTCTAAGAAGCTTTTTGTTGTATGGAACGACGCTCCTGTTGTCCAATGTGACACCCTTCTTGATAACTGTGTGACCGTCGTCTCTTCGCCTATAAAGGGGAAATCCATCTGAATCAACAGAAGTAGCCTCCAAAAACTTCTTTGGAAAATTCTTAGAACAACGGTTGCCTACCTTGCATGGACATTTCAAGTTAGCCTGTCCACATGGACCATGAATCATGAACTCACACACCAGAGAATATAATTCAGGATCTTCATTCTTATCAGGAATCTCAGCTGAGATAAAAGGGTCGATATGTTCAACAGTAGGAACCTTATGATCAGCTTTCATAAACACACATAAATGCGCATGTGGCAGACCACGCTTCTGAAATTCGACGGTGTAAACAACTGTAGAAGAAAAAAGATTAGCAAATACAGATAAAATAAGTGTAAAAAAAAATAATCCACATACCCGCATTAATTTCGCCAAGAATTTTTTTTCCTTAAGGTCTTTTATCAATGAATCAAGCTTCATCTTAAACAATCGACAAAGTATGTCAGGTCTGTCTTCAGGCTTAACTGATGAGTCACCAATAAACCTTACCATCTCGGGCCATTTCGGATTACATGTAATAGTTATAAAAAAATCAGGATACCCATAAGTCCTACATAAAGCCATAGCATCCAGATAATTTTGCATCATATAGCGAGCTCCACCAGTAAACGACGAAGGTAATATGACAGGTTTTCCAGTATGAGACAAATCACCTTGCCCAACTTGCTGAACATTTTTTAGACTGTTAAACGATTCGCATCTTAATTTTGTTTGCTGAAATCGTATGTAGTTTAGCCTCTCGCTTTCGATCATTGTGTATGCGTCGACTATAAACTGCTGATACAACCTCCTCGCATTAAGAATTAGAGAGAACTTGTTGTCCCTATCCTGCATCCTATAAGCAAAGAACTCTCTCATCGTGCAATTTGGACGTGTCTTCTTTGTGTTTGGACCAAAATCCCTATGAGGAATGTTAATCCTATAGCCATCATCTCCATACGGAAAAAGAATTGGATATTGTAAAGCAAGGTATGACGGATGTAACTCGTTAATACGTTTAAGAACTCCTGACTGCTCTTCGACAATAATATCACGTTGTTCCACGCTTTGATTTTCATCGCCAACAATTAAAGCAGCAACTTCGGATGACGTAGGTAAATTGTAAGTCCTGCCGTCTTTATCTCTCTGATAAATCAACCGAAGCCTAAGAGAAACGTTAGGTTTCTCATGAAGATGGTTTCGAACCATCCGATATGTTTTTACCAACATATTTTTTGAATCTAACATGTCGGTAAGATACTTTATGAATTTATCGTCAAGCTCTTTTGATCTGGAAGATGACTGAGTTGTTGAGTCCCTGGTATAAAAATTAAAGATATATAATAATAGGTAGAAAATACAGTCAAAATAATTTATTAGCAACAAACAGAGGATTATAAATATAGGTGCTGAAAAAAGTAACATACCCAAATAAGGTCTTCCTATTGGAAAGTTCATTCTCAGTATCGTAAATATAAAGTTGAGAAAACTTTGGTTGGTCTCCAGGTTTAGGAAGAAGGCTACCCATACTATGTGCATTTTGACCGCTGATTCTATAAATAAAAGGAGCATTACCTTTGTTTATCTTAGTATCCACTTTTCCTCCCATAGAAGTAAAGGAAAACATTGAATTGTAACGTCGAATGTTCTTTAAGAAAAACTTGCTATCTGAATCTAAAGATCGAAAAAGCATCTGGTAAGATGGATCAGATTCTTTATAATCAGGTAAGTCAACTTTACCATAACCACAACATAAGCCATATGTTCGCTTTTGAAGTGTAATCCGACCCTTTCCAGCTTCAGTTCGCCATAACTTTGCAAAGCATAACCCACAACAAACAGATTGGTCGCCATGGTCAAGGTAAACTGCACAGTTTAACACAAATTTAAGACTTAAGAATGTAAAAAAATAATGATTAAATTTTTTTTAGGTTACCTGTAGATGTGCCTTTGCTGACGTCTTTAATCACTTGTTGAACACGATTTTCATCGTCAGAATCAAGATCAGCCATTCGTATGGGTTCTATTTCGATTGGTTTATGAGTAAGCTTACGCCTTCCAGAAGACATCCTTTTTACCGAAGACGAATCCCTCGTCAAAGATGTTGTATTGCGTTTACTAACAATCCGCGGAGTAATAGAATAGCAATCGGTTAGTGGTAAAGTAGATGACGTTGCAATATTCTCTGTTGTAACAAAGAAAACATGATTTAAGAATATGTATATAAATTTTAGAAAAAAAATATATAAACATCTATAATTTATAAATATACCTGGAGAAATACGATTCAACGAAGACATAGCATTAGTAAACTGTGAGCGATTACGAATTTCTGAACATATATTTGTCATACAGGAAGCAGGTGTTATGTTTTCTTTGTTTGCACTATTTGTACTTCGAGTTAATGTAGAAGACTCTTGCAATATGACATTGGTCTTCCTATTAAACCTTAAAACCGATCCAGATGAAGACGTCACCGTTCTTGAAGAATTGAAATTATTTCCTACAAAAAAAAGATGACAAATATCATATTACAAATAACCATTAAAAAAATGGTATTGACATATATCAGAATGATAAAAAAATTTATCAAACATCGTGTATTAATAACTTTTTATTTTTTTTGTAAACGAACCTGATATTATGTTTGATACATTTGACAACGGTGTACGCTTGGGTGTTGTATAAGGGTCTTGCACCGCTTTTCCGTTCTTCTTCATAGTAGAAGGTGTTATAATGGAAGTTTCTCCGTTAAAGGAAGAATTTAAACGATTGCCTAATAAAAAATAAACAATCATTATTGTAAGTAAAATTATAATACAACCACTTTTGTATAAGATGTAAAACAACATTGTTGTACTAATAAGATGGTTTTAAGTAAAAGTATACTTACTTAAAGGAATAACAGATGAACAATTTGTAGGCAAGCTTCTCATTGAAGAATTGGGTGTTATATTTTCTTTGTTGTTTAAAACGATCCGTGTTGCTGATGAAGACGTTGAATCCACTTTTGATGGAATACATTTTCGAGTAATCTTTGATCTCTTACTATCAAGATAGAGTTTTCTTAATCTACGCCTTCATTTTGCCTCGGCAACTGTAATGTTAAAATGGTTAAAACATTAAAATATGACATAAGAAAAACTAAACAATACTAAGGATAAGACTACTTTAAATTTTTTTTAACAAACTTTGGATAAGTATACTTATAATATGAGTAAGTAAATTAAGTATGTATATAGATAAAAATAATGAAAAAGAAGTAACCTTTGAGAAAATAAGGATGAACTTGTGTAGTACATTTTGATCTCTTATTATCAAGATATAGTTTTCTTAACTTTCGTCTACGCCTGGCCTCGTCAGCTACAATTACAAAATAATTAAAGAGGTCAAAGAAGGAGTAACAAAAAATTAATAACCAATATAGATTAAGTTTTAAAACGTAATACTACATTTTAAATTGATAACAACATTAAGTTACCTTTTCATAACGTAAGATAACCAACGTCTGTAATCTGAAAGAAATTGGGAACAAAATAAATGTAACACCCCGTGTTTTCACAAGTCAAAGTCAAAGTCAAGGTCCAAGTCAACGACCGATTTCGTGCAACTTGACTTACAGAAACTTCTTGTTTTTAATTATATTATGTGGAGTAAGTGTTGTTAATTGCAATAATCGATGTGTGGTAATCGTTATTCAATCGACCTACGACCGTGAACTATAGGAAGTAACAATGCGATAAAGATAACAAATCAATAATCAAGCTATGTTAATCGAAATGAAATCAATACGCAACTCGAGCTACGTGTTTTACTTGTTATTATACGTGTGTGTGTGCCTTACGTGTTACCTGTGCATGTTTATTTATGTGTGTTGAGATAATCAAGCGAACTCAATCGAAACTCGAAATCTAACTCGAAAAGCAATCGAACTCGACTCGTGACGAACTATGAAAGATGGTGGAAAATAGATTACGCGAGATATGAGTGTTTGGGACTGAAAGTAATTTGACTAGGAAAACCCTATCGAATCGAACCGCTCGCAATCGAAATTGAAATATCAAAAATCGTCGGGCGAAACACTCGAAAGGTGCGACTGATCGATCAGGCTCCCAGCCGATCGAACAGCCAGCCGAACGGACTGCTGTCCGATCGGACAGGTTGTCCAATCGAGCTGCCTGGCCGATCGGCCAGCACTTTCCTCTTTTGTCATCCTATAAATACCCCTGTCATTGTCATTCTTTCCACTTTTGGAAACCCCTGTTCGACCAGCACGCTCAGCTCACCTTTTCGCAGATTTCTCTCGATTCCGGTAAGATTTCATCCTAAATCTTGTACTTTCTTGATCTATACACACTCCTACACCTTTCTATCTTTCAAATCTTAACTTTTAACTGTGAAATCATCAAGATTCAAGTGTTCTAGGATGATGTCATCATGGGTTCTTGAAGAACTTCATGTTTTGGCCTCAATCCACCAAGAACAACTTGGATCTAGCCAATTTCCACATAAACAAACAAAGATCTTTCATAAGATCTAAACATATACTCGGTGAAAAGGATTGGAGGATGGATTTCCAACTTTCTTTCAACTCTTTTTCACTCAATAACTTCAAAACTTGTAGAAACGGACCCTGAGCCGGTTTACAATTCACTTCGGTGGTTGTATGGCTCAAGATCCGGATTCTATCCACAAGGTTAACCGACTTCGGGTTAAACGTTAAACTTCGTTCCGAACAGTCCACCGACCGGATTTGGGTGATTCCTGTCCGACCCGAGGAGCCAAGTAAGGACGAAGGATCTATGGTTCTACTCGTTGTCAAAATACCTCAAAAGGACGACAGACAAACAGAACAACCAAGTGTTAGACGCAAGGGCTGATCAGGTCAGGATGCTGACCGATCGGACTGCTGTTCGAACGGACAGCCAGCCGATCGGATAGTCAGCCGATCGACTGGCCAGCCGATCGGTTAGCACATGGTCCCACACAACCAATTTATTTTAAAGAATAGTATTGAACGAACTGTTGTTCGATCAAATTACTGTCCGATCGGATTACTCTGCGGATCATGAGATACTATGCTTCAATACGTAATCGATTTTCAACATGTTCAATGCACTAGAAGTGCCACCCGATCGAACAGCCGTCCGATCAGGTGACACCCTGTTGTCCGATCGAACAACAATTGTGTTATTCGATCGATCAACTATCTGATCCATTGCACCATACTTTACATTTCATTTAAAGTCTTTGACTTGTTGACCTGTCCGATCGAACACCTGTCCGATCCAAAGACTAAACGTTGTAATTCATTTGAATGCCTAACCGATCGAGTTGCCGGCCGATCGAACTGCCGTCCGATCGACCGACCTGAAAGGTAAAGGTACTTCAATGTTTTCAAATGCTACAACGAAAACTTCAAAAGTCAAACCATCATACACAAACACATCCTTCTTAAAGGAAGGAACAATCCACTCGAACAGCCATCCGATCGGCCTACCGATCGACCGGGCAGCAGACCGAACGGGCTGTCAACCGAACGGTTAGCCGTCCGATCGAACTGCCGTCCGATCGACCAGCTGTCCGACTCACCTACACTTGTTTCCCGTTTTACGTTTCACTTATCGTTATACTACCGAATCTATTCAGGCTAACCGTACTCGCTAAGCGCTCCCTTCAATCCATTAATCGCTGTGAGTATACTCGATCCCTTTTTGCTTTAAGCACTTTTGGGTGTTACATACATTACGAATATTCAAACTACAACAATCACACTACTCAATACTATTTGAACGCTAACCGTTAATGCATGTTATACGTGGCTTATGAATGCTTGTTTGTTATGTTTACACATGGAATGTTGTCTACCTGCCTTAGCAACGATAGTACTATAGTTTGGACTCAGCACCCGTTCACACGGGGGTTGTTAAGGATCTTTTACTTGCATGGATTACGGTGGTAATCATGTATTGCGAACTGCCTCGGGCAGTCAACCCGCAGTCATTGGTATCGATAGATCTATGTCGATAACTAACGTGCTTCATTTCACTATGTGTACGTGCTGGTTATGCGTAAACGAATTCGAACTCTATATGCTATTATAAAACTTGTATGCTCACCTTTACATTTTTTTGTATTGACTTTATTTTAACGTATGTGACAGGTGCTTAGGATGCATATGTGGTAGGAAATTGAAGCTAGAATAAAGCTTTAGAGCCCAACAAATAGTTGTCTGTAGATAACGAATCAGGGGTCTCTAGAAGCAGATAAACAACTGCTACTTATTTAAATCTGAGTTGTCGGAACAGAATATTTGTCTTGATGTTTATCTGTAATAATTATTTGACTGTTTGAGATACGGTATGGGACGTATTATTTAAATTGAATAGTTTTGATAATTGTTGTGGAAACTTCTGTACAATCTGTTTCGCTCAGTGCCATGCCCCGATGATTCCGCCATCAGTTGGGGTGTGACAGATTGGTATCAGAGCCATAACTATAGGGAATTAGGCAAGACTCGACCTAGTCCGGGTCGAAGTCTTAGAAACCTAGACTATAGTTAAGAACCAACAGACTGACTCGAATACATCCAGTAGGGATTAGGTCAGAGCTTACTTCTCGCTATTCTCGTTTATGCTACACTATCTCTACACTCGAATTTTCAATCATGAGTAGGCAATAAAGTCGGGAATAGGTGTGAAAACCGCAAACTCTCGACTAAAGTCGCTTAATCAACCCGCATTTTTACTACGAATAAGGAGAATTATGCCAAATCAGGAGTGAAACCCATATTTTGATGAATAATCTCCTCTATTTTATTAAAACAGGGACGAAGTTGTTAAGCTAGGGGTGAAACCCTAACCTTGACTACTTGTTCTGCACATTTTACAAAACTCTCACCAAAGTTCCGACGGACTCCAACGACCTGAAGTCACAATAAGACTAACGGGATGTGTGCCAACGCCCAAGAATCGAGGCAGGGGCATATTCCTGGAAGTCAAACGTGTACAACGGATCCTTGTGAGTAGTTGAATTACTTTGGTTAGTCGAAGTCTACTAGCCGCAGACAATCTACATCTCGAATTTTATGAGTTTTGATTCTGAGCCGCAACTGCTGACTCCGATATTTCGTCAATTTTATGTGTTTACCTGTTTATGTGTTTAAATTTTGAGATTTACTCGATTTTTGCTTTCACTTCGATCGACACGCACTGCTTTTCTACCTCAAAACGCCAACAAATCGCGAACTTTTGAACGACATGCTACGATATATGCTTATACCACGCTATTCTCGAGTAATCGCGGACTTTGAAGGATAGGTTTCTGTATTCTGACTGCCTCTTGTGTTGAAAATGTTTCCGTGATTCCATGCTATTGTGATAATGTGATTCTGTGCTCTACATGCTTATGTGTTTATGTGATTTTGTGTTCTACGTGGTTATATGTCCATGTGTTTACATAGTACGTGTTACTGGGCTTTAGTAAGTAGTAGACGTGTGAGGTGAGATTCGAATACAATGTGATGAGTCCTGTGACGATGTCTGTTGCAGACCATGTCGTCTGGATCCCGTCATGCACTCTCTCGTCAAGAAAAGAGGGACAAACGCCTTGCTTCCATCATCGCTAAGAGTGTGGCAAAGGCCGTGAGTGATGTTTATGAGAATGCCAGCAAATCATCCGAGGAATCGAGAACCGAAGCTCCCAAAGCTACCACAAGGCCTTTCAGTTTCAAGTCGTGTGGGCCAAAAGAATTCACTGGTGAAGGAGGTCCCACTGCACTATTCCACTGGTTTGATTCCATTGAGGTTACTCTGCGACAGAGTGGTTGCCCTGATGACCTCCGTACT
This sequence comes from Helianthus tuberosus, assembly GCA_030545235.1. Classification (NCBI taxonomy): domain Eukaryota; kingdom Viridiplantae; phylum Streptophyta; class Magnoliopsida; order Asterales; family Asteraceae; genus Helianthus; species Helianthus tuberosus. Next base: position 1,882,138 of record CM060452.1, read on the forward strand.
CTGAATGCTACCGGCGTTTTCCAGTCCCGTGCATTAGACTGGTGGACGGCCGAGAGGAACAAGCGAGGGAATGATGCAGCCTACGGTCTGTCGTGGGACGAGCTCAAGGAAGTTATGCTAGAGGAATTCTGCCCTCCTCACGAACGTCAAAAGCTGGAAGATGAATTTTGGCATATACAGCAAAAGGATGGTGACAATGCTGGTCTCACTGCTCGTTTCAAACAGCTCAGCATTATCTGTCCCGATCAAGTCAAGACTCCCGACATGACAATCAAGAAGTACATCCGGGCCCTGCCCGACCGTGTTACTGATTTCGTGCAAGCGGCTAAGACTACGACGATCGAGGAAACTTATCTGCTAGCCGCTGAAATCAACGACAAGCGGGTTAAGGCTGGTGTCTGGGATAAGGCTTCGAAGCACCTGCATCAAGCTACCGCTACCGCACCAACTGCTGAACCCACCTCATCGAGCAACAAGAGGAAGAATAATAGAAAGAACAGCTCCAACAACAAGAACTGTGCGATCACTGCTGCACCGATTCAAGCTGTACCTGCCCAATAGCGTCAAGTAGCGGCGCCTGTGGCCAATGCACCACCTGCAAAGCGTGCATACACTGGACCACACCCGCTCTGCCCTACTTGCACCCACCACCACCCAGCTGCCATTGCTTGCCGTTTTTGTGCCCATTCCAACGTATACGACCACTTTACTGCTAACTGCCGTATTCGTCAAGCTCCTGCCAATCAAGCTCTACTCACTGCCCCACAGGGTCAACAAGCTCCTCCGGCACCCGCGGTCAAAGCCAGAGCCTGCTTCGCATGTGGAGACCTGAACCATTTTGCCAACATGTGCCCAAACAGGGTTATGAAGCAAGAGCCTCAGCAAGAGCAGCCACAACAGCAACAACAGGCCGCACGTGCCAGAACTTTCAACCTCAACATGCGTCAAGCCCAGGCCGACAACAACGTGGTCAATGGTACGTTCCTTGTGAATGGTATTTATGCTTCATGTTTGTTTGATACTGGAGCCAATAATTGCTTTGTGTCGTTCAAATTTGAGAAACTCCTTAGTCGTAAACGCTCCCAACTCTCCTCGGCATTTGATGTTGAAGTCGCTACCGGAAGAACCGTCGCCGTCAATTCTGTCATCCGTGATTGTACTCTTGAGCTCAACAATCACGTCTTCCCAATCGACCTTATTCCGATGCAACTCGGAAGCTTCGACGTCATAATAGGCATGGACTTTCTTTGAGAAAACCATGCTGAAGTTGTGTGCTTCGACAAGATGATTCGTTTTTCGCTCGCAAATGGTGTCTTATTGTGTGTCTATGGCGATACTACTTCAAGGGGGCTCAAGCTTATGTCATGCGTGCAAGCCAGCAAGTATCTCCGCAAGGAGTACAGGGCTTTCTTGGCTAACATTGTAGTAGCGGAGAAGGAAAAGAAAGAGAAGAAGGAAGTGAAAGACGTTCCTGTGGTTCGAGAATTTCCTAATGTTTTTCCAGAGGATCTTCCCGGACTACCGCCAAGTCGTGATATCGACTTTCGTATCGACCTCATTCCTGGAGCCAATCCTATTGCCAAAGCTCCTTATCGACTCGCATCGTCCGAAATGCGTGAACTCTCAACCCAACTCCAGGAATTACTTGAGAAAGGCTTCATTCGCCCGAGCACCTCTCCTTGGGGCGCGCCAGTCCTTTTCGTCAAAAAGAAGGACGGGTCGTTCAGAATGTGCATCGACTATCGGGAATTGAATAAGTTAACTATCAAGAACCACTATCCTCTACCTCGTATCGACGATTTGTTTGATCAGCTACAAGGCGCCACGTGTTTCTCGAAGATCGACCTACGTATCCAAGAGGAGGATATACCCAAAACCACGTTTCGTACTCGCTACGGCCATTACGAATTCATGGTTATGCCTTTTGGTTTAACCAACGCACCAGCGGTTTTTATGGATCTGATGAATCGCGTGTGTAAACCATATCTCGACCGCTTTGTCATCGTATTCATCGACGACGTCTTGATCTATTCCAAATCAAAAGCCGAACACACGCAATATCTACATTTGGTTCTCGAGTTATTCCAGGGGAACCAACTCTATGCCAAGTTCTCCAAGTGCGAATTTTGGTTAGGAGAAGTTCAATTTTTGGGTCACATTGTTAATAGTCAAGGCATTCACGTCGATCCTGCGAAGATTGAAGCTGTCAAGAGCTGGGTTACGCCTAAGAACCCGTCTGAAGTCCGCTCTTTTCTCGGACTAGCGGGCTATTATCGACGATTTATCGAAGGATTCTCAAAGATCGCTGTACCGCTTACCTCTCTCACGCATAAAGACAAGCCTTTTGTTTGGGGAACTAAACAAGAGACTGCCTTTCAAACCCTCAAACACATGCTTTGCAATGCTCCTGTTCTCACATTGCCCGACGGACACGACGATTTCATTGTCTATTGTGATGCTTCCAACCTTGGTCTCGGTTGTGTTCTCATGCAACGGGACAAGGTCATAGCTTACGCATCTCGTCAGCTCAAAATCCACGAGAAGAACTATACAACCCATGATCTCGAGCTAGGCGCAGTTGTTTTTGCGTTAAAGATTTGGCGACACTACCTATATGGTACCAAGTGTACGATCTTCACCGATCATAGGAGCCTGCAACACATCTTTAATCAGAAGGAACTTAATATGCGTCAACGCCGATGGGTAGAACTTCTCAACGATTACGACTGTGAGATTCGTTATCACCCAGGCAAGGCAAATGTTGTTGCCGACGCACTCAGCAGAAGGAGTTATCTGCTTAGCACTCATAATGTTCAAACCCAGCACGATCTCGAAGCTCTCATCCGCGACGCTCAACATGCATGTTTCAACGAACGCACCTTGAAGAAAGAAAGAAAGAATCTACCACGATGGAGCCCAACTTGTGAGCAAATCGAATGGGATATTCCACTTCTTAGACCGAATTTGGATTCCCAAGCGAACCAAATTGCGGCAAATTCTGATGGACGAAGCTCACAAATCCCGGTATTCTATTCATCCCGGTGCTGATAAAATGTACCAGGACCTTCGTTATAAGTACTGGTGGTCGGGTATGAAAAGGGATATCGCTCTTTACGTCGGAAAATGCCTAACTTGTGCTAGAATCAAGGCCGAACATCAAAGACCCTCTGGCTTACTCGAACAACCACCAATTCCCATGTGGAAGTGGGAAAGTATAGCCATGGACTTTATAACCAAGCTACCGCACACGTCATCAGGTCACGACAGCATTTGGGTTGTAGTTGACCGTTTGACTAAATCAGCTCACTTTTTGCCGATACGAGAAGACTACAAGGTAGAACGATTAGCCCGAATCTACACCGACGAGATCATTTGTAATCATGGGACGCCTCGTGACATCATTTCTGATCGTGATGCTCGGTTTACTTCGCGACTGTGGGAAACGTTTCAAACGGCACTCGGTACAACGCTTAATCTAAGTACCGCTTTTGTAACAACTCGTATCAAAAGTCATATTCATTTAATTAATTCGTCCAATAGGAAACCCTAATTGAGACACCCAAGTGATTCTGCACAAACCCTAAAATTTTCAGAACAATCGGAATCAGGATTAGGGCCCCTAAAACTCAGGGGGGGGGGGTAAACCCTAGTTACGATTATCTTAAATTCTCGTTGTCAAAAATCGAATTTACAAAACAGTTAAGTCAGCAAGGTTAGTCCCAGACGTGGCTGACCTAGGGTGAAAACGTGTCCCTTGCGCACCGTAAGGGATTAGTCTTGCGGTGCGCAAGGCTGGCCAAATTTTGGGTATAAATAGAGGGCCTTGGGACTCGACTTCTGAAGTTAAAACAACGTAAAACTTCGTTACATGCACTGAGTTACGATCAGAATACTATCATAACACACACGAATCTCGAATTGCTGCCGCAAAACAGGATAATAACTCGATCGCTATTACGATTCATTTTCCGATCGATCAATAATCCGATGGATGTTTAAGTGCTGCCCACATTAGGGTGATACTTTGTCATTAGTCGTTAATTCTATGGATGTTTAAGTATCGCACTTTGTCATTCGTTGTGAGGGTTTGATCTCGAGAGTTATCGTAAATGCTGTATTTATTACTAACCCAGTTTTGTGTGCATTATTATTTAAATTAGGTTAACAAGGCTAATCCATAGACTAGACTCTGTCCGTGTTAAATCTGCAATGTGAGTCATTCTCTTTTTATCAAATTTAATTTCAAAATAATGTTTATTTTCAAAGGTTATAATTACAGTGATTAAGTTTATGTAATCATCAAGTTACAGCCAGTATGTAGGGTTTTGTATACATTACTTGATAATCTTCACCATTGGGGCAGCCAAGGGGTGATATGACCATAATCACAGACACCATTGGACGAATGGGCCAATGGGTCGAGTGACAAAGTACTGTGGGTAATTGGTTGATATCAGAAACATTGTAATTTTTCTTAATACTGTAAATTATAACAAATATGTCATTTTAATAAATAGAATGATTCACTCAGTATTTTCCACTGACAAAACCTTTTTCAAACATGTTTCAGGTGACCTGTTGTGATTCAGGAAAGGTGCTGTGGAGCACTGCAAGCTTAAGAAAGTGGCTCATTGTAAAATAAAGAAATATGTTCTGTAAAAATAAAGATTTCTCCGTGAAATCATAATATTGTAAATTAACGGGGTTTTATCCCGAGTTGTGAAATAAAATAATCGGTAAAAATTTTAGCTTTAAAAAGATCCTGATGATAAACTTCCGCTGTTAAACTCAATTAAATAAATACCACGGGATTTCTGTCCCGTGGCTCCTGAAACGGGTCAAACCGGGTCGGGGCCGTGATAGAAAAAGGTGGTATCAGAGCCACTAAGTTAAGCTAATTAAGTATTTAGAAATACTTAATTTTTCCTGATTACTATTATGTGATTATGTGTTTTATTAACTGACTATTTGTTAGTTACAGTATGGGTAAGCAAAAGCTTTCAAACATCTATCTTAAATTAGATAGGTTATCAAAGGAAAAAGGAAGTTCATCCCAAACTCCTGAAGAAGGAATATTCGTTCGAAAAGCCCAATATGAGGAACCACTTTCTCCTGATAAAAGAAGTTTAATTATTAGAAAAAGTCAGGAGAAATTAAGGAAATCCCGAGAAAAAAAGTTAAAAAGGAAACCCAAGAATTACTCAGTAAATCACCTTGGGAAGACAAGTTAGACGAAAAATGGGCAGATCTTTATATGTTAGCTACAGTAGCAGTAAATGCAGATCTCTAAATAAATTGATTAGCAAACCATATCACCTACAAGCTAGAAAATCCATCCAGTAAATAAATAAATTACAGTAAAGCATAAGTGTGTTTTAAATTTCAGTTATTTTGTAATAATATGATATGTAATAATAAGTAAAGGTTATTTTGGAAAATTTATTATAAAATTTTAATTTATTATTTTTACATAAACAGTATGAATGAGTTATCTGGAGCCCTAGAGAATCTCAACCTTTACCCTGTCAACATAGAAGTCTCTAAAGAATTTACTGGGTATTTTTCTGATGTGGAACAACCTATAGAATTCAACGCTCCACCTTTGGAAAAGCCAAAACCAAAGAAAAAAGGAGATACGTATGGGGGAGTCGTATACGTAAGAAAAAGCCAGCTAAGAAACTTCCTAAAATAAACAATCCCTTAGCAAAAGGATAAGAAATTGAAGCCGGGGAAAGTTCAAAACAGCAGGAATTGGAGATAGAAGTTGGGGAAGAATCTAGGCAAATGGGAATACAGTTTGAGGAATATACTAAAGAAATAGAAATGGAGGTTGGAAAAGGTGCTAGACAAACTCAGATGGAAATTGGAGAAAGCTCTAACCGAAACCAGAAAATGACATTTCAAGAGGAAATAGATTTCATATTGGCAAGCTGTGATACTATTCAGCCTATCAATACAAATGTTTTTACTCGTCCTATTGAAACCCAAATCCCTATAAATCTTGAACCAGCAATCCCAGAATCAATAATCCATACCCAACCTGTAGGAATGGATGAATGGTGGACAAATGATTGGCAATTTCAAAACATTGTCAACAGTCCTTATTCCTTTCTTCCACAATTCGATCCAGAACCATTACCAAATCCACCCATGAGTAACGAAAATTTAGCAGAACTTCGTCATTTTGGCGAAGAGTTAATGGATGCGGGAAATAGAATCCGGGAAAATAGGGGGATAAATTGCTTGGAAGTATGATGAAAGGGAGCTTCGTTTTTAAGACAAATGACGAGAGATAGTGGGTTGGTAAAACTGTGGTTGTGTAATAGTAATAGTAAAATCAGTATTTGTAAAATAAATAACAAAACGGTTGTATATAGAAGCATGATATAATCTATAAAATAAATGAAATTTTAGATTTTGTTCGTATATTCGTTTACGTGATTATGTGCAATTAATTGTGACATTGGATTATTATTATTTTTTTGTATTAATTATTTATCTATAAATTAATTATCAGATGGCAAACATTGGTAATGAACCAGTAAATGAAGCAAATCAATCCGAGCAAATTCAGGAAGAACACTTGTTAAATAGGCAAGATATAGAGGATATCGTTGCACAAGGAATAGCCAATGCTATTCCAGCAATCGTTGCTGCTGTTCAAAAACCTGTTAAACCTCAATCAATCATTCCTAGTAAACGGACACAAGGCGGCAACTTTAGTAATAGTATAAACGGAGGCGGAAATCATGTTAATAACAATAATGATCTGCAAGCCCCAATTTTCAAGAAAATGAAAGCCGCAACACCTGGTTGCACTTACAAAGAATTCCTTGCCTGTAAACCAACTGAGTTTTCAGGTAACGAAGGGGCTATTGCAGCATTACGTTGGTTAGAGAAAACTGAGGCAGTAATTGCTATAAGTAAATGTGTTGAGGAAGATCAAGTTATGTATGCTTCCAATCTTTTTAAAGAAGGGGCATTTGAATGGTGGAACACAGTATTACAAGCTAAAAACAGGATTGTGGCCTATGCCATGAACTGGGAAGAATTTAAGAGTCTTGTAGAAAGAAAATTCTGTCCCGAGTATGAAAAAAGATCAAATGGCAAATAAGTTCCTAAACCATCGGATGGTTAATGTGGACTGTCGAGGATATACGTCAACATTCTTCGAATATGCTAGAATAGTACCAACATTGGCTTCGCCAGAACCAGTACTCATTTCTCGCTATATTTGGGGATTAATTAGCGAAATCCGCAACATTTTTAAGGCTGCGAGACCTCGCACTATTGACGATGCAGTGGAATTAGCCAACACCCTAACTGATGAACTGGTACGCACAAGAGATGAAGACAGGAAAAAGGAACTGGCTCAAAAAATTACCCAAGGATTTCGTGTGGGTAATAGTAATAACTTCAAGAGAAAAGGAGCAGGGCAATCTTCAAATCCGCCTTTCTGCAGGAATTGCAAAAGGAAACATTTTGGAAGATGTAATGTAACCTGCAACCTTTGTAAAGCTATAGGACATCGTGAAGAAAACTGCAGAAAGAAAACCATAATCTGTTTTAACTGTGGAGAAGCGGGGCATTACAAAACAGAATGTCCTAAATTGGCCAAACCAGCAGACAACAAAACCAAGGCGACAGACGGAGCTACTAAGAAGAATGTCAGAGCATTCCAGCTAACCACTCAAGAAGCAGAACTCATTCCAGATGTGATAGCTGGTACGTTCTTAGTTCACAACGTATATGCAAAAGTATTATTTGACTCTGGTGCAAACCAAAGTTTTATAAATACTTTATTCTGCCAAGCTCTTAAAGTACCTTTAACCCAAGTTAAGCAGATTTTTACAGTCGAAACTGCAGATGGGAATTCAGTTAAAATAGATCAGGTTTTGCAAAAAGTAGAAGTAGAACTTTCAGGTCATAAATTTTCTGCAAAGCTGTTACCTATGAAATTAGTTGAATTCGATGTTGTGTTAGGAATGGATTGGTTAATAGCCAACCATGCTCAAATCATTTGTGATAAAAATTCAATAGAAATTCAGGCACCTACTGGAAAAGTAATCATGATTACAGGAGATAAACCACGTAAACCCATGAAGTTCATATCAGTAATGAAAGTTGCTAGTTATGAACGAAAGCAAGGAATAGTATATATGATTTCGGTAATCATCAATACTAAGAATAAAGAACTTAAGGAGATCCCTGTAGTCTCAGAATACCCAGACGTATTTCCAGAAGAATTACCAGGATTACCACCAGATAGGGAGGTAGAGTTTAGGATTCATCTAATTCCAGGAACGATACCGATAGCTAAGGCACCTTATCGGTTAGTTCATACCGAAATGTTAGAACTAAAAACACAATTAGATGAATTACTAAGCAAAGGATTCATACAACCTAGCTCATCCCCTTGGGGAGCTCCAGTGTTGTTTGTAAAGAAGAAGGATGGTTCGATGAGAATGTGTATTGATTATAGAGAATTGAATAAAGTTACAATTAAGAATCGATACCCATTACCTAGGATTGATGATCTTTTTGATCAACTTCAGGGGGCTAGATACTTCTCTAAGATAGACTTACGTTCTGGATATCATCAATTGAAAGTACAAGAGGAAGACATACCGAAGACTGCTTTCAGAACTAGGTATGGTCATTACGAGTTTACAGTCATGCCCTTTGGGTTAACGAATGCACCTGCAGCATTCATGGACATGATGAATAGAATCTGTAAACCGTATTTGGATAAATTTGTAATTGTTTTTATAGACGATATACTTATTTATTCCAAAAGTCAGACAGAACATTGTGAGCACTTGCATGCACTCTTAACTTTGTTAAGAAAAGAAAAGCTTTATGCTAAATTCTCAAAGTGTGAATTTTGGCTAAAGGAAGTGCAATTTTTAGGACACATGATAAATCATGAAGGAATTCATGTAGATCCTGCTAAAATAGAGGCAATTACCAATTGGAAGGTTCCACAAACTGCAATGGAAATTAGAAGTTTTATAGGTTTAGCTGGGTATTATAGACGGTTTATTAAGGATTTTTCCAAGATAGCTGTACCATTAACTAAGCTAACCTGTAAAACCGTTAAGTTTGAATGGGGACCTAAACAAGAAGAAGCCTTTAGAATCTTGAAGCAGAAATTAACAAATGCTCCAATCCTAGCTTTACCAGAGGGGACTGAAGATTTTGAAATTTATTGTGATGCTTCAAAACTAGGATTAGGATGTGTGCTAATGCAACGCAAGAAAGTAATTGCATATGCTTCAAGGCAATTGAAAAAGCACGAAGAAAATTATACAACTCATGACTTAGAATTAGGAGCTGTAATTTTTGCCCTTAAGATTTGGAGACATTATCTTTACGGAAGTAAATTTACTGTCTATACAGACCACAAAAGTTTAAAATATATTTTTGGGCAAAAAGAGTTAAACATGAGACAAAGAAGATGGATGGAAATTTTAAGTGATTACGACTGTGATATTCAGTATCACGAAGGAAAGGCAAATGTAGTTGCAGATGCCTTAAGTCGTAAGTATCATGAGAAACAACGACGAGTTCGTGCTCTCAGATTAAATCTACAATTAGATTTAATGGAACAACTAAAGAATTTTCAAGAAACAGCAATAGAGGATGTTGCTGAAGGAATGAAAGGAAGAATAAAAGATTTAGAACAAGGAGCTGATGAAATTTGGAGATTCCATAAGAAAAGGATATAGGTACCAAAACAGGGAGAATTAAGAAATCAGATCTTAGAGGAAGCTCATAAATCTAGGTATACCATACACCCTGGAAACAATAAGATGTACCAAGATTTAAGAAATAATTTCTGGTGGATAGGTATGAAAAAGGATATAGCTAGGTATGTATCAAAGTGTCTTACTTGTTCACAAGTTAAGGCAGAACATCAGAAACCTTCAGGTCTACTACAACAATTAGAGATGCCGGTATGGAAATGGGAACTCAGAACAATGGATTTTGTTACTAAGTTGCCCAAAACCAGAAAAGGTAATGATGCGATTTGGGTAATTGTAGATCGATTAACCAAATCAGCTCATTTTCTACCCATGAAGGAAACCTTTAGTATGGAAAGGTTAGCCAAATTGTATGTAGACGAAGTAGTATCCTTACATGGAGTTCCACTCTCCATTGTATCAGATAGGGATAGTCGGTTCACTTCTCATTTTTGGACAAGTTTCCAGAAAGCAATGGGAACTCGACTAAACTTAAGTACTGCATATCATCCCCAAACAGATGGGCAAAGTGAAAGGACAATCCAAACTCTGGAAGACATGCTCCGAGCATGTGTGATAGATTTTGGTGGAAATTGGGACGATCAATTACTATTAATTAAATTCTCCTATAACAATAGTTATCATTCAAGTATTGAAACTGCCCCATTTGAAGCACTGTATGGAAGAAAATGCAGAACTCAAGTTTGTTGGGCAGAAATAGGAGAAAGTCAATTATCAGGACCAGAGATGATACAAGAGACAACTGATAAGATCACCCAAATCAAGGAAAGACTGAAGACGGCTCGAGATCGCCAGAAGAGTTATGCAGACAATAGATGCAAGCCGTTAGAATTTCAAGTTGGAGACAGAGTATTGTTGAAAGTTTCTCCTTGGAAAGGAGTTGTTAGATTCGGTAAGAAAGGAAAGCTAAGTCCCAGATACGTAGGACCATTTCCAGTAATCCAACGTATAGGACCAGTTGCTTATCGTTTACAACTACCAGGAGAGTTAGCTGGAGTACATGATGTATTTCATGTATCCAATTTCAAGAAATGTCTATCAGACGAATCACTGGTAGTACCTCTTCAAGATATAGAGGTAAACGAAAAGTTAAAATTTGTTGAGAAACCTCTTCAGATAGAAGATAGAAAGGTGAAATTTCTCAAGCACAAGCGACTAGTTTTGGTTAAAGTCAAGTGGGATTCAAGGAGAGGACCTGAATACACTTGGGAGCTGGAATCAGAAATGAAGAGTAAGTATCCTCAATTATTCCAGTAAATCTCGAGGACGAGATTTTTATTAAGGTGGGTAGAATGTAACAACTCGTATCAAAAGTCATATTCATTTAATTAATTCGTCCAATAGGAAACCCTAATTGAGACATCCAAGTGATTCTGCACAAACCCTAAAATTTTCAGAACAATCGGAATTAGGATTAGGGCCCCTAAAACTCAGGGGGGGGGGGGTAAACCCTAGTTACGATTATCTTAAATTCTCGTTGTCAAAAATCGAATTTACAAAACAGTTAAGTCAGCAAGGCTAGTCCCAGACGTGGCTGACCTAGGGTGAAAACGTGTCCCTTGCGCACCGTAAGGGATTAGTCTTGCGGTGCGCAAGGCTGGCCAAATTTTGGGTATAAATAGAGGGCCATGGGACTCGACTTCTGAAGTTAAAACGACGTAAAACTTCGTTACATGCACTGAGTTACGATCAGAATACTATCATAACACACACGAATCTCGAATTGCTGCCGCAAAACAGGGTAATAACTCGATCGCTATTACGATTCATTTTCCGATCGATCAATAATCCGATGGATGTTTAAGTGCTGCCCACATTAGGGTGATACTTTGTCATTAGTCGTTAATTCGATGGATGTTTAAGTATCGCACTTTGTCATTCGTTGTGAGGGTTTGATCTCGAGAGTTATCGTAAATGCTGTATTTATTACTAACCCAGTTTTGTGTGCATTATTATTTAAATTAGGTTAACAAGGCTAATCCATAGACTAGACTCTGTCTGTGTTAAATCTGCAATGTGAGTCATTCTCTTTTTATCAAATTTAATTTCAAAATAATGTTTGTTTTCAAAGGTTATAATTACAGTGATTAAGTTTATGTAATCATCAAGTTACAGCCGGTATGTGGGGTTTTGTATACATTACTTGATAATCTTCACCATTGGGGCAGCCAAGGGGTGATATGACCATAATCACAGACACCATTGGACGAATGGGCCAATGGGTCGAGTGACAAAGTACTGTGGGTAATTGGTTGATATCAGAAACATTGTAATTTTTCTTAATACTGTAAATTATAACAAATATGTCATTTTAATAAATAGAATGATTCACTCAGTATTTTCCACTGACAAAACCTTTTTCAAACATGTTTCAGGTGACCTGTTGTGATTCAGGAAAGGTGCTGTGGAGCACTGCAAGCTTAAGAAAGTGGCTCATTGTAAAATAAAGAAATATGTTTTGTAAAAATAAAGATTTCTCCGTGAAATCATAATATTGTAAATTAACAGGGTTTTATCCCGAGTTGTGAAATAAAATAATCGGGAAAAATTTTAGCTTTAAAAAGATCCTGATGATAAACTTCCGCTGTTAAACTCAATTAAATAAATACCACGGGATTTCTGTCCCGTGGCTCCTGAAACGGGTCAAACCGGGTCGTGGCCGTGACAACTTTCCACCCTCAAACCGACGGTTAGACTGAAAGAACGATTCGTACTCTTGAAGACATGCTCCGTTCGTGTGTCCTAGACTTCGGTGGTAATTGGGATAAACACCTGCCGTTAGTCGAATTCTCGTATAACAACAGCTATCATTCTAGCATCCAAATGGCACCATTCGAGGCATTATACGGAAGAAGATGTCGATCGCCTATTGTATGGCACGAGATCGGTCATTCGCAATTAACCGGTCCTGAGTTATTACAAGAAACGACAGACAAAATTTTCCAAATTCGAGACAATCTGAAGAAGGCTCGGGATCGACATAAAAGTTACGCCAATAAAAAGCGCAAGCCCCGTGAATTTGGCGTTGGTGACTACGTACTCCTAAAGGTATCACCTTGGAAGGGTGTAGTCCGATTCGGCAAGAAAGGGAAACTCGCACCTCGATATGTTGGACTTTTAAGATTCTGGAAAGGATCGGAAAAGTCTCCTACAGACTCGAACTACCGGAGGAACTTAGTAACGTCCACCCGACTTTCCACGTGTCAAACCTCCGAAAGTGCATAGCCGACCACGACTTACATGTTCCTCTCGATGATCTGCAAGTGAACGAAACATTACACTTCGTGGAAAAGCCTGTCGAAATCATGGATCGCCAAACCAAGCAGCTCAGGCGCTCGCGCATTCCTATTGTGAAAGTCCGATGGGAAGGCAAACGAGGCGCAGAGTTCACTTGGGAACTCGAGAGCGACATGAAGGCAAAGTACCCGCAGTTATTCGAAGAGAAAGCCTAGAAAGAGGAAGTTCTCCACGTGATTCACGGCTTTGTAACAGCTTCCAGCTTAATTTTGGGACGAAATTCCCTAAACAAGGGGAGGCTGTAACACCCCGTGTTTTCACAAGTCAAAGTCAAGGTCCAAGTCAACGACCGATTTCGCGCAACTTGACTTATAGAAACTTCTTGTTTTTAATTATATTATGTGGAGTAAGTGTTGTTAATTGCAATAATCGATGTGGGGTAATCGTTATTCAATCGACCTACGACCGTGAACTATAGGAAGTAACAATGCGATAAAGATAACAAATCAATAGTCAAGCTATGTTAATCAAAACGACATCAATACGCAACTCGAGCTACGTGTTTTACTTGTTATTATACGTGTGTGTGTGCCTTACGTGTTACCTGTGCATGTTTATTTATGTGTGTTGAGATAATCAAGCGAACTCAATCGAAACTCGAAATCTAACTTGAAAAGCAATCGAACTCGACTCGTGACGAACTATGATAGACGGTGGAAAATAGATTACACGAGATATGAGTGTTTGGGACTGAAAGTAATTTGACTAGGAAAACCCTATCGAATCGAACCGCTCGCAATCGAAATCGAAATATCAAAAATCGTCGCGCGAAACACTCGAAAGGTGCGACTGATCGATCAGGCTCCCAGCCGATCGAACAGCCAGCCGAACGGACTGATGTCCGATCGGACAGGCTGTCCGATCGGGCTGCCTGGCCGATCGGCCAGCACTTTCCTCTTTTGTCATCCTATAAATACCCCTATCATTGTCATTCTTTCCACATTTGGAAACCCCTGTTCGACCAGCACGCTCAGCTCACCTTTTCGCAGATTTCTCTCGATTGCTGTAAGATTTCATCCTAAATCTTGTACTTTCTTGATCTATACACACTCCTACACCTTTCTATCTTTCAAATCTTAACTTTTAACCGTGAAATCATCAAGATTCAAGTGTTCTAGGATGATGTCATCATGGGTTCTTGAAGAACTTCATGTTTTGGCCTCAATCCACCAAGAACAACTTGGATCTAGCCGATTTCCACATAAACAAACAAAGATCTTTCATAAGATCTAAACATATACTCGGTGAAAAGGATTGGAGGATGGATTTCCAACTTTCTTTCAACTCTTTTTCACTCAATAACTTCAAAACTTGTAGAAACGGACCCTGAGCCGGTTTACAATTCACTTCAGTGGTTGTATGGCTCAAGATCCGGATTCTATCCACAAGGTTAACCGACTTCGGGTTAAACGTTAAACTTCGTTCCGAACAGTCCACCGACCGGATTTGGGTGATTCCTGTCCGACCCGAGGAGCCAAGTAAGGACGAAGGATCTATGGCTCTACTCGTTGTCAAAATACCTCAAAAGGACGACAGACAAATAGAACAACCAAGTGTTAGACGCAAGGGCTGATCAGGTCAGGATGCTGACCGATCGGACTGCAGTCCGAACGGATAGCCAGCCGATCGGATAGTCAGCCGATCGACTGGCCAGCCGATCGGCTAACACATGGTCCCACACAACCAATTTATTTTAAAGAATAGTATTGAACGAACTGTTGTTCGATCGAACTACTGTCCGATCGGATTACTCTGTGGATCATGAGATACTATGCTTCAATACGTAATCGATTTTCAACATGTTCAATGCACTAGAAGTGCCACCCGATCGAACAGCCGTTTGATCTGGTGACACCCTGTTGTCCGATCGAACAACAATTGTGTTATTCGATCGATCAACTATCCGATCCATTGCACCATACTTTACATTTCATTTAAAGTCTTTGACTTGTTGACCTGTCCGATCGAACACCTGTCCGATCCAAAGACTAAACGTTGTAATTCATTTGAATGCCTAACCGATCGAGTTGCCGGCCGATCGAACTGCCGTCCGATCGACCGACCTGAAAGGTAAAAGTACTTCAATGTTTTCAAATGCTACAACGAAAACTTCAAAAGTCAAACCATCATACACAAACTCATCCTTCTTAAAGGAAGGAACAATCCACTCGAACAGCCATCCGATCGGCCTACCGACCGACCGACCGACCGGGCAGCAGACTGAACGGGCTGTCAACCGAACGGTCAGCCGTCCGATCGAACTGCCGTCCGATCGACCAGCTGTCCGACTCACCTACACTTGTTTCCCGTTTTACGTTTAACTTATCGTTATGCTACCGAATCTATTCAGGCTAACCGTACTCGCTAAGCGCTCCCTTCAATCCATTAATCGCTGTGAGTATACTCGATCCCTTTTTGCTTTAAGCACTTTTGGGTGTTACATACGTTACGAATATTCAAACTACAACAATCACACTACTCAATACTATTTGAACGCTAACCGTTAATGCATGTTATACGTGGCTTATGAATGCTTGTTTGTTATGTTTACACATGGAATGCTGTCTACCTGCCTTAGCAACGATAGTACTATAGTTTGGACTCAGCACCCGTTCACACGGGGGTTGTTAAGGATCTTTTACTTGCATGGATTACGGTGGTAATCATGTATTGCGAACTGCCTCGGGCAGTCAACCCGCAGTCGTTGGTATCGATAGATCTATGTCGATAACTAACGTGCTTCATTTCACTATGTGTACGTGCTGGTTATGCGTAAACGAATTCGAACTCTATATGCTATTATAAAACTTGTATGCTCACCTTTACATTTTATGTATTGACTTTATTTTAACGTATGTGACAGGTGCTTAGGATGCATATGTGGTAGGAATTTGAAGCTAGAATAAAGCTTTAGAGCCCAACAAATAGTTGTTTGTAGATAACGAATCAGGGGTCTCTAGAAGAAGATAAACAACTGCTACTTATTTAAATCTGAGTTGTCGGAACAGCATATTTGTCTTGATGTTTATCTGTAATAATTATTTGATTGTTTGAGATACGGTATGGGACGTATTATTTAAATTGAATAGTTTTGATAATTGTTGTGGAAACTTCTGGACAATCTGTTTCGCTCAGTGCCATGCCCCGATGATTCCGCCATCGGTTGGGGTGTGACAATAAATTCATTACTATCTTGAATTTTTTTAAAAATAATATATGATAAAACAAAATAAAGAACCACACTTACAATCATTAACTACGGCATTCATGGGAAGTTCGGTAGAAGATGAATATTGATGTTTAAACCTATAATCCATTTTCGAAACACCAGCAGAAAGCTAAAATGAAACATTATAACTTACTGTCATAAGTATAGAACCAAAAGTTTTATATTCTAAAAATATTTACTAATAACAAAAGGTTTATCATCAGTAGCAAACACCAGAATAGGTATAAATGATATAACAACAAATTAGAATACATATAAATGATAGTACAACAATTGAGAACTTACTGGAAATTTAAAGAGTGATGGAAAAAATATTAGAACGTAGGAGAATTCTGAATCAAGATTGAAAGAAACTTGAAGATGAAATGAAGAAATGAGTATTTTTTTTTTTGTATTTATAGACATAATCTATTTAAGGAATCAATAATAGAAATCATTGTAAATCAGTTACAATGAGATTGATGACCTTAATTATAGAAAGAATGATAATTTTAGAAACTGTATAAAATTATAGAAATCTTTGAATAAAACAATCGAATTTGAATTACCTCTAATTTTGTATATAATATATTAAAAATGGTAAGTTATTAATACAAACAATTTAAAATAAAAATTTAGTGTTACTTTAATGCTAAATATAGTAAGGGTAAGAGTAAATTAGAATTTTTAATAATGGTTTTGATCTACATGATATGAGTAGATTAGTAAATAAAAAATGTAATCTAATTCAATAAGAAACATAACCAAACATAATTTAAAACCAAACGACACAATAGATAACTAAAGATGTCATATTACATAAGCAAAGCATATAAATGTTTTAAAGCACCACCAACAAAAAAAATCAAAACAAACTATCAAACATCAAACCAAATGTTTCTTATTGTAATAATAGATTAGTTGGTTATTAATTCTTGGCATGATCCTCATCAGAAGAAATTTTATCACCACTTATGCGAGGTTTACTTGTCGATGATCCCAATACGTCTTCACTGACATAAACATCACCAAGGTTACGCTTCAAATCAGTTGATGATTGATTCAAGTCAGAAGCACAATCCTTTGAAAGAGGTGTAGAGTTATCACCAGTGTAAGAAACAACATCCTTTATAAAAAAAGAAATATCAGAACCAAAGCATTTTTAATTTTATATTATAATAGTTGTTAAAAGCTCAAACCTTTGCACTTTCACCGCCAGCATCTTGGAAATCAGACTGACTCATAGCAAACGAATCAGAGGCATCAAGCTGTAAAAAATGGGAATCAAAATAAAATTTCTATAAGGATCATTAAAAGGAACAAAAAAGTTAAAAGACATGTAATATAACAATCACTTACTTGATCAATTTTCCATTTTTTGTTTAGCTGATCCAAGATATCAGCATCATTGGTCACAACTGATATACCATAATTCTCAACAGCATTCGTAATATTAAAATCTGTTACTCGAATAACGAAAGCACACTTGAGGTTAACCAATGTGTCAAACTCAACAGGATATGCTCTGGGCACTTCATTGGTATTAAGTATCTATATTGAAAATATGTGATGTGTGGTCAGGATATATATGAAAAAAATAATTTAAATAAATCAGACAGAAGTATTATATTTACATCGTACTGAATTTGTATAAGTTCCTTTGCAGTTTTACCAACAAACTTCAACGCCTCATGATCAAACAATGTAAGTGTCACCGTACCGGTTGAATCTTGAACTCGAATTGGTATTTTAAACCTTAAAAGCGTATTTATATAGTTAACAAAGAAACACAAACCATGTAATATCATAAATGTTAGTTGTTGATTAAAAAAACAGAAGTATGAATAATAGTTATTTACCTCGACATTGGGAAAACATCTTTTCCTTGACAATCCTTGTTGGAACATTGGTATACCTTCTCATCTCTAACATCACTTGTACCATCCTCCTTATCGTAAGTTTCAAACTTTTGCTCAATTTTGGATTTGCAATAGTTACATCCATCATAATACCACATCTTATCAGAAACAATTGCTACAATAGTTCCCACAATAACAACTTTTTTTGGCTGTTTAAATAGTTAAATAAATGAAAGCGTATTAAGATTCTGATAGTAGTTAAAAAATAAAATATAAGTTGTTTGAAATAACCTGTATGATTGAACCAAGATAAGCAATTGGTGAGAAAACATCATTGTTCATAAATTCATCTTCAACAGAACATACCACATACGACCCAACATGGCTACTTGATTCGGATGAAGCAGAAAGTTTTGCAATAAATCTAATAAAAATAAATTTTAGAAACCATAATCTAAAATAAACAAAAAAATAGAAATAAAAGTTTAGTTGATACAAATAGAAAAATTAAATTAATTAATTTTGCTCACTTTTCCTTGAATGTCAGCATCTGATCAAAATTGTCGTTAATGAAAAGCCGTGTACCATCAAAATTATTAGATATCCCCCATTTACCTGTTATTAAGTAACATAAATAAACATCACATCTATATATATATTGTTTAAATTAAATCTAAGACTTAATAAGATACCTTTGTAGGTTTTAACACCACCAAAATGAACAGCAATGACAACATGGGCTTCACGATCTTGACTAAGCATGTACGAATACATGTCCTTCGCATAATCATCCCAAAGAGTTAAATCAACCTCAACATCTCTAAAAACAATATAGGAAATTAATTTCAGAGAAACAAAATTAGTTAAAATTTATAAAATATAAAGGAAATAAATGTAGGCAATATAAAATTTATAAATGTAAATTGTATTACTCGAGATCTTGAAGCTTAAGATTGAGGCGTTTTCCTTTAGTACCATCTTTTTTGTTGGTGTCCTCAATCTTATAGCAAACAACAACGTAACCGATGAAATCTAAGATTAAAACATGTCACATGTTAATATAAAGTAAACACAATATAATAAGTTAAATGTGAAACAAATGTTGTAATACAGAGATTTTGTAACAATTAACAATAATACCTATTATTGTACCATCCTTGTATCTCTGTGACACAACATCCTTGAAATCAACAAAATAAAAAACAAACTGTGGCCCATCCCATTTACTACACTTTTCGACAAATGTATGGTAATAAAAAGATAGCTTTTGATTGTTAGGAACAATTTTGAAAGATGCAGTGTTCGCAGCAAGAGATGGCCTTTTTATTATAAGGCATTCATCAACATTAAGATGTCTCTCAAATTTTGAAAACAGCCTATGTAAGCAAGAAGCTTGAATCTTGGTACCCTGTACATAAATAAAAAATAACATGCAAAAACAATGTTAATATGACCTTTAAATCATATAAAAACAACAAAGATGAACAAATAATTAGTTAAATAATTTACCATCTCATCCATTAGTATCATATCGATACGATATGTCTCTCTTTCGTTACCTTTCATCTTCTTTCTCCACAAACTAATAATCTTCACTTTGATAGTGTAGTTTGTACTAAGAGCGTCAATATCATTCAAAAAAATAATTTCACCTTGGTCTTCCATACCTTAGCTCTCAAACAGTTACTCAAGAAAAAGAAAAGTTATTTGTTTGGAATAAATTTATGAATGAAGAACAAACTAACATGAATTTATATGAAAACTTCTAAGATGATATTCTTAGAAACAATTTTTCCGAAAAAAATAAAAAAATAAATTATGTAAACATTTAATGAATAAGGAAAGTGTATAATTGACTAACATAAATTTACATGGATACATATTTATAAAAACAATTATAATCGTGTAAATCTATATATAAAAATACTGGAAATAAAGAAATATTCCTTGTAATATGAACAACATGAGAAGTGAAACTTACCTGCATAACACAACTTTGATAAAAAAAAAACCTCATTTTGAAATAGAAAACTGTGACAATAAAAAAATGATTTTTTTATTAGTACTCAACAAATGATCATTATATATATTATGTGTATTATGATCAAAATAAAAAAAATATTTACATCACAAATATTCCGTAATGTATATTGTAGTTTCCATTTTAGTTATATATGATTGTCAATTAATAATGAAACAAATATATCTAAAATAACTTTTACATGATATTGCATTATAAATGGAAGAATTACTTCACAAAACTTTTGAAAATATGAATAGAAAAAATCGGCAACATAAGTTAACATAAATAAACGATCACTTTTTTTGTCAATTTTGTCTATAAATATGTATAAGTTTCCTAAAATACATCTACCTAATAAGTTAGTAAAAATATAAGATATGCATCTATAAAAAAAGTGAACAAAAAAATTCAAACATCAACTGATTGCGTAATCTCAATTCTACCTTTCTCCCAAAATATAACAAACTAATTATAATATGTTTTAACATCAATAACATATTTAATTGGGACTGTTACGTTTTAACATCTATAAGATATTAAAATTTCCTTTTTTTATAAAAATATATATAACTAACATTCTGATTGAAAAGAAATTTATATTGGTATTAAATTAATAAATTTAGAGGTTTGGATGTTTGTGTTGGATGCGTGGATATTAAAAGAGTAATATAATTCCTTGTGCAAACATAATAATAAAATTGACAAAAAGAGTAGTACGAAAATTATGTTCTAATTTAAAACATAAAACAGCTTGTTAACTTTCCTACAAAAGAGACGTGTTTAAGTACTAATTGTCCAAACAAAAACATAACTAACATCATACTTGGACCATACTAAGATCAACCAGAAAATATGCAAAATATTGTCAAGCCACTATTAACTAATAACCACCAGATCACCAAAACATCTACACAACCAACTAACAACCACAAATGTAAACAGTCACGCACGGCCTCTTTTCTTTGTCGTCTTATGAACAACTTTGGTCAAAATCAAAAGCTGCGAAGACTTGACATATTTAAAGAAAAGAGTAGCGCCGATGTGGATTTGATTTGCTTTCAAGAAAGCCGACCACTTGGAAAAACCATACCTGTAACCATCACCATTCTTTTCGGCTATCGTCTTCATGTTTGTTACCTCACATCTAAGGTTTTGGATCGAAACATCACGGAGGTTGTGAACAGAAAGAGACAACTCATCGGAAACAGCAGACGGTAAACGCTGAAAGACACAAAAAAATAATTGTCAAAGTAATCTATAACATATCCTTATTTTGAATATAAAATCTATAAAATTTAATAATATGATAACACATACCAATCTGTTTTCTGCGACTTTGATGAACAAAATGATTGAAACTGTTTTCGACCTTTTAAATGTAGAACGTTTACGGCTAACAGATGCGGTTTCAGCAGGCGTGATCTTATCAACAACAGATTCATTTTTGTTTCTAAACTTTGAACGTGTACGATGAGCGATAAGAGACTCATCGGACACAATCATAATTGTTTTACATTTCCGAGTGGCCTAATAAGTTCAAATAAATAATAATTACTTGATTTTATAAGATATAAATTTAAAAGTAAAAAAGTTATATATGATACTATACCTTCTTCTTTCTCGGCAAAACACTTTGACCAACATCAACTGTATATTGCGGAGTGGCCTAAACAGGTAAAAAAATACGTAAGTAACTACAATTATTGGAAAACATATAGAATCAGCATAACTCACATCAGAAACAACTGTGGAGCACAGACTCGGTTCAGTAAAAAGAACATTTGTTTTTCCTGTAGGATCAACCTAAATAACAAAAAAGAATAAAAAAATTAATATAGAATGAATTAATAAATTGTTTTATATAATACTTAAGTAAGTAGATATACATGGGACTTATTCTTGGGTATCAAGAATTTGTCCAGATCCGTCTCAAACTTGCTTTTGTCCTGATAAAGGGAAACATATATATTAAAAAAATGTAAAGAAATATACTTAAATTCAGAAAAATATAATGAACTAACTGAAAAAAAAACCCTTTAAACTTAGATTTTCATCAACAACAACAATTGTTTTCGCCTTCGGATCATCCTACGAAAGATAGAACATTAACCTTTGAAAATGAAAAAATAAACGTAAAATAATTCACGTAATTACAAACTCATAGAATTTATTAAATGAACAGAAACCTTTAAAGTTAAATCTTCATCACAAACAACACTTGCTTTGCCTTGCGGTTCAGTTTTTGTATCCCAATCATCTTTGAACTACGTATAACGAAAATAATTGTTTAACAATATAGTACCAATAATTATTAAATTTAATAAAGTAAGGAAACAAAAATTGACCAAAACTGTTTAACAATATAATAAGAATAATAATTAAATTTAATAAAAAATGAAAAGAAAACATAACAATGACAAAAAAATTACCTTGTTCTTAAGGTCTTCCATTTCAAGTAGAGATGAGAAAAAGTTATCAAACTTGGAATCATCAATATCCTAAACAATTAACAATAAACAAAAAAAATGTATAAATACAAAAAAAAAAAGATATTTATAATAAGTTTTAATAATTTTGATTAAAATATAGGGAATTACATTGAACACAGATTCAAAACTTGCCAACTAAAATTTGTCGTCTTCACATTCCACAACAACAACTTCTTGAAAGTCAGTTCCAGGACTACTACACTTCTCCTTATGTTCGGACTACAAAAAATATCAAAAATAACAATGTGTTAAATTAAATGTCAACTTGTAAGCTCGCGTTGATAACTAAATAATAGTGTAGATGTATAATTCTAACCGCAATAAGAAAATCATCACCATCATCACCAAAGATTGAGTCATCCAAAACAACTAACTCAACCCTGTTGTTCTGAATTTGAGTACCGGTTTGATGATTAAAGACTGAAAGCTCGAAAATTTTATTTCCATGCATTGAAAAGACAAAGGTAGATCGCATGTCTAAGGCAAGATCGTTTATCATCTCAGAACATCCATGATTAAAAACACAGCTGTCAGTTAATCCGTCCATATTAACGTTCCAAAATCTATCTCCTAAATAAAGAGTTGATTGACCACCTTTGAAATTTTTACCATAAAATTGCCTCCAAAATTCATCAGTCATGACCTGCATAGGATGTGATAACTAGTAATAAGAATTAATTTAAAAACCAATATACAGAAATAAAACATTATGCATCATAATGATTGTATAAGATACTACTTACAATAACATCTTCGTGGGGAGTGATCTTGGATATAAAGCAGTTTTTATGAACAAATGATTTAAACACCATTAGAAAGAATGATGATGGTCCATATGACTGAAACATAAGGTAGTCATCTTTTCTTATACAACTATCCCGAACAACTTTGGTGAAGCCATCGGCAAGAACAGGGCCCACATCAGTTTTTTTCACTCTTACGAACCATAACTTGTTCCCATCAACAATCTTAACTGAATCTTTGTAAGGTGGTTGGTCTCCCCAAATCATTGAAGCAAAGTCATTAGGTATTTGCTATGAGTTTAAAAAAAAAAAAAACAAATGTCAGTTTACTTAAAATATGATTAGTAATTAGAATACAAATAAACGTACCAAAAATATCGGGTTATCTTCCTCAATAAGCTTTATAAATGAAGGACTGTTGTGGAAGGGATCCATATCTGAAAATTATATATCAAGGTTTTAAAAAAAATAAAACGGTAAAGTATTTATAGCAAACAATCAATATTCCCAAAAATAAAAAGTAAACGGTTTCAACAAAATTTAAAAACAATTTATTTTTAGAAAAAAGTTTCAATATTCCAAAAACAAAACATTAGAACAAAACGAAAACATGAAAACATAAACAAATAAAAAAAATATCATTTCATATGATTAGAATCGAATAATGCAAAATCATCATCAACAACAAACAACGAAAAAAAAAAAGAAAAATCATCAAAAAAATTTGTATTTTTAAGAAAACATATGATCATCAACAACAAACTAAAAAACTGTAAATAAAAATATGAGTAAAATGAGAACACAATCAAAAAATCAACAAAATATCACATCATATGATTGGAATCGGATAATGCAAAATCATCATCAACAACAAACAACGAACAAAAAAAGAAAAATCAAATAAACATTAAGATCTACAAAAAAATAACAACAATAAACATTAAGATCGGCCGAAAGGGTTTTGCACAAAAAAAAATCATATAAGATCTAAAAACATATAAACAGTACATTTACCTATGATTGTTGAAAGATTCGTCACTTAAAAGGATGACCGGCTATAGTATTTTGTGGAATGATCTACAAAAAAATAACAACAATAAACATTAAGATCGGCCTAAAGGGATTTGCACAAAAAAAAAAAACATATAAGATCTAAAAACATATAAACAGTAAATTTACCAATGATTATTGAAAGATTCGTCACTTAAAAGGATGATCAGCTATAGTATTTTGATGATCGGAGTTAGGGTTTGTAATCAAATATATTAGGTAGAAGAGAGAGAACAGAGAGAGAAAGAAAATGATTCAAGAAGAAGTTTAACTAAAATAATTGTGTGAAATCAATTTAAAGGATCCGAATTCAATATGTGTTATTCGGATAACCCGAAAACTGCCCCATTCAATTCCGGATCCCGCGTTTGTTTGCTTTTTTGGTTTGTGTTTTGTGAAACTTGGTTTGTTTATAGAGAATTACATCAATTCCCTCCCAAAATCAAGCTACACTAAAGCAATGGTTGCCACATCATCAAAATGGCTTCACCATTCAAGGACACATAGCCCACATCATCTCATTTATTAATATACTAGGTTATAACCCGGAAACTTTCCGGGTAGGAAAATTTAATTTACAACATATAAAAATATAAAAATAACACTTTTAACATCTAGAGTATCATCTTTCCATTTTCTCCACCATAAATTTTTAATTCGGTTTCTTAAACTTTTTCTTGTTGTAAAGAGCCATAAAAACATACAAAAGCAAGAATGTATATTAATCATGTATATTTTTTTTACTATAACGGATTATTCAAGCAGTTTGGAATCATTTACATGAATAATTTTCTTATCAGTGACAATTTGGGACATGTGGAAATTTCAAGCAGTTTGGAATCATTTACTTATACACTAACACTAAGATTAATGAAAGGGGCAACTTGTAGTCCTATCACAAAACCGCACTATCAGATGAAGAAAAGTAACAACATTTGACTTCTCTCACAAAAAAACGCAAACATAAATCAACTAAATAGTTTAAATTCCACAAATAATGCATGACTTCAAGAATCCGAATTCCGTGATACCAGTGAAAAAGAAAATAAATCACAGATTACAAATAAGTTATTTATAATAGGCATATAAGTCACAAAATGTTGAAATCCAAAATATCCGCCACACGCATACAACCATATCAAAATAAAACATAAATTGACCCGCTAAATGGACAGCAACTCTTATTTTTTTAGCCTAACCATTGATAGAACATAAGTAAATCTTTAATATGCTAAATCTGTTGAGGAAAAGGAGACCTGCAAAGATTATTTTGGCCTGCTACTCATCGATTGGAGCTACCTACATAATGTACACATTCATGCCCACATCAAAAATCTAAATATCCAAAGTAACAGAAAAGGTTTTTTTACTAATAAACATACCTTTGCGATTAAGAGCAAAATAACAGGGAGGCGGCGATTAAGATCAGAATAACAGAGAGAAACGCAGTGTATGTACGTGTGTGACGAATCTGCAACTAACGCCGGAGATCGCAAATCCCACTCATTTGCAAATCTGTGACCGCGGGAAAACGACTACCTCTTGACGCAGTGGAACGACGGAGTTACAACCAAGCCACAGAACCTTGCCCCACCCACATCAGCTACAACAAAAAACATCAACAAAAAAATACATGTTTGGATTTAGTAGAACCTTATCAATTTGTTTCATGAAGAAGATTAAGATTTTATAAACAAATAAAGAAACTCAGACATAAATCAAGAATGAATACCACTGAAGTAGGTCAAGACAAAAACTTAATCAAACCCAAATGAAATCGACCAAGTTGCATCCAACCACTATTTGTTGTTTGTAATTTTTTTTTTTATTCTAAAATATCATACTACATAAAATATCCTAAACAAAGGGACACCATGAAGGTATAAAACGGTAAAATCTTCTTGATAAAAATATTTGTGCGCCCAAATCCAAACTCTCAACCAAACATCATAGAACCCTAACAATTTTATCATAAATTTGTCATTAGCATGTACCCATTACAATCGAAACGAACCTCAGAAGAAGCCGAAGTCGAGAGACTCAAACGAAACGAATCTCAGCCCAAACTTCTTATTCCAAAATCACACGATCTTCACAACCAAAGAAGTAATCTGCAAAAAAAAAAAAAAAAAAAAAACAAAAAAAAATAGTTGTCTGCTTAATTTGGGTCAGACTTTTAATGCTCAATCAATTCTACCGATCAATTTCTTCAAAATTTGAAACATTCACAAATAAAAAATATCATAAAAAAATTATAAAACGTACCTGTTTGAGGTTACCTTTCGGTTATGGCAACACTCTGAGGACTGGCTCAACTAACTCCATTTACCACGTTTAAACCAATCGCGGTTCCAATGATAATAGCAGCAAACTAAATCATTTATTTGACCATCTCCACCTCCAGTAAACATTTTTAGGAGCTAATTAGTCAGTATGTTGCTTAAAAATAATTGACTTCAAAATTTAAATTTAAAATAATGATTGACTTCAAAATTTAAAATTTAAAATTTAAATTCTGAAAATCAAATCACTAACATCCAATCCCGTAAATTAAGCAAACTTATTAGGAAAGTCTAACCTTGCCAAGCAAAATTGCTCCACCATTTATTTATAGAAAGAGATACCTTAATTTAGAAAAACCATATAATACTAAAATTTAAGAAAATAACGAAATCTTTGATGGATTGTAATTAATACATATTAAAACATTACAAAATTTATTAGAAACAACCCAAATATTCAAATTTTAAAAAATATCATAGTTAGATTTGCAATATATATATATATATATATATATTTTACAAAATTATACACATCAGCATAAACAATGAAACCTAAAAAAGGGTTGATTGACCACCTTTGAAATTTTTCTTAAATAAAGGGTTAAATTTACCATCTCAGAACACCCATGAGTAAAAACACAGCTGTCAGTTAATCCGTCCATCTTAACGTTATAAAATCTATCTACTAAATAAAGGGTTGATTGACCGCCTTTGAAATTTTTCCCATAAAATTGCCTCCAAAATTCATCAGCCATGACCTGCAAAGGTAGTGATAATTAAAAATTAAAAAACCAATATACAGAAAGAAAAAATTATTCAACATACTGATTGTATATATATACTACTTACAATAACGTATTCCTCAGGTGTGATTTTGGATATAAAGCAATTTTCATGAACAAATAATTTAAACACCGAAAGAAAGAATGATGATGGTCCAAAGGACTGAAACATAAGATAGTCATTTTTTTCTTATACAACTATCCTGAACAACTTTAGTGAAGCCATCACCAAGTACAGGGCCCAAATCAGTTTTTTCAGTCTTACAAACCATAACTTGTTGCCATCAACAATCTTAAGAGATTCTTTGTAAGGTGGTTGCTCTCCCCACATCAATGAAGCATAGTCATTAGGTATTTGCTATGAGTTTAAGACAAAAAAAAAAACATAAACATTAGTTTACTTAAAATTTGATTACTAATTAGAAAACAAATAAACATACCAAAAATAATGGGTCATCTTCCTCAATAAGCTTTAAAAATGAAGGACTGTTGTTACTCTGATCCATATCTGGAAATTAAATATGAAGGCTTTTTAAAAATTAAAACGGTAAACTATTTATAGAAACAAACTTATAATATCGGGAGAAACTTCTAAAACAAATAATTAAAAAGGAACGGTTTCAAAAAAATTTAAAACCTATTTATTTTTAGAAACACAATCAATATTCCGTAAAAACATATCACACACTAAAAATTTACATAATCTTTAATGGATTCAAAATTAACACAATATAAAATTTATTAGTTAATCATGAAAAAAGAAAAACAGAAATAATAAACCAAAACAAAAGAATCATTAATACATATTAATACAATTCAAAATTTATTAGTAAAAAAACCAAGATTTTCAAAATTCAAAAAATATCATAGTTAGATTTGCCAAAAAAAAAACAAAATAACTTAAAAATTATAGAGATTAGCATAAGCGATGAAAACTATCATTATACCGGATCAAAAAACACAAAAAAAAAACGATAAAATTAAACTTACCTCTTGTGTTCGAAGAAGATTCAGACTCCTGCAGTTGCATAAAAATTAGGGTTTATAATGAAAAAACAAAATAAAAAAATCAGTAAGAGCATCACTCTTTCAAAGACATCAAGAATAGATACATTAATAAGATTAGATTCGAAAAATTTAAATCATCATCAGCAACACAAAAAATACAAAAAAATGATAAAAAAAACAGTGTGATTAAGCATTTAAAATACATAACAATCTAATCTTATTTATAGAAACACTTTAAATTTTCATTGATGAAAAAAGGAGGGGTTTCAAAAAAACGTAAATCAATTTATTTATAGAAACATTTTAAATTTTCGGGAAATTAAATCAATACCAAACTTATTACTAACTAAAAAATACAGTCAAAATTAAATGAGCATAAAGGACGAAACCGAACATTATACCGGATAAAAAATTAGCAAGAAAAAAACAATAAAACTAAAATTACTTGTAGCATGTTCGACGAAGATTGATAGTCCGGCAGTGGCATAAAATTTAGGGTTAATCATGAAAAAGTAAAAACCAAAACAAAAGAATCAGTAAGAACATCACTCCATAAAGACATCAACAACAAATGATCCTTTCATAACATTCAATTCGGATAATGTAAATCATAAACAACAACACAAAAAATACAGAAAAATCTTTAAAAATTGGGATTAAACACTTAAAATACATATCAATCTTGTTTCGTTTACATACCTTCTGTATATATGTAATGATCTACAAAAATAGAAGAATAACAACAATAATTAGCATTTTCCGAAAGGGTTTTTCAGTCTTACAAACCATAACTTGTTGCCATCAACAATCTTCATAGATTCCTTGTAAGGTGGTTGGTCTCCCCACATCATTGAAGCAAAGTCATTAGGTATTTGCTATGAGTTAAAAAAAAAAAATACAAACATCAGTTTACTTAAAAAATTATTAATAATTAGAAAACCAATAAATGTACCAAAAATATTGGGTCATCTTCCTCAATAAGCTTTAAAAATGAAGGACTGTTGTTAATCTGATCCATATCTGAAAATCTGAAAATTAAATATGAAGGTTTTTTAAAAAATTAAACGGTAAAGTATTTATAGAAACAAACTTAATGCAGTGACGGGAGAAACTTCAAAACCAAAAATAAAAAGGAACGGTTTCAAAAAAATTTAAAAACTATTTATTTTTAGAAACACAATCAATATTCCGTAAAAACAGAAAAATCATCAAAAATTATTGTATTTCTAACAAAAGATCCTTTCATATGATTCGAATGGGATAATGCAAATCATCATGAAAAACAAACAATCTAATATTGTTTACATACCTTGTCTATATGTCTAATAATCTACAAAAAAAAAAAAAATAAGAAGATCAACAAACATTAGCAACTGCAGAAAAGGTTTTCAACATCAAAAACTTAACTTTTCTTGAATAAATTGAAGATCGAACAACATAAACAAATAGTATTTAACCTTCATCATGTACTTTTACAATAGATGTTTTTATAGATTCTTGATTAAACTTACCTATAACATGTTCGACGAAGAATCAGAGTCCGCCAGTGATATAAAATTTAGGGTTAATCATGAAAAAAGAAAAAACGAAATAAAAAAATCAGTAACATCATCAATCCATGAATACATCAACAAAAGATCCTTTCATAAGATTCGAATCGGATTATGTAAATCATCATCAACAAAAAAAAAAAAAAAAAAAACAGAAAAATCATCAAAATTTTACATTAAAAATTTACAATAAATAACAATCTAATATACATTACATACCTGCAAATTATGTGGAATGATCTACAAAATAATAACAAAAAAAAAACATTAGGATCTGCCGAAAGGGTTCTGAAGAAAAATAAGTTCCTATAAGATAGAACAACATAAATAAACAGTATTTAGCTCTGATCATGTAGTTTTACCTATGATTTTTGAAAGATTCTTCACCTAAGATGATGATCGGAGATGGTATTTAGAAGAGAGAGAACCGAGAGAAAGAAGGTGTATAAATGATTTTGTTTGGGTACAATGATTGAGACAAACTTTAAATAGTATCCATATTGTATATGGGTTATTTGGAAAAACCATAAACCGACCCAAACACAATCGGATCCCGCGTCCAAATGAGTTTTTGGTTTGTGTATTCTCAAATGTGGTTTGTGTATTGAGAATTAGACCATTTCCCTCCCAAAATCAAGGTTCACTAAACCAATGGATGCCACATCATCAAAATGGCTACACCATTCAAGGACACATAGCCCAAATCATCTCATTTATTAATATATATAGATATATAGATATAGATTTATAAACTATGGCATGTTTTCATTAGTTTTATTTTTTATTATGTTGTATTTTCTTTTTTTATTTTAAAAGGCTCATGTTACTCGACTCTTACTTCTAAATTATAAAATAATAATCATAATCTACCTCAAGATAACCTGGTCTCCTCCCAAGAGGCGAGAGACTCTACTACCAAGCCAAAGTTGGAAATGGGTAATTCAGCAGTTCCTATACGAACCCGTTCAGTGATTCAATCATATTGGTGAGTCCTAGTTGTCGAGCATCCCGGTTAGTTTCTCTTTCATTCGACTCACCAGGAGTACTGATTATCGGTCTTAAGTTGACTGTATGGTGATTCATGTTGATTTTCATGTTTTACTGCAAGATGCCAAATGATGAGAATATAAACAGAGAATATAATTGCAGTAGAAAATAAAACCATTAATTGAACAAACAGGCTATGTTGAAGGACAATAAGATTGAACACAATGCACTATTATAGACTGATTAATCAATGATACCAATTACAATTTGATCCGCTCAAACTTAAATCTCTCAAATTTGTTCTTTGCTCACATACATCAAAGTGAGATCGACCAACCATTTCTTTAAAATAATAAATTAGATTTTTTTAATATTTTGTTGTGATTTTTGATAGTAAGGGTAATTTTTTAATTTTACATCCACTTAACATCAAAAACTAACCTTCATCCGCACCAGGGATTATCCGGGAACGAAATTGCAAAAGTTGAGGACAGAGGACTATAGCTGTAATTTTAGAAAGTTTGGGACTAAAGGTGAAAAATGGCCAAACCACTAGAACTATCCGGACATTTTTCTCTATATTTTAGATTACAACTTCCGTAGTTTTTAAGCTAATGTTGCGCCATCTTCCTTAGATGTAACCAGAGAGAAGAACGGGTTTGAAGCCCCACACTGTGCCAGTTGGAGGATTTAGGCCAACATAAATTGGAGAATCAAGAGTCAACAACTTTATCAGGTAATTTTATAATTTGTTTGTTCCAATTTTGAATGAGAACCAGCAAAATGTAAATTGATACGTTTATTTGATAAAAAAAATATATTTTATGTGAGGTCTTTTAGGTTTTTGATGAAATGGTAGATGTGTTAGGAGTGAAGCCGTTGTTAAATTTGTTTTTGTTTTATGATTGTTATGTTAACCATTGATTTGGGGCTCTTTCTTTGTCTTTGCCAAATGTGTAGGCATCCATGGCAGAAGAGAGAATTTGGAAATGGTCGGGTCAAAAGAGGGTTGTGGAGGAGCAATAAATGGTTTATTGTACCTAATTGAGTTATTATGTTTGCCCGGATCTAATATGTATTCTTCTTTTTTGTTTGATCTATGAAGTTCTTCTTGCATTAGTTTTTTATAATTGCTTGCTTTGAATTTATAGAACGGCGTCGGCCTGTAAAAAAAAGCAAATGAAAAGATGTTGAAACTGTTAACACAAAGAAAGTTGACAAAGGGGAAATCACAGTCGTTCTAAAACTTGACTTGCGTTGTGCCGGATGTGCCAAAAGGATAAGAAATTCGTACAATTTATTGAATGTAGTAAACATAGATCAAACTTTGTGAATTTAGTTTAAACGTCTAATATTGTCATTAGGAAAAAAAACAAATTGGGTAATTTTAACAAACATTTTCATAATTCAGGTAAAAAAACAAAAGAATTTGTAACAGACATATAAAACTTAAAGTTAATTTATTATAATTGACGAACTAAAAAACTAAAAAATATATATATAAGAACTAAAAAAGTGTAAAAAAATTTTTTTGCTTAAATTTCGAATTATATAATTATATTTAAAATTTAAGAATTATAAAATATTGAGACGTATATAAGTATATAACTAAATATTTATAAAAGTTTTTGACAAAATTTTACAAAGGTTGAAAGTTGATAATTGTTTGAATAAAATAATGTTATAAAGGAATAAAAATTAAACAGCTTTACATAATTTCAGTTTGGGCTATGGTATATACCAGTTTTTTGCTTAAATTTCGAATTATATAATTAGAAAGCGAAAATATTGAAAAGTATATACCAGTTTTTTCTCTTAATAAAACTGATTTATATAAAGAAATTGGAAATTAATTTCAAATTGCATGTGTATTCTTTTTTATTATATATGTGATAAAATTAATTAAATAAAAGAAATTAAAAAGAGTTTGAGTAAATTGCCAAAATCGTCCCTGTGGTTTATATTTGTCAGTTTCATCCAAATATCATTCAACTTAACAGAAAAAATAAACTAAGTTAATGGTTTGGATGAAAATGGCAAAAAGTTACAAACGTGGGGGGCAAAATGGTACAAACGTGTCATTTTGGACGAAAATGGCAAATGTGCCCAAACCTCAGGGACGATTTTGGCAATTAACTCTTATTTTTATTTTGATGTGTATGTGATTTTGTTCAAGAGTCATGAGATAATAAGATTTTAGGATGGGTTAAAAAAATTTAAACTTTTATGTGTTTTGAGGTAATTTGGGGTTGTTCTAGTCTTTATAGGATGAGTTTGTTGTTTCTTAATTTCTTATTGATTATATGATTCTAGTATAGGGTTTGAAAAGATGAAATTTAAAAATTGAACTTAAATAGGTAATTCGATTTGTTTTGATGTTTTATTGGGTTTTTTCAAAAGAAAAAGATATATATATATATATTTGTTAAAAAGGTTTAAAATTTTATATGTTTTCATGTATTTTTGAGTTGTTCTAGTCTTTAGTTGGGTGGTTTTGTTGATTATATGACTGTTAGTTGGTAAATAACAATTACTAGGGCTTAAAATTCAAAATTTTAAATTGAAAATTAAGGAACATGGGCTATGGTTGAACACTTGAAGATCCTTGTTTATTTTGTATGTGATAGGATTAGGAAGGAACAATGAATAGGGAAGTTATGTCGCGATTTATCAAGAGGAAAGGGGTTGAACCACTTTTTTTCGTCGGATTCTTCTAATTAAAGACCAATGTATGTTTTAGATAAGTTTTTTTTTTCTTTTATTTAATGATTAAGAGAAATAGAAGTAGGGATGGTTTGAACTTTGATGCTTTTTTGTTTGTTAATGTGATAGGAAGTTAGGACTAGGGTTTGATTGTTTGAAATTGAAATGGACCCGACCCGATCTGATTCGACCCGCTATGAAACTTCGTTTGTTTGTGTTTACTTGTTTTACATGACCCGACCCGATCCGACCCGCTATGAACCCATTTTTTTTTGTATAGCTAGAGGTCTAAAATCTTTAAAAAAATTTCGCACCCCCAGGAAAAAAAATCCTGGGTCCGCCACTGAGATCAATCCGATATTCAGTTTGGTTATGTGTTGAAGATCCCTCTGTATACATACATACCTGGTGCAACTAACATATCTATTTGTATGTGTGTAGGTGTGGAAACTGAAGCCGATTGTGCGACCAACAAGCTGACAATAACGGGGAAAGTAGATCCCGCGCATATCAAGGAGCGAGTCGAGGTAAGGACCAAGAAAACCGTAGAAATTATACCTCCTAAACCCAAAAAGGATGAGGGGGTGTAACGAAAGACGATGAGAAGCCACCGGTTGCAAAATCTAACAACGAGAAACTCCAAAGAGATATCATAGATCATTTGAGTAAAGGACATGGATTTTAGCTCACTATTTTTGTATTTTTAATAATTAGTATGAATTTGGGTAAATTACACTTTTCGTCCTTTATGTTTGTAACGGGTTACAATGGATGACCTTTAACTTTAATAATTACAGTCACAGTCCTTTATTTGCAAAACTCGTTACACCTTAGGTCCTTTGCCCTAACCTAGTTAAAACTTTCAGTTAAGTGAGGTCATATACAACCCATACGAGGGCAAAACAGTCATTTAATATATAAGAAAAAAATGTTATATAAAAATTATATTATAAACATAAACAATCATCATCTCCCCTGTACACACTCTCTCTCCCTTTCCCTTGTACTCTCTCTCTCTCTACATACCACTATGAGCTTGAAGTTGTGAGGGGACTATGTTGTGCAATTACTGTAATACACGTTGAAATATCATATCTTTAAGTTCGATTTGAAGGAACGGGGGTGCGGCAGGGTAATTACAATTTCTGTGGACAAGATTTGCATCAATACTAAAAAATGATATTCACTTTCTTCATATTACCAGAGGCTACTTCACCTCTCTCTCAATTAAAATCAACACCAAAACCCTCTTTTTCAAGGAGCACTGCCACCATCTAACACCCACCACCTAACAACCTCCCCACACCACAACCTAACAACCTCCCCCACCTAACAATCACCTCTTGGCACTAAACACCATCAAAATCATCAAAAAAATATTAAAAAGAATCAAAATCCTCAAACAAATACAAACCCTTTATCTTCAATTTATCCACAGATCTGTCTCGTAAACGACGCCCAGAGGCGACGGAGTCGGTGAACGAGAGTTCCGGCAACAGTTTCTGCTCCGAACACCATTACTCCGATCGACGTGACGTGAAGCTATCGCTCGTGAAAATCCAGTTGTTCGGCATCGGTTTCTGCTCCGAACACTGTTACTCCGGTGAACGAGAGTTCCGACAATGGTGAACGTGAGGGAATCCAGTGAAAATCCAGTTGTTCGTCAACGGTTTTCTACGCAGAGAAATGTATTGCAGGAGGTGGATGATTATGTAGAGAGGGTGGACCTTTATGGTGTTCTAGGGTTTGGGAAGTGGGAATTGGGGGAAGATGATTGAATTTGGGATAGCTGATGTTATATATATGTTAATCTTTTTGTTTTATTTATTAATGAACATTTTAAATAAAAATAGGAAATGACTAGAATACCCTTAAGTGAATAGATATAACTAAAATTTTTAACTTGGTTAGTGTTAAAGGACGAAAGGTGTAACGAATTTTGCAAATAAAGGACTGTGACTGTAATTATTAAAGTTAAAGGCTATCCGTTGCAACCCGCTACAAACATAAAGGACGAAAAGTGTAATTTATCCTATGAATTTTATTTTATTTTTTGTTATTTTTTTTTATTTTCACATCCCTATCGTATATACGTGTAACTTTGTTTTTCTAATGCCCCTCTATGAAGGGGTGTCTTTGGATATTAGATTAAATGTATAAGTTACCTTTTTTTTGTTGGATTGAAATGTCTTTTGTAAATCTTAAAAATTTGAGTGTCTTTGTGAGTTTGAAGTTGTGATCAAAGCGGGTAAAAGCGGACAACATAAGCCAACTGAACAAGTCAGATTTGATCAACGATTACAGAGGATTTGGGGAGGTATAAACGATTAACTAATAGCTTTTATTAGTTTTTATTATTCGTAGACGAATATTAAAGAACTGGCCATCTATTATAATGGCTACAGTCGTTCCATTCCTGGTCTTTTGCATGTTCTTTCGATTATCACATGGGTTAAAACTATATGGAAAAAGAGGTTTTGTGCTACTTCAAATATTGTAGTGGTGGTGATGTTAGGCCACTCGGTGTGGGATCCGCGACGCCTCCAAACACCATTTCCTTAGGCACGTAGGCGTCGAGATCGGCGAGGAGGAGACGACGAGGACGGGCGGTAAAGGACAAAATTCCTCTCCCACATACATATACATACAACACACACACACACACACACACATATATATATATATATTAGGCCCATCCCCCATTTCCTTGGGTCCATCCTCTTTGCCCCATCCTCACACCCATCCTACGTGACGCTGACGTGTAGGCCTTCCTCCATCAACTACACCGAGTAGCCTTATAAGTTTTAAGGCCTGGAAGGCGTATGAGCGACACTTGGTAAGCAAATATAACTATGTTAACATACAACGTCACTTTTTAATTATTTATATTCAACTAATATCCTTCAGATTTGCGCGTTGAGACTTTAAGTAGTCTGGAAGATGCTTCCTTACAGGTTATTAGTAAAGCTAATCTTCCTATTATCAACCGCGCCCAATTTGGTCAAAGCCTATCTTGACCCGTTAGAATAGCTAATCCTTCCTATTATCATGGAAACAGGACCCGCAAAATGAAACGTAAGCAATATTCTAATACAAATTTCTTGGTTGTTCTTCTGTTGATTTTTTAAATCCATCTTATCTTTTAAAAGGATGTTGATTTCTTGTAAGGTTTCTAGAGTATGTGAACACTATGGTAGCCAGCCCGGACCATTACGTATGTCTAATATTGCTACTTACAGGTGCTCCATTGAAAATTGGTTATTGCGTGTAATGAGACATGCATTGTACTTGAACAGGTAATTCTATAGTGTCTATTAATTCCTTCCATTTGGTCTCAAATGGAAGAATCACAACACTTGGACCTCATAACAGTATCGTAACCTCAAACAGGATCACCGGAAGTGTTTGGTGGCAACCACTTCCCATCCCAACTACTACCAAAAGGCACACCATACCCCGAATTTTGCCTATTAATTGTTGTTGCTATTCCAACTCATGTAGTCATGTTCTTAAAGAATTAGCATAGGACATACCTCTGGGGCATAGATCAAGACAATAATGAAGCTTGCTGAGATAAACATTCGCGCTCCAAACTAGAAAGCCTGTGGTCATCACTTCATTTTGATGGAGAACCCCTTTTAAGACTATCTCCAATGCTAAACGCGTCTTTAGACCCCCTTAGCTGCCACATAATATCCTTACAAATCCTTAAAAACCTCAATTTCATCTCTAACCCTACAAATATCTTTACACTTCTTAATTTCCACCTCATCACCTATCTATTACCAGTGTTGTAAGAATCGCTAGGCGCTAGTCGGGCGGTGGGGTACTGACTAGTGATTAATCGGGATTAATAGGGATTAATCAGAATTAATCGGATCGAGATTTTTATATGTAATTTTTAGTTATATATATACATACACATTTTTATATGTAGTTTTTTTAAAGTAGACATGTTTTAACCCCTCATTAACCCATTTTTTTAAGTAACTAGAAGGAATTTATAAAGTTTACTTGAAATTTGGCCGACGTCTTGCCAAAATTTGGCCAGAACAGGACTGCCATTGACCGCCTAGTAATTAATCGGCCATTAATCGGTGAACCTCGGATTAGTGATTAATCGGCGACTAATCGGAGACTAGTCGGGATTTTTACAACCATGTCTATTACACACAATATTTAAATAAAACATTTCTTTTTTTTTTACTTTGGGCCCACCTCATCGCATGAACCGAGGCAAACCCATGCCCTTGTGTAAGGGCATCTAACCTAAGGGCATGTTAGGATAGATGCACTCCAATGATAAGGATCTTTAAGGGCTTGTAATGGCATCCCTCCAATGGATGCATTGGAGATAGTCTAATGACCGAGAAAGAAAAACGGGCTTGGGTTGGAGCATTTGTTGACACGTGGAATGGGACCCCCCCCCCCACCGCCTGGTTACGTGTCCGCGGGGTATGGCAGGGCGTGGGTTGGGCTTGGGTTGGGTGCACCGCGTGGCAGAATATTCAAAAAAAAAATTACAAAAAATTTATAAAAATCACACAACATTTATAAAAAAACTACAACCTCATTAAAATTTTAAAAATTACATAATCCTAAAAATTACAAAATAACAAACCTAGAGCGTTAAATAAATTTCAAAAAGGTCGATCTTGTCGAACGCCTTTCGCTCCTTGCCTCGAAACTCTATGTTCGCCACCGCCACCCGGTCCTTGTGGCTTAACTCGCCGCTCGGAACGGCTTCGTAGTAAGCCTTGAAACGCTCGAGCTTGGGCCGTAGCTTGCGCCATTTATGTTGGCACGCGTTGAGGTTGTGGCGGTCGTTACCGACGTTATGTCGGTAGGTTGCGAAAGCTTCCGGCCAATATTTTGTTTGGCCCAGTGGCCGCCCCTTGATAGCGTCAACGACGCTTGTGACGAGAGCAAGTTCTTCTTCGTGGGTCCAGGATGCCATAGCGGGTTCGTGTGATGTTGGGGTTTGGGTGACCGGTTGGGGTAGCGGGTTCGTGGGATGGACCACACGGTGGGGTTTGGGATGGACCACACGGTGAGGTTTGGGGTTATTTATAGGGGATGTTGGGGTGACCGGTTGGGGTGACCACTTGGCCAAGCCAAACAGTTTGAATTTAAAATTCAAACTTTTCATATGGCCCGCTATGACATGGCGGGGTCAACGAATGGAAGCAAGCCAGCTAGGATGTCAAGACCGCCCCACGCCCGGCTTGAAACCCAAGCCCCAAGGGCCACGCCCCAACCCAAGCCCACCCGGGGTGGTGGCTTGGGCGTTTTCCCCCAACCCACGCCCAAACTCCCACGCCATACCCCATAGTCTAAACCCCGAAAGGTTGGCAAGCAGCCAACTTTCATTGTGTGATAATATTGGACATCATTCATGGGGATTGCATTTGTGAGTTTTGTAATGAGGTTAAAGAAAGCGTGGACCATATTTTTACTGTTTGTAGGGTGGTGAATGGTGTGTGGAATGGGATAGCGAATTGGGTTCATTTACCACCTATCTTCTTATTCACGGTTAAAGATATTGTTGAGGTCGTTTCAAATTCGGGATGGTTGAAGAGTAAGAAAGAAATCTTATACGGCATCTTTATGGTGGTTTGCTGGCGGATATGGAAAGCTAGGAATGAAAAGGTTTTCAATCAGACGATCAGGACTGTGGTAGACATTGTGGCAGATGTCAAATCGTTGACGTATCTTTGGTTATGTAATAGGGGTAGATTTGGTGTAGTGGATTGGAAGGGTTGGAAGTCTTTCCTTTTTGATGTAATGTAATTGTTTGGTCTTGTGGGGATTTCCGCCTTGGAGATTCCCCGGCCTTTAGTGTTTAATGAAATTTGCCTTTAAAAAAAAGATAATATTGGACATATATTAATTATTAATTCACCCATTATATCAATTTATTAATTCACATAATCATATCAGTGATAACAAGTCTACTTTGAAGTATAATCATATTTCTGTTTTCAGAATAATAAAGTTATGATAATTTGTATTTTGTATTTATAAATCTCAAATATATGTAGCTTTGAATTTACACAATTTCTAATAGATAGACAGATATAAAAGAATTTAATCAAGTAACTAATATAAAATGAAACATGATAAATTTGTTAGTAACTAGGTTTTCATTAACCATCACTAGTGCTCTAGTGGTGACCACGGGTATTTAAGTTCCACTTATGGTGGGCCCGAGTGAGTTTTCCCCTCAAGGTCTCAAGTTCGAGTCTTGGTGATAGGGGTTTCTCATTGAGGGGTTTAAATTGGGGATCTATTGTGCGATGGGGCTCTCTAGCGTGGATCCGGTTAAGACAACGTATGCTAGATCTCCCGACATTCGCGAATAATTCACACCTTTCAAAAAAAAAAAAAAAAAAACTAGGTTTTCATGAGTGTCACGAAAATATGGTAATAAAAATATCATCGATAAATTTTTTATTTTTAATCAAAAGATGAGTTTCTTAAATGGATAATTTACCAATAAAAACTTAGATAGTGTTATATGTTTATGCAACTAACGAGCTTAATGTTAAATATATCATTTAAAATACTCATCTATACTATATAATAAAAGAAAGGGAAAATAGCCAAAATGGCAAAGTTTGAGTCAACATTTCCAAACTAGCCAAGTCAAACGTCTTGTGGAGACGTCTGAAACATGTTGAAACGTCTTGGCGGCTGACCAACCAAAACCTGCCACGTGTCCGACAGAAAAGTCAGGCGTCTTGACGTCTTGGCTGAGACGTTTCAGACGGCTTGAGACGTTTCGTTATGGCTGACCATTTTTCCAGACGGCTTGAGACGTTTCCGCCCGGCTTGAGCCGTTTCCGCCCGGCTTGAGCCATTTCCGCCCGACTTGAGCCATTTCTCTCGCTTTAGCTGGCTACATCAGCTCTAGCCGGATTTGTTATTTTAAGACGTTTTTTGTATGATTTCAAGACGTTTTTGTACGATTCAAGACGTTTTTTAGGAATTTAAGACGTTTTCCATTTATTTATAGCGATCCCTTATTTATAAATACTATACATTATGAAAAATCGTATGTAAGACCCTTCTTATTACTACTTGAATTTAATAATAATTCATACAATTTTTATATAAAAGAGGTTCAAAGTATAACATAAGTTCCATAGATAATGTTCATAAGTAGCAAAACATTAGTCAACTACCGACTAATTCAAACATTCATAAGATGTTTACATTCCAAAAACATTATCTAAACAGGTTATCCCAAAAGTATCGTTTAACATAGAGTTAGTTAATGCGGAGGCTTGTAAATTGTGTTCGGTTCTTCAAAAGCTTGCTCGATCACCATCCGGTTAGTTTCCAACGTCACCTAAGGTCAAAACCACATAAGATGTCAGTTTTGATAATGTTAGAATGGATATAAACAAGTTCCAAGGGTCAAAACAACAAAAAATAAATATTTTTGTGAATTAGGGGGCGTCGCGTAACGCCTAGGGGCTACGCGTGACGCCTAGCCCTCTTTTTCACAGTATCAGTAGGTGCTAGTCCTCGTGGACCCACTTATCCCCAACATACCGGGGTTCGACACTTTCTACCATATAACATTTCATACGGGGCCATTCTAATGCTCGCGTGATAGCTATTGTTATATGAAAATTCGACCAAGGGTAGATAGACATCCCAACTACCCCCGAAGCCAATAATGCAAGCCCGTAGCATATCCTCCAACGTTTGTATTGTTCTTTCACTCTGCCCATCCGTTTGTGGATGGTAAGCGGTGCTAATGAACAGTTTAGTTCCCATTTGTTCTTGGAATTCACGCCAAAAATTCGAAGTAAACCGAGTATCTCTGTCTGACACAATGGATATCGTTACCCCATGACGTGCTATGATTTCATTGGTGTACACCTCCGACATCTTCTCGGATGTATAAGTCTCACGAATCGGAATGAAGTGAGCACTTTTCGTCAATCTATCCACGACTACCCATATAGCATCAAACCCGCGGTTGGTTTTGGGCAATTTGGTCAACAAATCCATAGTGATTTGTTCCCATTTCCAAACTGGGATGTCCAATGGTTGCAACTTACCATATGGCTTCTGGTGCTCCGCTTTGACTTGCAAGCAGGTCAAACATTTCTCCACATATTTCACAATATCTCTTTTCATCCCGGGCCACCAATAGTTTTGTTTTAAATCATTATACATATTGGTCGCCCCCGGATGGATGGAATAACGAGACTTGTGAGCTTCATCTTGTAGAAGCTTTTTAACTCCACATGTGTTAGGAACCCAAATTCTATTGTAACGTGTTTTCAAACCGTGATTGCCTACTTCGAGATCTTTAACTTGGCCAACAATCATTTCCTTTCTCCAGTTTTCCGTCTTTGCTGCTTCATCTTGTGCCTCTCGGATTCGTTCAAGTAAGCCCGAGGTCACAATGAGCTGCAATGATCGTACTCGTATCGGGACATAATCTGCCTTTCTGCTTAGGGCATCCGCCACCACATTTGCCCTTCTGGGGTGATAGTGTATTTCACAGTTGAAATCTTTCACCGTTTCTAACCATCGCCTTTGTCGCATATTTAACTCCTTCTGATCGAAGAAGTATTTTAAGCTCTTGTGATCGGTGAATATGGTGCA
Organism: Helianthus tuberosus; assembly: GCA_030545235.1. Classification (NCBI taxonomy): domain Eukaryota; kingdom Viridiplantae; phylum Streptophyta; class Magnoliopsida; order Asterales; family Asteraceae; genus Helianthus; species Helianthus tuberosus. The sequence goes on from CM060452.1 coordinate 1,924,508, forward strand.
CTTTACCCCATATAAATAGTGCCTCCATATTTTTAATGCAAATACCACCGCAGCCAACTCGAGATCGTGTGTGGGATATTTCTTCTCGTGTATCTTCAATTTCCTCGAGGCATAAGCTATAACTTTGCCCCGTTGCATCAAAACGCATCCGAGCCCCGATAGTAAAGCATCCGAATAAACCACCAAGTCTTCGACCCCGTCCGGCAATGTTAGTACCGGAGCTTGAGTTAACTTCTCTTTTAGCGTTTGAAACGCTCTTTCTTGATCGACACCCCAAATGAACTTTTCTTCCTTCCGGGTTAGCTTTGTTAGCAGCGACGCAATCTTGGAGAAATCTTGAATGAATCTCCTATAGTATCTCGCAAGCCCTAAGAAGTTTCTAATTTCCGAAGTCTTCGGGGGATTCCATTTCGACACGGCCTCGATCTTTGACGAATCTACCAATACTCCATCAGCACTTATGATGTGGCCGAGAAATTGCACCTCTGGTAACCAGAAAGCACACCTAGAGAATTTCGCATACAACCTCTCTCGTCTAAGTGTCTCCAACACCTCTTGTAAGTGGTATGCATGTTAAGCTTCACTTTTTGAATACACCAAAATATCATCGATAAACACGATGACTGATTTATCCAACATTGGCTTGCAAACCCGGTTCATGAGGTCCATGAAAGCCGCGGGTGCATTTGTTAGCCCAAATGACATCACGAGGAATTCGTAATGTCCGTATCGCGTGCGGAAAGCCGTCTTCGGCACATCTTCCTCCTTGACCTTTAATTGGTGATACCCCGATCTAAGGTCAATTTTTGAAAACCAGTTCGCACCTTGTAGTTGGTCAAATAAATCATCTATCCTCGGAAGCGGGTATCGATTCTTTACCGTGAGTTTGTTTAACTCCCGGTAATCGATACACATGCGCATGCTTCCGTCTTTCTTTTTCACAAACAGTACCGGTGCGCCCCAAGGAGACACACTCGGCCTTATGAATCCTTTGTCTAGCAGGTCTTGAATCTGGGACATCAACTCTTGTAATTCCGATGGTGCGAGTCGGTACGGTGCTTTAGCTACAGGTTTTGCACCCGGAATCAATTCGATCCCAAACTCTACTTCCCGTTCGGGCGGTATCCCCGGTAAATCTTCCGAAAACACATCTTCCCAGTCCCGTACTACCGGTACATCTTCAATCTTTAGTGATTCCTTCTCGGGCTCATTCGCGTATATCATAAACGCCTTGCATCCTTGCTTCATAAGCTTGTGAGCTTTCAACATCGAGCATATTATGGGGTTACCTCCTTTTTCGCCATAGATAGTGACGTGTTTCCCGCTCGGAGATGTTAGTTTTATCTCCTTACGAAAACACACGACCTTTGCGTGGTGCTGAGATAGCCAATCCATCCCAACGACTACTTGAAATTCCCCCATTGACATTGGGATTAGGTCTATTACGTATTATTCATCGTCAATGCTTAATTTGCAGCCTCGACAAACATCACAAACTATAAAACTTTTGTTGTCCCCTATTTCAACTTCTAAGGGCACATATAATTTCGCCAATACAAATGAAGGATGTCGAATAAATCCATGCGAAATGAAGGATTTATTCGCACCCGTATCAAACAATACACGTGCTGGAATTGAGTTAATTGTGAAATTACCTAAGACCACATCGGGTTCTGTTTTTGCTTCAGCCGCGGTAAGTTGGAAGGACCTAGCCTTCGCTTTGGGAGCTTCTGCTGGAGATTCTTTAACGTCTCTCTTTCCGACTAAGTCCCGGAATTCGGACTTTTTATGGCCGGGTTGATAACATTTATAGCAAACTGAGACTTTACCCGGGCATAGCGACGCCGTGTGCCCCGTCTTACTACATATGGGGCATGGTTTGTCTTTGAACCGACATCCTTTCCCGCACACTTTACAACTTGGCGACCCACCTTTAGCATCCACCTTCTTTCCCGATTCTCCAGTTCGAGCTTTCTTTGTAGGGCTTGGATTCACATCATGTGCCCTTCGCTCACCCCTTTCAACTTGTTTCTTCAACTCGATTTCCCGTTCCCGAGCAACGTTTATGATCTCGGTAAGGGTCTCGTATTTTGAAGGAGTCATAAACTCCCTATATTCAGCGCTCAACATGTTATAGTAGTAATATATCTTCTGTTCTTCATTCGTCACCAATTCACTACTAAACTTCATCTTATCCATAAACATCGCCGTAATCTTGGCTATGGTCTCACCCTTGTGCCTAAGTTGCATGAACTCTTCCTTGATTTTATTAATGACCGCCTTGGGACTATGATGTTTAAGAAACGGCGTCTTAAACTCCTCCCATGTCATGGTTCTCGCCGCTTCGGCTCCTATTTCATTCTTTTGTTGTCCCACCAATCTTTGGCTTGACCTCTCAACTGACCCGTTCCGTAAGCAACAAAGTCACTTTCATCACAATGGGTCCTTTCAAACACCCCTTCAATGTCGCCCAACCATCTTTGGCAAATTATCGGGTCAACTTCCCCGTTATAGATTGGCGGTTGGCACGCCATAAATTCTTTGTATGAGCACCCTTTACGTTCTCCCGATTTCTCCTTCATAAGTTTGACACTATCCTCCAATCTTTTAACTCGCTCTTCGACAAGTGACAACACCGTGCTTTGAATTTTGTCTATAAACCCGGATAGACTACCTTCAATTGCCTTCCCTACTTCTTCGGCAATTATCTCTTTCATTTGTTCGGTGCTTGTCTGCACCGGTTCATCATTGTTTCCGTCAAACATCTTGAAACTGAAATGTTTACATTAAACGTTAAACATTTCATTTATAACATTGCTTCATTTGTTTCGGTTTAGCCAAGTTCCCTACTTGCTTTAACCGTTCACATTTAATGCACTTTTCGGGTTTGAGTGTGTTAACACGCTCTTCCCATGCATATCAATTTATTTCTCATTTCTTACATAAGATATAATTTATTATCATAATAAGTTAATTCTTACCGGACGATTGATCAAGCTTGAACCGAACACTTTGTTGACAACCTTAAGCTCTGATTACCAACTTGTAAGACCCTTCTTATTACTACTTGAATTTAATAATAATTCATACAATTTTTATATAAAAGAGGTTCAAAGTATAACATAAGTTCCATAGATAATGTTCATAAGTAGCAAAACATTAGTCAACTACCGACTAATTCAAACATTCATAAGATGTTTACATTCCAAAAACATTATCTAAACAGGTTATCCCAAAAGTATCGTTTAACATAGAGTTAGTTAATGCGGAAGCTTGTAAATTGTGTTCGGTTCTTCAAAAGCTTGCTCGATCACCATCCGGTTAGTTTCCAACGTCACCTAAGGTCAAAACCACATAAGATGTCAGTTTTGATAATGTTAGAATGGATATAAACAAGTTCCAAGGGTCAAAACAACAAAAAATAAATTTTTTTGTGAATTAGGGGGCGTCACGTAACGCCTAGGGGCTACGCGTGACTCCTAGCCCTCTTTTTCACAGAATGTTGCTTAAACTGTTGCTGTACATACCCAGCTCAATGTTTATTCAAATCCCAACTTAAAATTGCCATAACTTATGATTCGTAAGTCCGTTTTTAGTGATTCTTTTTCCTATGCGTCTGTAAATTCATTACCAACGTGCCTATTATGATTATCATACCAAAAGTTTAACTTACGGGTCAAACAACTAAAAGTCACTTATGACATTATTCGACCCATTCCAACTTCACACAATTAACTACCATCTCACTAGTAAATTTATGGCACTTTATACCCAACATCCGGGGCTTATTATGACCCGCATTTCTTTACCAATCTCATGGCTTAATGCTCTTGTGATTGTCATCGCCATTTTAACTCTCTAAAACACTAGTACAATAATTTACACAACTAACCGACCCGTTTGGCTCATCTTGTGGAATCCTCCAATATGACGACTACCAAACGATTTCTTGTCACTCTTAGCCTATTAATTTAAGTAACGATCATGGTCGCTACAATCGACACCATAACTATCCTACAATGAAACTTCGCATAATTTAACAACAACTCGTTTAATGTAACGGGTCAAGTTACATATCTTTAGTGCACGCCCTTCAACCGCAATTCACCACCGGCTTGTCCACTCAACGCTCCGGTATCCTTTCCTATAGAGTTCAATTATATCGCGTTTAGAACTCTTTTAAATCACATATCGCATAATTGCCAAAACATCACAATTAGGCGTTTTAACTTCAAAATTCCAGTTTCGAGCCTCCTTTGAGGCATTTCAACAAACACTTTAAGGGCAGATTTTTACATGATTATATAGCAAGTCCCTAGTTTATCATTTAGCCCGAATTTCACATCAATCTACCCATTTTACATAATTGTTAGCTTCTAAAATTCTAAAGTCACTTCACAATTATCAAATTACACTAGATCAACATCCAATTTCCTAGTGTTTATCAAATTCTACATAACCCACTAATCACCTACAAGGGTGTTCATGGGTTTTACTAAAATTACACCTGATTTCAACTTGTATTTGTCTAGGGTTTACTCCTAGACACTACAATGCTCTTAATTCATCTATATATCACACATGCATGACCATATTTCAGATTCTCTATGTTCATGAGAATTTCAAGTAGAGGATTTTTACCAAATTTTACATACCTTATGATCTCCTTACGATGGGGATCACAAATCCAGGCTCTAATTTCGATTTCAACTTGGATTGAGCCTTCAATTTGTGAGTTTAGTGATGTTTAGGGTTTTGAGAATGGGGAATCGCCCCCCTCCTGCTCCTGATCGACCAGACACCTCAAATGGGGTGTTTGGTTTTGTTTTTATTAAAATTAATAATATAAGTTTCAATTTTAACAACATAAGCCCCTCCACTTTTGTTTAACATATAGTTTGGTTATTTTAACCCTATTTCAAGTTATTTCTAGACTTGTAGTTAACTAGGTTATAATTTCCTAGTTAATTAATTCTTGTTTATTTAAACTTTATAATTCTAATATAAAGTTTTATATTTCCGGGGTGTTACATCGTATTTGAAGTTTAAATCTAAGATTCAAAAATTTTGTTTTTTGGTAATTATCTCACAACATGAGGGTCAAGTTTGTTGTTTATACTGGGGGGAAGTGGGATGTCAATAACGGAAACATTGAGTATGTTACTGGTGACGATTCAAGGAGACGTGGTTTAGAAATTGAAACAGATCATTCATATAATAGTTTTTTAAACTATGTTTCTAAGATGTGTGATACTCCAAACATTACACGGTTGTCATACCGGATGTCTACGTTTACTGATCCGATCGATATAATTAATGATCGAGATGTTAGATTTTTTTTTTGATTTGGCAATGCACAATCCTTTTGAATTATATAAATTATATGTTATTCAAGAGTCTGGTGTTGGTTCCTCTGGTTTTTCTTCTTTAAACAACTTCAAAACTCCAGATCTAAATATTTCAGTAAAAGAAAGTGTTGATGTTTTAAACGATGATTGTGCTATTTTAGAAAATCCTTTTGAAAAATCATGCACGTCTAAAAACGAATCAGCTTTTTCATCTACAGTGTTTGAGGCCGGTCATATATTCAATAACAAAGAAGAGATGAAAGTTGAATTGGGAAAGAAATGTTTGTTAGAGCATTTCGAGTTTAAAGTTGATAGATCATCTAAGACACGGTATGAAGTGTCATGCATCGGTGATGGTTGTGAATGGCGATTTAAGGCATATGCTATTCCTGGTGGTAGTTTATTTTTTGTTAAACATATGAATGATAGACACACCTGTTCAAAGACACAAACACACCCACATTTCCGTCAGGCTAACCCAAAGGTTTTGGGTCACTTTTTAAAGGAACAGCTAAAAGACAGTGGTAGGATATATCGAGCGAAAGAGATTGTCAAAGATTTTAGACAAAGGTTCGAGGTTGAGATAACAAACCTTCAAGCTTGACGTGGTAAAAGCCATGCACTTGAACTTCTACAAGGAACAACCCGAGACTCTTTTGCCGAACTACCGATATACTGTTACAATTTGAAGCTTGCAAATCCTGGAAGCGTTACTCACATCTTGGTTGATGAGCAGAGTCGTTTTGAAATGGTTTTTGTTGCGTTAGGTGTTGCGGTAAGTTACACCTTTTCGTTTGTACTTGTTCTTATTTTTTTAGAATAACATCGGTTTGATCTTATTTTGTGTTCATTAATTTTCAGATTCGTAGCTTTATGATTAATCTAAGACCGGTCGTTATCATTGATGCGGCACACCTAAAGGGTGAATTTAAAGGGACGTTGTTTTTAGCAGTGGGCATGGATGGAAATAATCAGATTTTACCAATTGCTTATGGCATAGGAAAATCCGAGGATGGTGAATCTTGGACATGGTTTCTCTCAAAGCTTAGAGATTGTGTTGGTGAAATAGCAGATATGGCGATCATTTCGAATAGGGCGAATTCTATACATGTAGGTGTTAGAAACGTGTTTCCACGTGTTTACCACGGCTTGTGTTGTCGTCATTTAATGATGAATTTACGTTTGCCGTTGTCTAAAAAAAGAATACGAGGCACTATGGTGGAAGACATGTAAATCTTATCGGATGTCTGACTTTAACGAGTCATTCAATGCTTTGTGTGTTGCCGTTCCTAGAATACGCCGGGTTTTAACAAATATTGGGTTTGGTAGATGGGCAAGAGCTCATTGTCCCGGCAATCGATACCACTATATGACATCTAATAGTGTCGAGTCTATTAACTCTTTGTCTAGATTCTCGCGTAAGATGCCGATAACGCAACTTATCGAATTCTTCCGCGAGTCCGTACAAAAATGGTTTTATGACCGTCGACTGCAGGGCATGCAGGAGAGCCACTCACTGACTCAGTGGGCACATAAGAAAATTTTAAAGAAAATTGAAGGGTCTAGAACCTGGACTGTTGCAGGTATCGGGGCAAACAGTTTTGTTGTTGAAGACGGTGGGAAAAAGGGGTTTAGTTGATTTTTTGAATCGTTCGTGCAGCTGCCATGTCTGGCAAGTTTCTGGTCTACCTTGTGGGCATGTGATTGTTGTTTCAAGATTTTTGGGTGAACCTGGCTGCAGTCATTATGCATTCTCGTGTTATTCAAACGAAGTATACAAAACAGCTTTGGAAAACGTGAAACGTCTCAAACGTCTTAAAAACAGCTTTGGAAAACGGGAAACGTCTCAAACGTCTCAAGGTTTGAATTAAGGGCTAAAAAGTACTTTGGATACCGTGAAACGTCTGAAACGTTTCAAGGTATTAATGAAACGTTTTAAAATTTTTTAAAAAACGATGATAATTAAACCCGTAAACAGTTAAAAGAAAATATAAAAAGAAAAAAAAAATAAGGGATCCCAAAAAATAAACATTACATAAAGAAAAAAAAACAAAAATAAACTTAAAAATATCAAAATGGGGGTCTTCTTGTTAGAACCGGCCCTTAGTGAGATTCGAACGTGCGCCACTCGTGTATAACCCAAACGTCTTAACCAGTTTATCCTCCGTCCGGAGCTGTTATAACTTGAAGTTGTGTTATATTATATTTATATACTCATTATATAGGAAAAATTACACTTTTCGTCCTTTATGTTTGTAGCGGGTTGCAATGGATAGCCTTTAACTTCAATAATTACACTCACAATCCTTTATTTGGAAAAGTCATTACATATTTCGTCCTTTAACACAAACCAGGTTAAAAATATAAGTTAAGTCTATTCAGTTAAGGGTATTTTGGTAATTTCACGCTTTTATTTAAAATGTCTCTAAATTAAAACAACCACCACTACCGTCGGTTACGACCACCAACGTCGCCCCGCCGTCAACCACCATCATCTGTAAAACAACCATCACCACTGCCCCACCATCAACCACCACCATCGGCCGTCAATCACCACCACTCCCTTCCCTTTTATCAGCTGAAACACTTAATCTCTAAGTTTTCTAGAATCTGCACATCCTTTCCATTTTGAACAATTATTAAACGAAATTGTGGAGGTGAAAAGGTAAAAAACCACTGCTTCTCATGCTCAATTCAAAATTCACGTTTGTTCATTCAGAAGAAGAAATCAAGATTTAAGTTATCAAATTGAAAGGTAAATAATAATTCAGATAAAAGAAGGAAGTGAATCAGCAGATAGAAGAAGAGGGGCTTACTGTTAAAACATAGGGCAGTTATCAAACAGGAGACGAGGGAGAGAAGCATCCGGAAGTATCACCAGATTTAGGGTTTTTAATTTTGAGCCTTATTCAAACCCTCTCCTCACTGAACAAACCCTTAAAATAAACCCTAAATGTTTCTAAATCACCTTCCCACTTCGACGAAGAATAACCCTCGCCGTATGGCCGCTCGAAATTGTCACCGACTTCTCGCCACTCGTCCTCCGGCATCTGCAAAATCCCACGAGCAAGTTTCTGGTCGTGGATTCTACGGTTGAGATCCACCTGCAGCTTCTTCATATCGGTTTCAATAACAATTCATCTTTGATTTCTGTTTCTTCATCTCGTTAGGGTTTGGAGGTTTACGCCACCGTCGTTGATCGAGATCGGAGGCAGTGGTTGTGGAGATTGTAATGATGAATTGGAGGATAAAGGTTAAGCAGCTAGAGATGCAGCCATGGTTGTTAGGTGTGTAGATTGTTAGGGTTTATTGGCCCAATTGTGGGTTTTTATCTAAGTGAATTGATCTAACTGAAGCATCATCGGAAAGGGAGAAGTTTTGATTTATTCTTTTAAGAGTTGAGTAACATAAATAAATGACTATTTTGCCCTTGTACATGACCCCACTTAACTGAAAGTTTTAACCAGGTTATGATCAAAGGACCTAAGGTGTAACAGGTTTTGTTAATAAAGGACTGTGACTGTAATTATTAAAGTTAAAGGTCATCCATTGCAACTTGCTACAAACATAAAGGACGAAAAATGTAATTTATCCCATTATATATTTAAAACAAGTTTCCAACTTTACCAGTTTCGTCCCTACTTAGTTAAGAAATCTTAACTGGGTTATTGTTTTAATAAGAAATTCTTATATAAACACTAACCCGGTTAGTGTCTATAGTTAATATAAGTTTATAAAATATCAATTTCAGTCCCTGGAGTATAAGTTCAAGAAATTGACCAAATGAACCCTGGACTCTATAAAACAAAATATATATTCATTTATTTTCTTTTATAAATAAGTTTCAAAAATGGCAAAAAGAACCCTAAAATTCTAGTTTGCAATAATTGCACTTTTAGCCCTTGTATTTATATAGTTTCAAAAATGACAATTTAGCCCCTAAAATAGTACTTCCAAATAATTGACAATTTAGTCCCTAAAATAGTACTTATAATTTATAATTTTAGTAGTTAAAGTTCAAGTTTTAAATAGTTAAGTTTATCTATACAGTTTTAAATACTTACGTTTATTTCTACAGTTTTAATAAATATTGGGTGTAAGCACAAACCCCGTAAGCCCAAACCCGTTAAAGAAAATATAAAACATTATATTAAAAAAAAGAAAATACATAATAAACATTACATTAAAAAAAAGAAAATATAAAAAGAAAAAAAAAATTTACATTCAGAAAAAAAAATCTAAATCCAAACCCTAATCGTTTCCCACTGCGCGACATGTTCGAAATCATGTCGTTCATCGTGGCGGAAGTTGATGAGGGCAACCGCCTTGATGTCCTCCTCGCTAAGGCCCTGGGATGAATCCTCCACATCCATGTAGTAACCCTCGAACTTCTTACACTCCAAGCGTATAACCCGAAACCTTGAAGATAAGGCGTCAACGGTGCGGCCGTGGTCCGGACCACGGAGTTGTGCAAAATATTGTTGCACCCGGACCCATAGACCCCCTGCCCTCGACGAGGAGGATTGGTATACACCTCTTCCCAAGCCTCCACCAATGCAATGTCCTCAATTTCGGTCCACGAGGAAGAAGCCATGTCTGCTTGTGTGTGTCTGGGGGTAGAAGAAAGTTGAACAAAGAAAAAGAAAGTAGAAGAAGAAGAACGGCGTGTGTTTCTGTGTGTTTAGGATTAGGTATGTATATATAGTGGGGTTGGTTTAATGAATATTTAATTTAATATAACTTTGCATGTTGAAACGTCTTAACATTTAGCAGGCTGTTGAAACGTCTTTAAGCATTGAATTATACTGAATTGAACAAGAATTCAAACGTAAATTAGAAAAATTTACAACTTTATTATCATTGAATACAAAGTACATAAAAAACATAACACAAAAACATACAAATATAATCATTTGAACTAGAATACACCAAACCGCTACTTCCATAAATTTAAAATGGGGTAGGAGATCCGGAATTTGATTCCGGAATTTGCATCGAAACACCTAGGAATAAATATGGGTCGTGAACTGGTAAGTTCCATCAACCCACATTTATTTTGGCCTAGGTGATATGTAACGGGTTGTTCACATTTGGTTCTGCGGTTCTGCGGCTTCGGTGATGTTAGAGGACCTGGCAAACACATTGGTGAGAGCCCATTGTGTTAGACCAGCTCTCATCAACCACCCTAAACGGGCAGAACCGTCATGACCCGAACAACCCGTTTAACCCTTCACGTGTCCGTTGTAGACGAGTTCTTGAACCCGATTGACCCCGCAGAGCACGTGGAAGGGGATATCCGATCTCATCCCATTAAAATGGAGAAGATCTATGTCCGTTGTAGATGACTTCTTAGACCCGTTGTAGATGACTTCTTGACTTCTTTGAACCCGGTTGTTGAATCAGGGGGTCTGCCCATTTTTTGAACTGTGAACACCAATGGGGTATAAGATATGGGGAAGAAGAAAACGTTGTGTATAACAGGGGTTGAAAATTGTGATCGACTTAAAAAGAGCTTTAAAGCTTTAAAACGTCTCAAAAATAACTTTGGAAAACGGGAAACGTCTCAAACGTCTTAAAAGGAGCTTTGGAAAACAGGAAACGTCTCAAACGTCTCAAGGTTTGAATTAAGGAATTAAACGTCTTAAAAAGAACTTTGGATAACGTGAAACGTCTCAAACGTCTCAAAGGTATTAATGAAACGTCTTAAATTTTTTTAAAAAACATGATAATAAAACCCGTAAACAGTTAAAGAAAATATAAAACATTATTATATTAAAAAAAAGAAAATACATACTAAACATTACATTAAAAAAAAAAGAAAAAAAAACATTACATTCAGAAAAAAAAAACAAAACATCTAAATTCAAAAAACTTAAAATTATCAAAAAGGGGGTCTTCTTGTTAGAACCGGCCCTTAGTTAGATTCGAACGCGCGCCACTCGTGTATAACCCAAACGTCTTAACCAGTTTATCCTCCGTCCGGAGCTGTTTTAACTTGAAGTGGTATTATAATTATATACTCATTATATATTTAAAACAAACGTCTAAATTAAAAAAAACTTTAAGATATCAAAAAGGGGGTCTTCTTGTTAGAACCGGCCCTTAGTGAGATTCGAACCCGCGCCACCCGTGTATAACCCAAACGTCTTAACCAGTTTATCTTCCGTCTCGGAGCTGCTATAACTTGATCTTATATTGTATTTATATACTGGTTACCTTATATTAAACTATATTAATTAAAACATCTAAATTCAAAAACTTTATGAAACTTTATTGAACTTTGGAGACCGTGAAACGTCTCAAACGTCTCAAGGTTTAATGAAACGTCTTAATTTTTTTTTTAAAAAGTGATAATTTCAGACGTCTCAAGCTGTGTTGAGGCGTCTCAAAGCCGGCTTCAAACGTCTCAAGCCATGCAAAAGTAGCAGCTTATCGGCTCAGCTTTTAAAACGTCTCAAGCAGCCGTCTGAGCTGTGTCGGACATGTGACAGGTGGCGGTTGGTCAGCCGCCAAGACGTTTGAGCATGTTTCTGACGTCTCCACAAGACGTTTGACTTGGCTAGTTTGGAAATGTTGACTCAAACTTGGCCATTTTGGCTATTTTCCCTAAAAGAAACCTGATTTGGGACACGTGTCATTCAATGAGGGCATCAATAATTTATAGATAAATTTTAAATTTTAAATTAAAAAGATTTAAATATTATATTAGAATTTTTTTTTATTGTAAATTTAAAGTCTAAAATGTGTTTTAAATCTAAGCTATAATTTATGGATTTAATTTTGATTTGAAATTATTAAACAAAAACCCATAAAATTAGTAACCATTTAATCAATTTCGTAAGTTTTACTTTCCCTTCTAGAATTAAATTAGATTTTTGTGATAATTAAAGTTTCAAGAATATAAAAAATCATTATTTAATATTCAATATATTACATCAAATATTTAGAATTAAACTCCACTTCATTCTAAATACTAGGTATGTTTTTTTACTCTTCATATGCTATGCATATTATCTATGTCACATAGAAAATATCATGTTTTTTTAGATACGTTTACCTTATAATAATGTTAATAATAGCGAAAGTGAGGAAACTATATTTGGATGGCAGAAAATATAATATTATGCCAACAATAACCCGTCAGAATAATCTATTATCAGATAAAATCAGATACGTTACCTTTGAACAAGAAAATGTCACAATAAATATTAGTAGTGGTACAAAATTTTAAGTTCCTATAACAAATCCTAAAACAAATAACAAATCATATTATTATGAATAACTATACAAACTTCAATATTTATTTCGTATTTGGTCTGCATATTACTCTATATTATATATACTTAGATCATAGAACATATATTTTTTTATTTCATATTATAATTATGATTCATCCCGTGTATTACACGAGGCAATAAGCTAGTAATGTCATATTTACCTAATTTATTTGAAGCAAATATGACTCTTATATATTATATATTTCTTATTCATATATATATATGTATTAATTTACAACATAACCGATGAACAGTGATGAACAGTTGATTATTAACGGCTGATTATTAACGACGTCACATGCTTTACTTCTTCACTTTCTGGCTTTAGAAGCAGCAGAGACAGAGAGAGTGAGTGAGATAGATAACTGAGAGAGAAAGAGAGAGTAGATCGGCGGAGATGAAAGGTCGGCCATGCTCTCCGGCCGGCCGTTCTGTTCTGTGGAGACGATGGTAAGGATTCCTGCGAGACGGTGATATGTCTTTATGCGACAGCAACGGACGCCGGCGTTAGAGTTGCGATGATCGATTTTGTTCCAGGAAGGGGAAACAGAGGTGGGTTTCCTGATCCCTTCCCCAGTTCCCCCAAACCCTCTTCTCTTCTCTCTCTCAACTATGTCAACGTCGAAGCAGGTCCTTGGTCATCGATTAAAAGAGGACTACGGCGAACAAGGTGACTTTTTGAAGTAGATCTTTAGAATGATTTATGTTTGACATCTAAGCGCGATTCTGGTGACCGTAGGTGGATTCACGACAGTTGACTCTGCCAGTTTAATAAGAATTTGTTCATTTTATGTGGCTAGGGTTTCAGTTTAAATAATAAAGTTTTCACTATTCAGGATCCTTTAGGAGTTGAGGAACTTTTGTATATGTTTGCCTCTTGCAGATCCCTTTTTATCTATAAGAATAAAGTGTCATAGCATTTTTTTATTTATTTTGAGTTAAAGTTATGATGCATTTTAATTTTGAAAAGATGGAGCACAAATGTTTATGTAGCCTTATAACCTTATTTTATCCTATATTAATATACTTTTGTGAAACTTTATGCAATGAATGTTAAAGATCTATGCTTAGACGTGAAGATGAAATTAGTTTTGATGTTGAGGTTTAACAAGAATTATCAGGTGTTTTCAGGCATGAATTATAATCTGATAACAGACAATCTGATTGTCGGCTCTCAACCTCAAAAGCCGGAAGATATCGACCATCTTAAAGAGGAACAAAACATTGCATACATTCTTAACTTGCAGCAAGATGGGGATATTGCATATTGGGTAATAGATTTAGAGCCGATTGTTAAAAGATGCAAACAACTTGGAATACGCCACATCAGAAGGCCTGTAAGCAAAACGTCTCTTATCCTTTTATAACTCGCGAGAAACGGGACCCGCATAACGTTTCTAATGTATCGTAAATCGTGCAGGCAAGAGATTTTGATCCTGATTCGTTAAGGAGCATGTTACCGAAAGCTGTTTCTTCACTCGAATGGGCAATTTCGGAAGGAAAAGGAAGAGTGTATGTACATTGTACAGCGGGTTTAGGTCGAGCTCCACTTCCGGCACATAATAGATGGATATTTCATAATAGATGGATATTTCATAAAAGATGTACCGAATCACCAATTTCTGCACATAATATTAGAGAACCAATGACCGATGGTCGCGACACACAAGAGGTTAGCTCACCACATAATAACTCATTCTTGCTGCTTTGGGGTACGCCACTTTAAGATCCACTGACTTAAAATTTGGTACTTGAAAGTTAAGATCCAATACTATATGTATGCTTAAAATTTGGTACTTTTTGTATGAGAACTTTTTGCTTTTGTTTCAGGAATGATATGGTTGGAAAGAACTATGACAATTTTATACAAAAGTATTAACTAAGTTTATATAACTGGTTTCGTTAATGGCCCTAAAATGCCTTTTGATGCGAGTCGTCATATCTTACCACTGCAACGCACGGGGTCTTTGTGCTACTTGCCCCCCGCCGCAACGCGGGGTACTTAATACTAGTTCTCCTTAAAATGAAAAAAAAACCCTCTCGTAAACGTATAAAAGTGGGCATATTTACTATTCTATTTTCTTATATAAATGCAATACTATATTAGTATTCATATATGATATAACATTTTTGGGTTGTTTTGTAAACTCTAAGTGTGTTTGGTTCACTCACATAAACCTATTAAGTTTCGAAATGATGCTAAATGAAAATTTAACCCCTTTATCCATTTATATGTGTTTAAAACCCTAAGCCGCCCACTCACATACCACCTCCTCAACCCAACACCACCTCCTCCACCACCAATCAATCAGGCCGAGCCAATTCAGTTTTTTTACTGGTTAAGAGTCTCTTACCTAATCAAACATGTTAATGGCTCAACATTTATAAGACCATGAGTAATGGGCATTATAGGGTCGTGAAGTGGCTAGATAATGCCCCCAACACCACCTCCTGTGAGCTTTATAGGGGCATGAAGATGAAGGGGCGTTTCTAGTATGATGCCCAATAAGAAAACAAACTGGAAACTAATAATGTAATTAGGGCATTAATGGCTGTTAACCATTACACAACTTTTTAAAAGGTATTATAATTTTGATGTAGCGGAAAATGCTCGTAAGAAGGTATTAAGGCCGTGGGGTATGGGGCGGGGGTTTGGGCGTGGGTTGGGGTAAAACGCCCCAAGTGACCACCCCGGGTGGGCTTGGGTTGGGGCGTGGCCCCTTGGGGCTTGGCTTTCAAGCCGGCCGTGGGGCGGGGGAGCAAGGTGAGTTGGCGGATTGTGATTGGCCCATTAAAAGTAGCCGTTGGGGGCTACTTAAAAAAAAATTCCTTTATAAATACTTACCACATTTAACATTTTTTTCACACAATATCAAAACATAAAACACATTATTGCCATGAGTTCTTCAAGTTATAGTGAATCGTCATCATCGTCTGACGATGGTGCGGAAATTTTTCTACAAACGATCGCGGCGGTGGTGAAAGCTATCGTGGAAGACGAAGACGATGAGGAAGAGACTCAACAACCTAAACGGAGGAGAAGGTACATCGCTCGTGAACGGCACACCGCTAACGATTTGTTGGTAAGCGATTCCTGGGTTCGAAACAGACGAAGACGACGAAGAATGACTGTTTTTTATTTTGATGTATTTAAAAAAAAAATTATTATGTATGTTTATGTATTTTAAAAAAAAATTAAGCATGTTTATTTTTTATTTACTTATAAATAAAAATATATATAAAAAAATGTTGATGTGGCTAGGCCACGCCGCCCAGCCACGCCCAACCCAAGCCCCACCATACCGCTAAATAACTTGGCTTTGGGTTTTTAATTTTTAAGATCCACGTGTCACCAAATGCCCAACCCAAGCCTCACCATACCTCATGGTCTAACCATTACGAATGGCGTAATTGTTAACCTACTTTTTTTTTTGTCTTTCTAAATTTTAAAGGAAAAATCACCTACCATGCCCAAAACTTTTAACAATATATACGGACACCCCTTAGTTTAGATTATAATAATAAAATTGACCTAGTGGCTACCACAAATTATTTTATGCCACTTTCCTTTAAATCATGTTAGTAGAACATGTGTAGTGGTACACTTGAATAATGGCTTCATCTATGGGTATTATGTAACCTGTGTCATCTCAGTCAGTAAATGGGCATTATGGGCGTTTTTTTACAAATGGACGTAGTGGGATAATGCCCCATCAATGATTATTCAATTATTATTTTCTTGTTTTTTTTAAATTTAAAATTAATTGTATTTGACATGGAAAAAACTCATTGGCCAAACAATTTGAAAAGGGGGACACTTGAGCGTGTTTTGAAGAACGGCAGAGTGGGGGGGGGGGGGGTTCAATCACACCGGAAAATGCCATGGGGGGTGGGGGACGGGCGTGCTTTAGCGTTTTTGGGTGGAAAAATTTGGGCAATCACGCCCATTTTGTTCGGTCTTATAGTAGAATCTGTTCACAAACTTTGTATATACTGATCTTGTTATCATTACAAAATTAAAAAAAAGATACCGACTTTTTTTTTTTTTTTTTTTTTTTTTTTTGAACGGCAAATTTGGATCACTGACGGACCACTGGAGTATCATCGTGCCACCAGAGGAACCACCCGATCATATCCATCTCCACTAGGCATAATGCCACACCAATTCAGGAGAGCGTAACCAAATACGAGTTTTAAGGGAAAAATCGTTTTTTATAATCTATTTTCTTAATACTTGCCATATCATATATAAAATACTCTTATAAAAAATATAAAAATTAAACCCACAAATGGAAGCACAAATGGTAGTAAACTTTCCTTTAAATCATGTTATTATTAGTTGCATGAGTCTAACAAAATATAAGCTTTTTCATTTTTTTATCCACACGGACAAAAGGGTATAAAGGGAAGCACAGTGCACTGCTACTTTCGAACACACCTATTGAGACGCCTGAAGTGTTTTTAGAGAGAATTGTGATGACTGATGAGAGCGTTGACTACGACCTTTTGAATGGTCAACCGTTCGCTTTAATTTGGTCAAACCTTGTTAAGAACATTACAAAAATAGTAATTTTATTTTTATAATAATATATAGTTTTTTATTATTTAATATATTATAATAGTTTATTATTATATTTACTTTTAATAATATATTTTTCTTTTTTTAAACATCTATTTCCTTTACTTTTTAATAATTGTTTTTTTTCTTTTTTTAACATATATTAATTTATCGATTAATTTGATACTTCTTTAATAAGTTACGTTTATAACTTTTTTCTAAAACTTAAGTACGTAG
This sequence comes from Helianthus tuberosus, assembly GCA_030545235.1. Lineage (NCBI taxonomy): Eukaryota > Viridiplantae > Streptophyta > Magnoliopsida > Asterales > Asteraceae > Helianthus > Helianthus tuberosus. Next base: position 1,941,928 of record CM060452.1, read on the forward strand.
TTGTGCTTGATTTCTTTCCCTGACATTCCGTTATAAGTTTTGTTAAAACGAGGTTATACTCAAAATAAAGTATTTATTTGGTATCATAAAACAGTACGATGATAAACTAAATCGTTCTAAGGGTTTGACTTTCTAAACAACATGCTTTATTTTCAAATCATGTTTGTTTTACATTATCATTTACACGGTTTCGCCGCAACGCGCGATATAAAAAATCTAGTTGTTATTAAATCTCATCTATTGGTAGATTATTTAATTTTTCATGCATAATATACAATGCATGTGGCAAGAGTACCATTCGATAAATGGTTTCAAAGGAATTAACTAAAACCTATGGTAGATTAAATTACAATAAACACATATTCAAACGTCTAGAAGTAACTTCCCAACAAAACAAAACACAATAAATAGTTTTTTTTTTTTTTAATTATGTTATAGCTAGATTACATGTATATTTTTATAAGAGTAAAGTCTTTTTTGAGTCACTGTGATTTGTGCATTTTAACTATTTGAATACAAAAATAAAACTTGTCTTGATTTGAGTCCCTATGGTTTGTATTTTTAACCATTTGAATCCAAAATGAAACATCATCTAACCCTTTGAGTCCCTGTGGTTTGTATTTTTAACCCTTTGAATCCAAAACGCAAACCTCATCCAAATCACAGGGACTCAAATCAAGACAAACCACAGGGACTCAAATCAAGGGACTCAAATCACAGGGACTCAAATCAAGACAAGTTTGGTTTTTGGATTCAAATAGTTAAAATGCACAAACCACAGGGACTCAAAAAGGATTTTACTCTTTTTATAAATATATGTTGTTTAGTAACTAAAGTATGATACCAGTTGAATAATTTGAAAGCACAAAATCACTTTAAAAACTAAACACAAAAATAAATACTAAGACGAAGCTTGGTTAAGCCTTCTATATCGCTCAAAGATATTAAGAAAAATTAAATTTCCATTCTGAAATATTATTAGCAAGTTTTGACATATCTACAATCTACAATGGATGAGAAAACTTTATGACTAAGACCAAGCGGTATGGGGGTCGGCTTAGGCCCGGCGAAGCCCGGCGCCGGTCCCCCACACCGCCCCCCTTGGCCCGACTTGTGATACCCGGCTGCCCCAAGACGTTTATGACGGGCTGCTTTCTTCCTCTCTCTCTCATCTTTGTCTCTCCTCTCTCTCTATCTCTCTCTAAAATCAAATAAAGTTTTATATTTTTTAATTGTTGTGGGGCCCCATCCTCCACCCCCTAGATCCATCCACTGCAAGCCCCTCCTACGTGGTGCTGACGTGACGGTCCATCCTCATGGGGATGATCCTCCGCATACCCACTAGTCTAAGTATTTAAAGTGTCATTCAAGTCACGAATAGTCTTTTTCATGAAAGTATATAAAGCAAATTGTATAAGATTTTGTTGAAGATGTTAATCAAATGAACAAATTTTGTTGTGATTTAAAAAAAAAATTAACCAAACAGCATGAACAAAGGTGCCGTAAGAATTACGAAAAGTCAAGTCTTTGAATAGAAAAAGACCATTGGCCCAGAGATAAGACTTCCTTCTATTGGTCAGTAGTTAGACCTTTCCTTATATAGAAATTATAATATATTATATTAAAACTCCTTGTATATTATATTATTATGTTTCATAATATATCCATAAGTATCGTTTAAGTGGATGGAATGGACAATGCATTGCTTTCTCATCGCAAGCAGAAAATATGATATTTAATCATAAGAAATAATATAATAATGGCTAGTCAAAAACCATAATAGGGAACACCGATGATACTGTTTTTGATAATGGCAGAATACCTACCAGCAATGATGTTTAGTTACAAGCATTTGGGTTCGTCACGGTACCACAACGATAACGTCACCCGCTATAGCATACGATAACTAAAAAACTCTCACTTTTGAATACGATTCCGTTTCCAAAAAAAAGTCTACACCGGAACATTCACAAAAAGAAAACCACACATTCAGTTTTTTAAGTTAACAAACGAAAATTACTAAAAAAACGAGATTCTCATAATAAATATGTATAAGGCTTCATTTATTTTGATCATTAAAGATTTTGACACATGAGTCCCAACAATATTAACTTTTAACATTTAATCGCTAAAACTTTTGACAAAATAGTCACATAATATTAACTTTTGTTATATATTTTGTGTATAATATTCAGTTATTACCGAAAGAAAAAACCCCGATGGTTAATAAACAACTTTTAAGTTACTTTCCATCGCAAAAAGATAAGTGGGAATCGAACCAACACTCAATGGTCAAATGCTACCAAAAAAATTAAAATAAATACATATGTAAAGTATGTAGAAAAGAGAGTAAACTGCCTTAAAGACATGCAACGTACAAGATTCTTTATGTTTTTTTGCTTCATCATATCCGATGGTATGCGCATCATCAGTACATGAATGTGTCATGCTCATGCATCAATCATGAGCATCATTAGATTCCCATGAGTTAAAATCTTTCTTTTACCTTGTATACGTTTTATTCTAGAACAGGCAAAAAGACAAAAAAGAAAAGAAAATCATATACCTTTTCTTTAAATAGATACTAAAAACATTACAGAAATATGTCTCAAATAGCCACTTCTAGTTGTGTATATACTAACATACATGTATTAACTTTATTTCGCTTAGTCAGAAATGTACATAATTTTTCCTTTTATTTCGCTTATACTAATCCAGTGGTATGTTCTGTCTCCCTATCTAAGAAATAAAGGTTTCAATTCATGTAAAGTGTGAGTATATATGGTTTTAAAGAAGTATATTTAAAATAGGTGAATTTGTCGTAAAAATCAAAATAAATACATATGTAAACTGTATATTAGGCGAAAAATAGAAACTCAAAGGAGACGACAAAAAAATCGATTTACGAAAGAAATACTAAATAAGCCAATACGCTAAAATAAATTAGATGCTTCGTTTTTGTAAAACCCTTTCTATGTTTAATAACGTATAAATATATAAAAGTATTATTATTATTATTATTGTTTTCTCAAAACATTGAGGACTATCCTAATTTTATTGTCGAAATAGAAAAGATAAACGGATGGTTAAACACTAGCAATTAGTTGGAAGACACTTTGTTCCAAAAGTTGCAACAAAATTTGATATTGGTTCAGAGTTTCTACATTAAAGCAAATTTGGTCTTTTGACATGCCATTTCATAGTTTTGAGATATAATGATATTTATACTAATAAAAGTACAAAAATGTTAACCAATTTCTCGCTATTATTCTATAATCTCTTTTACGATTAGTTGGATTCATGTAAGTTTGGATTTATTGTCTCATTTTGTATGTGGTCTTTAATTAACTCACAAGTCACATGTATTTATCAGCTTGTACATCCAAAAGTGAGACAACAAATTATTTATTCATTTTTTTAAACAACAAAGGTACCCTACTTTATAGTAATTAGTGACGAGACTTTCTCTTTGAGAGACATATATCTCTACTAAATGGGCTAGCTCTACGTTAACCTTTATATATATGTTGTTTTCGTTATGGTTTTAGAAAGTACATATAATTTATAGTAAAAATCATATATATAACGATTAGGAATATTATTCACCAAAAAAAAAAAAATTTGTTACTCTTATCGTTATTTATTTATTTATTCAATCTACTAAATAAAGGTGAATAGGTCCAAACTGTTATCTTAAGAGTATGATGTAAGCTAGACAAATTCAAACTTATTTTTTATTATAATTATAAAGATGAACAAAAATGGTCGCTTATCAATCTTGAATCACATGCTGATATTATTAAATTGTCACTAGACACTAGCACCACTTGTTAAGAAAACAAATTTTAAAGTTATATTAACATATATAAAATAATGGACAATCGAATATACATGTTGAAATAGTGTGAAGCTTGTTATTATTTGATAAACCACGTACTATTATTTTCAACAACGTTCTTATTCAATAAAAAAACATCAAAAAGGAAATAACAAAAGTAATATACGGGGAAAATTTTATAATTAGTTATTAGTTAGGTCATCCGTAGTCATAAGGCCCATTTGGGGGCGTTATTCGACATGTGGCATGTCACGTCACTACGGGGCTTTATGGGGGCATTATGCAAGTTGAGGCCGTAGTCATAAAGCCCCTTTGTCATCATTACTCATTATTTTAATTTTCATTTTTTAATTAATTTCTAAGTTTTTTAAAATTAAAATTCATTTCATTAAATAAAAAAAGAGTACAATAAAAAAAAACATTAAACTAGAATAAAAAAAACATTAAACTAGAATAAAAAAAAATTACACAATCAAAGGTTATATTTTTTTTTCAATCCGCTCCTTTTGTGCCAACGCCATTTTCAAAGCTTTTCCCGTTAAGTGGTCGTGCGGTTTCGAGTAGAACTCAAAGTCGTGAGCCCATTGTCTATCCCGCATAATCTCCGTAACTTCGCGGTTCTCTTCCATACGTTTAGTACCGAGTTCATGTATGTCTTGAAGTCGCTTGTTTATCTCCGAAAATGCGTTACTCATATCCGTTCCCATAGACATCGACGACGACTCGAGCTTTTTCGCCCGACTTCTTCTTCCGGGCGGTCTTGATAGCTCTTCCACCGGCTCGTCATCCGGAATATCCTCGTTCACCTCAGCGTTTCGAGCGTCGGAGGTTGGCGTTTCGGGTTCACCCGACTCGTTTGTTTTGGACCTCTTTGACGGCCGTTTATTTCCCGACCGACCACTCGGAGTAGAGATGTTGGCCCATTTGGGGCTATGGCGAAGGATTTGCCAACACCTTAGATACGGGAAGTGGCCATTAGGGGAGGGGGGTGGTCACTAGTGATAGAATTCTATCACTCCCAATATCCAATCAACTCATGCCATGTCATCACCCAATATTCTATCACTAGTGATCGAATTGTAGTGGGGGTGGTCATCACTAGTGATGGGATTACAATGTACAAGTATTAATACACAATGTACAAGTCATACACATACCTCAATAATTCTTCAACGCGTGATATAAACAACGAGTTAATCCTATCACTCGTTACCAAGGTGGTGGCGGCGGTGTGCAAAAAAAATAAATAACAAGTGATAGGAGCCTATCACGGAAAAATAACGCACCACCCCTTAGCATCCGTATACTCGACCAGTGCCGCTTGCGTAATGTCTTCGTCCTTGCTTCCACTTTTCCATCCGGCAAAAGTGCGTTGGTACGCGGTTTGAAAGTTCGTGCATTTTTTGTTTATATCGGTCCACTTGCCCGATATAGAGTCCGGTGGACGGTATTCGTCTCCTTTACCCATGAGATCGAAAAAAAGATCTCGTATTCGGGCCCAAAAAACGGATTTACTTTGATTGTTTTGCTAAAAAAAGATATAATGTTAGTCTAAAATTTAAAAAAAATAAAAACAGAAAATAAATAAAAAAACTGCAAATAAATAAAAACAGAAAATTAATTAAAAAACAGAAAATAAATAAAAACAGAAAACAATTAATAACAGAATATATTAACTGAAAAATAAAAACATAAAATAAATAAAAAAACAGAAAAAAATAAAGAAATTTAAAAAATATACCTATAACCGGGTCCTCCGACACATCAATCCAAGCGCGGGTTAACGCATACTCCTCATCGGACTCCCACGAAATCACATTTTTTTCGCTCGGGTGGTGGTTTCCGCTTTCTTTTTATGTGTCCGTTTTCCTTTTCCTTTTTGCGTCTCCGCTACTTCGGGTTGTGTTTCCGAAACAACATCGGGTTCGTGTAGTGGGGAGCCGAAAGCTTGAGCCGACCGAACGCTTGAGACGACCCCATTCCATCGGTGTTTTGATGCGGGTTCCACCCGTATAGATTCGGGTCCCATGATAGCGGTTGGTTCAAAAGATTCATGAACCCGGGATTTTGTTGATTGTAATCGAGAAAACCGGAGCCGAAAGGGTTGGGTCGAGTGGGAACCGGCGACACGGGGCGAGTAAGATTACCACTTTGGTTTGGGTCCACACTTGATCGGGGAGAAATGAAGCCACGGTTGAATGGATGCATTGTATAAAAAAATTAAGGATTTCTAAAAAACTGGTAGAGAGAAAAAGTGTTTGAGTGTGTGTGGATTTAAAAATATAGGAAATGGGGTATTATTTAAAGGAAAGTTTGAAAATAATTGAATTTTTTTACATAAATAACCGTTTACAACGGTAAAAAAAACAATTTCATTCAAATAACGCCGCTATAATAATCGCGCCTCCCAAAATTTTTGAGCCATACCGCCCCTTGTGGCGGTGTTCTTGGGCGCTTTTCGGCGCTATGTGGGTGCATACCGTCCCACTACACACTGTCTTATAAATGAAAATATCTAAGTTGGTAGGAATCACGGTGAATATTAAACTAAAAAGTCAATAAATGCTAGCAAAACCTCAAAAATAGTTATATGTTTGAAACACTATAATGTTGTGTGTTGTGACAATAATAATGATATGGTTAAGTTGGTAAAAAGAAGCGTAAGAACTTGCGGCGGCTTGATTCTAAAAATGAAAACGTTGATAAAAACATGTCATGACGGTACAAATATACGTTGCAAGGTATATTTGGAATGTGTAAAAATGATACGCAAAACAAAATTTATATATGGAAAAGTAAAGAGAAAATATCACGTTGTAAGTGTATGTTTGAATGTGCTATGGAGCAAATAAACAAATTTAAAAATAAAGCTAATAAATTCACATAAAGTAAAAAACAACACTAAACATAACTATTCAGGAGAAAATGCCCAAAAGTGTGAGAACGGTGAGAACGCATACTGGCCTAACACGTGGCGCCGCACATGATCAGGGTCCGAGGGGTATTTTTGTTTTTTCAATTTTCTTTTATTTTCCCAACGCGGTATAATATTTTCTGGCGTCTAAGTTTTTTTGGCGTTAATTCTATTTATTAAACTTTTTGACGTTGAATTAATTGTTTTTATGTCATATCGATAATTTTTTGGCGTTATAGCGTTTTCTGATCAATTTTTTTGACGTTTTGTGGCGTTTTGTATAATAATTCACTACGAGTCATTAATATTTTCATAAGTTAACAATAAGACCAAATATACTTTTTTTGGCGTTTAGAGAATTTTTTGGCGTTTAATATATTTGACAAGTTGCTTTGCCAGCACTAGGGATGAGCATATGCCACCGAATACCGATCCCATACCGATCCCGTACCGATACCGATCCCGATCGGTATCCCTATCGGTATCCACTTTTTGGTGTTTTCGGTATCGGTACGGTACGGTATCGGTATACCCTCAAAATACGGTATAATACCGATACCGTACCGTACCGATACCTAACCGACATGTTTCGGTATCGGTATCGGTACCTAGTTTGGGTGAAATTCGGGATCGGTATTTGTCGGTATCGGTATTTGTCGGTATCGGTATCGGTACGGTATCGGATACCGATATGCTCATCCCTAGCCAGCACCCATTCTCACAGTTTAAACACTACTAGCGTTTTGGTGTTTGTATTTTTTAGCGTTTTATATAATAATGTATTTTATTTGTAGAGAATTAGATAACAAAACAACAAATAACTTGATAACAAAACAATATAAAATGAAAAAGAAAAAAAAATAAAAAATGGTAATCTAATTTGTCTTCCGAATCTTCACTGTCATCAGCTCATTATTCTTGAATTTGTTTTGGCGTTTTGAACCTTTTGAATACCTTAGCTAGATGCCAACTTTCCTACATGAACTCCGTCTTTTTCAGACGAAGCTGCTTAGTGGCATCCTGTTTTTGGTGTGATATTCTTGTTTGGTAGCATGTCATTAAAGATCAACTATTGCTTGATGCTATTTGTAATAATGGAGTATAAAATAGCATTTTTCACTTGTGTTGATCCCTTTATTCCATGCCTATATTCATTAAGAACAAAGCTCACATGATGGCATATCACTGTCATCAGTCTCTTTTTCTTGAATATTTGTCCATCTCATTCAGCAAAATATTATTGAGATAACCCCCTAGAAGAAGAATCCATTCAGTGAAAGATTTGCCATCTGTGGTTATTTTAATTAACATTATTTGGCGTTTTAAAGTAAGTGGTTTCTATAGGATATGACGTTTGTTTTTCTGGGTGTGATCAATTTCATTGTGTATTGACCCCTCTCTTATAGGAGCTTTTTGGCGCGTAGTTTAGGCGGGATTTTTATTGTAGTAAATGACAGTAATAAAGCAACTGTCTTTTTAGTTACTGTTTTTGTATTTACTGTTTTGATCAGCTTTTAACAGTTTTATAGGTGATAGACGTCCCAACTTCTAAGTTTGGCGTTTTTTTTTAAATGGCGTTATGCAGACCAAGATGACAAAATACAATAACGGAGAAAATAAAATATTAAGTAGGAAAAATATTTTTGTTATTTTTGACATTTTGTAAGGAATAACTTTTTTTAGTATTTTTTTGGCGTTTTGCTAATAAAGAGAGAAATATATCATTTAATTATCTTTAAAAAAAAAAGATTACACAGAAGAAAAAAAAAAGAGGAAAAAAATCAAAAACCTTCGTCAGAAGGTACTTAATCCGAAAAGTATCCATTACTTGCGTCATCTTCTTCCTCGGAGTCTTCATCTGGATCTTCATACATGTCATCCCTTCACCTTCATCGGCTTCTTGTTCCTGAAGATTCTGAACCCTCCACTTGAACATGTCTTGCATTAACTCCAATTTTGAGTCCATTTATGTGTTCGTACAAGTGGCGTTATGCAATTCTTCCATGAAACCAAGACCCTGCTTTGTCATGATGTTTTCAAGCCAGTAGACTTCCTGTTCTCCGATGTCGTATATAACGGTCACCATGTCTGTTTCATCATCTAAACGTCATGATGTCATGACAGGGTCCGGCTTCACATCTGCTTTGATTGGTCCAAATTTCCTGGTTAATGCTTTCATAAGCATATGGGTTTCATGACATTCGTTGTCTAGAGCGATGCCAAGGGATAAAATACCCCTATGTACCTCTTCTTCCATCTTCAAAATTGCCCTGACTGTCTTAACATACACCCTCCTTCTGTTGTCAAAATGGAGGACGAATCGCCTGATTGTCAGAGTGTATCTCCACGAAACGATTGTTGCCATTTTTGGCATTTTGGTTAAGTTGGCGTTTTTGGTTAAAGATGTTTTTGCATAAATGGATAGATTTAAGTGATTATGGAAGCTATGTTTCACCTCGTTTATATAATGATGTTTTTTGGTGCGTAATTTAGGAGGGAATTTCTTCTAATAAATGTTAATAACTGAAATTCAGTTACTGTGTTGTTTCATCTTCCTGTAATATTCAACGCGTTTTATCACTAATTTTTGGCGTTTTGTTTTTAATGACGTTTTATTTTTTTGAATGGCGTGTTATCATTTGATGGCGTTTTGAAAATTGATGTTATTTACGAAAACGCCACCGCGCAATCTAGTCCATTGATTGTTTTGATCAGACGACCCATAAGCGTTCTCACCGTTCTCACACTTTTCACCGTTTTCTCTAAATCCTGACCCTATATATATATATATATATATATATATAGGGAGCCGCTAGAATGAGAACCACCACGAGTTATGAGAACCGCGAGAACCAAGTGCCACGGAGGGGCGTTGACCACGATTTTTTTTACAACTAGATCCGTATATTTTAACAACATTCGTAAAAAAAAAAAATTCAAACGGCGCGCCCGAGGGGGTAGTTTTTTACACCCAAAGTTTGTAAAAAAAAAAGAAAAAACAAAAAAATAATAAAAACACCAAACTTTGGGTGTAAAAAACTACCCCCTCGGGCGCGCCGTTTGAAATTTTTTTTTTACGGATGTTGTTAAAATATACGGATCTAGTTGTAAAAAAAAATCGTGGTCAACGCCCCTCCGTGGCACTTGGTTCTCGCGGTTCTCATAACTCGTGGTGGTTCTCATTCTAGTGGTCCCCTATATATATATAGGGTAAGGTTATTGTAAAAAAGGTTAAAAGTATGAGAAAGGTGAGAAATATTGTGGAGATGACATGTGTCCTCCATCTAAATTAATTCAAAAGGGTAAACAAGTAATTTTATAATTAATTCAAAACTTACCATAACCGCCACCTTAATTACAGGAACATACTTTTTTAAAAGATCTCTAATAAAACACTACGAATAACAGTGCAACCACCATTCAGCACATATATAACACCATTCAATAATTATATAACACCATTCAGCAAGTATATAACACCATTCAGTAAAGAATATAACACCATTCAGTAAAAGAATATAACACCATTCAGTAAAGAAATATAACACCATTCAGTAAAGAAAATAACACCATTCAGAAAAAAATATAACACCATTCAATAAAGACAATAACACCATTCAGTAAATAATATAATACCTCTGTATCATCTTCTCCACTTCCGGCACCACCACTGCGGCTCCGCCGCCGCTGTCGTGTAGAGAGAGAGATCATCTGGTCGTTCTATGTAGAGAGAGATATCGCACGACCACCACCACTACCACTTCCGGCACCACCAGTGCCGATCCGCACCACCACTGCCGCTGCCGCTCGCCGCCGCCGCTCCAGTGCGATGTAGAGAGATAGATTGAAATTGTAGAGAGAGAGAGAGAGCATCTGTTCGAGCGATTGGAGAGAGAGATCGAAATTGTAGGGATTTTGATTTACAGTTTCCTATTTTGAATGGATATAAAGACTTTATTACCCCTATAATTTTCAATTCAGTCCAAAAAAATAAAACAAATTTTACAATTTGGTCCCTATTAATCTAAACCATTAGATCTTTGTGTAGATTCTTTCTTATCTTTCTCATACTTTTGGTCTTTTTTACAGGAACCTTTACCTATATATATATATATATATATAATTATAATGAATTACAAAAAAAAAATTAATAAAAGATCATCTTTGTAAAATAAAATTGATTCGTTATAACATAATACAACACGGGAAAATCAATTTTATTAGTATGGTCCAATAAAGTGACTGGAGTAAGAATTTTAAAAATATAAAACCGGAATATATGATTTCTTTTAAAAACCGTATATAATTATTGGGGAATGAAATGAAAAAACTTGATGGATTAATTCTTTTTGTTCTTAAACTAAAAAAGTATAAATTTATATTACACAAAATCTTAAATTTAGATGTGGAGCAATTAAATTAAAATACTATTCACAATCAACTTGCAATTATAGGGATTATATATATATATATATATATATATATATATATATATATATATATATATATATATAATAAAGGTGTGTAGCTGAAATTAAAAAGAAATCGAAGTTCCTGTTCAAAGGTAAAATAAAAAAATATCCAATGTTGTGGCCATGTCCGATTCCATAACACTTGGGGGGACCGAAAATATGACAATTTCTAGCTCTGTCTTTTAAGAACATACATTTAATGACACATAATTTTATAAAATATTTATGCCTTCAAAATTTACATGTAAATGATATATGTGTTTAATTTGCAATTTTTTTCCAATTTGTAAGCAAGTATTAATATTAAATTAATATTAATTTTGGCGTTTGATTGGATTGAATTGACTTATATGGTTAGTTTCATGTATAACATTGTAGTTTTAAACCTTATGTGTTATTAACTTATATTATAGTGTGCTTAGGATTACAAGTTAAGGCTAAATAGGAATTATTTGATTCTCGCATATGTTGATACAACTTTCCAGGCTAAACCTTCTTGGATTCATTTAGTGTTGCTAATATATTGTTGTATTTGTTTTAGGTTAAGCACCTAAACAAACTGAAGAGGAATCACGATCGTTGGAATACATCGAACGAGACTTTGTAGTTACTAGTGATCGTTTGTGAGTATATAACATCTATTGGACCACGCTTCGTTCACGAATTCTACCCCATCATGGTTGTAAATTATTATTCTAAATCATCTTAAAAGTATTCTCTTTTGATGTAATATTTTAATGATTTTGAGTGCATTCCAAATAACCAAATTATTACACAAATTAAGGGTTTAAAAATGAGCCACAAAAACATCGTTCACTATCAGAAAACATACTATATGCTATCAATATTGCATTATACTATTAACCCCAGTCGCTAAATTATTAAGCTTGGAAACGTATAAACATAATGTTAACAAAGTAAAAAATTGCTGGAAAGATAGTTACGTTGGGTGTGTTGAAGTGGTGTTTTCATGATGACAAAGTTTAATACAAGAACGTTTGGTTAATGCACCATTTTGGATGTCATTTGCTAATTCGTGACCGTTCTAATACGAACATGGGTTTGTTTAAGAGTCTAAAAGAGGGCTAGTCAATAACCCTTCGGATATGAGCACTTAAGTCAATGTAAACCTCCGTTTTATTCAAAGTGTAATAAATACACGCAACTACCACACTACATCAATCACGTGCTCGCATCACAGGATAAATCAAGAAACATTATATAAATCACCACACGAGTGACTTTGTGATTCTAAAGACATTTGAGATGTTAATCGTCATCAACACTTAAAACCCACCCTGTTAAATAGCAAACTAATTAAAGTATCACATTATTATTTTCATTTAATTAGGATAAGCAAAGAAATAGGTGATACATGACTTGAGCTCACTTATATACTAAAACAATGATACACAAGTAAAAAGTGTATCACATGAATTAAGTCTCTACTCATGGAAAGAAAATGTGTGCATGAGAAAGTGGACACGTCACGACTAAGAATTGTTTGTATAACACACATGGAAAAATAGCAAGTGGCTAAATTTCCAACCATTAATTATCACTTTTAAATTTATTTCTCAATTTCAAACGAAAAACCCTAATATTTATGTCATATCTACAGGATATGACACGTAATCACCGGGTCACTTCTGTCGTATAGCCAATACTTTTCTCCTCTAAAATAAATATATCACTTTAAACTTTTGCAACTTGCCTCATCTATTCCATGCCCACCTCTTTCCAGCTTGATCCCCACATTATCAAAACCAAAATAAGTAGTAATAATAATAAATATTGCACATATTTTCAAGACCATCCTTTAAATATAACAAAATGCTACAAAACATCAATAACTCTTTGTTTCTTACAATCCTGAAACCCTAATAAATCTCTTTCTGTGTTACCTCTCTTGCCATTGTAACTACTCACACTTGAAATATCAACTCCAAATAACCGTAACATTTGGACCGGTTCAACACGTTTCACGGGTTGAATGGACTGTGTTGGGGTTTTTGATTTCCAATCGATGTAAAACTGCTTATCCGGTCCGGTTGAGCTTTGAAAGCTGACGCTATCGCCGGCTTTTAGGTTTTTCTCTTTCACGAACCGGCTCCAGCCTTTGGTTAAAACATAACTCTGGCTACTGTTCCAGTAAGAGTAACGAAATCTCCATACTTTTGACCCTTTATCTTCGAAATGTAAAAGAACTCCTTTTGAGTTGCTCCCTTTTTGAACCGGGAAGTGTTTCTCAGCGTGTTGTTTTGGTATAACGAGCCGGTTCAGCTTTCCTACGTCGCTAGGGGTCACGGTTTTCTGGAAGAGATGTTCGCGTGGCTTGAGGAAGCTTGAACCGGGAGAATTGGTTAAACCGGTTTGAGAAAGGGTTTGGTGTGAGGTGCAGCTTCTTTTGCTTTGCTCTAGCTCGTCATTGTATGTGTGTTTTCTAAGCATGTCAACGATTTCTGACTTCGAATGGCGGCTTAAGAAAGTTGCTTCCATCGCGGCTTCTTTATCATCGGCATCAACCTGCTTAATGTTTGTGACCGCGTCTCGCCCACGAAAGCGTTGTACGGCAACATCGTACGCCTTTGCAGCTTCGTCTTCGTCGTTGAACGTACCTAACCATACCTATAAGAAAGAATCAGAGGATGTGTGAGTTAGTTGTTGAATTTTAAAAACATAGTATATGGATTAGTATCCTATTCTAAGATCCAATATATAGCACAAAAAATTAAACACTACTAGAAAAGGGAGAAATTTACTATAAAAGTTAAACGTGTCAAAAACTTTTTCAGAAATTTATCTGAAAAAGTTTCCTAGAATAGTTTTCTTAACGAAATGAATTTCGTTAGAAAATCAACACTAAATGCCGTTTCCTACACGTTTCCAAAGAATTTTGTTTTAGGAAACGACCCAGTTTTCCAGCAGTGAAAAACTTTAAATATTTTCAACGAATAATAAGATGTTAATTAAATTAAGTTTACATAAAATTAACAATACCCTTTGGTGTTTCTCGTAAATCTGAGCTCCCCAACGGCCATTCGGTTGTGGAACGACACCTTTGTATCGCGACGAGGGTAGCTTTCTCGACTGAGCTTCAACTTCCACGCCTCCTTCCGGCTCAAGAACCACACTGGATCCGCTTCCAACCCGGCACAGGCTGATCTCCATGTGTAGTGTGGTGGGCACGTGTGGAGCAATACTAGAGATCTTTTCACTAGTTGTTTGGTCATCTATGCAACTTGTATCCATTTCTAGTGAGAGAATCAAGTTAAAGTGCGAATTGAAAGAGGGTTGATTGTTGTTTCTAGAGAGAGAAATATAAAGGGTGTGAAATGGGCATATGAGAAGGGAAGTGTATATATAGGGAGATATCAAATCTTCATGTGGGTGTTTGTTGTTAATATTTTAGTTTCATGTTGTCTTATAATAAATTCTACTTGATATTTTTTAATAGCATGTATACATGGAGAAGTTAAATATATACGTAGGTAAGAGCTAGGAAGGTTCTTATACTTCTTTAATTATATTTATTATTATTACATGGTTTAATGTAACTACATTACTAAGATAAAACAAAAAAAATTAGTGTAGTAATACAATATAACTATAACACTTCACAATTTTTAGTGTTAATGAATGTGATTAATAATTTAACCTACTATTTCATAATTTAATTTAAGCCTTTGGACTTTGCGTTGAAAAATGGATGCAAAATCTTTATATACTAAGTAGGGGTGCAAACCAGCCGCTTAGCGAATGGCTCGCGAGCTGCTCGAAAAAAACTCAAAACGAGTCGAGTTTTATTGAGCCCGAGTCGAGTTTAAGCCTAAAATAAAGATCGTTTATTTATCAAGCCAAAGCTTGAGCCTGTCATGTGTGACATTTGTACAATTACATGTGACATTTACACATATCAATTCTTGTTCGATTTCAAGCTTTTAAACACTTTCTAGAAAGTTATACGCAAACTGTTACGTAAACGTAATCAGTTTAACGAGACATACACTCTGGAATAGTGACATAAGCTAAACATAACCTAAATAACCTTTACATAACTTATAAATAAGTTTTGAAGGGTTTGGTATGGCAAAAATGAGTTTATTCGATCATAGGGACTATTTGCGACAAACCGCAAAAGTCTGCTGATTCGCATAGCTACGTACACTCCAGAACAAGATCATAAGCTAAAAATACCTTAAATACCCTTTACATAGCTTATAATTTTTTTTGAGGGGTTCGGTATGCGAAAATACGCTTATTTGATCATAGGGACTAAAGCGTCAAAACTGCGAAAGTATGCATATGCGTGCATATCTTGCGTTCTGACCATATCCAGACATCCAAAAAATTTTGTAATCACTAAAATATTGTATTTTAGTTATGGGAGTGCAAAAATACCATTCGTCGCGTAATTTGGATCGTTTTCGCATCCGTTCGAGTTTCGTCGTAATTAACCGAACAACGCGCTCGTGCGACCAAACGAACCGACATCCACAATATTTCCAAACATATTTCAAGTCCCCTATGCTTTAACATCCTTATAAAGCCTTAAAAATGGGTTAACAGGGGTTAAACGCGTCGAAAAACAAGTTTCGGAGCTGAAGGGGCCTGTTCTGCCAAGTTTGGAAACTTCTGATCTGCATTCTCTGGCGGGCCACAACTCCTGAGGCCTTAATGGGTCGCGGGCCGCGAGACCTGGAGCTGGCAGAACCAATTTTCTGGTTAAAACTGCTGATTTGATAGTTTTGGCTAGTTGTTTTCATGTTTGGGGACCAAGTTAAGTGTCCTACAAATCCCTAATCAGTCTCTAACACTTGTGTGGTGTAGATTATTCCTTGGGCAATACATTTACACATGTAATCATCCTACAATTCCATGAAACACTATAAATAGCACTTCACTTTGCTCATTTCCATTTCTCTTCTTTACAAACTCTAAGTAGAGGCTACCACATTGTTGGAGGCCTCTTACCTGAGTTTTTCTAGTCATATTTCATCCTAGAGCACTTGTAAGTGTTCTTACTTGGTTTTTTTATTTATTTCAAGCTAAAAAGTTAAACAGTGCTTAACTTTCAGCTTTGACCATGATTTGGTCAAGTCAAAGTTCAATTAAACATTGCAACGTGATCGTAATCATGATGGTTATAATCCCTAGCGATTATACCTACTGATTACCACGTTGAGTAGTCGAAGTGACGAGTCAAAGTTTCAGTCAAACTGCACGATTATGTGCATTTTGCGACCAAACTATTTTCGAGTATCATAACACTTTGTTTTGATACCAAACCAGTTTTCCAACTTAGTTAAACATGTTTTAACATGTTTAACTCAACACTTCTAGTTTAGTGCTTATTTAGGGTCGTACGTCAACGCGGTCTTAGCAACCGCTTAGACTTTCGAACCCGACCCGTTTGGTCGATCATTAGGATCCGACCAAACATATATGGTGACCATAGTTGTATAGGGAATAACCTCCAGAGGTTATACCTTATGGTCACTTCGTTTGATTAGTTGTATGATAGGTAGTTTATATGACTTAGCAAAATGACCAAAATGCCCTTTTGCGCATAAATTCAATTTAAGTATATGTAACCTAAATTTTGACACTTAAACTGATTGTGCAACATTATTAAACATGTTTAGGCATATAAGACTTATCATAGGATTAGTTAGACCATCCGAACGTGCATTTGCGCAAATGACACGTTAAAGTAGCATAAACTACCTTAATAGGTCATAACGGGTCGAAAGCACTTAGGATTCATTCCAAATCCGAACGTAGACTTTGTTAAACCATATCATATGAGTTCCAACACTCATTTGGTTTACAAGACCTCATTCTACCCGATCTCCCGATTTAGGTCCCGATTATTAACACAGTGATCCGATACTAGGTGCCACTTGATTCCTTGACTCCCCGAGCTTTGTTACTTCACTAGATCAAGGATACTTGCAATCTCAAGTGAGTACATAGAGATCCCCTCTTTTACGGCTTTCAATTATTTTGGGGTGACTCATATGTGCTAAACGATTTTGAGTTTTCAAAAACAAGTACTATGGTTTATATTAAACACAACGATTTAAATAATGTGGATGAACTTGTTGGTGCGTTGATACATAACACGAACGGCATTCATTAGCTTTGGCCAAGCTGACCAGTAGTATGTTATGGTACCATAGGATCTGACAAATCCCATTATCGGACTATCACCATGGTTATGGGGGTAATGTGGGTAATGACAGAAACTGTTATTTTAACAAACCCTTTGGTCGTTTGTTAGTCGATTAAAGATACCCTTTGGTGGTATAGATGAGTCACACAGGGTTGAATGTATTCAACTAGAACGACCAAAAGTTAGTTTTCACAATTAAAACACGGACTATTAAACGAATGGTTTTATGACACGAACGCTTGAACGATGGTTTATAACACGAACGATTGAACGATGGTTTTTGACATGAATGATTAAACGATGGTTTATAACACAGAAGAATTGAACGATTGGTTTATGCTAAGTGATTAGATACTGGCACGGGTGTAAAGTGATAAAAGCATGGTAGATACGCCGCTGGTACTTCTTATATATAAGTGCTTTTATCATATTACATTCCGTGGCATTATTTAGTTCACTTGGACAAATGATTTCAAACGATGTCACGCAACGATGTTTACTAAATGATATAAACCATACAAGTTTTCTCCCGAGACGATTTACTGTCGGTTTACAAAAACAAATGTTTTGGTCAAGATTCATGGCAACGAGGTTTCATAAACTTAAACCAACTTGTTTTAGTTGGTTAATTATATTGCAATACAAAACACTTTTCGATACAAGGTTTTCAATTATCGACTCTAGTAGTCGTACGAAGTATTGCAATATGTATACAAGCCATGAATTTGACACACTCACAAAACCTATGTACTCGCCGGTATTTTTATTGTCACACCCTCAAAATCCACAAGCGGAGTACTACCGCGAGGCGTGTGACCGACCAGGATCCTAGCCACTAATCATGATGAACCATTTTGATACGATAAAAAAAATTCGAATTGACACGATTAGTGTTCAAGGTTTAAATGTTAAAAACACGGTTTAGTTTAGCAACGGAAGTATAAAGAAAAACCCATTAATTTTTAAAACCACAAGTTCGTTAATTATTCGTAAACCAAGTAACTTACAAACCACGCACTCCAGCTGATTGCAACGTCCGTCCAAAGGTGTATCGAGTAACCTGCAAAGCATGCAGTAGGGTGTCAACACAAAGTTGGCGAGTTCACGGGTTCGCAGTTTTCCAGTTTTATTTCCAAAAACTTTTGTTGTTTAATTACTCATTTATACCATACCATGGGGAGCTACCCCGTATGTAAGCTACTAAACTCCATGATATACCGAAACTATCGTTCTTGTGTTGTTGGTGCCCCGTTTGTCAATGTCTATCATCATCGACGGTTGCCAAGGACGTATTAGTTCACGCCCGTCCACTTAAGGCACGGTGTGAGGTTAGTGAGACCTAAATAGTGCTATTTAACTAATATCCCGTTCGCCAGGCCAGACGACTAATCGGTACTATGAGATGGGGACTTCGTGATAGAGTTTCGTTTAGTACACTTGTTGCATCTAATATAAATAGTAATAACTTTGAACGTCCCACACACGGGAAAATGTTACCCGTATCCCACACAAGGAGATAATGTTACCCGTATCCCACACAAGGAGATGATGTTACCCGTATCCCGCACAAGAAGATAATGTAGTTCGCATCCCACACAAGGGGAAAGAGTTTTTTCGTTCCATTTCCCAACCACCGGGAACGCATGCTTTTAGTAAAGGTTGTGAATTCACCTCGGTTTGCTCGGCAGGCAATTTACTCGTCAAAACAGTTTGGTCAATCGCGTCCAAAAGATTCAAGACACAAGAGAAGGGATCTGACGTGCACGAGCCGGAGCTGCCGTCGGCTCCGTCACCACCACCTCCGCTGAAATCAGCGCCACCACAACCACCATTGCTGCTTTCTCGGCCCCGAGTCCCACCCGAATTTGATTACCGAAAAAAAACACAGTCCGGCGGCGCCGCCGCTACGCCTCCGCTGTAACGATCACCACACCATCGCCGATATACCACCGTCGACCACCTCTGCCATCGTCTTCATCATCCAGTGTCATCATCAGTCTTCAGCATCATCGTCATCTTCAACCGTTATCTGCACCACCGCAGGCAGTCGTCGCCGGTGTACAACCGGTGACCGACTGTGTTTCTTGATCGTGACGAAAGAGAGAGAGAAGGGAGCATGAATGGGTGTGCGGTGAACAAGTATAAGAAGAAGGGGATTTGGGGAGGTGTTTGTCGGAGAAGGAGGGCACCGGACTAAGGCTGGCACCGGCTCCGGTCGCCGGAGCTCGATAGCAGCGGAGAGATAGGGGGGAGGTATGCGGCTGAATTAGTATTAGGGTTTTTAAGTTTTTGAGATAAAGAAAGGGGTGTAGGTTATATATGGTAAGGTTTAGGGGTTTGGGTTGGTTGGGCTGGGCTGGGCTGGGCTTGGGCCCGTGTGTACGTTAAATTATACGCATACCTAATTCGTGCTATCCGTTAAGCGGCATATGTTTTTCTTTGCAGATTATTATTGTCAAATAATAATAATAATAATAATAATAATAATAATAATAATAATAATAATAATAATGATAATAATAATAATAATAATAATAATAACTAACAATAACAAAATACTCGTCTCTCGACGATCAGGGTCAGGGGTCGAGTTGTCGCATTCTCCCCATGTTACAGGAATTTCGTCCTCGAGATTTAAGTCAAGTCATACGGTACGTTCCATTTATAGATTCGTCAATAACCTAACGTCATACGTACATACACGTAGTTTTACGAAAGTTTACAAAACGAACATGTTAGTCACATAGCACATAAAGTCATGTAGCACGTAAACTCGCGTAGTTTACAAAACCTAAAGATCCACATATTAATCACATAACACTAATAATTCGAAAATTTCTCGGTTAACTCTTGTTTATTAATTTCACATAGTCGTAACGTACACGAAATCGTGCAGGAATACCCGAAGTGTCACATTATCCCCAAGTTCAAGAAATTTCGTCCCGAAATTTAGCTCGCAGCCAATGACGAGCTAGTGTGTTTAAATGTTCTCGCGGGGCGACATCATCCCCCTGTTGGTTTGAAATTTCTTCCCGAAATTCAGTTGTAGCCTCAGTGCGGGAAGTATTGTTCGTAATCAACTGGGGATACCTGCACATCATCTGGTGTTCCCGTTCCCAGGTAAACTACGGCGCGAGTTCCCACGAACTCGGACTCCTGGTAGCTTGCTACGCTTGAGGTTTTTTTTTCTTGATCCATGATCTCAACCGGTTCCTCAACAAAGCGTAGTTGATCGTCGATCGTGTGTTGCCTAAAAGGAACGATGAGTGTTTCATCTGACAGACACTTCTTCAGATTCGACATGTGAAAAAAAAACATTGTGCACCACACTCAGCTCTATAGGCAAATTTAGTTTATACGCTACCTTACCAATTCTCTGGGTAATTTTGAAAGATCCAACATAACGTGGATTAAGATTGCCCCTTTTGTCAAAACATATCACACATTTCCAAGGTGAGACTTTTAGTAGGACCCGGTCCCCGACCTGGAATTTTAAAGGTTCCTTACGCCTATCAACGTAGCTTTTCTGACGGTCTCGAGCCGCCGCCAAGCATTGTGTGATCTGGGCAATCTTATTCATAGTATCAAGTACAAGTCTCGGGTCGACGATTTGGCTTTTGCCAACTTCCGCCCAATACAATGGTGACCGACATTTACGTCCGTACAATGCCTAAACTGGTGTTATCTAAATACTAGTGTGGTACCTGTGGTTATAAGAAATTTCCACCCAAAGTGAGTGTTGTTCTCAGCCGGTGTCAAAACTGGTAACACATGCTCGCAGCATGTCTTCTAGAGTTTGGATGGTACGATCAGTTTAACCACTCGTTTGGAGGGGGGGCTAAGTGGTGCTTGTGAGTCAAAGGGTTTGTGCCTGGCTTACCATAAATCGTAGGCGAAACGTAATTCAAAATCAGAGACAATGGGAATCGGCGCCTCGTGCGCAGTAACTACTTCCTCCAGGTAGATGTTTGTAGGATTTGAAAACCTGTCAGTTTCTTTAGCCGCGTACTGTTGAGAGCAAATATTTCACTAATGCTTCGGACAGGATAAGATAGAATAGGAGCACCTCATAGCTTATTTTCCAATCGTTGGAATTGCAAATTCATGAACGTCTTTCTAATGCTTGGTGATACTCTTTCGAGTTTAAGTCGTGAGGGATTGCGTAAGCGATCGAGAAAAGCGGGATTTGCGATGTCAAAAGTTGTGCGTTGAAAACTTAGCGTAAGGCGGATTGTGTCGTAGAAGTTCCAGGGAAAAGCGTAGGAGTCGTTCGGATCCCTACTAGTTCTCGAAGTAGGTTCAGATGTCGTCAAAGGAAACAAGCATCGAATTTTGACAGGATGGGAAAGATTCGAATGTCGTGACTAGGTGATAGTCGTATCAAGTTCGAAGGACAGCGCTTACGATACTTTACCTCAGTGGTATCCTTGGCTCATTGCTCCATCGAGTAACGTTCGTAGAGAGTAATTCGTCCAAACGGAGATTTGCTCAGAATAAAGTGGGGTAAGAATCATAGAATTCGTGAAGCATAACACGAGTAGTGAAAATGTGCAAGAAGGGTAGTTGCAATCGATGCGTTCAACTTGAGGCAAAACATAAAGGCTTTGGGGATCGACAGTAAGGGTTTATCTGCTGTCGATGATATAGCTGGTCGTGCACAAGTTGTATGAGGTTAGAATTGAAGAACGTCATTTACCGATAAGGAGTGTTACGTCAATATGAGTGGCATAACCAAAAACTAAGGGAAGAAAGGTTGTCGTACGGGTCTGTAGGGTTAAGGTCTACTGAAACGTCTAACAAGATGTTCTGAGCTGGGCCGTGTGCGAAAAGTGAGTTTGTAAATTCCTAAACCGGTGAGTAACCAAATTTGAATGGGCTGACTAGGTCGTGAGGATGAGTCTGAAGCAGTGCTTGTGTCGTCGAAAGACTTCTATTGCAAGGTGATGAAAACATGTCTGAAAGGATATGATTGAATCACACGTCGCAAATTTTCAGGGTTCAAGAAATTTATTGTCTAGAAGTCGAGCTTGCTGAATTTCGCCAAACTAGAGGGAAATCTGATCAAGGTTTCAGTATGAGGAAGGGAGGACATCATGGTATCGCGATAAAGGAGTGAAAATAAGGCAGCACCTTAAATAATAAAACGTCGGTTCGTAAGAAAACTAGCGAAAAGATTCATATAACCAGAAAGTTATCATAGGATAATGGTTCTTTCAAACAAAGGATAAGGTAAGTGTCTGGATTATCATGCTCGTCGGTGAGTTAACTAATCTGTGTCTCCGTTCTCCGTTCTCCTATGTCTCCGAATCCGTCGATTCGATTTAGAAAGATAACAATTTGCTGAGCTGGAGTACGCAGAGGTATACAGTTAGGTTCGACTAAGAAGTAACCATGTAACAGGAAATTAGAAGGGAATAGCTTCGTGATTGACGGGAGTTTGATGTGATCGTTAGTACTGCCATGAGAAGTATACACAGTGTACGCATTTTTGTATTCGAGGCAAGCAAACAGGAAATAAAGTAGTGTAGAGATACTAGAGTTTACTCAGACAATTAACAAGAATCCAGGTCATATGTCGGATGAGGGAACGAGCCTCAATACTCAAGTCGGGAAAAGAAATACATGAATACAAAGGATGTGAATGATGTTGTCTATCCTACTAATCTTGGCTAGTTGCTCCACTCATGGAACCAAATCGTTGTGGTGTCGTGCCATAGAAACTTGTTTCCCTTAATAACACGCGATTTAGGATTGGTTCTCCTTCGTCGTATTGCTCTCGAGACTTCTTTCTAGGATCCGCAGTGGGCTCCTAGACGTTCATCGCGTCGGTTTGTTCTATCCCAAAAATGAAATCGAAAATAAGATATGTGGACGAGAGTTTGGAATAACTGGTTCCTTGCCCTCAGCGTGTTGTGGTTTCGAATCAAGGTTAGGAGAATCCACTCATGCTTAGCGCATATCAGGTTTTCGTGGTTTACGTATGATTCATAGTGTTGAGTACTAAATATACAACTACGTATTTACGCACATATGCCAAATATACACACACACACATTTACACGTATATGTTGTGCACAAGTAAATGCTGATGACTATAGTTACCATGTGAGTACCTGAATCTGACAGGCTTTGCAATCCGGAGTGTGGTGTCGTTGTGGTTTTCATTAAAGAACGGTTATAGTCTGGTTTTCATATAAAAACATTTTACGTCAAAAAAATATTTTATATCTTAAACCTAGTTCACTATAACCAATGGCTCTGATACCAATCTGTCACACCCTCAAAATCCACAAGTGAAGTACTACCGCGAGGCGTGTGACCGACCAGGATCCTAGCCACTAATCATGATGAACCATTTTGATACGATAAAAAAAATTCGAATTGGCACGATTAGTGTTCGAGGTTTAAATGTTAAAAACACGGTTTAGTTTAGCAGCGGAAGTATAAAGAAAAACCCATTAATATTTAAAACCATAAGTTCGTTAATTATTCATAAACCAAGTAACTTACAAACCACGCACTCCGGCCGATTGCAACGTCCGTACGAAGCTGTATCGAGTAACCTGCAAAGCATGCAGAAGGGTGTCAACACAAAGTTGGCGAGTTCACGGGTTCACAGTTTTCCAGTTTTATTTCCAAAAACTTTTGTAGCTTAATTACTCATTTATACCATGCCATGGGGAGCTACCCCATATATAAGCTACTAAACTCCATGATATACCGAAACTATCGTACTTGTGTTGTTGGTGCCCCGTTTGTCAATGTCTATCATCATCGATGGTTGCCAAGGACGTATTAGTTCATACCCATCCACTTAAGGCACGGTGTGAGGTTAGTGAGACCTAAATAGCGCTATTTAACTAATATCCCGTTCGCTAGGCCAGACGACTAATCGGTACTATGAGATGGGTACTTCGTGATAGAGTTTCGTTTAGTACACTTGTTGCATCTAATATAAATAGTAATAAATTTGAACGTCCCACACAAGGGAAAATGTTACCCATATCCCACACAAGGAGATAATGTTACCCGTATCCCACACAAGGAGATGATGTTACCCGTATCCTTCACAAGAATATAATGTAGTTCGCATCCCACACAAGGGGAAAGTGTTTTTCGTTCCATTTCCCAACCACCGGGAACGCATGCTTTTAGTAAAGGTTGTGAACTCACCTCGGTTTGCTCGGCAGGTAATTTACTCGTCAAAACAGTTTGGTCAATCACGTCCAAAAGCTTCGAGACACAAGAGAAGGGATCTGACGTGCACGAGCCGAAGCTGCCGTCGGCTCCGTCACCACCACGTCCGCTGAAATCAGCGCCACCACAACCACCATTTATGCTTTCTCGGCCCCGAGTCCCACCCGAATTTGATTACCGAAAAAAACATAGTCCGGCGGCGGCGCCGCTGCGCCTCCGCTGTAACGATCACCACACCATCGCCGATGTACCGCCGTTGACCACCTCTGCCATCGTCTTCATCATCCAGTGTCATCATCAGTCTTCAGCATCATCGTCGTCTTCAACCGTTATCCGCACCACCGCAGGCAGTCGTCGTCGGTGTACAACCAGTGACCGACTGTGTTTCTTGATCGTGACGAAACAGAGATAAGGGAGCATGACTGGGTGTGCGGTGAACAAGTATAAGAAGGAGGGGATTTGGGGAGGTGTTTGTCGGAGAAGGAGGGCACCAGACTATGGCCGGCACCGGCTCCGGTCGCCGGAGCTCGATAGCTGCGGAGAGATGGGGGGGGGGGTAGGTATGCGGCTGAATTAGTATTAGGGTTTTTAAGTTTTTGAGATAAAGAAAGGGGTGTAGGTTATATATGGTAGGGTTTAGGGGTTTGGGTTGGTTGGGTTGGGCTTGCGCCCGTGTGTACGTTAAATTATACGCATACCTAATTCGTGCTATCCGTTAAGCGACATACGTTTTTCGTTGCAGATTATTATTGTCAAATAATAATAATAATAATAATAACAATAATAATAATAATAACAACTAACAATAAAAAAATACTCGTCTCTCGACGATTAGGGTCAAGGGTCGAGTTGTCGTATTTATGCTGACTTTATTTTCACTTATGTTTCAGGTGCTATTGTTTGATGATCATGATGCAAAACATAGGATTGGACGTGAGCCTTAGTGACATAAAACATGAAAGACAATATATTTGAACTTGTTTTTATTTCAAGACAATGTTAAAACAATTATTAATTTCATAAAACATCACTTCAAATCCATGTGTTGTGAAACAATGATTCTGTTACAACACTCCTCGACGTTTCTGCCGCGGTTTTGTTGTTTTAACGCGGTCGGGGTGTGACAAAAGAGTTGGTATCGAGCTCATGGTTATAGGGAATTAGGTTATTAGTAATGCTCTTGACCTAGTCTATAACCTTCCTAGGACCCTAACGCGAGTTTCTTGCGTGTAGATTCTTAATACAACCTCAATCACCTATCCTTAGGTGATTAACAAAAACAAAACACAATTCGTTCTCTCGTGTCAAAATTTTTCAAAACTTCACAAGAAATCATCTATCCTTAGATGATTTGTTTTAGGCTTTTAATTCTTTGCTATTTTCAAAATCTCGTCAAAGTTTGGCCTTTAAATGTGAACATGTGCAATCCGGAATGGTGGGTGCCTGTACCCTGAGTTTTCTGTCTAAGGCAAGAGTGTTCGTACAAATCCACATCATCGGACCAGTCACTCTTACCTGGGAACTCTTGGGGTGAGTGTCCACCTATAGGCTAAAGCATATCTTCGTGATACATCATAAAGACCCATTTACTTTGATTAGTCACTGTGTGTCATTTGTTTGTTTGAAGCAGTGTTGCAAAAGTCGGATTCCTCGGCCGAGTACTCGGCGAGTACTCGGTCCTCGGACCTCCACCTTGGCGACTTCCTCCTAGGCGGTCTCAACTAGTCGGCCTCGGGAGTACTCGGTCCTAGTCGGCCTAGTCGGATCCTAGTCGGCCTAGTCGGAGCCTAGTCGGCCTAGTCGGTCTAGGCGGTCAACGTGGTTTGTTGACTTTTAATCGGTCAAACTCGGTCAAAATCGGCCTACTCGGCCTTGTACTCGGACTACTCGGCCTTGTACTCGGACTACTCGGCCTTGTACTCAGACTAGTCGGACTTGTATTCAGAATATTTGAACTTTAAACATGTTTCATTTTAAATTATACCCAGTTAACATGAATTATGCTTATTTTAACACATAAATAATATATAACAATTAATTTTCTTTATATTTACCATGTCCACGTACTCCCCGAGTACTCTCCGAGTACTCCGATTACTCCCAACTCCCCAGTCGGCCGACTAGGGACCGCCTAGCGACTTTTACAACACTGGTTTGAAGTGACAAATGAATGACCACATTCCTTATGTTTCGTCGATATTTTCAACACCTCTTTCGATTATCCAAATATCAATCTCACACGTTTTCCATGTTTCCTTATTCTTGTAGAATGCCTCCTAGATGCGATCAAACTCAAGATGATGCAATAGCAGCCTTAGTCATTCAGCAAATCGCTGCTGTGCTCCCGAACCTTATTACTCAGATAAATCAAGCAAACAACAACAATAACAATGCTCAGTGCAACTATAAGACATTCAATTCGGCTAAACCGCTTAAATATTTTGGGTCTGAAGGAGCTACTGGGCTCCTACAACGGTTTGAGAGTTTAAAAAACATTTCGACACGTTCAATGCTCAAACGAGCGAAATGTTGAGTTTGCCTCTAGTGTCTTTGAGAGAGGGGTGCCGATGTGGCAATGGCTCAAACCTGGGAAGAGCTTCGAGCTCTAATGATGAAGGAATTCTGTCCTCGTCATGAAATCAGGGCACTGGAAAGGGAATTCAACGATTTTAAACAAGATAGCGGTGAACATCGAGCCTACACTGATCGTTATGAGTAACCAAGTCTGTTATGTCCTACCATGGTTACGCCTTTGGATAAGGCGATTGAAAAGTACATTGATGGCCTCCCTGACCCAGTTCAGGACATTGTTACTGGTAGCAACCCTACCACAGTTAGATAGGCCATTGAGCTATCCGATGCGCTGACTGAATCTCAAGTTAGGAAGGGTAAACATTTCCGAAAAGACGATAATAAACCATCGGACAAGACTACACAAGAAAAATGAAAGGATAACAAGACTGAATCCTCCAAGAAGTCAAAGAAGCATAAGGCTTCACAGAACTTCGCTGTAGTTGCTCAAAATAATCAAGCTCCCCCTAACTAACCAGCTCAACCTCCTGCTAAAAAGCCATACAATGGAACTGCACCTCTGTGCAACCAATGTAACCTTCATCAACATGCCAGTGTACGTTGCCGCAAATGCCTAAATTGTGGGCTTCTTGGTCATACAGCTAGGGTTTGCCTAGTTACGACTACACAAAATCAAGTTGTTAACAACCCTGCTCAAGCTCGTTTTCCACCAGGTTCTTGCTACAACTGTGGCGGGATGGGCCATTTCAGAAACAATTGCCCAAGGCTTGTTAATGCATATCCAGCCCGTGGATGAGCATTTGACTAACTGGAAGATGATGTTGCTTAGAAACAATTGAACTTTATGCTTTATTTCTTTTGTTATCCAAGACTTTGAAACAATTAGTTTAGTTTATAAACAAAATTTTATTCGCATTTCGATGTACGAAAACAAATGTGGTTACATGTATGAATAACATGCCCTTACGGTGCCAACACCAAGGAACCGTGTTCCTTGCAAGACAAACTACTCTCGTAGTTCTTCCATTTTTGAGATCGCTAGCGATCTCCACACAAATCCTAAGTACTCGTTTCTTCTAAGAAACAGAGTACAAGGTACAAGTTGTCACTCTTGACGAATACTCAGAGTACCACTTTAAATCCTTAATTGGATACCTAAGGGTACTTCCATAAGACCTTAATTGGTCTTACGCAATATGTCTATGTACATATAATTTCTTCCTGGTTTCACGACATTATACATAGTATATGATTTCAAAAGATTATACATGTTTTCAAAAACCTCATACATGATTTCAAAAATCATCTCCCATGGTTTTAAAACATCTTATAAACATATTACCTAATACACCTAGTACATGATTTCAAGAACATTACATAAGGTTTCAAAAACATATGTTCAAAGATTCCATGCATAATTTTCAAGGACATTCTGCTTCGTATGTTGACTTAACATGCCTAGCACATTGATTTCAAGGATCCTTTTGCTTCATATGCTGGCTTAGCATATCTAGCACCTTGATTTCATGAACACTTTACTATGTATGTTGACTTAGCAAACCTAGTATATGGTTTTCAAAACATCTTCGCCACACAAATTCCAAATCCTTATAAGATCTTCCTATCTTCATAGTTAGATCCTTGTGGATGTTTAAAGCGCAAAATCAAAGTCCTTAATTGGATTCTTGGTGTGCTTTAATACGTATGTTATGATTCAATGAGGACAAAACCAAATCCTTATAAGATCTTCCTGTCTTTATAGATAGATTCTTGAGGATATTTAAAGTACTAATTGAAGTCCATTGATTGGATTCCTGGTGAACCACTTAGGGTGTCCCAGTGGCCAGACTCATGTTTGGGGACCAAGTTAAGTGTCCTACAAGTCCCTAATCAGTCTCTAACACTTGTGTGGTGTAGATTATTCCTTGGGCAATACATTTACACATGTAATCATCCTACAATTCCATGAACCACTATAAATAGCACTTCACTTTGCTCATTTCCATTTCTCTTCTCTACAAACTCTGAGTAGAGGCTACCACATTGTTGGAGGCCTCTTACCTGAGTTTTTCTAGTCATATTTCATCCTAGAGCACTTGTAAGTGTTCTTCCTTGGCTTGTTTATTTATTTCAAGCTAAAAAGTCAAACAGTGTTTGACTTTCAGCTTTGACCATGATTTGGTCAAGTCAAAGTTCCATTGAATATTGCAACGT
This sequence comes from Helianthus tuberosus, assembly GCA_030545235.1. Taxonomy (NCBI): domain Eukaryota; kingdom Viridiplantae; phylum Streptophyta; class Magnoliopsida; order Asterales; family Asteraceae; genus Helianthus; species Helianthus tuberosus. Next base: position 1,971,270 of record CM060452.1, read on the forward strand.
GATCGTAATCACGATGGTTATAATCCCTAGCGATTGTACCTAATGATTACCACGTTGAGTAGTCGAAGTGACGAGTTAAAGTTTCAGTCAAAATGCACGATTATGTGCATTTTGCGACGAAACTATTTTCGGGTTTGTTTTGAAAGCAAATCAGTTTTCCAACTTAGTTAAACATGTTTTAACATGTTTAACTCGTCACTTCTAGTTTAGTGCTTATTTAGGGTCGTAAGTCAAAGCGGTCTTAACAACCGCTTAGACTTTCGAACCCGACCAGTTTGATCGGTCATTAGGATCCGACCAAACGTATATGGTGACCATAGTTGTATAGGGAATAACCTCCAGAGGTTATACCTTATGGTCACTTCGTTTGATTAGTTGTATGATAGGTAATTTATATGCCTTAGGAAAATGACCAAATGCCCTTTTTGCGCATAAATTCAGTTTAAGCATATGTAACCTAAATTTTGACACTTAAACTGATTGTGCAACATTATTAATCATGTTTAGGCGTATAAGACTTATCATAGGACTAGTTAGACCATCCGAACGCGCATTTGCGCAAATGACACGTTAAAGTTGCATACACTACCTTAACGGGTCATAACGGGTCGAAAGCACTTAGGATTCATTCCAAATCAGAATGTAGACTTTGTTAAACCATATCATATGAGTTCCAACACTCATTTGGTTTACAAGACCTCATTCTACCCGATCTCCCGATTTAGGTCCCGAATATTAACATTGTGATCCGATACTAGGTGCCACTTGATTACTTGACTCCCCGTACTTTGTTAGTTCACTAGATCAAGGATAGTTGCAATCTCAAGTGAGTACATAGATCCCCTGTTTTACTGCTTTCAATTGTTTTGGGGTGACTCATATGTGTTAAACGATTTTGCGTTTTCAAAAACAAGTACTATGGTTTATATTAAACACAACGATTTAAATAATGTGGACGAAAGCTTTGGCCAAGCCGACCAGTAGTATGTTATGGTACCATAGGATCTGACAAATCCCATTATCGGACTATCACCATGGTTATGGGGGTAATGTGGGTAACGACAGAAACTGTTATTTTAACAAGCCCTTTGGTGGTTTGTTAGTCGATTAAAGATACCCTTTGGTGGTATAGACGAGTCACACAAGGTTGAATGTATTCAACTAGAACAACCAAAAGTTAGTTTTCACAATTAAAACACGGACGATTAAACTAATGGTTTTATGACACGAACGCTTGAACGATGGTTTATAACACGAACGATTGAACGCTGGTTTATGACACGAACAATTGAACGATGGTTTATAACACAGACGAATTGAACGATTGGTTTATGATAAGTGATTAGATAATGGGACACGTGTAATGTGATAAAAGCATGGTAGATACGCCGCTGGCACTTCTTATATATAAATGCTTTTATCATATTACATTCTATGGCGTTATTTAGTTCACTTGGACAAATGTTTTCAAACGATGTAACGCAACGATGTTTACTAAATGATATAAACCATACAAGTTTTCTCACGAGACGATTTACTATTGGTTTACAAAGACAAATGTTTTGGTCAAGATTCGTGGCAACGAGGTTTCATAAACTTAAACCAACTTGTTTTAGTTGGTTAATTATATTGCAATACAAAACACTTTTCGATACAAGGTTTTCAATTATCGACTCTAGTAGTCGTACGAAGTATTGCAATATGTATACAAGCTATGAATTTGACACACTCACAAAACCTATATACTTGCCGGCATTTTTGTGCTGACTTTATTTTCACATATGTTTCAGGTGCTGTTGTTTGATGATCATGATGCAAAACATAGGATTAGACGTGGGCCTTAGTGACATAAAACACGAAAGACAATATGTTTAAACTCGTTTATTTTATTTCAAGACAATGTTAAACAATTATTAATTCAATAAAACATAACTTCAAATCCATGTGTTGTGAAACAATGATTCTGTTACGACTGTTTTAACGCGGTCGGGGTGTGACATCATGTAAAGCTCGTCAGGCTCATCCAGCCTTAATGTAATATTAGTTTTATTAGTATAAAATAACATTTACTCCTTATTTAAAGTTGTATAATAAATGAGCCGAACTTATTTAAACTTGTTTATAAGTCGAGTCTGAACCTAAAAATAAGTTTTTTAGTAAACGAGCCTAAACCCGAGCTTCGTCTATTAAGCTCGCGAGCCTAAACGAGACTATTATATATTTTAGAGTTAATTAAACTGTTAGTCCCTATGGTTTATGTAAAGTAGCAAGATTAGGTATTAATAGTTTAAAATCACAATTTGAGGTTCTAACCTTTTATTTTGTAACAACATGAGGTATTCACACTAACTTTTGTTAACTTTTATGTTAAATTTGAGCGAAACCACTAAAATACCCTTTTACAACTACAGTGACCACTTTTGTAATTAAATTTATTTTACTTCAGGGGCCATTTCTTGTAACAACCCGACTCTTCGGGTCATTACTAATCGCTGTAATTCTTCTATTAACCGTTTGTACTCCCGAGATTTCAATTAACGCAATGGGTTTAAACTATATTTTTCAACGCATATTACAATGCTTATTCAAAACGCAGTTAATCGCATTTAAAACGCTGTTTATAACGCATACTACTTAAACGCATTTTATCGCATGTTACATCGCTTGTTTAAACTAAACGCTATCACAACACTATCGCAACGCAAACTCAACGCAGACTCGAAACCAGATTTATGTTATATGTTATTTGTGTTTATTTGTGTGATTATTTGTTTAATTGTTATGTGGTTATCAACGCAATGCTTATACGCTCAAACGCTCACTCACAACTCGATTAAACGAAACACAACGCTTAACACACGAAACGAAAGTTGGAAAACTAACAAACGCATCTCGGCTGTCCGAATGGGCATCCGTTCGAATGGATATCCGCTCTGATGGCCATCCGACCGGATGGCCATGCGACCGGACGCCATTCGACTGAATGCAACCTCGCGCATCGACTTAAACCCTCTCTCCCACTCTATAAATACCGCCGTACACCTCATTTTCTCTGATTTGACACTCTCATCCACTCACACGCACTCAAGTCACTCTCAGTCACTTTTACTCGCGATTCATGGCTATTTCGTAAGTATTTATCCTCAAATCTTGTACAATCTTCATCTTTAATCACTTCTACATCATCTTCTTCATCAAACTCACACACAAACACTAACTTTTCTCTCGAAAACGCCTGGTTCGGGCCTCTTGAAGGTGTCCTTCACTCATTTTGCTCATGCAAACTGTTGTGAAACACCAACTTATCAAGATTGGTTTAGATCTAAGAGATTTCAACAACTTTTCAACGAAAGAATGGAAGATTTCAAAACTTTGCATCTGTTTTCAAACTTTTCTTCAACTATCACACTAAATCGATGGAATCTGGACTCTTACGGACTCTCTACTCGCTTCATAGTCGAGAGCCGGTTTGAAAACGGATTTCCACCAAAGAGATGAACTGATTAACGAGTTAAGCATGAAATTTCACCAAGCACAGCCGTCTGTCTGAAGGGGTGATACCCATCCAACCGAATGAGTTGGACTTGGCGTTACTTCCGTTGTTTGACACATCGTCACGCCGTGTCCGTTAAAACTTCAAACTTTTACTTAGAAAATTTTGCAAGTTTTCAAATAACAGATCGCCCACTCGAATGGCCATCCGATCGGATAACCATCTGTCCAGAGGACCATCCATTTGGATGACCTGTCCCTTGTACTAACCCTTGTTCAAAACGATTTGATTAAAATTTGAACTTTAACAATTTTACAAACAAACACACACTCATTCGAATGGCCATACATTCGAATGGTCATCCGCTCGGATGACCACCCGTCCGGATGACCATCCGCTCGAATGAAGACTCATCCGTTCCAATCACCATTCGAACACTCAACCATTCGGCATTTTGTTTACGCTCTGTTCAACGCTTACGCTACTGTTCTATGCTCAGTCTAAATCAACGCGCTCCCTTCAATCCAATCAAGCTTGTGTTTACTTGTTAAACACCTACTGTGAGTATACTTGAACCCATTTTCATTTAACGCACTTTTGGGTGTTACATACGTTCTATATCATTTAACGATAGTACTGTAGTTTGGACTCAGCACCTGTCATGGACGAGGGTTGTTAGGGATCACAACTCTTTACTTCACGTGTTCGCAGAACATGTGTCGCGCATACTCCAAACCGCAGTCGCGTGGTTAAGTTGTAGACATTGTTTGATAGTTACATGCTTCGCCCATTACGTGTTACATGCTGTTTATGCGTAAACGCTTTTACTACTATATGCTACTCAAAATCATGATTTGAAAACCTGTCAGTTTCTTTAGAAGGATTTGAAAACCTGTCGGTTTCTTTAGCCACGTACTGTTGCGAGCAAATATTTCACTAATGCTTCGGACAGGATAAGATAGAGTAGGAGCACCTCATAGCATATTTTCCAATCGTTGGAATTACGAATTCATGAACGTCTTTCTAATGCTTGGTGATACTCTTTCGAGTTTAAGTCGTGAGGGATTGCGTAAGCGATCGAGAAAAGAGGGATTTGCGATGTCAAAAGTCGCGCGTTGAAAACTTATCGTAAGGCGGTTTGTGTCGTCGAAGTTCCAGGGAAAGGCATAGGAGTCGTTCGGATCCTTACTAGTTCTCGAAGTAGGTTCAGATGTCGTCAAAGGAAACAAGCATCGAATTTTGACAGGATGGGAAAGATTCGAATGTCGTGACTAGGTGATAGTCGTATCGAGTTCGAAGGACAGCACTTGCGATACTTTACCTCCGTGGTATCCTTGGATCGTTGCTCCATCGAGTAACGTTCGTAGAGAGTAGTTCGTCCAAACGGAGATTTGCGCAGAATAAAGTGGGGTAAGAATCATAGAATTCGTGAAGCAAAACACGAGTAGTGAAAATGTGCAAGAAGGGAATAGCTTCGTGATTGACGGGAGTTCGATGTGATCGTTAGTACGGCCATGAGAAGTATACACAGTGTACGCATTTTTGTATTCGAGGCAAGCAAACAGGATATAGAGTAGTGTAGACATACTAGAGTTTACTCAGATAATTAACAAGAATCCAGGTCATATATCGGATGAGGGAACGAGCCTCAATACTCAAGTTGGGAAAAGAAATACATGAATACAAAGGATGTGAATGATGTTGTCTATCCTACTAATCTTGGCTAGTTGCTCCACTCATGGAACCAAATCGTTGTGATGTTGTGCCATAGCAACTTGTTTCCCTTAATAACACGCGATTTAGGATTGGTTCTCCTTCGTCGTATTGCTCTCGAGACTTCTTTCTAGGATCCGCAGTGGGCTCCTAGACGTTCATCGCGTCAGTTTGTTCTATCCCAAAAATGAAATCGGAAATAAGATATGTGGACGAGAGTTAGGAATAACTGGTTCCTTGCCCTCAGCGTGTTGTGGTTTCGAATCAAGTTTAGGAGAATCCACTCATGCTTAGTGCATATCAGGTTTCCGTGGTTTTCGTATTATTCACAGTGTTGAGTACTAAATATACAACTACATATTTACGCACATATGCCAAATATATATACACACATTTACACGTATATGTTGTGCACAAGTAAATGCTGATGACTATAGTTACCATGTGAGTACCTGAATCTGAAAGGCTTTGCAATCCGGAGTGTGGTCTCGTTGCGGTTTTCATAAAGAACGGATATAGTCTGGTTTTCATATAAAAACATTTTACGTCAAAAAAAAAATTTATATCTTAAACCTAGTTCACTATAACCAATGGCTCTGATACCAATCTGTCACACCCTCAAAATCCACAAGCGGAGTACTACCGCGAGGCGTGTGACCGACCAGGATCCGAGCCACTAATCATGATGAACCATTTTGATACGATAAAAAAAATTCGAATTGGCACGATTAGTGTCCAAGGTTTAAATGTTAAAAACACGGTTTAGTTTAGCAGCGGAAGTATAAAGAAAACTCATTAATATTTAAAACCACAAGTTCGTTAATTATTCGTAAACCAAGTAACTTACAAACCACACACTCCAGCCGATTGCAAATTCTGTCCAAAGCTGTATCGAGTAACCTGCAAAGCATGCAGTAGGGAGTCAACACAAAGTTGGCGAGTTCACGGGTTCACAGTTTTCCAGTTTTATTTAAAAAAACTTTTGTTGTTTAATTACTCATTTATACCATGCCATGGTGAGCTACCCCGTATGTAAGCTACTAAACTCCATGATATACCGAAACTATCGCACTTGTGTTGTTGGTGCCCCGTTTGTCAATGTCTATCATCATCGACGGTTGCCAAGGACTTATTAGTTCTTGCCCATCCACTTAAGGCACGGTGTGAGGTTAGTGAGACCTAAATAGCGCTATTTAACTAATATCCCGTTCGCCAGGCCAGACGACTAATCGGTACTATGAGATGGGGACTTCGTGATAGAGTTTCGTTTAGTACACTTGTTGCATCTAATATAAATAGTAATAAATTTGAACGTCCCACACAAGGGAAAATGTTACCCGTATCCCACACAAGGAGATAATGTTACCCGTATCCCACACAAGGAGATGATGTTACCCGTATCCCGCACAAGAAGATAATGTAGTTCGCATCCCACACAAGGGGAAAGTGTTTTTTGTTCCATTTCCCAACCACCGGGAATGCATGCTTTTAGTAAAGGTTGTGAACTCACCTCGGTTTGCTCGGCAGGTAATTTACTCGTCAAAACAGTTTGGTCAATCGCGTCCAAAAGCTTCGAGACACAAGAGAAGGGATCTGACGTGCACGAGCCGGAGCTACCGTCGGCTCCGTCACCACCACGTCCGCTGAAATCAGCGCCACCACAACCACCATTTCTGCTTTCTCGGCCCCGAGTCCCACCCGAATTTGATTACCGAAAAAAAACACAGTCCGGCGGCGGCGCCGCTGCGCCTCCGCTGTAACGATCACCACACCATTACCGATGTACCACCGTCGACCACCTCTGCCATCGTCTTCATCATCCTGTGTCATCATCAGTCTTCAGCATCATCGTCGTCTTCAACCATTATCCGCACCACCGCAGGCAGTCGTCGCCGGTATACAACCGGTGACCGAATGTGTTTCTTGATCGTGACGAAAGAGAGAGAAGGGAGCATGACTGGGTGTGTGGTGAATAAGTATAAGAAGGAGGGGATTTGGGGAGGTGTTTGTCGGAGAAGGAGGGCACCGGACTACGGCCGGCACCGGTCGCCGGATCTCGATAGCAGCGGAGATATGGGGGGGGGGAGGTATGCGGCTAAATTAGTATTAGGGTTTTTAAGTTTTTGAGATAAAGAAAGGGGTGTAGGTTATATATGGTAGGGTTTAGGGGTTTGGGTTGGTTGGGTTGGGCTTGGGCCCGTGTGTACGTTAAAATATACGCATACCTAATTCGTGCTATCCGTTAAGCTACATACGTTTTTCGTTGCATATTATTATTGTCAAATAATAATAATAATAATAACTAACAATAAAAAAATACTCGTCTCTCGACGATCAGGGTCAAGGGTCGAGTTGTCGCATTTACGCTGACTTTATTTTCACTTATGTTTTAGGTGCTGTTGTTTGATGATCATGATGCAAAACATAGGATTGGACATGAGCCTTAGTGACATAAAACATGAAAGACAATATATTTGAACTCGTTTTTATTTCAAGACAGTGTTAAACAATTATTAATTTGATAAAACATCACTTCAAATCCATGTGTTGTGAAACAATGATTCTGCAGCGGTTTTGTTGTTTTAACGCTGTCGGGGTGTGTCAGAAGAGTTGGTATCAGAGCTCATGGTTATAGGGAATTAGGTTTTTAGTAATGCGCTTGACCTATTCTATAACCTTCCTAGGACCCTAACGCGAGTTTCTTGCGTGTAGATTCTTAATACAACATCAATCACCTATCCTTAGGTGATTAACAAAAACAAAACACAATTCGTTCTCTCGTGTCAAAATTTTTCAAAACTTCACAAGAAATCATCTATTCTTAGATGATTTGTTTTAGGCTTTTAAGCCTTTGCTATTTTCAAAATCTCGTCAAAGTTTGGGCTTTAAATGTGAACATGTGCAATCCGGAATGGTGGGTGCCTGTACCCTGAGTTTTCTGTCTAAGGCTAGAGTGTTCGTATAAATCCACATCATCGGACCAGTCACTCTTACCTGGGAACTCTTGGGGTGGCTAAAGCATATCTTCGCGATACATCATAAAGACCCATGTACTTTGATTAGTCACTGTGTGTCATTTGTTTGTTTGAAGTGACAAATGAATGACCACATTCCTTATGTTTCGTCGATATTTTCAACACCTCCTTCGATTATCCAAATATCAATCTCACACGTCTTCCATGTTTCCTTATTCTTATAGAATGCCTCCTAGATGCGATCAAACTCAAGATGATGCAATAGCAGCCTTAGTCGTTCAGCAAATCGCTGCTGTGCTCCCGAACCTTATTACTCAGATAAATCAAGCAAACAACAACATTAACAACAACAATGCTCAGTGCAACTATAAGACATTCAATTCGGCTAAACAACTTAAATATTCTGGTTCTGAAGGAGCTACTGGGCTCCTACAATGGTTTGAGAGTTTAGAAAGCACATTTCGACACGTTCAATGCTCAAATGAGCGAAAGGTTGAGTTTGCCTCTAGTGTATTTGAGACAGGGGTGCCGATGTGGCAATGGCTCAAACCTGGGAAGAGCTTCGAGCTCTAATGATGAAGGAATTATGTCCTCGTCATGAAATCAGGGCACTGGAAAGGGAATTCAACAATTTTAAACAAGATAGCGGTGAACATCGAGCCTACACTGATCGTTATGAGTAACTAAGTCTGTTATGTCCTACCATGGTTACGCCTTTGGATAAGGCGATTGAAAGTACATTGATGGCCTCCCTGACCCAGTTCTGGACATTGTTACTGGTAGCAACCCTACCACAGTTAGATAGGCCATTGAGCTATCCGCTGCGCTGACTGAATCTCAAGTTAGGAAGGGTAAACATTTCCGAAAAGACGATAATAAACCATCGGACAAGACTACACAAGAAAAATGAAAGGGTAACAAGACTGAATCCTCCAAGAAGTCAAAGAAGCATAACGCTTCACAGAACTTCGTTGTAGTTGCTCAAAACAATCAAGCTGCCCCAAACTAACCAACTCAACCTCTTGCTAAAAAGCCATACAATGGAACTGCACCTCTGTGCAACCAATGTAACCTTCATCAACATGCCAGTGTACGTTGCCATAAATGCCTAAATTGTGGGCTTCTTGGTCATACAGCTAGGGTTTGCCGAGTTACGACTACACAAAATCAAGTTGTTAACAACCCTGCTCAAGCTCGTTTTCCACCAGGTTCTTGCTACAACTGTGGCGGGATGGGCCATTTTAGAAACAATTGCCCAAGGCTTGTTAATGCAAATCCAGCCCGTGGATGAGCATTTGACTAACTGGAAGACGATGTTGCTTAGAAACAATTGAACTTTATGCTTTATTTCTTTTGTTATCCAAGACTTTGAAACAATTAGTATAGTTTATAAACAAAATTTTATTCGCATTTCGATGTACGAAAACAAATGTGGTTACATGTATGAATAACATGCCCTTACGGTGCCAACACCAAGGAACCGTGTTCCTTGCAAGACAAACTACTCTCGTAGTTCTTCCATTTTTGAGATCGCTCGCGATCTCCACACAAATCCTAAGTACTCGTTTATTCTAAGAAACAGAGTACAAGGTACAAGTTGTCACTCTTGACGAATACTCAGAGTACCACTTTAAATCCATGATTGGATACCTAAGGGTACTTCCATAAGACCTTAATTGGTTTTATGCAATATGTCTATGTACATATAATTTCTTCCTGGTTTCACAACATTATACATAGTATATGATTTCAAAAGATTATACATGTTTTCAAAAACCTCATACATGATTTCAAAAATCATCTCACATGGTTTTAAAACATCTTATAAACATATTACCTAATACACCAAGTACATGATTTCAAGAACATTACATAAGGTTTCAAAAACATATTTTCAAAGATTCCATGCATAATTTTCAAGGACATTCTGCTTCGTATGTTGACTTAACAAGCCTAGAACATTGATTTCAAGGATCCTTTTTGCTTCATATGATGGCTTAGCATATCTAGCACCTTGATTTCATGAACACTTTACTTTGTATGTTGACTTAGCAAACCTAGTATAAACATCTTCGCCACACAAATCCTTATAAGATCTTCCTATCTTCATAGTTAGATCCTTGTGGATGTTTAAAGCCCTAAATCAAAGTCCTTAATTGGATTCTTGGTGTGCTTTAATACGTATGTTACGATTCAATGAGGACAAAACGGAATCTTTATAAGATCTTCCTGTCTTTATAGATAGATTCTTGAGGATATTTAAAGTACTAATTGAAGTCCATTGATTGGATTCCTGGTGAACCACTTGGGGTGTCCCAGTGGCCAGACTCATGTTTGGGGACCAAGTTAAGTGTCCTACAAGTCCCTAATCAGTCTCTAACACTTGTGTGGTGTAGATTATTCCTTGGGCAACACATTTACACATGTAATCATCCTACAATTCCATGAACCACTATAAATAGCATTTCACTTTGCTCATTTCCATTTCTCTTCTCTACAAACTCTGAGTAGAGGCTACCACATTGTAGGAGGTCGCTTACCTGAGTTTTTCTAGTCATATTTCATCCTAGAGCACTTGTAAGTGTTCTTCCTTGGCTTGTTTATTTATTTCAAGCTAAAAAGTCAAACGGTCTTTGACTTTCAGCTTTGACCATGATTTGGTCAAGTCAAAGTTCAATTGAACATTGCAACGTGATCGTAATCACGATGGTTATATTCCCTAGCGATTATACCTTCTGATTACCACGTTGAGTAGTCGAAGTGACGAGTCAAAGTTTCAGTCAAAATGCACGATTATGTGCATTTTGCGACGAAACTATTTTCGGGTATCAAAACACTTTGTTTTGATACCAAATCAGTTTTCCAACTTAGTTAAACATGTTTTAACATGTTTAACTCGTCACTTCTAGTTTAGTGCTTATTTAGGGTCGTAAGTCAAAGCGGTCTTAACAACCGCTTAGACTTTCAAACCTGACCAATTTGATCGAACATTAGGATCCGACCAAATGTATATGGTGACCATAGTTGTATAGGGAATAACCTCCAGAGGTTATACCTTATGGCCACTTCGTTTGATTAGTTGTATGATAGGTAGTTTATATGCCTTAGGAAAATGACCAAATGCCCTTTTTGCGCATAAATTCAATTTAAGCATATATAACCTAAATTTTGATACTTAAATTGATTATGCAACATTATTAAACATGTTTAGGCATATAAGACTTATCATAGGACTAGTTAGACCATCCGAACGCGCATTTGCGGAAATGACACGTTAAAGTAGCATACACTACCTTAACGGGTCATAACGGGTCGAAAGAACTTAGGATTCATTCCAAATTAGAATGTAGACTTTGTTAAACCGTATTATATGAGTTCCAACACTCATTTGGTTTACAAGACCTCATTCTACCCTATCTCCCGATTTACGTCCCGATTATTAACATAGTGATCCGATACTAGGTGCTACTTGATTACTTGACTCCCCAAACTTTGTTAGTTCACTAGATCAAGGATACTTGTAATCTCAAGTGAGTACATAGATCCCCTCTTTTACTGCTTTCAATTGTTTTGGGGTGACTCATATGTGTTAAACGATTTTGAGTTTTCAAAAACAAGTATTATGGTTTATATTAAACACAACGATTTAAATAATGGGGACGAAAGCTTTGGCCAAGCCGACCAGTAGTATGTTATGGTACCATAGGATCTGACAAATCCCATTATCGGAATATCACCATGGTTATGGGGGTAATGTGGGTAACGATAGAAACTACTATTTTAACACGCCCTTTGGTGGTTTGTTAGTCAATTAAAGATACCCTTTGGTGGTATAGACGAGTCACACAGGGTTGAATGTATTCAACTAGAACGACCAAAACTTAGTTTTCACAATTAAAACACGGACGATTAAACTAATGGTTTTGTGACACGAACGATTGAACGATGGTTTATGACACGAACGATTGAACGATGGTTTATAACACAGACGAATTGAATGATTGGTTTATAGTAAGTGATTAGATAATGGGACAGGTGTAATGTGATAAAAGCATGGTAGACACGCCGCTGGTACTTCTTATATATAAATGCTTTTATCATATTACATTCTGTGGCGTTATTTAGTTCACTTGGACAAATGTTTTCAAACGATGTAACGCAACGATGTTTACTAAATGATATAAACCATACAAGTTTTCTCACGAGATGATTTACTATTGGTTGACAAAGACAAATGTTTTGGTCAAGATTCATGGCAATGAGGTTTCATAAACTTAAACCAACTTGTTTTAGTTGGTTAATTATATTGCAATACAAAACACTTTTCAAGACAAGGTTTTCAAGTATCGACTCTAGTAGTCGTACGAAGTATTGCAATATGTATACAAGCCATGAATTATTAATTCGTTTATTTTATTTCAAGACAATGTTAAACAATTATTAATTCAATAAAACATAACTTCAAATCCATGTGTTGTGAAACAATGATTCTGTTACGACACTCCCCGACGTTTCCGCCGCGGTTTTGTTGTTTTAACACAGTCGGGGTGTAACATCATGTAAAGCTCGTTAGGCTCATCCAGCTTTAATGTAATATTAGTTTTATTAATATAAAATAACATTTACTCCTTATTTAAAGGTGTATACTAAATGAGCCGAACTTATTTAAACTTGTTTATAAGTCGAGACTGAACCTAAAAATAAGTTTTTTAGTAAACGAGCCTGAACCCGAGCTTCGTCTATCAAGCTCGCGAGCCTAAACGAGACTATTATATATTTTAGAGTTAATTACACTGTTAGTCCCTATGGTTTATGTAAAGTAGCAAGATTAGGTATTAATAGTTTAAAATCACAATTTGAGGTTCTAACCTTTTATTTTGTAACAACATGAGGTATTCACACTAACTTTTGTTAACTTTTATGTTAAATTTGAGCGAAACCACCAAAATGCCCTTTTACAACTACAGGGACCACTTTTGTAAGTAAATTTATTTTACTTCAGGGGCCATTTCTTGTAACAACCCGACTCTTCGGGTCATTACTAATCGCTGTAATTCTTCTATTAACCGCTTGTACTCCCGAGATTTCAATTAACGCAATGGGTTTAAACTATATTTTTCAACGCATATTACAATGCTTATTCAAAACGCAGTTAATCGCATTTAAAACGCTGTTTATAACTCATACTACTTAAACACATTTGATCGCATGTTACATCGCTTGTTTAGACTAAACGCTATCACAACACTATCGCAACGCAAACTCAACGCAGACTCGAAACGCAGATTTATGTTATATGTTATGTGTGTTTATTTGTGTGATTATTTGTTTAATTGTTATGTGGTTATCAACGCAATGATTATACGCTCAAACGCTCACTCGCAACTCGATTAAACGGAACACAACGCTTAACACACGAAACGAAAGTTGGAAAACTAACAAACCCATCTCGGCTGTCTGAATGGGCATCCGTTCGAATGGATATCCGATCGGATGACCATCCGACCGGATGGCCATGCGACCGGACGCCATTCGACCGAATGCAACCTCGCGCACCGACTTAAACCCTCTCTCCCACTCTATAAATACCGCCGTACACCTCCTTTTCTCTGATTTGACACTCTCATCCACTCACACGCACTCAAGTCGCTCTCAGTCACTTTTACTCGCGATTCAAGGCTATTTCGTAAGTATTTCTCCTCAAATCTTGTACAATCTTCATCTTTAATCACTTCTACATCATCTTCTTCATCAAACTCACACACAAACACTAACTTTTCTCTCGAAAACGCCTGGTTCGGGCCTCTTGAAGGTGTCATTCACTCATTTTGCTCATGCAAACTGTTGTGAAACACCAACTCATCAAGATTGGTTCAGATTTAATAGATTTCCACAACTTTTCAACGAAAGAATGGAAGATTTCAACACTTTGCATCTGTTTTCAAACTTTTCTTCAACTATCACACTAAACCGATGGAATCTGGACTCTTACGGACTCTCTACTCGCTTCATAGTCGAGAGCCGGTTTGAAAACGGATTTCCACCAAAGAGATGAACCGATTAACGAGTTAAGCATGAAATTTCACCAAGCACAACCGTCTGTCTGAAGGGGTGATACCCATCGAACTGAATGAGCTGGACTTGGCGTTACTTCCATTGTTTGACATGTCGTCTTGCCGTCTCCGTTACAACTTCAAACTTTTACTTAGGAAATTTTGCAAGTTTTCAAATAACAGATCGCCCACTCGATTGGCCATCCGATCTGATAACCATCCGTCCAGAGGACCATCCGTTTGGATGACCTGTCCCTTGTACTAACCCTTGTTCAAAACGATTTGATTAAACTTTGAACTTTAACAATTTTACAAACACACACACACTCATTCGAATGGCCATACGTTAGAATGGTCATTCGCTCGGATGACCACCCGTCCGGATGACCATCCGCTCGAATGAAGACTCATCTGTTCCAATCACCATTCGAACACTCAACCATTCGGCATTTTGTTTACGCTCTGTTCAACGCTTACGCTACTGTTCTATGCTCAGTCTAACTCAACGCGCTCCCTTCAATCCAATCAAGCTTGTGTTTACTTGTTAAACACCTACTGTGAGTATACTCGAACCCATTTTCATTTAACGCACTTTTGGGTGTTACATACGTTCCATATTATTTAACGATAGTACTATAGTTTCGACTCAGCACCTGTCGTGGACGGGGGTTGTTAGGGATCACAACTCTTTACTTCACGTGTTCGCAGAACATGTGTCGCGCATACTCGAAAACGCAGTCTCGTGGTTAAGTTGTAGACATTGTTTGATAGTTACATGCTTCGCCCGTTACGTGTTACATGCTGGTTATGCGTAAACGCTTTTACTACTATATTCTACTCAAACTTGTGTACTCTCCTTTACATTTTATGTATTGAC
This sequence comes from Helianthus tuberosus, assembly GCA_030545235.1. NCBI lineage: Eukaryota > Viridiplantae > Streptophyta > Magnoliopsida > Asterales > Asteraceae > Helianthus > Helianthus tuberosus. The sequence continues at coordinate 1,986,381 of CM060452.1, forward strand.
TTTATTTTAACGTATATGATAGGTTGATGTTATGCTATGCTGGAAATCAAGATAGGCAGTCTAGAAACTCCACTAATAGAAATCTAGGTTGTCGGACTTGTTTTGCTTTGCTTTTGAGAACACGTGGTCTGTAATAATTGTTTGTGGAATGTTTGTTGATTGGTATGGGACAATTAACCTTTTAAATATTGCCATTTAATAGTTGTTATGGATTCTCTTGAGCAATCTGGTTCGCCTAGTGCCGCGCCCTGATTTTCCGCCATTGGTTGGGGTGTGACAGATTGGTATCAGAGCCATAACTATAGGGAATTAGGTCTAAGTTGTAGGATTTGGCCTAGTCTATAGACTAAGTACCAACAGACCGTTTGTGCGAACCCAGTAGGGGTTTCGTACGAACCCGCTCTTGATACCCTCGTTTGAACTCGCGAAAACTATAACTTCGTACGAACCAGCATACTACAGCTTCGTGCGAAGAAGACCTTTCCTAAGGTCGACAACTATATGGCCTTTCCTAAGGCTGACACAATACACATGTTTTCGAAAACACTCGCATAGCACAACCGAGGGATTGAGTCAAGAATAGGTGTGAAAACCAAGAACTCTCGATAAGATCACTCACTCTATGCGTATTTTTACTGCGAGAATCTTCGTTGAGTTAGGAGTGACATCCATATCTCGACGAAATTCTCCGTCTCTATCTCGTGGTTTTGCCACACTTGCAGGAACGAAGTTGTTAATCTAGGGGTGAAACCCGCATCTTAATGACTAAGTTCCACTCGTTACTTTGATTTTTCAAAACTCTCACCAAAGTCTCGATCAATACCAATGACCCGAGTCACGTAGTAACTGAAAGGATGAGTGTCGTTTGCCATATTCGACGAGAGCACAGTCTATTAGGCCAAAGCGTGTAATCGATCTCGTTGAGGATAGTCGAATCACTTTGGATAGTCGATGTCTAACACCCAAGGCGCTCTATTTTTTATTTAAGCCTGCAATCGTCGATTCTTACGCTCTTCATTTTTTTCACTCCGCAAAACGCGCACAACTCGCATAGCCCCGTAATCTCAAAAGCAAACTAATCGCGAACAAACTATGAACTCGCGACGCTATACTTCACGCAACACTACCCGCTATCGCTACCCGCAATCACTCGCAACTCTCGAACGCGCTACACAACTTTGAAGGATAGGTGAATACGTGCAAAATATGTTTTTAAATACGTGCAAAATATGTGCTTACGTGGAATATGTGCTCCTATGTGCTTATGTGTAAACGTGCTTATGTGGATTATGTGCGTACGTGACTATGTGTTTATGTGCCTACGTGTTCCTGAGCTTTACTCAATGGTAATAATAATAATAAAAGATGTTTTATGAACGCTAAACTTCTCCTAAACCCGACATAATCGAATCTCGTCTAAATCATATGATGATGTCTGCTGCAGACAATGTCGTCATTTGGTTCACATACTCATCGCGGTGATTGCCGAAACCATGCTAACAAGCGTATTGCTTCACTGGTAGCCAAGGAAATGGCTAAAGTTATACCTCAGATCGTCAGTGAGATCAACAAGGTCAGCAGCAAATCTTCTGTTGAGTCGAAGAGCGACACGCCCAAAGCTCCTTTCAGATTTAAGCAATAAAAAGCCTGCGGTCCTGCAAACTTCACTGGTGAAGATGGACCCAGTGCTATGTTCCAGTGGTTTGACTCTATCGAAGTCACCTTCAGGCAAAGCGGATGCCTAGAGAATCTGCATACCGTGAATGCTACCGGAGTCTTTCAGTCCAAGGCTCTAGATTGGTGGACTGGTGAGCGCAACAAGCGCGACAATGATGCAGCTTATGGCCTTTCGTGGGAGGAACTCAGGGAGCTTATGATGAAGGAGTTCTGCCCTCCTCATGAAGTTCAAAAGCTGGAAAACAAATTCTGGCACATCAAGCAGGAAGGAGGTGATAACGCTGGTCTCACCTCTCGCTTCAAGCAGCTCAGTATTATCTGTCCCAGTCAGGTGGCTACGCCTGATATGACAATCAAGAAGTACATTCGAGCTTTACCCGACTGTGTAGCTGACTTTGTTCAAGCAGCTAAACCTGCTACCATTGAGGAAACCTACCAACTCGCAGCTGAGATCAACGACAAGTGAGTCTTAGCTAGGTATTTCAAAACCTCAACCAAGAGCCTCAATCAAGCAACTGCTACTCCCGCTACCGACAGCGCATCATCACAAGGTTCAAGGCCTTCACGTCAGAATCACAAGAGGAAGAAGAACAATAAGAACTACGCTACTACCGCTGCTCCTCCAAACGCCGTCCCTGCTCATCCCAACAACCAGAATCGCCAAGCACCTGTTACCAATGCACAGCCTACTAAGCGTGCGTATACTGGTGTTCATCCTCTATGCCCTACTTGCACCTATCATCACCCTGCAGGGGTTAATTGCCGCTTTTGCGCAAACTGCAACATCTATGGGCACTTTACTGCTCACTGCCATTCAGGCCCATGCCAACAAGCTGCTCAAGCTCCTCCAGCACCGCCAGCTCAACCCCATGCTATTCAGGGTAACCAAGTAGCTCCTGCTCCCGCTGTTCATGCATGAGCTTGCAACTCTTGTGGTGACCCTAATCACTTTGCTACTCTTGCTACCCACAACCTTTTGTTACGTCGGATCCTTAATTTCGGGACAAAATTCCTTAAAGTAGGGGAGGCTGTATGTAACACCTCGAAAATTCACGTCCTATAATGCGTAGACACGTGTCATATGTTGAACGTGTGAAAGAATGTTATAGAAGGACTAAAGTTGACAAACATGGAAAGTATGTGAATATACGAGTTATAAATGTCAAAAATGAATAGATATATTGTACATTAACCTTACATGATGATTATATCATCAAACGAATAAATCATGGATCATGCGAAGCTAAAAGTGAGGAATAACAAACTACAGGGGCTAAATGTGTCAACATGTTTAAGTTATACCTCTGAGTGACCTTTTGAGAAACCCAAAGCTTTGTAACTGTTAATTATGCTCACTAGAATGCACGATATAAATTTCGTAAAGTTTCGTTATCGTATGAGAAAGTTATGATCAAATTCGTGTGCAAAGGGTTAAAGCGTAAACGTTGAAAGTTAGGACTTTTCGGGTAACAATAAAGTTAACCGGGGACTTAACAAAGTGGCTATATGTTTTAAAGCCCTTATAGACCAATTATGAGAGTTCAAGATGCAAGAAACAAGTGCCTAATCGAAGTTTGAAGAACCAAGGATCAAATCGCAAAAATCTAAAATTTAGATTTGTGCAGACATGCCGTCGTGACACGCGAAGCCCAGGGGGGAAACCTTCGTGACACGCGGGAGGCGTCGCGACACGTGAAGCCCATGGGGGAAACCGTCGCGACACGCGGGGGACTGCCCAGTTCCGAATTTCTTGGGTTTTTGCCTGCTGAGTGCTTTCTGCTCGATTTCATCCGATTTTCCACATAAAGGGTGACCCCTAGACACCCCCTAAGCACTAGGAACATGTGTTGATCAGTTGTGGTGGGTTGTAGACTCATGTGTCAAAGATTTGTGGTGGATTAAACACTATATAAAGGACCATGATATGCACCATTGTTCTTCACAACTTCATCTTGCAATCTGATCATTTCTGGAGCTCCAAGGCACTCTCAAGTGATCACTAATCAAGCTTAGGACTTTTGTAAGTTTGCTTAACCTTCTTTAATTGAGTTTTAGCTTAGCTTTAGCTTAAAAGTCAAACCGTCGTAATTAACGGTTGACTTTAAGATTAATCACTAATGGTCCAGTGATTAGTCGAATCAAAAGTAGTTATAAGTTGGTAATTATGTGGGTAATAAAACCTCAAAAGGGTTCCCCCTGATTCCCACTCTAACTAGGTCAAATGTCGGGTCAAACTTGTATTTAAAAAGTCAACAGAATGTGTAAATTACAATTTATGCATAATTAGCAATGTAGAACACATACAACCTGTTTGATCATTAATATAACTTGGTAATTACTGTAAGGACATGTCTAAACATGTTCAACCCGACAATTTCCTGTTTAGACCCGGTTCGGAACCGAAAGTCGCATAGTTTGACTTATACTTTGACTTTCAGTTCTGACCCGTTTTGGTATGATTTAGAAATACCTAAGAGCTTAATTTGGACCAGGTAACATGCTAGTATAACCCTCTATGATTATACACCATGCTTCATTAGTTTACCGATTAATTCGCATGATTCCGTTAATTGCTCATATGTTGACCATTATGCCCTTATCACCTTAAAATGTGATTTTTGGAAATGTAAAAGAGTAGAAACTTTAATTACTGATATATAAACTTGCATACAAAATTTGACATCAGTTTGAGGAGTAGGTTAAGAGTTATGCTCGTTAACGTAAAATTAAAGCTTTATGTTAATTAAACGGCGTATTTAGCGTATAGCCTACTTAAACATACTTTTTGATATCAATATCTTTACCCACTGATGTAATTTATTATTTTGGGATTTTTAAAGATTTTTAATTAATTTTAGGCTGAGCATAACTTATAGTCGTAGGCTTAATCCGGTAATTGTCGGTTTTGCCCTTACGGGCTATAAAACGAGTTTTACATATCTAAACAACTCCAAACCTTTTGCTACTGATCACATATGATAAATAAATTATTTTAAGCCTTCTGGAAATATAAAAATATCAGATTTATGTATCAAACCCGGAAATGGCCTCTAATCGCCTTTTTAAGCGTTTTTAACGCATAGTATGTGCCATAACTATAATAAACATACAAGGGTTGATACCTACTGATATTTGAGGCAAATTATAATATTTTAACAGTAAGCAAAGGTTGTTAAACTCAGGCTTCAGTTTTGAGCTTTTCGGCTTATGTGAAATTACCAAAATACCCATACGGGGCATAGTTTGGTTTAAATTGATAAATTTCACATATATACTTTAACCTACTGATATAACTTAGAAAATTGAGTATATTTGCTGATTACATCAGGCCTGTAACTCAGGTTAACATTTAAACTCTTTTACAACCTTTAAAATCACCAAACTACCCCTATGGGGCATAGTTTGTGATTAAATTCATTTCGGGCATAATAAAAGACATCCTACTGATGTCACAACATATATGAAGTATATTAACTTAGGAAACCTGTAAATAGCTCTCATTATTACCCGTTACGCTTTTTACGCGTTCGGTTCAGTTTATGTAACTAGTTTACATAAACTAGCCTAAACGGGTCAAACCTTAACGGTTTTATCTCAAAATCCAGAATGTGTATGAAATACCCATATTAAACAATTCTCTGAACTTGTCGGGTCTAAATCACATTATATCCGGTCTTCGCCTAATCGTGCGTACGAACCGTATCTTTGAAACTAACCGGTCTAAGCTTAAGCTTAATTAAAGACCCGTTAGGATTCTAATAGGTTATTATAAACCTTTGTTCCAGATTAGGAGGACCAGTAAAAGCTACTTGCAATTTGCTTATTGTGAATTATACTTTGCTCAGGTAAATACTTTTAACTTATTTTCCCTATACGGGCTTGGGTTACGGTATATAGAATACCGCTTGATCGGGCATCAATTAATTGAATAATTTGATCGGCTCGTTCAAACAGTCTTGTTACTTAAAGCCTTTGGGGGGTTAATGACCATGTCCCGGATATCCTTGGCATCATTTTACGAAATGGCCACGACTTAAGCGCGGGGTGTAGGCGTACACCCGTCAGTGCACAAAAGAATAATGTGGGGTGTCTATTGATCTTTAACCCGGACAAGATCCGGGCTACTGAACACACAAGGAACATGTAATTCGTTCACAAAATTATATATTTAAATAATTCTCCCAAGTTAAATAAAATGTTTATGCCACGTGCATCCAAATAAATTTTCAATCATTTTCCAAAATGAGTCAGTTGATTGTATTTACCAGTGTAAACTGACGTATTTTCCCAAAAAGATTAAATGCAGGTACTAAGCGTAATTGGCTGGGGTTTCTCCTTAGCATCACTAGAAGTTTCGCAAGCTTAAGATGCCTGAAGTCTGTTGAACCATTAATTCTATTTTATTTTCGATCCATCTGTGGATAAACTTCCGAATATTGTGACACTTGATATTACAATATTAAATTCGGTTGTATTATATCTTTTTAAATTGCTTCCGCTGTGCATATTAAATATTGTGTTGTTTGACTATTACGTTGCCAACCATGACGTCACGATACTCCCCACCGGGCCCACCGGTGACACGTGGAAATCGGGGTGTGACAGGTTGGTATCAGAGCCAACATTGAGTGAATTAAACACTAGCCTTTTGTGTTTAATCTCAATAACACAATTGCACATTTCTAAACTTTCGAGTCTAGACATATAACATACGACAAATTCCACTTTGTTTGTGTGTCCTTTATTTTACATATGTTTTGTTGTTATCTCATGATATATTGACAGGAAATAAAAAATGCCGCCAAGATTCTTCAGGAGAAGAGGAAGAGGCAAGGGGCCAATCACTGCCCCCAATGATAATGTGTCACACCCCGATTTCCACGTGTCACCGGTGGGCCTGGTGGGGGAGTATCGTGACGTGGTTGGCAACGTAATAGTCAAACAACACAATATTATTATACACAGCGGAAGCAAATTTAAAATATGATACACCCGAATTTAATATTGTTTATCAATGTAACAATATCCGGAAGTATATCCACAGTAGGATCGAAACAAATAATATTAATGGTTCAACAGACTTCAGGCATCTTAAGCTTGCGAGACTTCTAATGATGCTTAGGAGAAATCCCAGCCAATTTCGCTTAGTACCTGCATTCAGTCTTTTTGGGAAAATACGTCAGTTTACACTGGTAAATACATTCAACTGACTCATTTTGGAAAATGATTGAAAATTGGTTTGGATGCACATGGCATAAACATTTTTATAACTTGGGAGAATTATTTAATATTATAATCTTGTGAACGAATTACATGTTACTTATGCGTTCAGTAGCCCGGATCTTGTCCGGGTTAAAGATCAATAGACACACCACATAATTGAGTTATACACGACAGGTGTACGCCTACACCCCGTGCTCAGGTCGTGGCCATCTCGTAAGATGATGCCAAGGATATCCGGGACATGGTCATTAACCCCCCAAAGGCTGTAAAGTAAACACGACTGTTTAAACGAGCCGATCAAATTATTCAACTACCCACTAAGCGTGGAGATTTGATGCCCGATCAAGCGGTATGCTATATACCGTAACCCAAGCCCGTATAGGGAAAATAAGTTAAAAGTATTTACCTGATGCAAAGTATAATTCACAATAAGCAAAATGCACGTAGCTTTTACTGGTTCTCCTAATCTGGAACGAAGGTTTAATATAACCTATTAGAATCCTAACGGGTCTTTAATTAAGCTTAAGCTTAGACCGGCTAGTTTCAAAGATACGGTTCGTACGCACGATTAAGCGAAGACCGGATAGAATGTGATTTAGACCCGAAAAGTTTGAAGACTTGTTTAATATGGGTTTATTGTTCACATTCTGGATTTTGAGATAAAACCGATAAGGTTTGACCCGTTTCGGCTAATTTATGTAAACTTGTTACATAAACCGAACCGAACGCGAAAAAAAACGTAACGGGTATCTGTAAGAGCCATATACAGGTTTCCTAAGTTAATATGCTTCAAATATGTTGTGACATCAGTAGGATGTCTTTCGTTATGCCCGAAATGAATTTAAACACAAACTAGGCCCCGTAGGGGTATTTTGGTCATTTTAAAGGTTGTAAAAGAGTTTAGATGTTTAACTGAGTTACAGGTCTGATGTAAACAGCAAACATACTCAATTTGATATGTTATATCAGTAGGCTAAAGCATATATGTGAAATTTATCATTTTTATCCAAACTATGCCCCGTAGGGGTATTTTGGTAATTTCACATAAGCCGAAAAGTTCAAAACTGAAGTCTGAGTTCATCAACCTTTGCCTACTGTTAAAACATTCTAATTTGCCCTAAATATCAGTAGGTATCAACCCGGGTATGTTCAATATGATTTTAAAACATACTATGCGTTAAAAACGCTAAATAAGGCGATTAAAGGCCATTTCCGGGTTCTATACTTAAATCTGATATTTTTGTATTTCCAGAAGGCTTAAAATAATTAACTTATCATATGTGATCAGTAGCAAAACGTTTGGAGTCGTTTAGATAGGCAAAACCCATTTTATGGCCCGTAAGGGCAAAACAGACAATTACCGGTTTAAGCCTACGACTACTAGTTATGCTCAGCCTAAAATTAATTAAAAATCTTTAAAAATCCTAAAATAATATATTACATCATTGGGTAAAAGATTTGATACCAAAAAGTATGTTTAACTAGGCTATACGCTAATTACGCCATTTTATTAACATAAAGCATTAATTTTGCGATAATGAGCATAACTCTTAATCTACAAGTCAACTGATGTCAAACTTTGCATACAAGTCTATATATCAGTAACTAAAGTTTCTACACTTTTACATTTTCATAAATCACGTTTTAAGGTAATAAGGGCATAACGGTCAACATATGAGCAATTAACGGAAATATGCATATTAATTGGATAACTAGTGAACCAAGGTGTATAATCACAGAGGGTTGTTCTAACATGTATCCTAATCCAATTAAATCTCTGAGGCATTTCTAAAATATGCCTAAACGGGTCAGAACTGAAAGTCAAAGTGAAAGTCAAACTATGTGACTTTCGGTTCCGAACCGGGTCTAAACAGGAAATAGTCGGGTTGAACATGTTTGGACATGTTCTTACACTTATTACTAAGTTATAACAATGATCAAACAGGTTATATATGTTCTAGATAGCTAATTATGCATAAATGACATTTTAAACTTCCTGTTGACTTTTTACTTAAAAGTTTGACCCGACTTTTGACCTGGTTAGAGTGGTGATCAGGGGAAACCCTTTTGAGGTTTTATTACCCACATAAATACCAACTCATAACTACTTTTAATTCGAGATATGACTGAGCCATTATTGACTAATCTCGAAGTCAAACCGTAATTACGACGGTTTGGCTTTTAGCTAATATACTAAGCTAAACTCAATTAGAGAAGGACAAGAACACTTACTGAAGTCCTATGCACGAGATATGATCACTTGGAAGCAAGCTTGAGCTCCAGAATCAATCAGAATGCAGAGAATTTGGTGTGAAGATGATTGTTGCATAAGGGTGCCTTTTATAGTAAATTACACACCACAACATGTTGACAACTAGCTCTATGATCAACCACAACCATCCAACACATGTCCCTAGTGCTCTAGCACAGTTAGGGGTCGCCCACCATGTTACAAATGCGTTTAAAAGTCGTTTCTCCGCGTATACAGGGGCCTGTCCCCGTATTCTGTATCTGGGCTCCTGAGGCGGCCCGCCTCAGGATTCATCAAGGCCCAAGCGGGCCGCTTGGCCCTCAAAACCAGATTTTTTTCATTTTTAATTGTTTAGCAACTTGACCTTTGGCTTCGCGAAGGGGTAAATAAGGTTATTTCTTGCATTTTGGCCCCCTTATAATTACCCACAAAGACTTTAGGACTTATACCCACTTTGCCAAGTCCCTGAAACTTCCGGTTAACCCGTAAAGCCTTAACTTTCAACGTTAACACTTTAACCCCTCGCACACGAATTTGATCATAACTTTCTCATACGATAACGAAACTTTATGAAATTTTAATCGTGCATTCTAGTGAGCATAGTTTATATTTACAAAGCTTCGGGTTTGTCAAAAGATCACTCAGAGGTATATCTTTAACATGTTGACACATTTGACCCCTGTAGTTTGTAATATCTCACTTTTAGCTTCGTACGATCCATGATTTATTCGTTTGATGTTATGAACATCATGTAGGGTTATTATGAAGTATATTTATTCACTGTTGACACTTAGAATTCGTATAATCACATACTTTCCATGTTTGTCAACTTTAGTCCTTTTATAACATTCTTTCACACGTTCAAACTTTATGACACGTGTCAACACATTATAGGACGTGAATTTTCGAGGTGTTACATCCTCACCCCCTTAAAATAAATCTCGACCCAAGATTTACTGAAATAAGTAAGGGTACTTTTCTTTCATCGTGGCTTCAACCTCCCACGTGAATTCGGGACCTCTTCGGGCATCCCATTTGACCTTAACAATAGGTATATGCTTTCTCCGAAGCTTCTTTACCCGTCGATCTTCAATTGACACAGGTTTTTCCACAAAATTTAAGCTCTCATCTATATGCACATCTGTATACGGTATAACCAGTGATTCGTCAGCGAAGCACTTCTTCAGATTGCAGATGTGGAACACATTGTGAATTCCACTGAGCTCTTCCGGTAAGTTTAACTTATAGGCAACTGACCCGACACGTTCGATAACCTCGAAAGGTCCTATGTATCTCGGGCTTAGCTTGCCTTTCTTACCAAACCGCATCACTCCCTTCCAGGGTGACACTTTAAGTAGGACTTTGTCACCTACTTCGAAGTGAAAATCCTTACGCTTAGGATCAGCGTAGCTCTTCTGCCTATCCCGGGCAGCTTTGAGACGGTCACGAATCTGGACAATTTTGTCCGTCGTTTCGAACACGATCTCTGGTCCTGATAACTGGACATCTCCAACTTCCGCCCAACAAATAGGCGATCTACACTTTCTACCGTATAATGACTCAAAAGGCGCAGCCTTGATGCTGGTGTGGTAGCTATTGTTGTAGGAGAATTCGATCAACGGTAGGTTCTTATCCCAGCTACCACCTAAATCGATCGCACATGCACGTAGCATGTCTTCCAACGTTTGAATAGTACGCTCACTCTGACCGTCAGTCTGAGGATGATAAGCCGTACTAAAATTCAAACGTGTGCCCAAAGATTGTTGGAAACTCTTCCAAAAATGAGACGTGTACCTAGTATCTCTATCAGAGATAATAGCTACAGGTATGCCATGTAAGGCTACAATCTTATCCACGTATAACTGGGCCAACATATCGGAGCTATACGTCTCCTTGATGGGTAAGAAATGTGCTGACTTAGTCAGTCTGTCAACTATAACCCATATTGTATCATTGCCTTTCCTTGTCTTGGGCAACTTGGTGATGAAATCCATCGTCACCATTTCCCACTTCCACGTAGGAAGTTCAGGCTGTTGTAGCAAACCTGATGGTTTTTGATGCTCGGCTTTAACTTGAGCACATGTCAAGCATTTAGCTACATGGGTGGCCACAGACTTCTTCAAGCCTATCCACCAATAGTTTGCCTTCAGATCCTGGTACATCTTATCAGCTCCAGGATGAACGGAGTATTTGGAACTATGGGCTTCCTGGAGGATGACATCACGAAGTCCTCCAAAAATTGGAACCCATATTCGTCCATTTAATTTCAGAAGTCCGTCCTTGCTAAGAGCCAACTGCTCCTCAGTTACTCCTAACTTTTCATTAGGATAGTTAGCTTCCAACACAGCTTCTTTCTGTGCAGCTAACAACCTTTCCATCAGACTGTTCTTTATCTCCATACGCTTGGCGTTAATTCGGATGGGTTTAACCCTTTCCTTCCGACTCAAGGCATCGGCGACTACATTCGCCTTGCCGGGATGGTATTTGATTTCACAATCATAATCATTTAAAGTCTCCATCCAGCGGTGTTGCCTCATGTTTAGTTCCTTCTGATTAAACAGATGTTGGAGGCTTTTGTGATCAGAATAGATCACACATTTGACACCATAAAGATAGTGCCTCCAAAGCTTCAGTGCGAATACAACGGCACCCAGCTCCAAGTCATGGGTGGTGTAATTCTTTTCATGCACTTTCAATTGTCTTGAAGCGTAGGCAATAACTTTGCCTTTCTGCATAAGCACACACCCCATGCCAGTGTGCGAAGCATCACAATAAACCACAAATTCTTCTATTCCATCTGGCAATGTCAGTACTGGGGCGTTGCTCAACTTTTGCTTCAAGATATCGAAGGATTCTTGCTGTTTAGGGCCCCAAACAAACTTAACCTTTTTCTTAGTTAAGCAGGTTAGGGGTGCAGCAATCCTTGAAAATTTTTCAATGAAACGCCTGTAATATCCTGCCAATCCCAGGAAACTACGAATTTCAGTAGGCGTCTTTGGCTCTTTCCAGTTCATTACAGCTTCAACTTTAGCGGGATCCACCTGGATACCACGCTCACTAACCACGTGTCCAAGAAATTGGACTTCTCGTAGCCAAAATTCACACTTGGAGAATTTGGCATAGAGCTTCTCCTGATGCAGGAGTTTGAGAATACATCGAAGATGTTTCTCATGGTCAGCTTGGTTTTTCGAATAAATGAGAATGTCGTCGATGAAAACGATGACGAATTTATCCAAGTAAGGCTTGCAGACGCGATTCATGAGATCCATGAACGCGGCTGGTGCATTAGTGAGCCCAAAAGGCATCACTAGGAACTCGTAGTGACCGTAACGAGTCCTAAATGCTGTCTTGTGCACGTCTTCATCTTTGACCTTCAATTGATGGTAGCCTGACCTCAAATCAATCTTCGAGAAGTAACTTGCCCCTTGAAGCTGATCGATGTCACACCCCGACTTTCCACGTGTCACCGGTGGGCCCGGTAGGGGAGTATCGTGACGTGGTTGGCAACATAATAGTCAAACAACACAATATTTAAATGCACAGCGGAAGCAAAGTATAGATTTAATTCAACCAAACGATATTGTAATATTAAGTATCACAAATAGTCGAATATAAATCCACAGGTAGATCAAATAAAAGGAAACAAATGTTCAACAGTTTATGACATCCAAGCTGGCGAGACTTAATGTGGATGCTAGGAGACAAGCCAGCCTATTTCGCGTAGTACCTGCACTTAACCTTTTTAAGAAAATACGTCAGTTTACACTGGTAAATACAATCAACCGACTCATTTTGAAAAGAGTTTAAGAAAATGCATTTAAGGCACAAGGCACAAATAATATTTTATAACTTGGGATAATTATGTAAATATATAAACTTGTAAACGAATTATATGTTTCTTATGCGTTCAGTAGCCCGATCCGTAGACCGGGTTAAATATCAATGGACACACCACTTTATATAATGAGACACTGACAGGTGTACGCCTACACCTGAGTGCTAAGGTCGTGGCCATTTCGTAAAATGATGCCAGGGATATCCGGGACATGGTCATTAACCCCCCAAAGGCTTTAAGCAAACAAAACATTTCAAAACAGAGCATATCAATGATTTAACCTCTATTCGATTAAAAATTCAATGCTGGACCAAGCGGTATTCTATATACCGTACCCCAAGCCCGTATAGGGAAAATAAGTTAAAAGTATTTACCTGAGTAAGTATAGTTCAAAATCAGCGAGTGCAAGTATCTTTTACTGGTTCTCCTAATCTGGAACGAAGGTTTATAATAACCTATTAGAATCCTAACGGGTCTTTAGTTAAGCTTACGCTTAGACCGGTTAGTTTTAAAGATACGGTTCGTACGCACGATTAAGCGAAGACCGGATAGAATATGATTTAGTCCCGACAAGTTTGAAGACTTGCTTAATATGGGTATATGATACACATTCTGGATTTTGAGATAAAACCGATAAGGTTTGACCCGTTTCGGCTAATTTATGTAAACTAGTTACATAAACCGGACCGAACGCGCATGAAGCGTAACGGGTATCCGTAAGAGTCCTAGACAGGTTTCCTAAGTTAACATGCCTTAAATAAGTTGTGATATCAGTAGGATATCACCCATGATGCCCAAAACGAGTTTAATCTCTTAATAAGCCCCGTAGGGGTATTTTGGTCATTTTAAAGATTATAAAAGGGTTTAATTAGACACCTGTGATCCGGGTCTGAGTTGATCAGTAAAATAGCTTATTTTAACAGGTTATAACCTTTGGTAATAAGTCTTATATACTAAAATAGTTTTAAACCCAAACTATGCGTTAAATACGCGTATAAAGTCATTTTAAGCGATGTACAGGTTAAAATACGTTTCTGAGTTTTCTGATCAAATAAACAGGCTCAAAATACTCCTTTTATTAATTAAAATCGGTAGCAATTGGATTGGCATTAAAAGGGTTTGTAAAACTCATTTTATGGCCGAAAAGGGTATTTTTGGTATTAACCGAATCAAGGCGATAAACCTAGCTTATGATCAGTTTAAAAATAATTAAAAATCTTCAAAAATCCCAAAATATTATATCACATTAGTGGGTAAAAGGTTTGATGTTAAAAATTGGGTTTAGATAGGCTTTACGCTAATGACGCCGTTTAATTACTTAAAACATTCAAATTACGTCATTAAGCATAACTCCTAATCTAGACCTCCAACTGATGTGAAATTTTAGGTACATGTCTAAAAATCAGTAACTAAGATTATGGCACTTTCACATTTCCAAAAATCTCGTTTTATGGTCATAAGGGCATTACGGTCAATATTTAGGCGTTTAACGGAAACATCGGACGATTAGGGATTCGAGTGGTATAAACGCAGAGGCTTATACACACATGCAACTAGGTCCTAATGGAACTTTAAGGCATGTCTAAACCTATATAAATCGGGTCAGAACTGAGGTCAAAGCAAAAGTCAAACTTTTGCGTCTCTCGGTTCCGAATCGGTTCAAAACATAAAGTTGTCGAATCAAACAAGTTTAGACAAGTTATTATATTTATTTTCAAGTTGTATGACTGATAAAACAGATTACACGCCTTCCGTATCATTACATATGCGATTAACATTTCTATTGACTTTTCGGAAGAAGTTTGACTCGATCAATCGACATAGTTAAGATTGAAATTAGTGGGTGACCTTTTAGGGGTTTATTACCCATATAAATACCAACTTATTACCACTTTCGATTCGACAAAATTCTGGACCATTTGTGTTTCATCGCGAAGTCAAACCGTAGTTACGACGGTTTGATTTCTAGGCTATTAACTAAGCATAAATGAATTGAAGAAGATCAAGGGTACTTACACAAGTCTTATGCACGATTTGGAATGTTTGGGATCTGCTAGAAAGCTCCTCAAAATGACAAGAAGTGAATGCAAGATGAATGATCAAATTTGCAAAGAATGTGGGTCTTCTTATGGTGTTCAAACATGCATGGATCATCGACAACTAAGTCTAGGAGGAAACAATAACATCCACAAGTCCCCTACTAGCTAAAAACCACTTTAGGGCAGCCCAAGGTATGCTAAAAAATCGATCAAAGTCGGTTAACGAACATGCAGGACATCTGTGCATGTTTTCTGTCCAGATAAGGCAGTCGCGTAGCGCGACTGCCAAGACCTTCATGCTCGCGCTACGCGAGGGTGGTGATGACCTGATCAATAAGTTTCATTAATTGCAATTTCAGTCCCTGGTCCCCCGAAAGGTCGTTTTCACTTGGTTTTCTTGCATTTTGAGACTTTATATTTGACATGTGGGGCTTTAAGACTTATACCATCTTTGTTAAGTCCTTGGGTAACTTTGTGATCACCCGAAAAGCCCTAAATTTCAATGTTGACGATTCTAACCCTTACACACGGATTTTATCATAACTTTCTCATACGGTAACGAAACTTGGTGAAATTTTTATGGTAGATTCTAGTGAGCATATTTAATCGTTACAAGGCTTCGGGTTTGTCAAAAGGTCACTCAGAGGTATTACTTAAACATGTCGGCACATTTAACCCCTGTAGTTTGTAATCTCTCACTTTCTTTCACAATTCGCTTCGTATGATCCATGATCTATTCGTTTAAGGTTATAAACATCATGTATGGTTATTGCAAAGTATATTTATTCATTGTTGACACTTTGAACCCTTATATTTACACAGTTTCACTGTTTGTCAACTTTAGTCCTTCAAGAACATTCTTTCACACGTTCAAACCTATGACACGTGTCAACACATTATAGGACGTAAATTTTCGGGGTGTTACAATCGAACAAATCGTCGATTCTGGGCAAAGGATACCTATTCTTGACCGTGACTTTATTAAGCTCGCGATAGTCGATGCACAGACGCATCGACCCATCCTTCTTCTTGACAAACAAGATTGGCGCTCCCCAAGGAGATGAACTAGGTCTAATGAAACCTTTAGCCAGCAATTCATCTAGCTGCGTCCGTAACTCCTTCATTTCTGTGGGTGCCAATCTGTATGGTGCTCTGGCAACTGGTGCCGCTCCGGGGATGATATCTATCCTGAATTCCACTTGTCTATCTGGTGGTAGACCAGGTAGATCTTCCGGAAACACTTCTGGGTATTCAGAAATGACAGGGATGTCTTCTATCTTCGGTTTAGGATCATCAATGATAACTTGCGCCATGTAGATGACACACGCCTTCTTCAAACACTTGGAAGCCTTGAGCATAGTCACCTACTCCGGCAGCCCATACTGGGTATCTCCCCGAATGGTAAGTGATTCACCAGACGGAGTCTTTATTACCACTTGTTTCTGGTTACATACAATTTGGGCCTGGTTGTGAGATAACCAGTCCATACCCAGAACTATGTCAAAACCAACCAACTTAAAGGGAAGTAGAGATAGAGAAAAAGAATGGTTCTTAATGGATATAACACATCCATCTAACACTGTAGAGACGGTTTCTATGGTACCATCTGCTAACTCTACCTCATAGTTTACGCTTAAGGTTTTGACAGGTAAATTCAACAATTTACAAAACTTATGATTTACGAAAGACTTATCTGCGCCTGAATCAAAAAGTACTCTTGCAAAGACATTATTTACAAGGAAAGTACCTGTTATGACATTATCGTCTTGCACAGCCTCTTTCGCGTCCATCCTGAAGACTCTTGCATTAGTCTTCTTAGCCTCTTCAGGCTTCTTGTTGTACTTTGGGCAGTTGGTCTTGATGTGCCCCTTTTCATTGCAACGGTAGCACGTTGCGTCTTTTATCTTCTTGCAATCTAGGGTTTTGTGATCCGTGGACTTGCAAATTCCACAAGCAAAGGGATTTGACTGAGTCTGAGAGTTCGACTCCAGTCTGCACTTTCCATAGTGCTGCTTCTTGCAAATTTTACACTTGGGCTTTTCACCAGAATTATGCCCATCCTTCCTCGACTCCGACCCTTTCTTGTTGTCACCGCTCCCACGGTGCTTCTTGTTCGACCTTCGTGAACCATCATCTTCCCGCTTCCTCTTCTCGGCCTCCTTATTCCTCAGCGATCTCTGCCTGACCGCATCCAGAGTGAGGGATAAGGAAATGTCAGCTACATATCTGAAGGTAGCTGGCCGAGAAGCTTTGACGCTTACCTTGATTTCCGGGGCTAAACCACCGATAAATCTAGCGATTCTTTTTGGCTCCGGGGTTACCAGATAAGGTACCAACCGGGACAGCGTATTGAAGCTTGTCAGATAAGCTTGGCAGTCGAGGTTCGTCATCACCAACGATAGAAAGTCAGATTCTATCTTTTCCACCTCATGTTGAGGGCAGTAGTTATCCTTGATTAGGGCGACAAATTGATCCCACGACATATTATACAATGGGATTTTTCCGGTGGCCTCAATCAGAGATCTCCACCATGCTAATGCTTCACCCTTGAAGGACTGTGACACAAACTTAACTACATCCCTTTCAGCGCACCCGCTGATATCTACCACCGTGTCCATCTAGTCCAGCCAAGTCATACAGTCGACGGCTCCTTTTTCCCCAGTAAAGTCCCTGGGTTTACAAGACACGAAGTACTTATAGGTGCAACCCTTGTTACGGGGTTCTTGATGCAGTACTAAATGCTGAGATGGGACACTCTGATGGTTGGTGAACTGACGGTCATCACCATCTTTCTTGGGTCCATTCTTTTTGGGAGGAGGCTTGCTATGAGCCTCAGAATGTGTCTTGGGCTTTGAATGTGCTGCAGAGTGGGTCCTACTTCGAGTACCACTGTATTCTTCATATTGCCTTTCCAAAGCCTGTGTAACAGCACCGTCTATGATCGCTTTTAATTCAGCACCCGTTAA
Organism: Helianthus tuberosus; assembly: GCA_030545235.1. Taxonomy (NCBI): domain Eukaryota; kingdom Viridiplantae; phylum Streptophyta; class Magnoliopsida; order Asterales; family Asteraceae; genus Helianthus; species Helianthus tuberosus. The sequence goes on from CM060452.1 coordinate 2,004,372, forward strand.
CGTAATCTGGGCGTTCTCATTTTGCTCCACTGGATGGCTATTTATTTCATTTGAGTCAGCCATTTGAATTGAACTATTGCAGAAAACAAGGACAATATTTTATTTGGGAGTTTATTATGGAATTACCCCTTAGGGTAACTCGTTAACCATGGTAAGCAGAGACCACGTTTGGTTAATTTATTAATCGTATTAATTTAGGATTTCAATTAAAATTTATCCTAATTATAAACAATAACGACATGTATTAGCACATAAGGCTTAGTCAGATGGACAATTTAAATTATCAGCTATGATTTCAGAGAATCAAGACTTTTAAGGTTTGAACCTAGTTCATTACCTTTATTTGACAGGGAGTTGTAGCTACCACTGTCTTTTGGCTCATTTAGAAATGAGCAGGGCCCGTAGGCGCTATATTACCACGTATGGTAAACATATGATCATCTTAATTGATGATGTAAACCCAGGATTCAGAGATCATTAAACTGGGTTAGGAATCTTCTAAAGAATTCCCTTATAAAAATGACGTATGTGACTTTTAATAAACCACGTCTGCTAGGAGTGTTAACATGTTTTACGATGTTAACAGGGATTTGAATCTTTTAAACAGGTCTTACCATCATGGTCAGGTCTTTATAAGGATACTCAGACTAGGTTTCACACTTTAAGATTCTTATTTCAAAAATTTTACATAGGCAGATTATTTTCATAAGGAATGATTTTAATTTATTTATTTCATTTATAAATTATTTATGCACAAAATGGCAAACATGAAATTCATAAAAACAACATTCCATTAATTATACATAGGTTACATGTTGCCCTAAACGGGTCTTTTCAAACAAACCATTACCCACGCAGGGGTTTTAAACAAGTACTTGCCCACGCAGGGGCTTTAAATAAACACACTAGTCCTCGCAGGGACCTTAACAATAACATCATACCCACGCAGGGGTTAACGGAAAATAGACCCACACAGGGGTCAAATCAGCACACATACATACCCACGTAGGGGTTTATGGAAAGATAGGCCCACGCAGGGGCTCAAAACAAACATACACCACACATACCCACATAGGGGCTTAACAACCAAATACACCCACGCAGGGGCTTTTACAGAAAATGGAAGGATTCAATGATCCTTCTTGTTCTTCCCTTTGATCAATCCTACTAATCCTTGGAAGAAAGTCTGTCTTTCCCTGCGGTCCCTGTGCACTTCCCGTTCCACCTGATCCAGCCTCTGAAGGAGTTCCTCATGCTCAGGTGGGGAGAACCTAGGCGGCTGCGATTGAGTCCGTATGATAGGCCTAGGTGGTATCTGGTACCCTTGTGTTGGGTACCCAACTCCCCATGGAGCTCCATATGGTCCTTCTGGTTGCAGGGCATTGTAGTTAGCTGCCACCAAGTAGGGGTCGGCCTCTGCATACCCATAGTTGTTGTGGACTGGCGGCTCGAACGGGTTATAAGCCATGGAACCTGTATAGGCTGGGATTGGGTTGTCAAAACCCATTGGCGGCGGCTGCGGCATCGCGGGGTTGGAAGGTCCACCCATTTGTGGGTCCTCCTGATGTGGTGGGTAGTGGTTGGCACTTGACTGACGTGGGGAACTTAAATGGAAGTCCCCTGGTCGTACCGAAATGCGGGCACCGGTTCTCCTACGCCTTGGCGGTTGAGGAGGTGCCGGCTGAACTGGTGGCGGTGGAGGTGGTGGCGTAACTGCCACGAATCGGTGATCCTCAGAGGAATCTTGATGATGCTGCTGCTGCTGCTGTTGCTGCCCATGAGACGACGAGTAGTGAGAAGGTGTATAGTACCACTCGTGCTGATTAAACAGGGCTTGGAAACTGTCTGGACCACCGTAGGGTGATCCGTGAAAAGACGATCCGTCGGAGATCTCGATCGGATGGTTTGGAGTGCCACTTGCAGGCATGACGGGGTCCGTATCCTCGTCCATGTCGTCAGCTTGATCGCCAGAGAAGTGATCGTCTGGCCCTAGTGGGTTAAAACCCACGGGTTCTTGTAAGTAATTGGCCGGATTAAATTATCCTCGAAAGATGGGTGTGGGGTCACCATACGAATGATGAGACAGGGATCGCTGAAGTGGTATGTAGGACGGTTGAGGGTTATTGGGTTCGTAAGGGTTAAGAACAGGCGGTGTTGAACTATGCGAAACCGACCGTCTGGCCGGCTCGAACAGGTTTCTCCGGTTCTCACGAGGGTCGTCACTCTCGGTGTTGGATGGAGCTCGCCGTTGCGAAGGTCCAGCTTCATGATCATTGGGGGCGGTGACCGGCCCCTTTCCTCGTCCTCGTCTCCTAAAGAATCTTGGCGGCATTTTTTATTCCTGTCAATATTTCATGAGATAATAACAACAAGATATAAAAATAAAGCATAAGACAAAAATGAACAAAAATAGAATTTGTCCTATGTTATTTGTCTAGACTCGAAAGTTTAGAATGTGCTATTGTGTACTGAGATTAAACACAAAAGGCTAGTGTTTAATTCACTCAGAGTTGGCTCTGATACCAACCTGTCACACCCCGATTTCCACGTGTCACCGGTGGGCCCGGTGGGGGAGTATCGTGACGTGGTTGGCAACGTAATAGTCAAACAACACAATATTATTATGCACAACGGAAGCAAATTTAAAATATGATACAACCGAATTTAATATTGTTTATCAATGTAACAATATCTGGAAGTTTATCCACAGTAGGATCGAAACAAATAATATTAATGGTTCAACAGACTTCAGGCATCTTAAGCTTGCGAGACTTCTAATGATGCTTAGGAGAAATCCCAGCCAATTTCGCTTAGTACCTGCATTCAGTCTTTTTGGGAAAATACGTCAGTTTACACTGGTAAATACATTCAACTGACTCATTTTGGAAAATGATTGAAAATTGGTTTGGATGCACATGGCATAAACATTTTTATAACTTGGGAGAATTATTTAATATTATAATCTTGTGAACGAATTACATGTTACTTATGCGTTCAGTAGCCCGGATCTTGTCCGGGTTAAAGATCAATAGACACACCACATAATTGAGTTATACACGACAGGTGTACGCCTACACCCCGTGCTCAGGTCGTGGCCATCTCGTAAGATGATGCCAAGGATATCCGGGACATGGTCATTAACCCCCCAAAGGCTGTAAAGTAAACACGACTGTTTAAACGAGCCGATCAAATTATTCAACTACCCACTAAGCGTGGAGATTTGATGCCCGATCAAGCGGTATGCTATATACCGTAACCCAAGCCCGTATAGGGAAAATAAGTTAAAAGTATTTACCTGATGCAAAGTATAATTCACAATAAGCAAAATGCACGTAGCTTTTACTGGTTCTCCTAATCTAGAACGAAGGTTTAATATAACCTATTAGAATCCTAACGGGTCTTTAATTAAGCTTAAGCTTAGACCGGCTAGTTTCAAAGATACGGTTCGTACGCACGATTAAGCGAAGACCGGATAGAATGTGATTTAGACCCGACAAGTTTGAAGACTTGTTTAATATGGGTTTATTGTTCACATTCTGGATTTTGAGATAAAACCGATAAGGTTTGACCCGTTTCGGCTAATTTATGTAAACTTGTTACATAAACCGAACCGAACGCGAAAAAAAACGTAACGGGTATCCGTAAGAGCCATATACAGGTTTCCTAAGTTAATATGCTTCAAATATGTTGTGACATCAGTAGGATGTCTTTCGTTATGCCCGAAATGAATTTAAACACAAACTAGGCCCCGTAGGGGTAGTTTGGTCATTTTAAAGGTTGTAAAAGAGTTTAGATGTTTAACTGAGTTACAGGTCTGATGTAAACAGAAAACATACTCAATTTGATATGTTATATCAGTAGGCTAAAGCATATATGTGAAATTTATCATTTTTATCCAAACTATGCCCCGTAGGGGTATTTTGGTAATTTCACATAAGCCGAAAAGTTCAAAACTGAAGTCTGAGTTCATCAACCTTTGCCTACTGTTAAAACATTCTAATTTTCCCTAAATATCAGTAGGTATCAACCCGGGTATGTTCAATATGATTTTAAAACATACTATGCGTTAAAAACGCTAAATAAGGCGATTAAAGGCCATTTCCGGGTTCTATACTTAAATCTGATATTTTTGTATTTCCAGAAGGCTTAAAATAATTAACTTATCATATGTGATCAGTAGCACAAGGTTTGGAGTCGTTTAGATAGGCAAAACCCATATTATGGCCCGTAAGGGCAAAACAGACAATTACCGGTTTAAGCCTACGACTACTAGTTATGCTCAGCCTAAAATTAATTAAAAATCTTTAAAAATCCTAAAATAATATATTACATCAGTGGGTAAAAGATTTGATACCAAAAAGTATGTTTAACTAGGCTATACGCTAATTACGCCATTTTATTAACATAAAGCATTAATTTTGCGATAATGAGCATAACTCTTAATCTACAAGTCAACTGATGTCAAACTTTGCATACAAGTCTATATATCAGTAACTAAAGTTTCTACACTTTTACATTTTCATAAATCACGTTTTAAGGTAATAAGGGCATAACGGTCAACATATGAGCAATTAACGGAAATATGCATATTAATTGGATAACTAGTGAACCAAGGTGTATAATCACAGAGGGTTGTTCTAACATGTATCCTAATCCAATTAAATCTCTGAGGCATTTCTAAAATATGCCTAAACGGGTCAGAACTGAAAGTCAAAGTGAAAGTCAAACTATGTGACTTTCGGTTCCGAACCGGGTCTAAACAGGAAATAGTCGGGTTGAACATGTTTGGACATGTTCTTACACTCATTACTAAGTTATAACAATGATCAAACAGGTTATATATGTTCTAGATAGCTAATTATGCATAAATGACATTTTAAACTTCCTGTTGACTTTTTACTTAAAAGTTTGACCCGACTTTTGACCTGGTTAGAGTGGTGATCAGGGGAAACCCTTTTGAGGTTTTATTACCCACATAAATACCAACTCATAACTACTTTTAATTCGAGATATGACTGAGCCATTATTGACTAATCTCGAAGTCAAACCGTAATTACGACGGTTTGGCTTTTAGCTAATATACTAAGCTAAACTCAATTAGAGAAGGACAAGAACACTTACTGAAGTCCTATGCACGAGATATGATCACTTGGAAGCAAGCTTGAGCTCCAGAATCAATCAGAATGCAGAGAATTTGGTGTGAAGATGATTGTTGCATAAGGGTGCCTTTTATAGTAAATTACACACCACAACATGTTGACAACTAGCTCTATGATCAACCACAACCATCCAACACATGTCCCTAGTGCTCTAGCACAGTTAGGGGTCGCCCACCATGTTACAAATGCGTTTAAAAGTCGTTTCTCCGCGTATACAGGGGCCTGTCCCCGTATTCTGTATCTGGGCTCCTGAGGCGGCCCGCCTCAGGATTCATCAAGGCCCAAGCGGGCCGCTTGGCCCTCAAAACTAGATTTTTTTCATTTTTAATTGTTTACCAACTTGACCTTTGGCTTCGCGAAGGGGTAAATAAGGTTATTTCTTGCATTTTGGCCCCCTTATAATTACCCACAAAGACTTTAGGACTTATACCCACTTTGCCAAGTCCCTGAACACTTCCGGTTAACCCGTAAAGCCTTAACTTTCAACGTTAACACTTTAACCCCTCGCACACGAATTTGATCATAACTTTCTCATACGATAACGAAACTTTATGAAATTTTAATCGTGCATTCTAGTGAGCATAGTTTATATTTACAAAGCTTCGGGTTTGTCAAAAGATCACTCAGTGTAGGATCGGTTTGCGACCCGAACGAGTCGTTCAGAAGAGATTTAATCCGTTTCAGAGGCGGAAACTAAGAAACGAATGTAGAAACAACTTGAATATCACTTTAATCTTCTTTTGTATTGATTTAACACTGATTACATGCAGAAAATATACCGGCAGCACTTCGGTATCGATTACAAGGCTCTGGTCTGGTACCTTCAAATGACAACATGACATGCCTATTTATACTAAATGCTTGTTAGCTTGAAATGACACACACATGTTCAAGCTACCAGACATGTTCAAGCTACCAGACATGTTCAAGCTATCAGACACATTCAAGCTACCAGACACGTTCAAGCTACCAGACACGTTCAAGCTACCAGACATGTTCAAGCTATCAGACATCTCAAGCTAACATGATTTCAAGCTAACATGACTTTCAAGCTAACATATCCGAAAAGCAACCAAAACTCGACATAAGACGAAGACGACAGATGAATGCACCAACAGACTCCCCCTCAGATGTTGACGAGTCTTAAGTGTCGAGTCTTCGCATCTTCAGTCTTTATCAGTCTCTTTTCTTTCTTGGCATATACCAGGATCTTCTCTTTGGCTCTAACCTCGTCAGACTCCCCCTCTCATCATGATGGGATCGCCGTCTGGAATTAGCTATCACCTTGAGTTCAATCCCTGGCTTTATCTCTGATCAGCTCAACTTCTGCACACATTTTCTCACCAAAAACATAAGTTTTTACTTAAATTAATAAGAAAAACTTATTAGAAATAGTTCCATCAGGTTCAAATTAATGACCCTGATTAACTAATCTCAACTTCTTTCTCAAAACAAATTTCTACTGTTAAACTCACACTTCCAAACCTGTTCATCAAGTTTAGCACTTGAAATTTTGAATATCAGCTTTCCAACATCAGTTGTCGAAAATCTTTTTGTATTTTTCAAAATTTATGTTAAAATACACTAAAATCTTTTTGAATTTTTGACTGAAACAGAAATGCAGAAAATTAAATATTTACAAACAATATTTTTGTGAGATTGTGTAAGAGGATCATATCAGTTTTTAAGACAAATCACCAACACCGTTAAGCTTTAAACATTTTAAGTTCTAAACAATTCACGTTGATTGACGATATTGTTGTCCACTTAAACTCAATCTAAAAACTTTCAATCTGCTTACCGATACTTTAAGGTATATTAAGATAGCACTAAGTTCTTATGGACCCCACGATCTCAGCATATCCCCTCATCATGCACTACACTGACTCAAGTAATGCCTTTAAACTTATATCAACTGTGATTTGTGCAAAAATAAAGCAGAATGTTTAAACATTAACAATCAGGTCGATACTTCCGTATACGCAGAGAAAGTCCAATGTTTAAACAAAATAAGAAAATAAAAATAAGTTGAAGTTGTTTAGGCTTTAACCACCAGGTCGATACTTCCGTATACGCAGAGGAGGTCCAAAGCTTAAACGAAACACCAAAGAAAATAAAACAGAACGTTTAGGCAACAACATCCAGGTCGATACTCACGTATACGCAGAGGATGTCCGATGCTTAAACAAAATAAAGAAATAAGACAAGTTTAAATCTTTGCAAAATGAAATGCACAATCACAGCGACTTTTCAGCAAAGTTGTGAAAGTTCACAGACTTAACCAGTTTTATGTCTTTCGACAATCAGCAATTACTGAGTAGGCACACAGTCAAGAAGGACAAAACTAAGTACTATGCTTTCGACCATGTTTCCCACTAGAACTAGGCTTTTTCATTTAGGTTTGTATCGTTATCGCAAATCTACTAGTCTAGCTGAGCCTATCGTCACATCTTTAGTGAGATCGCTTATCACATTTTATCTCTCCATTTCTTTAGCATGCTGTGACAGTCCAACTGATCTACTATCATTTCCTCTTTTTGACAACAAAACTCATTTTTACATTTTTCAATGTTTTTGACATTTTCAAATTTTCTAATTTTTTAAAATTTTTTACTCCCCCTAAAATCAAAATATGTCTCAATTTTGATTTTCTGGGAAAATTTGAAAAACAAGCTGTACAAGAAACGTGACAACATGATGAGAATCACTTCAATTCTCCATTCACTTGGCATAAACAATCAGAACTCCCCCTCACAACAAACTATTTTCCCATTGTGATCTCAAAACACTTAAGTTTGTTTTAATCAAAATGGTTTTTCCGGAAAATAAGTTTTGTTGATTGATTTTAACCATTTGTAGGTTAGGGGATAAACTCATCATTTTGTTTTTCAATCACTTGTAGAAAATCAGATACAACTTAATGTCCCTGATTTACCACTTGTAAGATCAAACTGATCCAGATTCTGAACCACTTGTAAAAATTACAAACATACAACTTAAACCTGTTTTTCAACCAATTTACCATCTATTGGTTGAATTCTCAAGGTGCCGATTCCTACTCCTCACTTACCAACCTGGGAGTTCCGGCAAGTCCTGCTTTTCAAAAACACATTTAACATGATAAAGAATGATGCCGATTCATGATCCACGATTACCAACTTGGAATCTCCGGCAAGTCTGGTTTTTCTATTTAAAGAGTTTCACCCAAGCCTGACGGTCCTTGGGTGCTTTTGAAATTCCATTTGACAATGATGGAAAATTTTCATCATTCATTGTCAAACTGGAATCATCACTTTTTACCTCAACACATGGCTCCTCTGGTTTTGACGAACCAGAATCATTGCCTGAATGTGGCTTGTCTGACTTTGACCTGTCAGATTCATTGCCTGATGGTGGCTTGTCTGACTTTTTACCCACAAAGACTTTAGGACTTATACCCACTTTGCCAAGTCCCTGAACACTTCCGGTTAACCCGTAAAGCCTTAACTTTCAACGTTAACACTTTAACCCCTCGCACACGAATTTGATCATAACTTTCTCATACGATAACGAAACTTTATGAAATTTTAATCGTGCATTCTAGTGAGCATAGTTTATATTTACAAAGCTTCGGGTTTGTCAAAAGATCACTCAGTGTAGGATCAGTTTGCGACCCGAACGAGTCGTTCAGAAGAGATTTAATCCGTTTCAGAGGCGGAAACTAAGAAACGAATGTAGAAACAGCTTGAATATCACTTTAATCTTCTTTTGTATTGATTTAACACTGATTACATGCAGAAAATATACCGGCAGCACTTCGGTATCGATTACAAGGCTCTGGTCTGGTACCTTCAAATGACAACATGACATGCCTATTTATACTAAATGCTTGTTAGCTTGAAATGACACACACATGTTCAAGCTACCAGACATGTTCAAGCTAGCAGACACATTCAAGCTACCAGACACGTTCAAGCTACCAGACACGTTCAAGCTACCAGACATGTTCAAGCTATCAGACATCTCAAGCTAACATGACTTTCAAGCTAACATATCCGAAAAGCAACCAAAACTCGACATAAGACGAAGACGACAGATGAATGCACCAACACTCAGAGGTATATCTTTAACATGTTGACACATTTGACCCCTGTAGTTTGTAATATCTCACTTTTAGCTTCGTACGATCCATGATTTATTCGTTTGATGTTATGAACATCATGTAGGGTTATTATGAAGTATATTTATTCACTGTTGACACTTAGAATTCGTATAATCACATACTTTCCATGTTTGTCAACTTTAGTCCTTTTATAACAATATTTCACACGTTCAAACTTTATGACACGTGTCAACACATTATAGGACGTGAATTTTCGAGGTGTTACATAATGAAGCTGGACCTTCGAATGTGCGAGCTCCATCTACCACGGAGAGTGACGACCCCCGGCAGAACCGGAGGAACCTCTTTGAACCGGCTAGACGGTCGGTCTCACACAGCTCCACGCCTCCTGTCCAAAACCCTTATGGGCCACAACCGGAGTACGAGCCCAACAACCCGCAACCTTCCTACATACCGTTGCAGCGATCATTATCGCATAATTCTTTTGGTGACCCTACACCAGTTTTTAGGGGCCGGTTTAACCCGGAAAACTTTTTACAAGAACCAGTGGGTTTTAACCCATTGGGTCCAGAGGATCATTTCTCTGGAGATCATGCGGACGACATGGACGAGGATACGGACCCCGTCGAGCCTGCCAGTGGTACCCCAAACCACCCGATAGAGATCTCTGACGAATCTTCTTTCCACGGATCACCCTATGTTGGTCCAGATAGCTTTCAAGCTATGTTTACCAGGCACGAATGGTACTATACACCTCCTCACCATTCGTCGCCTCAGCAGCAACAGCAGCAGCAGCAGGATCCCTCTGTGGATTCAAGATTTGTGGCAGTCACGCCACCGCCTCCACCACCACCAGTTCAACCGGCACCTCCACAACCGCCAAGGCGTAGGAGAACCGGAGCGCGTATGTCTTCGCGAGTAGGAGACTTTCATTTCAGCTCTCCTCTTCAGTCAAGTGGCAGCCACTATCCGCCACATCAGGAGGACCCACAAATGGGTGGATCTTCTCACCCAGCTGTACCACAGCCACCACCGATGGGTTTTGACAACCCAATTCCAGCATACACGGGTCCCATGGCATATAACCCGTTCGAGCCGCCGTCCCACACCAACTACGGTTATGGTGAAGCCGACCCCTACATGGTAGCGGCAAATTACAACGCTTTTAACCCAGAAGGACCCTATGGCACTCCTTGGGAAGTAGGGTACCCAACTCGTGGGTACCAGATACCGGCCAGACCTATCATTCGGACGCAATTGCAGCCGCCACGGTTTTCTGCCCCAGAAAGGGAGGAAATTCTTCAGAGACTGGATCAGGTTGAGCGGGACTATCGCCGCGACCGCCAGGAGAGACAAAGCTTCTTTCAAGGATTGACAAGCTTGATCAAAGGAAAGAGCAAGAAGGACCGTTGAATCCTTCCAATTGTTGTTAAGCCCCTGCGTGGGTATGTGTGTTATTAAGCCCCTGCGTGGGTAAGTTCTGTTCAAACCCCTGCGTGGGTATGCTTGTTTGTTTTGACCCATGCGAGGGTCTATCTTTCTGTAAACCCCTACGAGGGTATGTTATTTGTGTAAGTCCCTGCGTGGACTATTATGTTGATTAAGCCCCTGCGTGGGTATGTGTGTTATTAAGCCCCTGCGTGGGTAAGTTCTGTTCAAACCCCTGCGTGGGTATGCTTGTTTGTTTTGACCCATGCGAGGGTCTATCTTTCTGTAAACCCCTACGAGGGTATGTTATTTGTGTAAGTCCCTGCGTGGACTATTATGTTGATTAAGCCCCTGCATGGGTATGTGTGTTATTAAGCCCCTGCGTGGGTAAGTTCTGTTCAAACCCCTGCGTGGGTATGCTTGTTTGTTTTGACCCCTGCGAGGATCTATCTTTCTGTAAACCCCTACGAGGGTATGTTATTTGTGTAAGTCCCTGCGTGGACTATTATGTTGATTAAGCCCCTGCGTGGGTATGTGTGTTATTAAGCCCCTGCGTGGGTAAGTTCTGTTCAAACCCCTACGTGGGTAAGCTTGTTTATTTAAAAAGACCCGTTTAGGGCAACGTGTAATATTTTAATAAATTAATGGAATGTTTGTTTTATAAATTTCATGTTTGCCATTATGTGCATAAATAAATTATATGTGAAATAAATAAATCAAAATCATTCCTTTTAAAATAATCTGCCTATATAAAAATTTTAAGAATCTTAAGAGTGAAACCTAGCCTGAGTGTCCTTATAAAGACCTGGCCAAGATGGTAAGACCTGTTTAAAAGATTCAAATCCCTGTTAACATCTGTAAACATGTTAACACTCCTGACAGATGTGAGTTGTTAAAATCACACAAGTCATTTATAAAAGGATTCTTTAGAAGATTCCTAACCCAACTAAATGATCTCTGAATCATGGGTTAAATCATCAATTAAGATGATCATATTTTGACCATACGTGGTAATATAGTGCCTACGGGCCTTGCTCATTTCCATATGAGCCAAAAGACAGTGGTAGCGATGACTCCCTGTCGGATAAAGGTAATGAACTAGGTTCAAACCTTCATGCTTTGATTCTCTGAAATCATAACTTATAAATTAAACTGTCCATGTGACTAGGCCTTTTGTGCCACAAATAAAACTGATATTGTTTTATAATTAGGATAAATTATGATAGAAATCCTAAATAAATTTGAATAATAAATTAACCAAATATGGTCTCTGTTTACCATGGTTAATGAATTACCCTAAGGGGCGATTCCATAATAAACTCCCAAATAAACTTTTGTCCTTGTTTTCTGTAATAGTTCAATTAAAATGGCTAACTCAGACGAGATAAATAGTCATCCAGTGGAGAATAACGAGAACGCCCGAATTAATTTAACGGGTGCTGAATTGAAAGCGATAATAGACGGCACAGTTACCCAGGCCTTGGAACGGCAGTACGAAGAGTATAGTGGGACTCGAAGTAGGACCCTATCTAAGCCACATTCAAAGCCTCCTTCCAAAAAGGAAGAACTGAAGAAAGATGATGATCGACACTCCTCGAACCACCACAGTGATCCATCTCAGCAGATGGTACTAAACAAAGGACCCCGTGACAAGGGTTGCTCTTATAAATATTTCGTTTCCTGCAAACCCCGGGATTTCACTGGGGAGAAAGGAGCCATCGACTGTATGACATGGTTGGATGAGATGGACACGGTTGTGGATATCAGCGGATGCGCTGAGAGAGACGTGGTCAAGTTTGTGTCGCAGTCTTTTAAGGGTGAAGCTCTAGCCTGGTGGAGATCTCTAATTCAAGCCACCGGGAAAATCCCATTGTACAACATGTCTTGGGATCAATTTGTTGCCCTCATCAGGGAAAATTACTGCCCCCAGCATGAGGTTGAGAAGATAGAGGCTGATTTTCTATCATTGGTGATGACAAACCTTGACTGCCAAGCTTACCTAACGAGCTTCAACACAATGTCCCGGTTGGTTCCGTATCTGGTAACCCCGGAACCAAAAAGAATAGCTCGTTTTATCGGTGGTTTAGCCCCGGAAATCAAGGCAAGCGTGAAGGCTTCTCGGCCAGCTACTTTTAGATCTGTAGCTGACATATCCTTGTCCCTCACTTTGGATGCGGTCAGGCAGAGATTGCTGAGGAATAAGGAGGCTGAGAAGAGGAAACGTGAAGATGATAGTTCACGGAAATCGAACAAGAAGCACCGTGGGAACGGTGACAACAGGAAAGGATCTGAGTCAAGGAAAGAAGGGCATCATTCTGGTGAGAAGCCCAAATGCAAAATTTGCAAGAAACAGCACTATGGAAAGTGCAGGCTCGAGTCGAACTCACAGACTCAGTCGAAAACCTATGCTTGTGGTATATGCAAGTCCACGGATCACAAGACCTTGGATTGCAAGAAGATGAAAGACGCAACGTGCTACCGTTGCAATGAAAAGGGGCACATCAAAACCAACTGCCCTAAATACACCAAGAAGCCTGAAGAGGCCAAGAAGACTAATGCTAGAGTCTTCAGAATGGACGCAAAGGAAGCGATTCTAGACGACAACGTTATTACAGGTACTTTCCTTGTAAATGATGTCTATGCAAGAGTACTATTTGATTCAGGCGCAGATAAGTCGTTTGTAGATCATAAATTTTGCAAGTTACTGAAATTACCTGTCAAAACCTTAAATGTGAATTATGAGGTGGAGTTAGCGGATGGCACCCTAGAAACCGTCTCAACTGTGTTAGATGGATGTGTTATATCCATTAAGAACCATTCTTTTCCTCTGTCTCTACTTCCATTTAAATTAGCCGGTTTTGACATAGTCTTGGGCATGGACTGGTTATCTCATAATCAGGCCCAAATTGTCTGTAACAAGAAACAAGTGGTGATAAAGACTCCGTCTGGTGAATTACTTACCATTCGGGGAGATACCCAGTATGGGCTACCTGAGCAAGTGACTATGCTTAAGGCTTCAAAATGTTTAAAGAAGGGTTGTGTCATCTACATGGTACAAGTGATTATTGATGAGCCTAAACGAAAGATAGAAGACATCCCTGTCATTTCTGAATACCCAGAAGTTTTTCCGGAAGAACTACCTGGTTTGCCACCAGATAGACAAGTGGAATTCAGAATTGATATCATCCCTGGAGCAGCACCAGTTGCTAGAGCACCCTATATGTTGGCACCCACGGAAATGAAGGAATTAAGGATGCAACTGGATGAACTGCTAGCTAAAGGTTTCATTAAACCTAGTTCGTCTCCATGGGGAGCGCCAGTCCTGTTTGTCAAGAAGAAGGACGGATCGATGCGTCTGTGCATCGATTATCGTGAGCTTAAGAAGGTCACGATCAAGAATAGGTATCCTTTACCCAAAATCGACGATTTGTTCGATCAATTGCAAGGAGCAAGTTATTTCTCAAAGATTGACTTGAGGTCAGGCTACCATCAACTGAAGGTTAGAGATGAAGACGTGCATAAAACATCATTTAGGACTCGTTATGGTCATTACGAGTTCCTAGTGATGCCTTTTGGGCTCACTAATGCACCGGCCGCATTCATGGATCTCATGAATCGCGTTTGCAAACCGTACTTAGATAAATTCGTCATCGTTTTCATCGACGACATTCTTATCTACTCGAAGAACCAAGCTGACCATGAGAAACACCTTCGCTGTATTCTCAAGCTCCTGCATCAGGAGAAACTCTATGCCAAATTCCCTAAATGTGAATTCTGGCTTCGTGAAGTCCAATTTCTTGGACATGTGGTGAGTGAGCGAGGTATCCAAGTGGATCCCGCTAAAGTTAAAGCTGTTATGAACTGGCAAGAGCCAAAGACGCCTACGGAGATTCGTAGCTTCCTGGGATTGGCAGGATATTACACGCGTTTCATTGAAATTTTTTCAAGGATTGCTGCGCCCCTAACTTCCTTGACCAAGAAGAAAGTAAAGTTCGTTTGGGGCCCTAAGCAGCAAGAATCCTTTGATATTCTGAAGAAAAAATTGAGCAACGCCCCAGTACTGACATTGCCAGATGGAATAGAAGATTTTGCGGTTTACTGCGATGCATCGCACACTGGCATGGGGTGTGTGCTTATGCAGAAAGGCAAGGTTATTGCCTATGCATCAAGACAGTTAAAGGTGCATGAAAAGAATTACACCACCCACGACTTGGAGTTGGGTGCCGTTGTATTCGCACTAAAACTGTGGAGGCATTATCTTTATGGAATCAAGTGTGTGATCTATTCTGATCACAAGAGCCTCCAGCATCTGTTTAATCAGAAGGAATTAAACATGAGGCAACGCCGTTGGATGGAAACTTTAAATGATTATGATTGTGAAATAAGATAGCATCCCGGCAAGGCGAATGTAGTCGCCGATGCCTTGAGTCGAAAGGAGAGGGTGAAACCCATCCGAATCAATGCCAAGCGCATGGAGATAAAGAATAATTTGATGGAAAGGTTGTTAGCTGCACAGAAGGAAGCTGTGCTGGAAGCTAACTATCCTAATGAAAAGTTAGGAGTAACTGAGGAGCAGTTAACTCTTAGCAAGGACGGAATTCTACGATTAAATGGAGGAATATGGGTTCCAATTTATGGAGGGCTTCGAGATGTCATCCTCCAGGAAGCCCATAGTTCCGCTGATAAGATGTACCAGGATTTAAAGGCAAATTATTGGTGGATAGGCTTGAAGAAGTCTGTAGCCACTCATGTAGCTAAATGCTTGACATGTGCGCAAGTCAAAGTCGAGCATCAGAAACCGTCAGGTTTGCTACAACAGCCTGAGCTTCCTACTTGGAAGTGGGAAATGGTAACTATGGATTTTATTACCAAGTTACCTAAGACAAGGAAAGGAAATGATACAATATGGGTTATAGTTGATAGACTGACTAAGTTAGCACATTTCTTACCCATCAAGGAGACTTATAGCTCCGACATGTTAGCCCAGTTGTACGTTGATAAGATTGTAGCCTTACATGGCATACCTGTATCTATTATCTCTGACAGAGATACTAGATACACGTCTCATTTCTGGAAAAGCTTCCAACAATCTTTGGGCACACGTTTGAATTTTAGTACGGCTTACCATCCTCAGAAAGACGGTCAGAGTGAGCGTACTATTCAAACGTTGGAAGACATGCTACGTGCATGTGCGATCGATTTAGGTGGTAGTTGGGATAAACACCTACCATTAGTCGAATTCTCCTACAACAATAGCTACCATACCAGCATCAAGGCTGCACCTTTTGAGGCATTATACGGTAGAAAGTGTAGATCGCCCGTTTGTTGGGCGGAAGTTGGGGATGTCCAATTATCAGGACCAGAGATAGTCTTTGAAACAACGGACAAGATTGTCCATATTCGTGACCGTCTCAAAGCTGCCCGTGATAGGCAGAAGAGCTACGCTGATCCAAAGCGTAAAACTTTTCACTTCGAAGTAGGTGATAAAGTGTTACTTAAAGTGTCACCCTGGAAGGGGGTGATGCGATTTGGTAAGAAAGGCAAGCTAAGCCCGAGATACATAGGACCTTTCGAGGTTATCGAACGTGTCGGGACAGTTGCCTATAAGTTAAACTTACCAGAAGAGCTCAGTGGAATTCACAATGTGTTCCACATCTGCAATCTGAAGAAGTGCTTCGTTGATGAATCACCGGTTATACCCCATACAGATGTGCATATAGATGAGAGCTTGAAGTTTGTGGAAAAACCATTGTCGATTGAGGATCGACAGGTCAAGAAGCTTCGAAGGAAGCATGTGCCTGTTGTAAAGGTCAAATGGGATGCCCGTAGAGGTCCCGAATTCACGTGGGAGGTTGAATCCACGATGAAAGAAAAGTACCCTTATTTATTTCAGTAAATCTCGGGTCGAGATTTATTTTAAGGGGGTGAGGATGTAACACCTTGAAAATTCACGTCCTATAATGCGTAGACACGTGTCATATGTTGAACGTGTGAAAGAATGTTATAGAAGGACTAAAGTTGACAAACATGGAAAGTATGTGAATATACGAGTTATAAATGTCAACAGTAAATAGATATATTGTACATTAACCTTACATGATGATTATATCATCAAACGAATAAATCATGGATCATGCGAAGCTAAAAGTGAGGAATTGCAAACTACAGGGGCTAAATGTGTCAACATGTTTAAGTTATACCTCTGCGTGACCTTTTGACAAACCCGAAGCTTTGTAACTGTTAATTATGCTCACTAGAATGCACGATATAAATTTTGTAAAGTTTCGTTAGTGTATGAGAAAGTTATGATCAAATTCATGTTCAAAGGGTTAAAGCGTAAACGTTGAAAGTTAGGACTTTTCGGGTAACAATAAAGTTAACCGGGGACTTAACAAAGTGGGTATATGTTTTAAAGCCCTTATAGACCAATTATGAGAGTTCAAGATGCAAGAAACAAGTGCCTAATCGAAGTTTGAAGAGCCAAGGATCAAATCGCAAAAATCTAAAATTTAGATTTGTGCAGACATGCCGTCGCGACACGCGAAGCCCAGGGGGGAAACCTTCGCGACACGCGGGAGGCGTCGCGACACGCGAAGCCCATGGGGGAAACCGTCGCGACACGCGGGGGACTGCCCAGTTCTGAATTTCTTGGGTTTTTGCCTGCTGAGTGCCTTCTGCTCGATTTCATCCGATTTTCCACATAAAGGGCGACCCCTAGACACCTAAGCACTAGGAACATGTGTTGATCAGTTGTGGTGGGTTGTAGACTCATGTGTCAAAGATTTGTGGTGGATTAAACACTATATAAAGGACCATGATATGCACCATTGTTCTTCACACCTTCATCTTGCAATCTGATCATTTCTGGAGCTCCAAGGCACTCTCAAGTGATCACTAATCAAGCTTAGGACTTTTGTAAGTTTGCTTAACCTTCTTTAATTGAGTTTTAGCTTAGCTTTTGCTTAAAAGTCAAACCGTCGTAATTAACGGTTGACTTTAAGATTAATCACTAATGGTCCAGTGATTAGTCGAATCAAAAGTAGTTATAAGTTGGTAATTATGTGGGTAATAAAACCTCAAAAGGGTTCCCCCGGATTCCCACTCTAACTAGGTCAAATGTGGGTAAATTACAATTTATGCATAATTAGCAATGTAGAACACATACAACCTATTTGATCATTAATATAACTTGGTAATTAGTGTTAGGACATGTCTAAACATATTCAACCCGACAATTTCCTGTTTAGACCCGGTTCGGAACCGAAAGTCGCATAGTTTGACTTATACTTTGACTTTCAGTTCTGACCCGTTTTGGTATGATTTAAAAATACCTAAGAGCTTAATTTGGACCAGGTAACATGCTAGTATAACCCTCTGTGATTATACACCATGGTTCATTAGTTAACCGATTAATTCGCATGATTCCGTTAATTGCTCATATGTTGACCATTATGCCCTTATCACCTTAAAATGTGATTTTTGGAAATGTAAAAGAGTAGAAACTTTAATTACTGATATATAAACTTGCATATAAAATTTGACATCAGTTTGAGGTGTAGGTTAAGAGTTATGCTCGTTAACGTAAAATTAAAGCTTTATGTTAATTAAACGGCGTATTTAGCGTATAGCCTACTTAAACATACTTTTTGATATCAATCTCTTTACCCACTGATGTAATATATTATTTTGGGATTTTTAAATATTTTTAATTAATTTTAGGCTGAGCATAACTTATAGTCGTAGGCTTAATCCGGTAATTGTCGGTTTTGCCCTTACGGGCTATAAAACGAGTTTTACATATCTAAACGACTCCAAACCTTTTGCTACTGATCACATATGATAAATAAATTATTTTAAGCCTTCTGGAAATATAAAAATATCAGATTTATGTATCAAACCCGGAAATGGCCTCTAATCGCCTTTTTAAGCGTTTTTACCGCATAGTATGTGCCATAACTGTAATAAACATACAAGGGTTGATACCTACTGATATTTGAGGCAAATTATAATATTTTAACAGTAAGCAAAGGTTGTTAAACTCAGACTTCAGTTTTGAGCTTTTCGGCTTATGTGAAATTACCAAAATACCCCTACGGGGCATAGTTTGGTTTAAATTGATAAATTTCTCATATATACTTTAACCTACTGATATAACTTAGGAAATTGAGTATATTTGCTGATTACATCAGGAATGTAACTCAGGTTAACATTTAAACTCTTTTACAACCTTTAAAATGACCAAACTACCCCTACGGGGCATAGTTTGTGATTAAATTCATTTCGGGCATAATAAAAGACATCCTACTGATGTCACAACATATATGAAGTATATTAACTTAGGAAACCTGTAAATAGCTCTCATTATTACCCGTTACGCTTTTTACGCGTTCGGTTCGGTTTATGTAACTAGTTTACATAAACTAGCCTAAACGGGTCAAACCTTAACGGTTTTATCTCAAAATCCAGAATGTGTATGAAATACCCATATTAAACAAGTCTCTGAACTTGTCGGGTCTAAATCACATTCTATCCGGTCTTCGCCTAATCGTGCGTACGAACCGTATCTTTGAAACTAACCGGTCTAAGCTTAAGCTTAATTAAAGACCCGTTAGGATTCTAATAGGTTATTATAAACCTTCGTTCCAGATTAGGAGGACCAGTAAAAGCTACTTGCAATTTGCTTATTGTGAATTATACTTTGCTCAGGTAAATACTTTTAACTTATTTTCCCTATACGGGCTTGGGTTACGGTATATAGAATACCGCTTGATCGGGCATCAAATCTTCCATCGTTGGGTGGTTAATTTAATAATTTGATCGGCTCGTTTAAACAGTCTTGGTACTTAAAGCCTTTGGGGGGTTAATGACCATGTCCCGGATATCCTTGGCATCATTTTACGAAATGGCCACGACTTAAGCGCGGGGTGTAGGCGTACACCCGTCAGTGCACAAAAGAATAATGTGGTGTGTCTATTGATCTTTAACCCGGACAAGATCCGGGCTACTGAACGCACAAGGAACATGTAATTCGTTCACAAGATTATATATTTAAATAATTCTCCCAAGTTAAATAAAATGTTTATGCCACGTGCATCCAAATAAATTTTCGATCATTTTCCAAAATGAGTCAGTTGATTATATTTACCAGTGTAAACTGACGTATTTTCCCAAAAAGATTAAATGCGGGTACTAAGCGTAATTGGCTGGGGTTTCTCCTTAGCATCACTAGAAGTTTCGCAAGCTTAAGATGCCTGAAGTCTGTTGAACCATTAATTCTATTTTATTTTCGATCCATCTATGGATAAACTTCCGAATATTGTGACACTTGATATTACAATATTAAATTCGGTTGTATTATACCTTTTTAAATTGCTTCCGCTGTGCATATTAAATATTGTGTTGTTTGACTATTACGTTGCCAACCATGACGTCACGATACTCCCCACCGGGCCCACCGGTGACACGTGGAAATCGGGGTGTGACACTGTAACAACGCGACTCTTTGGGTTATTACTCATCGCTGTCATTCTTCTATTAACCGCTTGTACTCCGAGATTTCGATTAACGCAATGGGTTTAAACTATATTTTTCAACGCATATTACAACGCTTATTCAAAACGCACTTAATCGCATTTAAAACGCTGTTTATAACGCATACTACTTAAACGAATTTTATCGCATGTTTCATCGCTTGTTTAGACTAAACGCTATCACAAAGCTATCGCAACGCAAACTCAACGCAGACTCGAAACGCGGATTTATGTTATATGTTACGTGTGTTTATTTGTGTGATTATTTGTTTAATTGTTATGTGGTTATCAACGCAACGCTTATACGCTCAAACGTTCACTTGCAACTCGATTAAACGCAACGCAACGCAATGCTTAACACACAAAACGTAAGTTGGAAAACTAACAAACACATCACGGGTGTCCGAATGGGCATCCGATCAAATGGACATCCGCTCGGATGGCCATCCGACCGGATGGCCATTCGACCGGACGCCATCCGACCGAACACAACCTCACGAACCGACTTAAACCCTCTCTCCCACTCTATAAATACCGCCGTACACCTCCTTTTCTCTGATTGACACTCTCATCCACTCACACGCACTCAAGTCGCTCTCAGTCATTTTTACTCGTGATTCAAGGCTATTTCATAAGTATTTCTCCTCAAATCTTGTACAATATTCATCTTTAATCACTTCTACATCATCTTCTTCATCAAACTCACACACAAACACTAACTTTTCTCTCGAAAACGCCTGGTTCGGACCTCTTGAAGGTGTCCTTCACTCATTTTGCTCATGCAAACTGTTGTGAAACACCAACTCATCAAGATTGGTTCAGATCTAAGAGATTTCCACAACTTTTCAACGAAACAATGGAAGATTTCAACACTTTTCATCTGTTTTCAAACTTTTCTTCAAGTATCACACTAAATCGATGGAATCTGGGCTCTTACGGACTCTCTACTCGCTTCATAGTTGAGTGCCGGTTTGAAAATGGATTTCCACGAAGAGATGAACCGATTAACGAGTCAAGCATGAAATTTCACCAAGCACAGCCGTCTATCTGAAGGGGTGATACCCATCCGACAGAATGAGCTAGACTTGGTGTTACTTCCGTTGTTTGACACATCGTCACACCGTCTCCGTTAAAACTTCAAACTTTTACTTAGAAATTTTTGCAAGTTTTCAAATAACAGATCGCCCACTCGAATAGCCATCCGATCGGATAACCATCCGTTCGGATGACCATCCATCCGGATGACCATCCGTTTGGATGACCTGTCCCTTGTACTAACCCTTGTTCAAAACGATTTGATTAAACTTCGAACTTTAACAATTTTACAAACAAACACACACTCATTCGAATGGTCATTCGTTTGAATGGTCATCCGCTCGGCTGACCACCCGTCCGGATGACTATCTGCTTGAATGTAGACCCATCCGTTCGAATCACCATTCGAACACTCAACCATTCGACATTTTGTTTACGCTCTCTTCAACGCTTACGCTACTGTTCTATGCTCAGGCTAACTCAACGCGCTCCCTTCAATCCAATCAAGCTTGTGTTTACTTGTTAAACACCTACTGTGAGTATACTCGAACCCATTTTCATTTAACGCACTTTTGGGTGTTACATACGTTCCAGATCAAAACAAAACGCATAACGCAAACACTTTATAACGCTAACCGCTCCCACATGCTATACGTGATCTATGAATGCTTGTTACTATGCTTATACAGTGTTACACTATACCGCCTCTAGCAACGATAGTACTATAGTTTGGACTCAGCACCTGTCGTGGACGGGGGTTACTAGGGATCACAACTCTTTACTTCACGTTTTCGCAGAACATGTGTTGCACATACTCCAAAACGCAGTCTCGTGGTTAAGTTGTAGACATTGTTTGATTGTTACATGCTTCGCCCGTTACGTGTTACATGTTGGTTATGCGTAAACGCTTTTACTACTATATGCTACTCAAACTTGTTTACTCACCTTTACATTTTATGTATTGACTTTATTTTAACGTATGTGACAGGTTGATGTTATGCTATGCTGGAAATCAAGATAGGCAATCTAGAAACTCCACTAATAGAAATCTAGGTTGTCGGACTTGTTTCGCTTTTGAGAACACGCGATCTGCAATAAATGTTTGTGGAATGTTTGTTGATTGGTATGGGAAAATTAACCTTTTAAATATTGCCATTTAATAGTTGCTATGGATTCTCTTGAGCAATCTGGTTCGCCTAGTGCAGCGCCCCGATGTTTCCGCCATCAGTTAGGGTGTGACATTTATGTAATTACTCTACAACTACATTATATATATATATATATATATAATTATTCGGTTCAAATGAAAACCACTACGAGTTGCGAGAACCGTGAGAACTTTTTGATCTGGCGCGAGTTGGGCCAAAAATTTTTTTGCACAAACGTAGATGAAAACATTATAAACACATTTATAAAATAAAGTAAAAAAAATTGTCGAGGCGTTAGTTTTGACTGATGCAAGTTTCTTTTACGAGCTGGCGTAAAATTTTATAGTTGATAACTATTTTTTTATCAGGGCGTAAAAAAACTTGAATCAGTCAAAACTAACGAATCGATATTTCTTTTTAACTTTTTTTTACAGATGTTGTTATAATGTTTTCATCTACGTTTGTGCAAAAATTTTTGGCCCAACTCACGTCGGATCAAAAAGTTCTCAGGGTTCTCGCAAAGTGATTCTCATTTTAAATCATCCATATATATATATAACCTATTATATTATATTTTTAGTATACCTCATCATCCTATTTGATATATGTAATCAAATATATCAAAGTATTTACTATTTTACTTTGATATATCAAAATTATTTACCAATCCACTTGTGGTTCAACGCCTACTTTCTCAAGTACACCTTTAAGAATTAAGCACATGACTCTACTTAGGTCTAGAAGTTGATCTCACATCTTTCTGTATCAATTTCGTATGCCTATAGATTATGCGAACATGGATGAACATACAATTAAGCAGACTACTAAAACCTTTCTTTATAGGCAAGAAGCACCAATCACATGATCAATTGCATATCTCATTCTATTGACTAAAGTAAGGTACTATTTTTTTTTAAAGAAGAGCTTCCTGTTCTCTTATGTCTGCACGGCGCAGACCACGCGCAGTCGTTTGGGTCTGCAGTCTGTTTGTTTTCTCGAAGACCTTTCATTAAAAAAGGTCCACGCATCCTCTTTTTGGTGCAGACTTTGTATGTCCACTTCTCACCTCTTCTTGTTTTTCATTTCATCCTGAACCCAAAAAAAAAATACACAAACCCTAGCACACCTTCTCCCCCACCACCTCTCCTCCACCCCAGCCGCCGCCTCGCTCCTCCCCCTTCACCGCTGGCGCCGCCACTCCTCCCTCCTTACCGCCAGCGTCGCGCTGCTGTCCTCCTCCTTCCTTTCAGCCGCCACCGCCTCTCTTCATCCCTCCTTCCTTTTAGCCGTTGCAGCCTCTCCTCCTCCATCCTTGCACATCCGCCGCCCGCTCTCCTCCTCCGTACTTCACCACTTGCGTCGATATCTAATTATTTCAGAGGTTTCCTCTGCTAAGGCTCTTAGAATTGCAAAGGAATATGATGGAGAATCTACATTCACTGTTGATTCTGATTATTGGCCTGTTAATCTCACTTTTTATATACTAGTTCAAAGTTTTGTGATCTTTTAGTTTTGATGTTTAAGCTGTAAATATGTTATGTATTTTTAATTATAGGTACAAGAACGATTGGTGTTATTAGCAAAGTTGACCAAGCATCTGCAGATCCAAAAGTTGTTGCTGCTTGTCAAACAGTTCTTTTGGGTCAAGGGCCACAGAGTGCAGTTGAGATTTCATGTTAGTTTTTTTATGTTATGATTTTAATTTGTGTTGTTAATTTTTTGATTGTTTGATGTTAATTTTTAGATTGTTTGATGTTAATTGTTGTGATTGTTTGATGTTAATTTTTCCGATGATTTAGCACTTGTATAACTATTATTATTTTTTATGGATGTTGGAAAACTCTTTTAAGTTTATTTATATTTTAGTTTAATTCAGTAGCTTGCAAAAGTTAAAAACAAACAATCTTTTTCTTGCAGACTGCAGACGTTTTACCTCTGAAAAAACAAGTAGCACCTAAAACTTGATCTGATTTGTAATATGTTGACCTAACACCCTGTTAAGTGTTAACCACCAGTAATTGCCATCCCCCAAGTAAGAAAAAAACCCAAATCGATTGAATGGTCCCGTCTACCCCAAAATCAACAACCGCTGCCTCATCCAAACATCTCTTTCTCTCTAGATTTCGTTTTTTTTTTTGTTGAAGAACCCTTCGATCGATTCTCTATATTCAAGGGGGCAAAATTGACATTTCTCCTCGTAAACTCTAGAACCCAAATCAACATCTTGACTGTTCCCCTCTCCCTCTGGTCTGTGTTTTTTACATATAAAAGAGTAAAATTAGTCTCATTAGTTTACATAATGGTCCCTTCACTTTATAAAAGAGTAAAATTAGCCCCTAGATATGAAACGACTGAAATACCCATGATCTTAAAAAAAACTTAATAGAAGGTAGTGTTGATACCCAAACACATTACAAAATGAAAAGTTGGTACCTCAAAATGTGACTTTAAACTATTGATACATGATCTTGTTACTTTCTATAAACCACATGGATTAACGATGTAATTAACTCTATACTTTATATTATTTTTGTGTCAGTATATTAATTGATACATAATAAACGAACTGAGTCCGAACCAAGCTCGGGCTTTAGAAACTATCAACGAGCCAAGCTCAAGCTCGACTCGGCTCGTTTGTACCCAATATACAACTGTTTATGAAGTTACGATTGTATTCTACTTTATGTAACAATGGCACGTCACCATTAGGTAAAGGTACAATGATATGCATATCAAGTAATATTGATCTAACATAGTAGTACATGATCGATGTCAAAAGGTTGGTCAAAAACAAATTTAAAAATTGGTCCTATGTAGCAATGGTAAGTAGGGTCATCTCCACGAGGAATTTGTGGTTAGTGTTGATTGTAGAAACCTAGATTAACTAAAAACTAAGAAAAACTATTGCTTTCATTGAATTTTGAAAGTATTGATGGATTATGATTAAGAAAGTTATCAAATTTTAAAGAAAAGTAACCCCCTTCGGATTTTCGGTTCAATGATTCACCCAAACCTGTTTAATTAGATAGATACCAAAGGTATTGTTAATGGTTTAATTTGAGTGGTAATCAAAGACAAGAAATAATAACTTATGCAATTCAATGACCAATATATAAGTGCCAAAAACCCACCCAATAACCAAACTACTCACAATGCAAGAAAACCGAATACGAATGGTAAAAGGTGAATAATTGCAACATAATTTTTTTTAAACAAAACTAAACCACAAGTATTTTTCAAACAATGAAGAAAAAATGTAAAAAAAAACTAAATAAACAGGGTTTGAGTTTCACATACATGAACCATCCACTCAGAGGTGGTAAAAAAAGTGACTAGCCTTGCATCATCATGATTTGATCTTCTTGGTTGTCTTAGATGTTTGATTGCATGAAAGATTTAATGAAAAATTAAGGTTTGAAACTTGGAAATTTTTCCTTGGGAGGCCAGAAACAATTAGGGTTGAAGGTTTTTTTGTTTGCGGTTTAAGATATCTTTAAATAGAATGAAAACTAGAATTTTCGCATGAATATATGATGACATGAGCAAGGTTGCGCTCCTAACTGGTTTTTTTTTCTATTTTCGCATTTTTCAACTCCCAACTTGCGTATAAGTTTCCAATCCTTCATAATGTTTCCCGAAAACCTCCCTATAAGCCCTAAAAGTCATCTTAAGCTCTGGGTACCTGCGAATCAAATCAAACTCAAAGTAACCATGTTTTATGATAAGTACCACTTTAAACCATCTACTTACACATGTTAAAACACGGTTGTTTATCCTTCTATCACATCCCCACACTTCACCTTTGCTTTCCCCCATGCAAAGGTTTCTCACAACTTTCCCACTAACATTAACAGTTAAACTTCACTAATCTTTACTAATTCTCGGTTAAGGTACAAAGTTATGCCCCACTCACATGTCAGCATTAGATGTGTTAATTCAACAGACATAGATGATGCACATTTTTAAAACAAAATTTACCTAACTAAGCCTAAAGTGCTTTCGATTTTTATTCTCGAAAAGCACACACCTCAATATCGAGGATCCAAGGAAGAAAGGACGTGGAGATCTAGCATACATTAGAACCTTTATATTTGTTGTTTTCCTGAATCTTTTTCATATATTTGATGAAATCTTGTGTTCTAGTTATGTGTATGGCTAGCTAACCGCCTTATAGCCGGTTAGGTAGGATAAGTATTAATACATTATCAAGTTGAATGATTTTGTTTATGAAAGTGTGATTTTAGATTAGTGTTTATCATTGAACTTGTGATGTGTTAATTTATATGTTGAGTGTTGATCTTTGAATGAGTTTATATGGGTAATCTAGATCTCTCTATGAGGTTATGTATGTTTGATCTATTTTAACTATCTCTGGATAATATATCGATCATTAATCTAGGGCTTACAATTTAGTAGGTAATAGATTGATTTGCACAAGGGTTGGTAAAGCACATGGATCACTTATGGGAATAACTTGATTAAAAGAGCTTGGAAATTAGTTAGGGTTAGCTTAAAATTAAGTCACATAGATCATAAATAGCTCAGTTCATGAATCTGTGTAACTAGACAATAAAAAAGACTCTAATCATAAAGGAATAGGTAAATTACTTAGTTATTTAAAACCGAAATAGTTAGGTGTGTCTATAGCTTAATTATTGGAGATTATATGGTCAACCTAGTAGGGGAATGGCTTTTTAACACTTCACACCTCATTAATAGTTTCTACTACAATTAGTTTTTCATAAATACATAATTGAAGGACTTTGCAAAAGTATTAGGAGGATTCTATATAACAACCCTCTAAAATATTTTCCGACACCATAATAGATTTAAAACGTCCTTATATGTCTTAAATTATACCCTTTATGTGAAAACCGAGCCTAAAATACTATATATAATTAAATAATAAATAAAAATCAAAATTTTAGTCGCTCGCGGGCCACGAACGTGTAGCCAGGAAGCTACGCGGGCCGCGACAACTCAGAGTCAGGGCGAGCCCCTGAGCCGCCATGTGGCACCACTCGTGTCAAGCCTAGTGGCGAGTCAACCAAGCTAGGGCCTACCCTAGCTGGCCGCGGGCCGTGAAGCCCCTGAAGGATGTCTACGCGGGGCGCGACAAGGTCCGAATCAGGCCCTATAAATAGAGACCTTTGGCTTTCAGTCCCAACTCGTCCCACAATCTTTTCTTTCTCAAAATTTCTGCATAGTAGGCATAATCTCCGGGTATAATACCCCCCTAAATAACGAAATTTTTCCTCGTTATAAGTATCATAACCCCGGTTGCGTATTAGATACGCTGCCCGATTGATCCAGGGTTCTGTAACGGCTGTCGTGGTGACGTAGTCGTTGGAATGACGTCTCGGGGAGGGTATTACTAACTAATGCGTGTGCATTTTTGTAAATTATAGATAATCACCAGGAAACCCTTAAAGGAAACCTAAGAAAGCAATGTGAGTAATCTCCTTTTTACAAATTGTTTTTACAAAACCTCACTTAATTAATGATATATTAAACAGTGATTGAGTATTTGTATTCTACAATTATCGTCGGTATGTTGGGGTTTTGTATACAAAATTTGTTACTACCTTGTGAGGAGTAACATGACCACAAGTCGGGTTGACAGTACCGTGGGTGGTAATTGAATAGATGGAAACAAATGTAATTGCGCGACCGCCCTTAACACTGTACAATGGTTTTTACTAAACTTGATTAAACCGGGATTCACTCACCAGTATTTCCCACTGACAAAATGTTTTTAAACGCGTTTCAGGTAACAAAATGTGAAAGCCAAATAGAAGCCAGTTGGACATCACTGAAGGCTTGGAAAAGTGGCTATAAAGTCACCTAAAATAAAGAGATTTTTATGTAAATAAAATAGGGTTTATCCCTATGAAAATGTGTGTACTTGAAACTTGGGATTTTTCCCATGTGTTTAATATTAGAAAAGCGTGGTATTTTACTCTGATAAAATATTTCCTGACTACGGTCCTGATGTAATTTCCGCTGCCAAAAGGATAAAACACAGATACCACCAAAACTGGCCGCGTCCGCCCGTTCCCAGGTTGGTTAGGGGACGGGGGTTGCGACAGAAGGTGGTATCAGAGCTAAGCCACTGATTCAGCCACGGAAGTGTTCTGCCGACACCAAAATATTATTCAAAATGTTAGGAAATAAATTATGGAAATACGTGCATATTTGTATTTTATTGTTGTGTGTTATTTGACTATTTGTTAGTTTACAGTATGAGCGACCAAGGACTTTCCGATGCCTACCGTCAGTTGTCCAGCTCACCTAGGAGCGAAGGCACCTCTTCACAGCCTGCCCTTTCAAGGTATTCAGCTGACAATGAAGATGGGATATTCGTGTTTAAGGCTCAGTCTGAAGAGCCGTTCCCTTCTAATAAGAGAGGATGGTTCAGTAGAGGAACGCATGAACGTAGGAAAAGAATGAAAAAGTTGCAAAACCAGCGAGCTTTAGCAGCCATTAAAAGAGAAACAGATGCTCACACACATGATATGCTCAATAGAAGTTTAGCAAGTTTCCATATCCTAACAACCACAGCTGTTGACCCTAACCTGGAGCAACTTATAGCACCCCATCCTTTTCCACTGTTTCCCACCCAGCCAATGGAAATAGAAAACAATCCTGAAAATCAAATCCAAATGCATGACTTTAACCCAGAAGAGATACCTAGAATACCAGTACCCAATCCCTTAGATCCAGACTACGACCCGTGGTTAGATGAACATAGGGATTATGTGCAACGCTAGCCAATACCAGAAGACGAACCCATGCCGAATCTAGCAGCCTACCCAGGTTTGGACCCTCTAGATCCCTACTATGATAGTGATCAATACATTAGGGAAATTCTAGAAAATCCATACCCATACCAGGAACCCATGCCCCAGTTCCCAAACCCAGTCCCAGCACCTGCACCCCCAATGAGTGCAGAAAATGTGCAAGAGCTCCGAACTTTCGGAGAAGAGATTTTAGAAAGTAGCGAGAGGATGAGGCAGGTTGGAGAGCGACTCGTCTGGAAGTATGACGAGCGCAATATGGAGTTCTGGATGAACCCATATCAGTGACGGTGGTAGTAGTAATAATAATACTAATATAATAATAGATATAATATGTGTGTATGTTTGAAAAAAAAATCTAGATAATAGTTACGGATATGCCGACTAGTATTGTAATTTAAATTCCAGTTCCGGTTTGTATTAGATGCATACTATATAAGAAAGAGTAAGTCGCAATGTTCGACGTTTTTTTATCAATATGCGTGTTGTGTGATTGGTGGTATTAAATATTATCTTGTGATATTAATACGTGGTAAATGTTTAAAAATTCAGATGACCGACCAAGTGAATCAAGAGAACCTGGCTAATAAACAGGAAAACAAGAATAACGATAACCCGAACAATGATAATAATGGAAACCAAGTGGATAACAGTGCTATTCAACACATAGTGGCACAAGGAATAATAGATGCGATGCCATATATTATTCAAACAGTTAGGGAAGCTGATAATAAAAGTAACCAAAGTAGTAAACGTCCTACTGAACCTGAACACAGCGTAAACAATGGACCCATACTTCAAGTGCCCATTCCCAAAAGAAGAAGAACCATATCTTATGGTTGTTCTTATAAAGAATTTTGGTCTTGTAAACCAATGGAATTCTCGGGCAATGAAGGGGCCGTTGCAGCTCTACGCTGGATAGAAAACACTGAGGCTGTCTTAAAAATAAGCAAGTGCGCGGAAGAGGATAAGATAATGTTTGCTTCCAATCTGTTTAAGAACTCAGCCTCAAAATGGTAGAACACTATCCTCCTGTCTAGGGGAAGTGTCAGAACCCCCATCCCCTACCAACCCGGGAACGGGCGGCCGCGACCAGTTTTGGTGGTATCCAGGTGTTTATCATTTTGGCAGCGGAAATTACATCAGGACCGTAGTTAGAAAATATATTATCAGAGTAAAATACCACACTTTCATAATATTAACCACGTGGGAATATTCCCAAGTTTTAAGTATACACATTTTCATACGAATAAACCCTACTTTATTTTAAATAAAACATCTCTTTATTTTAGGTGACTTTATAGCCACTTTTCCAAGCCTTCAGTGCTGTCCAGCTGGCTTCTATTTGGCTTTCACATTTTGTTACCTGAAACGCTTTTAAAAACATTTTGTCAGTGGGAAATATTGGTGAGTGAATCCCAGTTTAATCAAGACTTATAAAAACCATTGTACAGTATTGAGGGCGGTCGCGCAATTACATTTGTTTCCATCTACTTAATTACCACCCACGGTACTGTCAACCCGACTTGTGGTCATGTTACTCCTCGCAAGGCAGTAACAAATTTTGTATACAAAACCCCAACATACCGACGATAATTGTAGAATACAAATACTCAATCACTGTTTAATATATCATTAATTAAGTGAGGTTTTGTAAAAACAATTTGTAAAAAGGAGATTACTCACATTGCTGTCTTAGAGTTTCCTTTAAGGATTTCCTTGTGATTATCTATTAAATACACAAATGAACACGTGTTAGTATAATAACCCAGTATTTATATTAGTAATACCCTCCCCGAGACGGCATTCCAACGACTACGTCGGGCAGAACCACGAAAGCCGCTACGGAACCCAGGATCAATCGGGTAGTGTATCTAATACGTAACCGGGGTTATGATACTTACAACGGGGCAGAACTTCGTTATTTAGGGGGGTATTATGCCCGAAAAGCACTTTGACTATATAGAAATTCGTGAGAGAGAAAGAGATTGAACGATCAGAAGTGAAAGCTGATGGCCTCAACTTATAGGGCCTCATTTGGGTCTCGTTGCACCCCGCGTAGGTGGTAGCCAAGGGCTACGCGGCCCGTGTAGTAGGCTGGGTAGGCCCTAGCCGGGCCCAGTCATCGATCTAGCCTTCACACACGTTGTGCCACGTGGCAGCACTGGGTGCGGCCTGGTGGTTGAGTTGTCGCGCCCCGTGTAAGATCCATAAGGGGTCTACGCGGCCCGCGAGGGACACTGTTTTCTTATTTTTATTTTATTTTTAATTATATAAGGTATTTTGGGTTCGGTTTTCACATACGGGGTATATATTGAAACATATAAGGGCATTCTAATTACTTTTAGGGTGTCGGAATATCAGTTAGGAGGGTTGTTATATCCTCCCCATCTTGTTTTAGAGCTCGTCCTCGAGATCTATTGGAACAAGTGTGGATATTTCCTTTGCATTTCTGATTCAAGCTCCCATGTATGCTCTGGACCTCTTTTGGAGTCCCATTTCACTTTGACCAGAACTAATCTCTTGTGCTTAAGGTTCTTGACTTTTCTGTCTTCAATCTGTAGAGGTCTTTCTACAAATTTTAATTGTTCATTTACCTCTATATCCTTAAGAGGTACTACCAGTGATTCATCAGCTAAGCATTTCTTGAGATTGCATACATGAAATACATCATGTATTCCTGCCATTTCTTCTGGCAGTTGTAACTGATAAGCTACAGGATCTATTCTTCTAATAATCTCAAAAGGTCCAACATACCTGGGACTTAGCTTTCCCCTTTTGATGAATCTTACCACTCCTTTCCAAGGAGAGACTTTCAATGACACTTTATCTCCTACCTGAAATTCCAATGGCTTTCGTTTGTTATTTGCATAACTTTTTTGTCGATCACGTGCTGCTTTCAATCGTTCCTTGACTCGAATGATCTTGTCTGTTGTTTCTTGCACTATCTCAGGTCCGGATAGTTGCTTTTCTCCAATTTCTGCCCAACAGACTGGTGTTCGGCACTTTCGTCCATAAAGTGCTTCAAATGGTGCAGCATTGATACTTTTATGATAACTGTTATTATAAGAAAATTCTATCCATGGTAAGTGATCGTCGCAATTACCTCCGAAATCAATTACACAAGCTCTAAGCATGTCCTCCATTGTCTGAATTGTCCTTTCGCTTTGTCCGTCCGTTTGAGGATGATAAGCGGTCCTTAGATTCAATTTGGTTAACATTGCTTTTTGGAAACTTGTCCAAAAATGAGAGGTAAAACGACTATCTCTGTCAGAAACAATTGATAAAGGAATTCCATGTAATGAAACTATTTCATTTACATATAGTTTAGCTAATTGTTCTATACTGAAAGTTTCCTTCATTGGTAGGAAATGAGCTGACTTAGTTAGCCTGTCTACAATCACCCAGATTGTATCATTACCTTTTCTTGTTTTGGGTAATTTGGTAACAAAATCCATTGTTATCAATTCCCATTTCCATACAGGCATTTCTAACTGTTGCAGCAATCCTGAGGGTTTCTGATGTTCAGCTTTGACCTGTGAACAGGTTAAACACTTTGCAACATATGCTGCTATATCCTTTTTCATTCCTATCCACCAGAAATTCTTTCTTAAGTCCTGAAACATCTTATCACTTCCAGGATGAATCGTATACTTAGACTTATGGGCTTCTTCTAATATACGGTGGCGTAGGTTTCCTAATTTAGGTATCCACATTCTTTTCTTATGGAATCTCCAAATTCCATCCGTTCCTTGTTCTAGTTCCTTAATCATTCCTTTTAATTTTTCAGTATCATCCTTGATTACTGATTCGTGTGCTTTTCTAATATGTTCATTTAAATCTACTTGCTGATTTAGTTTAAGTGAACGTACTCTTTTTGGCTTTTCATGACACTTTCGACTTAAAGCATCAGCTACTACGTTTGCCTTTCCTGCATGGTACTGAATATTACAATCATAATCACTAAGTATTTCCATCGAGCGTCTTTGTCTCATATTCAACTCCTTTTGCCCAAAAACATACCTTAAACTCTTATGGTCTGTGAAAATGGTAAACTTACTACCGTAAAGGTAATGTCTCCAAATTTTCAGAGCAAAAAACGATAGCTCCTAATTCCAAATCATGAGTTGAATAATTCTCTTCATGATTCTTAAGTTGTCTAGAGGCGTAAGCTATAACCTTTTAACGTTGCATC
Source organism: Helianthus tuberosus (assembly GCA_030545235.1). Taxonomy (NCBI): domain Eukaryota; kingdom Viridiplantae; phylum Streptophyta; class Magnoliopsida; order Asterales; family Asteraceae; genus Helianthus; species Helianthus tuberosus. The sequence goes on from CM060452.1 coordinate 2,037,766, forward strand.
AATACACATCCATAACCTAACTTAGAAGCGTCACAATAGACTACAAAGTCTTCAGTTCCTTCTGGTAACACTAGTATGGGTGCATTGGTCAATCTTTGCTTAAGAATTCTAAATTCTTCTTCTTGTTTTGGTCCCCATTCAAACTTAACAGATTTACAGGTTAGCTTAGTCAGGGGAATGGCTATTCTAGAAAAATCTTGAATAAATCTCCTATAATAACCGGCCAATCCTAAGAAACTTCTAACCTCTGTTGGTGATTCAGGGGTTTTCCATTTGGTAATTGCCTCGATCTTGGTAGGATCTACATGAATTCCTTCATGATCGACTAAGTGTCCAAAAAACTGTACCTATTCTAACCAAAATTCACACTTCGAAAACTTAGCATAAAACTTGTCTTTTCTTAATAAACTTAGAAGTGCGTGCAAATGCTTTGCATGTTCCTCTTTATTTTTAGAATAATTAAAAATATCATCTATAAAGACAATTATGAATTTATCCAAATATGGCTTACATATTCGGTTCATCATGTCCATAAATGCAGCTGGGGCATTGGTTAGACCAAATGGCATGACAGTAAATTCATAATGACCCTACCTTGTTCTAAAAGCGGTCTTAGGAATGTCCTCTTCCTGTACCTTTAATTGATGATATCCTGATCGTAAATCGATTTTAGAGAAAAATCGTGCTCCTTGTAATTGATTGAACAAATCATCGATTCTCGGTAGTGGATACCGATTCTTAATCGTGACCTTGTTCAATTCGCGGTAGTCAATGCACATACGCATTGATCTGTCTTTCTTTTTGACGAATAAGATTGGTGCTCCCCATGGTGATGAGCTTGGCTGTATGAATCCCTTTTCCAAATATTCATCTAGCTGTTTCTTCAGTTCCTGCATTTTTGCAGGTGCCAAACGGTAAGGTGCTTTAGCAATTGGTGTTGTTCCTGGTAGTAGATGGATTCTGAATTCAACTTCTCTTTCTGGAGGTAGTCCTGGTAGTTTTTCAGGAAACACATCTGAAAACTGAGATACTACAGGAATATCTTTCAGTTCCTTTCCTTTAGTGTTAGTGATTATGGAAATCAAATACACTAATGATCCTTTTCTTATATAACTTGATGTTTTCATCACAGATATGAATTTTGTGGATCTAGACGGCTTATCTCCTTTAATTGTGATCTTTTCACCCTTTGGTGAATTTACTTGGATTAACTTTTGATCACATAAAATACTGGCTTTATTGGTTATTAACCAATCCATTCCTAATACCACATCAAATCCTACCAGATTCATTGGGTAAAGGTTTGCAATAAACTTTTGATTTAAAAATTCTATTCTTGCTCCCTGCAAGATTTCAGAAATCCTAACGGTTTCCCCATTTGCTATCTCTACTTGACATTCTTGTGGGAGTTTAGTTAATGGTTGATTGAGAATTTTGCAAAATGAAGTATTAATAAAACTTTGGTTCACACCAGAGTCAAATAATACTTTAGCAAAAACATCATTAACTAAAAACGTACCGGTTATCACGTCCGAAATCATCTTGGCTTCATCTGCAGTTAGAACAAATGCTCTAGCATTTTTAGTGTTCTTGTTGCGCATGGCTGGAACTAGTTTTGGATAGTTCGGCTTGATGTGACCTTTTTCTCCACAGTTGAAGCACATTCCATTATTAGGTTTTCTCCTGCAGTCTTCCTCCTTGTGCCCTGGTATCTTGCAGAAATTGCAGTAGGTAGAACATTTTCCCGAATGCTTTTTCTTACAAGCCTTGAAATAGGGTACCGAGGTAGAACCTACATTTCCGTCGCGAAATTCCTGGGTAAGCCTTTGAGCTAGGTTCCTTCTCTGGTCTTCTTCTCGTGTACGCACTAATTCATCAGTCAAGGTGTTTGCTAGTTCTACAGCTTCTTCTATGGTTTGAGGAATAGCTTCCTTGACTACATGTCTAATCTCACTGATTAATCCCCAGATATAATGGGAGATTAATACTGGTTCAGGTGATGCAAGGGTTGGCACTATTCTAGCATATTCAAAGAATAATGTAGTGTATCCCTTACTATCCACTCCAGTCATCCTAAGGTTTAAGAACTTATTTGCTATCTGTTCTTTTTCATTGGGAGGGCAGAATTTTCTTTCCACCATGTTCTTAAATTCATCCCATTCCATATTATAAACACTATCACTTCCCCTAGACTGGAGGATAGTGTTCCACCATTCTAATGCTGAATTCTTAAACAGATTGGAAGCAAACATTATCTTATCCTCTTCAGCACACTTGCTTATTTTTAAGACTGCCTCAGTCTTTTCTATCCAGCGTAGAGCTGCAATGGCCCCTTCATTGCCCGAGAATTCCATTGGTTTACAAGACCAGAATTCTTTATAAGAACAACCATAAGACATGGTTCTTCTTCTTTTGGGAATGGGCACTTGAAGTATGGGTCCATTGTTTACGCTATTTTCAGGATTAGTGGGTCGTTTACTATCACGTTTACTTTTATTATCTGCTTCCTTAACCGTTTTGATAATATATGACATCGAATCTATTATCCCTTGTGCCACTATGTGTTGGATGGCACTGTTATCCACTTGGTTTCCATTATTGTTGTTGTTCGGGTTATCGTTATCCAAGTTATTGTTACTCTGTTTATCATTATTCTGGTTTTCCTGGTTCACTTCGTTGTCCATCTGAATTTTAAACATTTTCCAATTAATATCACAAATAGTATTTAAGGCAATTAATCACACAACACACATATTGGTCAAAAGCGTCGAACATTGCGACTTACTCTTTCTTATAGTATGCATCTAATACAAACTGGAACTGGAATTAAAATTTACAATACTATTATGCATCACTAACCACAAAGTGGTCTATACTACGATAGATATATTATTATTATTATTATTATTATTATTATTATTATATTTTTTTCCATACACACATATATTATATATTTTATTATATTATTATTATTATTATTATTATTACTACTACTACCACCATCACTGATATGGGTTCATCCAGAACTCCATATTGCGCTCGTCATACTTCCAGACGAGTCGCTCTCCAACCTGTCTCATCCTCTCGCTACTTTCTAAAATCTCTTCTCCTAAAGTTCGGAGCTCTTGCACATTTTCTGCACTCATTGGGGGTGCAGGTGCTGGTACTAGATCTAGGTACTGTGGCATGGGTTCTTCCTGAGGATATGGATTCTCTAGGATTTCCCTAATGTATTCATCGTTATCATAGTAGGGATCTAGAGGGTCCAGACCTGGGTAAGCTGCTAGGTTTGGCATGGGTTCGTTTGTTAGGTGGTAGCGTTGTACATAATCCCTATGATCATCAAACCACGGGTCGTAGTCTTGGTCTAAGGGATTGGGTGCTGGTATCCTAGGTATCTCTTCTGGGTTAAAATCATGCATTTGGATTTGGTTTTCTGGGTTGTTTTCTATTTCCCTTGGCTGAGTGGGAAACAAGGGTAATGGTTGAGGTGCTATGAGTTGCTCCAGGTTTGGGTCGGCAGCTGTGGTTGCTAAAATATGGAAGTTTGCTAAGCTCCTATTGAGCATGTCTTGGGTGTGGGCATCTGTTTCTCTTTTAGCGGCTGCTAGAACTCGCTGTTGTTGTAACTTTTTCATTCTATTCCTACGCTCGTGTGCTCCCCTACTGAACCATCCTCTCTTTTTCGGAAGGAATGGCTCTTCAGACTAAGCCTTAAACACGAATATCCCATCTTCATTGTCAGCTGAATACCCTGAGAGGGCAGGCTGTGAAGAGGTGCCTTCGTTCCTAGGTGAGCCGGACAACTGACGATAAGCGTTGGAGGGTCCTTGATCGCTCATACTGTAAACTAACAAATAGTCAAATAACACAAAACAATAAAATACAGATATGCACGTATTTTTGTAATTAATTTCCTAACGATTTGAATAATATCTTAGTGTCAGCAAAACACTTATGTGGCTGAATCAGTGGCTTAGCTCTGATACCACCTTCTGTCGCAACCCCCGTCCCCTACCAACCTGGGAACGGGCGGCCGCGACCAGTTTTGGTGGTATCCAGGTGTTTATCATTTTGGCAGCAGAAATTACATCAGGACCGTAGTTAGGAAATATTTTATCAAAGTAAAATACCACACTTTCATAATATTAACCACGTGAGAATAATCCCAAGTTTTAAGTACACACATTTTCATAGGGATAAACCACCCTATTTTATTTTAAATAAAACATCTCTTTATTTTAGGTAACTTTATAGCCACTTTTCCAAGCCTTAAGTGCTGTACGGCTGGCTTCTATTTGGCTTTCACATTTTGTTACCTGAAACGCGTTTAAAAACATTTTGTCAGTGGGAAATACTAGTGAGTGAATCCCAGTTTAATCAAGACTTATAAAAACCATTGTACAGTATTGAGGGCGGTCGCGCAATTACATTTGTTTCCATCTACTTAATTACCACCCACAGTACTGTCAACCCGACTTGTGGTCATGTTACTCCTCGCAAGGCACTAACAAATTTTGCATATAAAACCCCAACATACCGACGATAATTGTAGAATACAAATACTCAATCACTGTTTAATATATCATTAATTAAGTGAGGTTTTGTAAAAACAATTTGTAAAAAGGAGATTACTCACATTGCTGTCTTAGGGTTTCCTTTAAGGATTTCCTGGTGATTATCTATTAAATACACAAATGCACATGTGTTAGTATAATAACCCAATATTTATATTAGTAATACCCTCCCCGAGACGGCATTCCAACGACTACGTCGGACAGAACCACGACAGCCGTTACGGAACCCTGGATCAATCGGATAGTGTATCTAATACGTAACCGGGGTTATGATACTTACAACGGGGCAGAACTTCGTTATTTAGGGGGGTATTATGCCTGAAAAGCACTTTGACTATATAGAAATTCGTGAGAGAAAAAGAGATTGAACGATCGGAAATGAAAGCTGATGGCCTCTATTTAAAGGGCCTGATTTGGGTCTCGTCGCGCCCCGTGTAGGTGGTAGCCAAGGGCTACGCAGCCTGCGTAGTAGGCTGGGTAGGCCCTAGCCTGGCCTAGTCATCGATCTAGCCTTCACACGCGTTGTGCCACGTGGCAGCACCGGGTGTGGCCTGGTGGTTGAGTTGTCGCGCCCCGCGTAAGATCCCTAAGGGGTCTACGCGGCCAGCGAGCGACACTGTTTTCTTATTTTTATTTTATTTTATTTTTAAGAGTAAATTACAAGTTTTGTCCTTTATGTTTGTCCCAAATTGCAGGCGCTGTCCTTTGTCTTTAAAATTGATGAGTTTTGTCCTTAATGTTTGCAAATCTTGCACGTTATGTCCTTTAGGCCAAACCCAGTTAGAATTTTCAGTTAGGTTATGTCATGTGCACTGCACATGAGGGTAGAACGGTCATTTCACCTCCTCACTTGTCTTTCCCCCTTTTAATACCCTAATTTATTCATCTTCAACCTTCATTCTCTGAACCATCATCCCCTTCACATTGAGGAGGTTGAAGATGAATAAATTACCACCACCTGACCTAACCGCATCACCACCACCTCCCACCGTATAAACCTCTCTTTGACCCTTCAACTTAACAAGATTGCAAACCCCGATTCTTTCTCTTTACAACTGCAAAAGAAACCTACAACCTATTTTCTTTTAAAGATTCCACTTCCCAAAGCAGCAGATAAGTATTATCTTTACAATTCCCATGACATTTTAGACTTTACAGCAATTGAAAATTGCATTTGCCTTTACAAAAATTAGATCAATGTAATGCAGGATCTAAAACAATTTTTTTTGCCCCTGTCAAAGTCCTCGACATATTAAAAGAAAAAAAAAGGGAAACCCTAATATTCAAAATCCACTTCATCCTTAGGAACATCACAACAGCCGCTCACTTCTTCTCCACTTTTTCTATCATATCTTCTCTCTATCTTATGAACATCACAACAACCACAAATAATCATTAAAATATGGAGAGATTGGTTGTTGTTGGTGGTGTTATTGGTCGAATGATGAAGGGGGTGTTGCTCAACTTTGCCGCCGTCGTTCAAACGGATTCTGAGACTTTGCCGCCGTCATTCAAACGGATATTGAGACTTTGCGGTGTGGCGATTTGGATGGATGGATGAAGGTGGCGGTGTGGCGATTTGGATGGATGGAGGTGGCGGATCTGGATGGAGGCAGTGTGACGGTGTTGTGGATTTAGATGGAGGCGGTGGTGTGGTGGATCTGGTGTGATGGTGGCTGTCACTGTGGTGGTGGGGGTTGGTTTGAGAGAGAGAGAGAGATGGGAGAGACATAACTGAGATAGAGAGATAGAGGATGAGTTATCTAAGAGAGGTTTATACGGTGGGAGGTGGTGGTGATGAGGAATTCATTATAGATATAATTTTGAGGAATTCTCTGAACCATCATCTTCAACCTTCACATGATGGTTCAGAGAATAAAGGTTGAAGATGAATAAATTAGGGTATTAAAAGGGGGAAAAGACAAGTGAGGAGGTGAAATGACCGTTCTACCCTCATGTGCAGTGCACATGACATAACTTAACTGAAAATTCTAACTGGGTTTGGCTTAAAGGACATAACGTGCAAGATTTGTAAACATTAAGGACAAAACTCATCAATTTTAAAGACAAAGGACAGCGCCTGCAATTTGGGACAAACATAAAGGACAAAACTTGTAATTTACTCTATTTTTAATTATATAAGGTATTTTGGGTTCGGTTTTCACATACGGGGTATATATTGAAACATAAAAGGGCGTTCTAATTATTTTTAGGGTGTCGGAAAATCAGTTAGGAGGGTTGTTATAGGAAGTGACAGTGTTTACAATATGGAATGGGAGGAATTTAAGAATATGGTAGTAAGAAAATTCTGCCCTCCCAATGAAAAAGAACAGATATCAAATAAGTTCTTGAACCTTAGAATGACGGGAGTGGATAGTAAGGGTTATACTACGTTATTCTTTGAATATGATAGAATAGTGCCAACCCTTGCATCACCTGAACCTGTATTAATCTCCCGTTACATCTGGGGATTAATCAGTGAGATTAGACATGTAGTCAAGGCAACTAGACATCAAACTATAGAAGAAGTTGTAGAACTAGCAAATACCTTGACAGATGAGTTAGTTCGTACAAGAGAAGAAGATCAGAGGAGAAACCTAGCTCAAAGGCTTACCCAAGAGTTTCGCTATGGTAATTCCAACCGCGGGAGAAACGTAGGTTCTACCTCTGCACCCTACTGCAAGGCCTGCAAGAAAAAGCATTCGAGAAAATGCTCCACCTACTGCAATTTCTACAAGTTACCAGGACACAAGGAGGAAGATTGTAGGAGGAAACTTAACAATGGAATGTGCTTCAACTGTGGAGAAAAAGGTCACATCAAGCCGAACTGTCCGAAACTAGTTCCAGCCATGGGCAACAAGAATACTAAAAATGCTAGAGCATTTGTTCTGACTGCAGATGAAGCTAAGATGTTTCCGGACATGATAGCCGGTACATTTTTAGTTAATGATGTTTTTGCTAAAGTATTATTTGACTCTGGTGCAAACCAGGGTTTTATTAATACTTCATTTTTCAAAATTCTTAATCAACCATTAACTAAACTCCCACAAGAATGTCTAGTAGATACAGCAAATGGGGAAACCGTTAGGATTTCTGAAATCTTGCAGGGAGCAAGAATAGAATTTTTAAATCAAAAGTTTATTGCAAACCTTTACCCTATGAATCTGGCAGGATTTGATGTTGTATTAGGAATGGATTGGTTAATAGCCAATAAAGCCAGTATTTTATGTGATTAAAAGTCAATTCAAGTAAATTCACCAAAGGGTGAAAAGATCACAATTAAAGGAGATAAGCCATCTAGATACACGAAATTCATCTCTGTGATGAAAACAACAAGTTATGTAAGAAAAGGATCATTAGTGTATTTGATTTCTATAATCACTAACACTAAAAGAAAAGAACTGAAAGATATTCCAGGAGTATCTCAGTTTCCAGATTTGTTTCCAGAAGAATTACAAGGACTACCTCCGAACAGGGAAGTTGAATTCAGAATCCACCTGCTACTAGGGACAGCACCAATTGCCAAAGCACCCTACCATTTGGCACCTGCAGAAATGCAAGAATTAAAGAAACAATTAGACGAATTGTTGGAGAAAGGATTCATACAGCCGAGTTCATCACCATGGGGAGCACCGATCTTATTCATTAAAAAGAAAGACGGATCGATGCGTATGTGCATTGACTACTGTGAATTGAACAAGGTCACGATCAAGAATCGGTATCCATTACCGAGAATCGATGATCTGTTCGATCAATTGCAAGGAGCTCGATTTTTCTCTAAAATCGATTTACGGTCAGGATATCATCAATTAAAGGTACATGAAGAGGACATTCCTAAGACCGCTTTTAGAACAAGGTATGGCCATTATGAATTTACTGTCATGCCATTTGGTTTAACCAATGCCCCAGCTGCATTTATGGACATGATGAACCGAATATGTAAGCCATATTTGGATAAATTAATAATTGTCTTTATAGATGATATTCTCATTTACTCTAAGAGTAAAGAGGAACATGCAAAGGATTTGCACGCACTTTTGAGTTTATTAAGGAAAGAAAAGGTTTATGCTAAGTTTTCAAAGTGTGAGTTTTGGTTAAAACAGGAACAATTTCTTGGACATTTAGTCAATCATGAGGGAATTCATGTGGATCCCACCAATATCGGGGCAATTACCAAATGGAAAACCCCTGAATCACCAACCGAGGTTAGAAGTTTCTTAGGATTGGGCGGTTATTATAGAAGATTTATTTGAGATTTTTCTAGAATAGCCATTCCCTTAACTAAGCTAACCTGTAAATCTGTTAAGTTTGAATAGGGACCAAAACAGGAAGAAGCCTTTAGAGTCCTTGAGCAAAGATTAACCAACGGACCCATACTAGCGTTACCAGAAGGAACTGAAGACTTTGTAGTCTATTGTGACGCTTCTAAGTTAGGTTATGGATGTGTATTGATGCAACGTCAAAAGGTTATAGCCTACGCATCTAGACAACTTAAGAATCATGAGGAGAATTATTTAACCCATAATTTAGAATTAGGAGCTATAATTTTTGCCCTGAAAATTTGGAGACATTATCTTTACGGTAGTAAGTTTACCATTTTTACAGATCATAAGAGTTTAAGGTATGTTTTCGGGCAAAAGGAGTTGAATATGAGACAAAGACATTGGATGGAAATTCTTAGTGATTATGATTGTAATATCCAGTATCATGCAGGAAAAGCTAATTTAGTAGCCGATGCTTTAAGTCGAAAGTATCACGAAAAGCCAAAAAGAGTACGTTCTCTTAAATTAAATTTACAGATAGATTTAAATGAACAAATTAGAAAAGCACAAGAATCAGTAATCAAGGATGATACTGAGAAATTGAAAGGAATGATTAAGGAGCTAAAACAAGGAACAGATGGAATTTGGAGATTCCATAAGAAACGATTGTGGATACCTAAATTAGGAAACCTACGTCATCGTATATTAGAAGAAGCCCGTAAATCTAAGTATACGATGCATCCTGGAAATGATAAAATGTATCAGGATTTAAGTAAGAATTTTTGGTGGATAGAAATGAAAAAGGATATAGCAGCTTATGTTTCTAAGTGTCTAACCTGTTCACAAGTTAAAGCTGAACATCAGAAACCCTCGGGATTGTTGCAACAGTTAGAGATGCCAGTATGGAAATGGGAATTGATAACAATGGATTTTGTTACCAAATTACCCAAAACAAGAAAAGATAATGATACAATCTGGGTGATTGTAGACAGGCTAACTAAGTCAGCTCATTTCCTACCAATGAAGGAAACTTTCAGTATGGAACAATTAGCCAAGTTGTATGTAAATGAAATAGTTTCATTACATGGAATTTCTTTATCAATTGTTTCTGATAGAGATAGTCGTTTTACCTCTCATTTTTGGACAAGTTTCCAAAAAGCCATGGGAACCAAGCTGAATCTAAGCACAGCTTATCATCCTAAAACAGACGGACAAAGCGAAAGGACAATTCAGACAATGGAAGATATGCTTAGAGCTTGTGTAATTGATTTCGGAGGTAATTGGGACGATCACTTACCATTAATAGAATTTTCTTATAATAACAACTATCACACAAGTATCAATGCTGCACCATTCGAAGCACATTATGGACGAAAGTGTCGAACCCCAGTCTGTTGGGCAGAGATTGGAGAAAAGCAACTATCTGGACCAGAGATAGTGCAAGAAACAACCGACAAGATCATTCAAGTCACGGAACGACTGAAAGCAGCACGTGATCGACAAAAGAGTTATGCAGATAACAGGCGAAAGCCGTTGGAATTTCAAGTAGGAGACCAAGTGTTATTGAAAGTCTCTCCTTGGAAAGGAATGGTAAGATTCATCAAAAGGGGAAAGCTAAGCCCCAGGTATGTTGGACCTTTTGAGATTATTAAAAGAATAGGACCTTTAGCCTATCAGCTACAACTGCCAGAGGAAATGGCAGGAATACATGATGTATTTCATGTATATAATCTTAAAAAGTGCTTAGCTGATGAATCACTGATAGTACCTCTTAAGGATATAGAGGTAAATGAACAGTTAAAGTTTGTAGAGAGGCCTCTACAGATTGAAGACAGGAGAGTTAAGAACTTCAAGCACAAAAGATTAGTTTTAGTCAAAGTGAAATGGGACTCCAAAAGATGACCAGAGTACACTTGGGAGCTTGAATCGGAAATGCAACGGAAATACCTGCACATATTCCAGTAGATCTCGAGGACGAGTTCTAAAACAATGTGGGGAGGATATAACAACCCTCTAAAATATTTTCCGACACCCTAATATATTTAAAACGTCCTTATATGTCTTAAATTATACCCCTTATGTGAAAACCGAGCCTAAAATACTATATATAATTAAATATTAAATAAAAATCAAAATTTCTAGTCGCTCACGGGCCACGAACGTGTAGCCAGGAAGCTATGCAGGCCGCGACAACTCAGAGTCAGGGCGAGCCCCTGAGCCGCCACGTGGCACCACTCGTGTCAAGCCTAGTGGCGAGTCAGCCAAGCTAGGGCCTACCCTAGCTGGCCTCGTGGGCCGCGAAGGCCCTGTAGGATGTCTACACGGGGCGTGGCAAGGTCCGAATCAGGCCCTATAAATAGAGACCTTTGGCCTTCAGTCCCAACTCGTCCCACAATATTTTCTTTCTCAAAATTTCTGCATAGTAGGCATAATCTCTGGGCATAATACCCCCCTAAATAACAAAGTTCTGCCTCGTTGTAAGTATCATAACCCCAATTACGTATTAGATACACTGCCCGATTGATCCTGGGTTCCGTAACGGCTGTCGTGGTTCTGCCCGACGTAGTCGTTGGAATGCCGTCTCGAGGAGGGTATTACTAATGTAAATATTGGGTTATTATACTAACGCGTGTGCATTTGTGTAAATTATAGATAATCAGCAGGAAACCCTTAAAGGAAACCTAAGACAGCAATGTGAGTAATCTCCTTTTTACAAAACCTCACTTAATTAATGATATATTAAACAGTGATTGAGTATTTGTATTCTACAATTATCATCGGTATGTTGGGGTTTTGTATACAAAATTTGTTACTACCTTGCGAGGAGTAACATGACCACAAGTCGGGTTGACAGTACCGTGGGTGGTAATTGAATAGATGGAAACAAATGTAATTGCGCGACCGCCCTCAATATTGTACAATGGTTTTTACTAAACTTGATTAAAGCGGGATTCACTCACCAGTATTTCCTACTGACAAAATGTTTTTAAATGCATTTCGGGTAACAAAATGTGAAAGCCAAATAGAAGCCAGCTGGACAACACTGAAGGCTTGGAAAAGTGGCTATAAAGTTACCTAAAATAAAGAGATGTTTTATTTAAATAAAATAGGGTTTATCCCTATGAAAATGTGTGTACTTGAAACTTGGGATTTTTCCCATGTGTTTAATATTAGAAAAGCGTGGTATTTTACTCTGATAAAATATTTCCTAACTACGGTCCTGATATAATTTCCGCTGCCAAAAGGATAAAACACAGATACCACCAAAACTGGCCGCGGCCGCCCAGTCCCAGGTTGGTTAATGGGCGGGGGTTGCGACATTCTAATCCTAATTAGTTATTCTTTCTTATATTTGATATTATTCATAGAGGTAAATTTAATAGCTTTTGTGTCCTAGGATTGATACTCGGTAACTTACCAGAACTTTACTATATTCTGATAGGTACACTTGCATGTTACGTGTGTAGTTAGTAGTTATTTGATTTTTTACTTTAAAGCTTGTATGTGTTTTTTTTTTCAATTTATTTGTTACTATCTATGCACGTTAATTTAACATGTCAATGTTAAATATTCAGTGTTATCCAACATAACACTGCTTACGTCTACTTATACCTAGGGATATAAACAAAATGATATTAAGATGTTTTAGAACACAAATGATCAAAGACAGACAAACAACATAGAATTATTACATGAAGAATACCCACAACGTGATCTAACAGTTTCAATATGGCGTCAATACCACCTTATGTATCATTTTGATCCCAAAAATGTTGTAACACCTAAAAAGAAAAATCTTGTTCAACAAATTCACTTTGTTAGTTTCAATTTTCTTCGCAAAAAGAAAGTAGATAAGTTATTGTGTTTTCTTTTGTTTTTTACAACATCGTTGTGTGTTTTCTAGCTTTTTTTTCTAAAAATGAACACAATTTGGATAAAATGAATTAATGTTGTAGCGCGGTCCACACGTTTATAGACATTGTCATACATCTTAACATTATCGTTCTTAGCAGTTGAATTGTCAATAAAGACACATCCAAACTTCTAGGATAATAATTTCTCTGTCGTTAGACTATTATTTTCAGATGCACGACTTGAAACTTATGATATTAATTAATGATACGACTTTTAACTAATAATTTGCAATATAAACATATTATTGAACAATGTAAAATCCGTAATATATATATATATATGTTTGTATATTTTCCAGTTGTATTCTAAAAAAAGTGTTATTTATATCAAATGAATCAATGTTGTAGCGGTCCACTCGTTTGTAGACATGGTCATACATCTTGGCATTATCGTTCTTAATTGTTGAATTGTCTATAAAGATATATCCAAACTTTTTAGGGTAATAATTTCTTTTTCAATTGTGAGTGTATTATTTTCATATGTATGACTTGAAACTTGTAATATTAATTAATGACAAGACTTTTAACTAATTATGTGTGATATGAACATGTTATTAAACAACGTAAAATCCATAATTATGTTTTTCATATACTGTCTATTGAGCATGTAATTAAAATCCATATTAAACAACGTAAATCCATAGTTAGTAATTTTAGTGTTATCAACGGATTTTAGGGTATTGGATTAACTTGTCGATCGGGGAAATAATGTTAGAGACTAAACGAGTTAGGTGACGTGGGAGTGTGGGCTCGATTTAATCCTATTATTATTTGAATTCATTATGTAATTAATTTACATGGGCCTTGTACTTAATACTTAGTTTGTAATTAATGTTTTGGACTTAATATAGATTTTATACTAATATTGTTTTTGTTGAAATTCCATTAATTATTAGAACTATTATATTTTGAATGGGCTTCATGATTTTAGAGAAGTCAACAATTTTATCAGACTTAAAAAAAAGTTCAAATGAAAAGTCCAAACATGTGATTTAAAAAGGCCTCAAAAAGTCTGCTAGACTTGAAAAAAAACTATCAATGGAACAGAACAACAGATACGGCCAAGAAAAGAAAAAGAAGACTACAGTTTCGTTGGTTACGGTGTGTGTTATCTTCATCACATAAACATCAAATCCCAATTCCTTCAAGTGTGATCTCTGTCTAATCCGATAAATCATTGCGTGTAGCCTACAAATAGGTTTATTTGATAGTTCTCATACGATTCAGAGATTAATCCAGGTTTCAATCACAAAACTTTGCAATTTCAATTTGGGTTCCAGGTTTTAATTTTATTGAATTACTTGTTATAGACCAATTATACAACAAAGATAAACCTGTTTTAGGGTTCAATTTGGTCATTGGTTATAATTTCAAGTTTGAAAAATATTGTACAGTGAATATTTTTCTGTTCTGTAGTTTGTGAATTAACCCTAATTCACATGTCTAGTGATTAATTCATGTTTGTTTATCTTGATTTCACAAGTTTTAATTCTAGAACTCTAGTTTCATAAGTTTTGATTTTTAGTAGTGAATTTTAGTCTGTAGTTTTCTGGGAACCCTAAGTTGCAAAGTTTGACTTTTGAGAATTAAATTTTGACACTTGTTTTAGTCTACTGGATATAGTGGGTTTATTAATTTGGAGAATTGGATAATCATTTTAATTGAAAGTGGGATTTTCAAGTTGATTTAGAAGGGCATTGTACTTTGTTTTAATTTGATCACTTCAAGCTTCAAAATCTATTGATTCAAAATGGTTGAATGTAATGAGAAAAATGAGAGGTTAAACAAGGGTAAGGGTGATAAAAGAAAGTTTGACCGGGGTGATAATGATTCCAACAAGAAACTAAAAGGGGGTTGTTAGAGATGTGGCAAACCGGGTCATTTCAAGAAAGATTGTTGTGTGAAGATTACAGATGGAAGCAAAGCTAACATATCCGGCCTAAGTGGTTCAAAAGATCCAAAGGCTTCATAAGGTACGCTTACTAATTTCACTTTAAGTTTGACAAAACCTATGAGTTTTGTAGTCGATTCAATTAGTCATTCCGGACATGTTAATTATTTACAAAACTCAAAAATTGGATCTGATTTAAAGAAACAAAATTTAATTTGTGATTTGAATAAGAAACAAATAAAAGGTAATGTTTCTAAATCAAACAAATTTAATACAAAGGTGCAGCTCGTTGGCTGTAGTGGTACACACATGGGGCAATTGGGCCAAATTACTAGAAGTGTACAAGTCGGGAAAAATCCCTCTGGGTGTGAAATAAATGAAACCCGGTCTTTGGGTTTGTTAATGGACTCAAAAAGTCCAAAGGGTTTTAAACATAATTCGGTTGAGAATTGTGTATCATTTATTTCTGAATCCTTTTATGCACTGGATGATATGCTTGCATGATGGGTAGACTCGTGTGCTACGAGTCACGTTTGCAAGGATCTCAAATGGTTTGAGGAATTTGAACCACTTGAAGATGGATATGTACTAAGGATGGTAAATGTTGCAACCAAGCCCATCAAAGGAGACGAAAAGTTAGACTTGTATTTACTTCTGGAAAACATCTATTATTAGATAATGTGGTGTATGTACCAGGGATTCGAAAGAACCTCTTATCTGGAATTGTGCTAAACAATTGTGGTTATAAACAAGTCATTGAGTCAGATAAGTTTATCTTGTCTCGACATGGAACCTTTGTTGGATTTGGATATTTATGTAATGGCATGTTTATGCTTAATATTAATGTCTCGTTTGCTGTTGAATCTGTTTGTATGGCATCTACATCCTCTAGTAATGTTGAGAATGATTCACGTCTAGGGTATGCTAGATTAGGTCATGTTAATTATTATAGGATGAAAGATATGTCTAAAATGAGCCTAATACCTGCCTTTGACATGCAAAACTCTAGTAAATGTCATACTTGTAAAATGACTAAAATTACTAGGAAACTGTTTAAAGATGTTAAAAGGGATTCTAAGGTATTAGAATTAATTCATTCTAATTTATGTGACTTTCATAGTACACCCTCACTTGGAAATAAAAAAGTATGTGGTTACTTTTATTGATGATGCCTTTAGGTTTTGTTATGTCTATTTGTTGCATTCAAAAGATGAAGCTCTTGATAAATTCACAATTTATAAACAGGAGGAAAAGCGACATCAAAGTTGTTTGATAAAGAACATTCGTACTGATAGAGGTAGAGAGTATTATGATCAAGTTTACTTTAAGTCTACTGGTATAATACATCAAACCACTGCTCTCTATAGACTACAGCAAAATGGTGTATCAGAGAGGAAGAATAGGAGTTTGAAAGAAATGGATAATTCCATGTTATCCTATTCTTGGTTAAGTGAAGGATTCTGTATAACAACCCTCTAAAATATTTTTCGACACCCTAATATATTTAAATGTCCTTATATGACTTAAATTATACCCCTTATGTGAAAACCGAGCCTAAAATACTATATATAATTAAAGATTAAATAAAAATCAATTTTTTTAGTCGCTCGCGGGCCCCGAACGTGTAGCCAGGGAGCTAGGCGGGCCGCGACAGCTCAGAGTCAGGGCGAGCCCCTGAGCCGGCATGTAACACCACTCGTGTCAAGCCTAGTGGCGAGTCAGCCAAGCTAGGGCCTACCCTAGCTGGCCTCATGGGCCGCGAAGGCCCTGAAGGATGTCTACGCAGGGCGCGACAAGGTCCGAATCAGGCCCTATAAATAGAGACCTTTGGCCTTCAGTCCCAATTTGTCCCACAATCTTTTCTTTCTCAAAATTTCTGCATAGTAGGCATAATCTCCGGGCATAATACCCCCCTAAATAACGAAGCTCTGCCTCGTTGTAAGTATCATAACCCCGGTTACGTATTAGATACGCTGCCCGATTGATCCAGGGTTCCGTAACGGCTGTCGTGGTTCTGCCCGACGTAGTCGTTGGAATGCCGTCTCGGGGAGGGTATTACTAATGTAAATATTGGGTTATTATACTAACGCGTGTGCATTTGTGTAAATTTTAGATAACCACCAGGAAACCCTTAAAGGAAACCTAAGGCAGCAATGTGAGTAATCTCCTTTTTGCAAACTGTTTTTACAAAATCTCACTTAATTAATGATATATTAAACAGTGATTGAGTATTTGTATTCTACAATTATCGTCGGTATGTTGGGGTTTTGTATACAAAATTTGTTACTACCTTGCGAGGAGTAACATGACCACAAGTCGGGTTAACAGTACCGTGGGTGGTAATAGAATATATGGAAACAAATGTAATTGCGCGACCGCCCTCAATACTGTATAATGGTTTTTACTAAACTTGATTAAACCGGGATTCACTCACCAATATTTCCCACTGACAAAATGTTTTTAAACGCGTTTCAGGTAACAAAATGTGAAAGCCAAATAGAAGCCAGC
Source organism: Helianthus tuberosus (assembly GCA_030545235.1). Taxonomy (NCBI): domain Eukaryota; kingdom Viridiplantae; phylum Streptophyta; class Magnoliopsida; order Asterales; family Asteraceae; genus Helianthus; species Helianthus tuberosus. The sequence goes on from CM060452.1 coordinate 2,054,918, forward strand.
TGAACAGCACTGAAGGATTGGAAAAGTGGCTATAAAGTTACCTAAAATAAACAGATATTTTATTTAAATAAAATAGGGTTTATCCCTATGAAAATGTGTGTACTTGAAACTTGGGATTTTTCCCATGTGTTTAATATTAGAAAAGCGTGGTATTTTACTCTGATAAAATATTTCCTAACTACGGTCCTGATGTAATTTCCGCTGCCAAAAGGATAAAACACAGATACCACCAAAACTGGTCGCGGCCGCCCGTTCCCAGGTTGGTTAGGGGGCGGGGGTTGCGACAGAAGGTGGTATCAGAGCTAAGCCACTGATTCAGCCACAGAAGTGTTCTGCTGACACCAAGATATTATTCAAAGTGTTAGGAAATAAATTACGGAACTACGTGCCTAATTGTATTTTATGGTTGTGTATTATTTGACTATTTGTTAGTTTACAGTATGGGCGACCAAGGACCTTCCGACGCCTACCGTCAGTTGTCCAGCTCACCTAGGAGCGAAGGCACCTCTTCACAGCCTGCCCTTTCAGGGAATTCAGCTGACAATGAAGATGGGATATTCGTGTTTAAGGCTCAGTCTGAAGAGTCGTTCCCTCCTAAAAAGAGAGGATTGTTAAGTAGAGGAGCGCATGAACGTAGGAAAAGAATGAAAAAGTTGCAAAACCAGCAAGCTTTAGCAGCCATTAAAAGAGAAACAAATGCTCACACCCAGGATATGCTCAATAGAAGTTTAGCAAATTTCCATATCCTAGCAAACACAGCTGCTGACCCTAACCTGGAGCAACTTATAGTACCCCAGCCCTTACCACTATTTCCCACCCAGTCAATGGAAATAGAAAACAATCCTGAAAACCAAATCCAAATGCATGACTTTAACCCAGAAGAGATACCTAGAATACCAGCACCCAATCCCTTAGATCCAGACTACAACCCGTGGTTAGATGAACATAGGGATTATGTGCAACGCTACCCAATACAAGAAGACGAACCCATGCCGAATCTAGCAGCCTACCCAGGTTTGGACCCTCTAGATCCCTGCTATGATAGTGATCAATACATCAGAGAAATTTTAGAGAATCCATACCCTTACCAGGAACCCATGCCCCAGTTCCCAAACCCAGTCCAAGCATCTGCACCCCCAATGAGTGCAGAAAATGTGCAAGAGCTCCGAACTTTCGGAGAAGAGATTTTAGAAAGTAGCGAGACGATGAGGTAGGTTGGAGAGCGACTCGTCTGGAAGTATGACGAGCTCATTATGGAGTTCAGGATGAACCCATATCAATGATGGTGGTGGTAGTAATAATAATAATAATAATAATAATAATAATAATAATAATAATATAATAATAATATATAATATGTGTGTATGTTTGAAAAAAAAATCTAGATAATAATTACGGATGCCTACTAGTATTGTAATTTTAAATTCCAGTTCTGGTTTGTATTAGATGCATACTATATAAGAAAGAGTAAGTCGCAATGTTTGACGTTTTTTATCAATATGCGTGTTGTGTGATTGGTTGTATTAAATATTATCTTGTGATATTAATATGTGGTAAATGTTTAAAAATTCAGATGGCCGACCAAGTGAATCAAGAGAACCCGGCTAATAACCTGGAAAACCAGAATAACGATAACCCAAACAATGATAATAATGGAAACCAAGTGGATAACAATGCTATTCAACACATAGTGGCACAAGGAATAATAGATGTGATGCCATATATTATTCAAACAGTTAGGGAAGCTGATAATAAAAGTAACCATAGCAGTAAACGACCCACTGAACCTGAACACAGCGTAAACAATGGACCCATACTTCAAGTTCCCCTTCCCAAAAGAAGAAGAACCATATCTTATGGTTGTTCTTATAAAGAATTATGGTCTTGTAAACCAATGGAAATCTCGGGCAATGAAGGGGTCGTTGCAGCTCTACGCTGGATAGAAAAGACTGAGGCTGTCTTAAAAATAAGTAAGTGCGCGGAAGAGGATAAGATAATGTTTGCTTCCAATCTGTTTAAGAACTCAGCCTTAGAATGGTGGAACACTATCCTCCAGTCTAGGGGAAGTGACAGGGTTTACAATATGGAATATAAGGAATTTAAGAATATGGTAGAAAGAAAATTCTGCCCTTCCCAATGAAAAAGAACAGATAGCAAATAAGTTCTTGAACCTTAGAATGACTGGAGTGGATAGTAAGTATTATACTACGTTATTCTTTGAATATGCTAGAATAGTACTAACCCTTGCATCACCTATAACCAGTATTAATCTCCCGTTACATCTAGGGATTAATCAGTGAGATTAGACATGTAGTCAAGGCAGCTAGACCTTAAACTATAGAAGAAGCTGTAGAATTAGCAAATACCTTGACTGATGAATTAGTGCGTACACGGGAGGAGGACCAGAGAAGGAACCTAGCCCAAAGGCTTACCCAAGAATTTCGTTATTGAAATTACAACCGTGGGAAAAATGTAGGTTCTACCTCTGTACCCTATTGCAAAGCCTGCAAGAAGAAGCATTCAGGAAAATGCTCCACCTACTGCAATTTCTGCAAGATACCGGGACACAAGGAGGAAGACTGTAGAAGGAAACCGAACAATGGAATGTGCTTCAACTGTGGTGAAAAAGGTCACATCAAGCCGAACTATCCAAAACTAGTTCCAGCCATGGGCAACAAGAACACTAAAAAATGCTAGAGCATTTGTTCTGATTGCAGATGAAGCTAAGATGATTCCGGACGTGATAGCCGGTACGTTTTTAGTTAATGATGTTTTTGCTAAAGTATTATTTGACTTTGGTGCAAACCAAAGTTTTATTAATACTCCATTTTGTAAAAATTCTCAATCAACCATTAACTAAACTCCCACAAGAATGTCTAGTAGAGACAGCAAATGGGGAAACCGTTAGGATTTCTGAAATCTTGCAGGGAGCAAGAATAGAATTTTTAAATCAAAAGTTTATTGCAAACTTTTACCCAATGAATCTGGCAGGATTTGATGTTGTATTAGGAATGGATTGGTTAATAGCCAATAAAGTCGGTATTTTATGTGATCAAAAGTCAATTCAAGTAAATTCACCAAAGGGTGAAAAGATCACAATTAAAGGAGATAAGCCATCTAGATCCACAAAATTCATCTCTCTGACGAAAACAACAAGTTATGTAAGAAAAGGATCATTAGTGTATTTGATTTCTATAATCACTAACACTAAAAGAAAAGAACTGAAAGATATTCCAGGAGTATCTCAGTTTCCAGATATGTTTCCAGAAGAATTACCAGGACTACCTCCGGACAGGGAAGTTGAATTAAGAATCCACCTGCTACCAGGGACAGCACCAACTGCCAAAGCACCCTACCGCTTGGCACCAGCAGAAATGCAAGAATTGAAGAAACAATTAGACGAATTGTTGGAGAAAGGATTCATACAGCCGAGTTCATCACCAGGGGGAGCACCGATCTTATTCGTTAAAAAGAAATACGGATCGATACGTATGTGCATTGACTACCGCGAATTGAACAAGGTCACGATCAAGAATCGGTATCCATTACCAAGAATTGATGATCTGTTTGATCAATTGCAATGAGCTCGATTTTTCTCACAAATCGATTTACGATCAGGATATCATCAATTAAAGGTACAGGAAGAGGACATTCCTAAAACCGCATTTAGAACAAGGTATGGCCATTATGAATTTACTGTCATGCCATTTGGTTTAACCAATGCCCCAGCTGCATTCATGGACATGATGAACTGAAAATGTAAGCCATATTTGGATAAATTCATAATTGTCTTTATAGATGATATTCTCATTTACTCTAAGAATAAAGAGGAACATGCAAAGGATTTGCACGCACTTTTGAGTTTATTAAGGAAAGAAAAGCTTTATGCTAAGTTTTCAAAGTGCGAGTTCTGGTTAGAACAAGTACAATTTCTTGGTCATTTAGTCAATCATGAAGGAATTCATGTGGATCCCACCAAGATCGAGGCAATTACCAAATGGAAAACCCCTGAATCACCAACCGAGTTTAGAAGTTTCTTAGGATTGGCCGGTTATTATAGAAGATTTATTTGAGATTTTTATAGGATAGTCATTCCCTTAACTAAGCTAACCTGTAAATCTGTTAAGTTTGAATGGGGACCAAAACAGGAAGAAGCCTTTAGAGTCCTTAAGCAAAGATTAACCAACGCACCCGTACTAGAGTTACTAGAAGGAACTGAAGACTTTGTAGTCTGTTGTGACGCTTCTAAGTTAGGTTATGGATGTGTGCTAATGCAACAACAAAAGGTTATAGCCTACGCATCTAGACAACTTAAGAATCATGAAGAGAATTATTCAACCCATGATCTAGAATTAGGAGCTATAATTTTTGCCCTGAAAAATTGGAAACATTACCTGTACGGTAGTAAGTTTACCATTTTTACAGATCATAAGAGTTTAAGGTATGTTTTCGGGCAAAAGGAGTTGAATATGAGACAAAGATGTTGGATGGAGATTCTTAGTGATTATGATTGTAATATCCAGTATCATGCAGAAAAGGCAAATGTAGTAGCCGATGCTTTAAGTCGAAAGTATCAGGAAAAGCCAAAAAGAGTACGTTCTCTTAAATTAAATTTACAGATAGATTTAAATGAACAAATTAGAAAAGCACAAGAATCAGTAATCAAGGATGATACTGAGAAACTGAAAGGAATGATTAAGGAGCTAGAACAAGGAACAGATGGAATTTGGAGATTCCATAAGAAAAGAATGTGGATACCTAAATTAGGAAACCTACGTCACCATATATCAGAAGAAGCCCATAAGTCTAAGTATACGATGCATCCTGGAAATGATAAAATGTATCAGGATTTAAGAAAGAATTTTTTGTGGATAGGAATGAAAAAGGATATAGCAGCTTATGTTTCTAAGTGTCTAACCTGTTCACAAGTTAAAGCTAAACATCAGATACCCTCGGGATTGTTTCAACAGTTAGAGATGCCAGTTTAGAAATGGGAATTGATAACAATGGATTTTGTTACCAAATTACCCAAAACAAGAAAAGGTAATAATACAATCTGGGTGATTATAGACAGGTTAACTAAGTCAGCTCATTTCCTACCAATGAAGGAAACTTTCAGTATTGAACAGTTAGCCAAGTTGTATGTAAATGAAATGGTTTCATTACATGGAATTCCTTTATCAATTGTTTCTGATAGAGATAGCCGTTTTAGCTCTCATTTTTTTGACAAGTTTCCAAAAAGCCATGGGAACCAAGCCAAATCTAAGCACAGCTTATCATCCTCAAACAGACGGACAAAGCGAAAGGACAATTCAGACAATGGAGGAAATGCTTAGAGCTTGTGTAATTGATTTCGGAGGTAATTGAGACGACCACTTACCATTAATAAAATTTTCTTACAATAACAGTTATCACACACGTATCAATGCTGCACCATTCGAAGCACTTTATGGACGAAAGTGCCGAACCCCAGTCTGTTGGGAAGAAATTGGGGAAAAGCAATTATCTGGACCAGAAATAGTACATGAAACAACCGACAAGATCATTCAAGTTAAGGAACGACTGAAAGCAGCACGTGATCGACAAAAGAGTTATGCAGATAACAGGCAAAAGCCGTTGGAATTTCAAGTAGGAGACAAAGTGTTATTAAAAATCTCACCTTGGAAAGGAGTGGTAAGATTCATCAAAAGGGGAAAGCTAAGCCCCATGTATGTCAGACCTTTTGAGATTATTAGAAGAATAGGACCTGTAGCCTATCAGGTACAACTGCCAGAGGAAATGGCAGGAATACATGATGTATTTCATGTATCTAATTTCAAGAAATGCTTAACTGATGAATCACTGGTAGTGCCTCTTAAGGATATAGAGGTAAATGAACAGTTAAAGTTTGTAGAGATGCCTCTACAGATTAAAGACAGGAAAGTCAAGAACCTCAAGCACAAGAAATTAGAACTAGTCAAAGTAAAATGGGAGTCCAAAAGAGCACCAGAGTACACTTGGGAGCTTGAATCGGAAATGCAAAGGAAATACTCACACCTATTCCAGTAGATCTCGAGGACGAGTTCTAAAACAAGGTGGGGAGGATATAACAACCCTCTAAAATATTTTCCGACACCCTAATATATTTAAAATGTCCTTATATGTCTTAAATTATACCCCTTATGTGAAAACCGAGCCTAAAATACTATATATAATTAAAGAATAAATAAAAATCAAAATTTTTAATCGCTCGCGGGCCGCGAACGTGTAGCCAGGGAGCTACGCGGGAACCCCAACTCAGAGTCAGGGCGAGCCCCAGAGCCGCCACGTGACACCACTCATGTCAAGCCTAGTGGCGAGTCAGCCAAGCTAGGGCGTACCCTTGCTGGCCTCGCGGGCCGCGTAGGTCCTGAAGGATGTCTACACGGGGCGCAACAAGGTCCGAATCAGGCCCTATAAATAGATACCTTTGGCCTCCAGTCCCATCTCGTCCCACAATCTTTTCTTTCTCAAAATTTCTGCATAGTAGGCATAATCTCCGGGCATAATACCCCCCTAAATAACGAAGTTCTGCCTCGTTGTAAGTATCATAACCCTAGTTACGTATTAGATACGCTGCCCGATTGATCCAGGGTTCCATAACGGCTGTGGTGGTTCTGCCCGACGTAGTCGTTGGAATGCCGTCTCGGGGAGGGTATTACTAATGTAAATATTGGGTTATTATACTAACGCGTGTGCATTTGTGTAAATTTTAGATAATCACCAGGAAACCCTTATAGGAAACCTAAGGCAGCAATGTGAGTAATCTTCTTTTTGCAAACTGTTTTTCCAAAACCTCACTTAATTAATGATATATTAAACAGTGATTAAGTATTTGTATTCTACAATTATCATTGGTATTTTGGGATTTTGTATACAAAATTTGTTACTACCTTGCGAGGAGTAACATGACCACAAGTCGGGTTGACAGTACCGTGGGTGGTAATTGAATAGATGGAAACAAATGTAATTGCGCGACCGCTCTCAATACTGTACAATGGTTTTTACTAAACTTGATTAAACCAGGATTCACTCACCGGTATTTCTCACTGACAAAATGTTTTTAAACGCGTTTCAGGTAACAAAATGTGAAAGCCAAATAGAAGTCAGCTGGACAGCACTGAAGGCTTGGAAAAGTGGCTATAAAGTTACCTAAAATAAAGAGATGTTTTATTTAAATAAAATAGGGTTTATCCCTATGAAAATGGGTGTACTTGAAACTTGGGATTTTTCCCATGTGTTTAATATTAGAAAAGCGTGGTATTTTACTCTGATAAAATATTTCCTAACTACGGTCCTGATGTAATTTCCGCTGCCAAAAGGATAAAACACAGATACCACCAAAACTGGCTGCGGCCGCCCGTTCCCAGGTTGGTTAGGGGGCGGGGGTTGCGACATTCTGGGGTGAGGCTATGTTAACAACATGTTTTTTTGTGATGTGCTAGTGGCGGTATGTAAGAAACTTGTAAAAATGGTTAAATAAAGATTGACTCAAAAACTTAAACTTTAGACATGCTTTGGCCTAATAGGTATCGGTACTCTCGTTGGGATTGTCCCCAGGTAGGCAACGGGTCCTTATAATTGGATTTGTACGAATGCCAGCCTAGACAGGAGTTCCCAACTAACGGTACTTAACCCTTCCAGTTACTACATGTCCGACACGAAAAAAAACACATTTTTACTGTAGGTCCCTCGGAGGTTGAGGTTAAACCTTATCCTTGTTAAGTTTAACACACTAGCAAGTGCGGAATCCAAGCTAGAATGCAAACCGGTAGTTTATATGAGAACACAAGCTACAAAGAGAAAGGTAGACACACAAGATATCAAAGTTTTCTCTTGTATTTCAGTGGACACGGTTACAGCCCTTGACCAAACTGAAAATACGCTCTCTACAAGACTAAGTTCACTCACTTTTTGAAGTGAACACATTACATGAGTATATATATCCATCACAGGTCGTCTGGTCGAAGGATCAGATAGTCAGATCGAAAGATCATCTATCGAACTGAAAACTATCGAAGGATCCACATGTACCTCGAAGGATGATATCCTTCGAGGTCCATCTATATCCATCGAAGGTTTATCCTTCGAGCTCATCGAAGGATATAAACAATCCTTCGATGACTCATCCTTCGACACAGACAACTTACAACCATGTTCTAACTGTTTGGTCAAGTCAAACCAGGAGGATGGTTGACTTGGTCAAACTTACATCAAAACACCTATTAACAAACATAAAACGTATACAAGACTAACAAAAGACATCGTTTTATATCATAACAAGATACATACAAAGTACAGACACAAGTGCACCAACAAACTCCCCCTTGGCTGTAGCTTTGTCTCGATCTTCGTGTCTTCAAGTCTCTGACATCCTTTCAACCGTTAAGTGATGCGTCGACCATGCACTTCCCGCATTCACAAGTAGGTTGAAGCAATACAAGGCCATCTTCTGAAACTTCATTGCTTGAGCACGATCCCTAACCAAGTAGTTGATCTCGTGATCCTTAAGAATAATAATATCCGACCTGGACATGTTAGTAATCCACATTGGATCTATCATTCGAAAGTTCTCCTGACTGTCTTTGAATAAGATCACCGCTTCTCCAGTATCTGCATCATAAACCCAGCAACGAAAGTTACCCAGAAAATATGTCTTCATTTTCAACAACGGTATTTTCTTCATCAACTTCGGAGGATCATAAACCAATCGATAACGAGCAGTATTTGTCTCTGGATCAAGCGTGAACCTGATCTGCTCGTATCGAGGAAACTGCGGCTTGTATAGCGGATCCTTCCAACCTCTTCTTCGTTCCAACCTGATCTTCTTGGCGAACAGATCCACCATCTTGTCTTCGACTCGATTAATAACCTTCAGCTGAGCCAAAACCGCAACATCATAATAAGGAAGTGAAAGAATGCTGAGAAGAGTCCTGAAGTACTGAAGGCCGCATTCTCGCTTCACAACCATGCAGTGAAGCTCCTTGATGAACATCCAGCTGATAATACGACCCCTAGCCTGATTCCTTTCCAGAATCATGTAGTTGGCCTGATCCAACGGAGGGAGCGGAGGAGGATTCCTTGCTAGGAAATCCGCTCGCCATTCGTTCACGGTCTTCTCACGGCTTTCTTGAGCTGTAGGAGAATCTGAAGAAGGATTAGGAAATTCTGTTGTCTTTGCCGCCACAAACTCATCATTAAGCGTATTAAACTCCACATTATCTTGACCAACATAAACAGGACGTTCCGGATCCGAACCGATGAAGATTTCTTCAATCGTAGAGAAATCGGTTTCATCCGGAACTAACGGAGTAGCATCGATCGTTGTCAAATCAACCTCATCCAATTTCTTCAGAGCTAATACACGTTCATCAGACATCTCGGTAACGTATTCTCCCTCTTCTAATAGTTCACCCGTGAGTGGATGATACTGTTGAACAATTGAGGATTCAGGGAGATCGGTAAACGCTTCCGGTTCAAGACTAATATGTTCAAATCCTGCCGAAGCTTCCAATGTTTCAGCTTGCTCAGATGGACCAGTAGTAGCTGTTGGAGGAGCAGTAGGAGCATCTTGAGACGTACTAGACCCACCTGCAGCACCGGATGCAGTTGCACCGGAACCTGTGGCAGCTGGTTGATCAGGATTTGCTGCATCATCGTCCTTGTCATCGCCACGCTTTGAGGAAACGATCCCCAATGCTTTGCACCTTTCATTCCAAAGCGTAACTACTTTGTGATCAAATTTCTTGAAGTTTGCTTGAACAGGCTTGAAGGCTTCCATTAATCGATCATCACGATTTTTATAGCGATCCGACAGCTCTTCATTCTTCTGCTTTAACGCTTTTGCCTCACGCTCTAACACAGTGCTATGCCCCTTCATTATCTCAACTTCTCTATCACGAGCCCTGTTTGCTTCTTTCAGTCTTTCAATCTCTTGAGCTTGTTCTTTTATCTTAAGGTTCTGTGCACTAACAATTGAGACTAGCTTGTTGTGTGCCTCCGCATCCTGTGTTCGCTGTATACGATACTCTTCAATCTTTCTAGTATGCCGACCGACTAAATTACCCAATTCACTGACTTGTTCGATCAGGAAGTGAATTTTCTCAGCTTCAGACAACCCAGACAATGTTTCTGCTAGAGTCGGCCGTGAGGGCTCAGGTCCTGAGAAACCAGACTGACCAGATGGACCGGAAGTACCTGTTGGACCAGTAATAACAAGAGGAGGACGTGAGTGTGTACCTGAGACAGGAGTTGCAGGCGGCTGTTGATCAACAGTCGCCGTGCGTGTCCCAGAAGACGTCTGCGGAGATGAGACCAGCTCCAGCATCTCTGATGTAGTTAATTGATCACTGAAAGGTGGTAGCTGATGCTCCGGAGGCGTTGAATGCTGGATCGAATCAGGTATAGTGACATCACCAGCAGTTTCACCTGTTGACCCTGATCCGCCCTTTGATTTCTTTGAAGTACGAGTACCATCTCTTCTTGCTTGCCTCTTCCTTCTAACTAAACCAGGAGCAGTAGGAATATAATCATCATCTTTGTCAGATTCTGCGGCACTAACCGGTTTCTCAATACGTTCAAAACCTCGAAAATTCCCGCGCTGATCATAAGCCTTTCGCATCCCTGGTGGAGGAGGATTATCATCCTCTGAAGACGAATCATCATTACCAGAAACTCCTTCAGCATCAGAAGACGAACTGCTTTCATCCCCCAACCTCCTTGGCTCGTCCACCTTACTTTTACCTTTGTCTGTCGCATCATCGCCTGACCGACTTGCAGGACCACCAACATTACCACGGACATCTGATTCGATGAACACTCCTTGAACTTCTTCTGCAGCAACATTCACATCAACTTCAACATGTGTTGCAGCACCGGAACTGCCAGCAGACTTCCTGCTCGATGCTTTAATTACGTGCTTAGCCCCGAGTTGTGTGTTGGCCAACGCGATTAACTTGGGCTCTTCGTCATCAGAATCACTTGCATCTCGACGCCACTTGTGATTCTGTGGAGCCTCGTAGGCCAGATCATCGAGGTGACCAATAAGCTTTCTGACTGGATCGGATTCCTTATACTTAGACATAGACTTGAAGATCAGCAATGTACGCTCGTTCATCGGATTGACTGGAAGAACATCTGCTTCAACCTTGGGAAGGTTCGGAATCTGATCATCTATCATCATTTGCAAGAATCTTGGATATAACCAAAACTTGGTTGACGTCCGTTGATTTGTTGACGGAAGTGGCCTGCGGGCATTCTCTTTCAGATTGTCAAAGATGTAACGTGATATGTTGAACGGCTTGTTCAGAATTAAAGCCGTAAACAATCCCGTCAATTCAATAGGCGACAAATCGTATCCAGACCGTTTGTTGCTCAGACAGTGAATAAGAATATGCAATAAAAACTTGTATCGTAACGGCATGAACCCCTTGCTTATCTGATTTGCTAGCACATTATCGCTGTAATGTAGCCTCATTAATAAACCACGCTGACACTGTAAATCAATAGAAGTCGAATCTTCTGGTTGATCTCCCAATTGCAAACGCGCTCTGATGGTGTTCTCGGTGATCACCACGGGTTTCTCAGTAACGAATCCTCTAATCACTTCTTGGTTATTCACTGTATCAACCACAGCAGAATTCCAGAATTCCTTGATCTGGGACTGGTAAGCGGTGTGTTGTGTAGTAATGGCATAGTTGATTCGTGTCCGGTGAAGATACTGCATTATCCCATTGAATTCCGGACTAACTTTGTCTTCCGGTTGCAGATACGCGGCCATGTTATGTCTTGGTTCCGACATAGATTCAACCTCAGACTTTTCTTTCTTAGTTGGTTTTGCCCGTTCTTTCTTTCCTTTCGGTGCCATTTCTGTTCATGAAAACAGGAACACGTAATGAGAAAACAGTCATAACAGTCAACAAGGATTTCACACTTAGAAAGATTTCAGTTTCTTGAAAAATTTCTAAGTGTTGTTTCCTCGAAGTATTCCATTCAGACATCGAAGGATTGACACTTGATCGAAAGATGTTATTTTCCTCGAAAGATGAAGGGCCTTATCGAAAGATCAACTTACGAAAGATCATAAATTATGAAAGATATTTTGATCAATCGAAAGATCTGATCAACCGAAGGATGATCCTTCGAAAGACTTAGTATCCTTCGAGTCTCAGTTCGAAGGATATTTTGAAGTCCATCCTTCGAGGTTAAGAAACATCATCTTTCGAGATCGAAGGATGTTTTCCGGTGACACTGTTCGTCGGCGTTTTTCCGGTGACTGTTTTAAGTGAGTTTCAAATCATTTAAAGCATAAATATTATACCACTCAAAAACATCAACATCAAAACCATTAAAGAACATCCACATCAAAACCAAACCCGGATACTAATCCTATCCCGAATACTAATCCATACACATGAACCGATCAACCCAAGAATACCCAAGACCCTTTAAGACCATTAAAAACCCACACAAACTCTGTAATACAAACATCAGACAAGATAAAACTTATGATCATCAAAACCTACCACTAACATACATACAACACATTCACATTACATAAAATCACATGATCAGATAAGGTGTTCATGTTGTTGTTTGTTAAGTGAATGAGGATTATCCTACCGAGATTGTTGTTGAAATCCTGATAGCCTAAATTTTGTTTCAATTTTGGCAGAGTTTCGGTAGGATCAGAGGTTTTTGAAATAGTGAAGTTTGAACTGTTATGTTGAAATGAAGAAGAAGACCCCTTTTATACCCTGACCTCGAAATACGAACCGCCTCGAAGGATCGTTATCCTTTCGAAAGATGAAAAGGTGCCTTGAAAGATGGGACTTTGGGTCGAAGGATCCAGATCTGGATCGAAAGATACCAGATATTTGTGGAACCCACAACAACCTCGAAAGATGATCCTCGAAGGATATCTTTCGACCTGATCCATCTTTCGAAAAGTCTGATCAGCTCGAAGGATCCAATTGGTCAAATCTTTCGTTGACCAATTCATCTTTCGAGCATCAAGATTGACTTTCATTGACCATCTGATCTTTCGAGAGCCAATGCTTCCTCGAAGGATCAGATTTTCACCAACACTTTGGATTTTGGGAATTTGCAATTCAAACCCTTCACATTCTTAAAAGTTTTCAGAAACGACCGTTTTGAAAAATTGTCCGTTATGAAGTTCTGCAAAGGTCAGTTTTATGAAGTATCTCGGCTTGCCAGGTATTTGATCGAGTACCAACATCGGTTAATCAAAAATAAGATTAAATTGAAAATGTTTTTGGATTCTGATAAAATAAAAGACAACAATTTTAATATCCTTTGAATGTTATCAAACGACATCACCGCTAATGTCGTGCTGATATGCACCAAACGACAAAACTGTTTAAAAAGACAATAAAAGTTAAGCAGTAAATAAATATGTACACACACAACAATATTTTTGCGAGTTTCTGGCGAAGAGAATCATATCAGTTTGCGGTCTTTTGTCAAAACACATTTTCTTTTAATATTCTTTTACAGAAGTGGATAAGTATTCTACCACAATTACCGATATTGTTATCCACTTAAACTCAGCGATCAAGTGTAATCATAATACATTGAGATACATTTAAGGTATGATTTATACTTACCGACCGGTGTTCATCCTCTCACGACACATTCCCGTATCAAGGTATGCACGAGAGTTCATCTTACTGGGGAGTATACCATTTATCATCCGTTTTTAACGTATATAAAATGTGAACAAGTCACTTATTTGATTTGAAAACAAGCCCTATGGATAGAATCACTTATTGATGAGGAACTTGATTTTCATATGCATGAGGGCACAGGAGCAAGTCCGTGAACAGGTCAGTACTTCCGTACAGCAGAGAGACGAACTTGACTCCCGGATGAATGTGATATTTTATCACTTATTTGATTGGACATGTGATTGTTGATCACTTATTGAGGTCGAATGCAGTATGTACACGTATGTATAGTATCATGGAAGATCTAGACTTGCGTCCCCGTTATTTTTTTTCGGTAAAAGATACAACCATGATACCCAGATGATAAACAGCATAAACCCCGAATATCTCAGAACCTCGGCAATCTATCAAACGAAATTTCGGTACCAAGACCATATGCCAATGAGCGGTTCCCACGCGGTTTTCAGTTCGTTATGTTTATATCTCCTGCATACTTTAAAATGATCGTGAGTCTACCGGTACATCATTAGTAGAGCTACTTATCTTTTTCTTTTCTTTTGATTTCTAGAAACATGTTTCGACCGACCTCTGATGTAATATCATTTTCTCTTATATTACCAAGAAACTCATTTTTGTTTTTCTATTGTTTTTGTGTTTTTCTGAATTTTCTCCCCCTAAAATTCAAAAATAAAATAAAGTAAAAACATATTTTTGGATTTTTTTTTTTTATATAGAAAAATATTTACAAAAACGATTTTCCGATGTCGGTTACTCTTGCTTCACCTTTATGCCGTTTACCAAAAGTAAATAATCGAATCTTGATTTATCAAATGCTTTGGTAAAAAGGTCGGCACGTTGGTGATCGGTATGAATGTGAACCACATCGATAAGTCTCTTTTCAAAGCAATCACGTATGAAGTGATATTTAATATCGATGTGCTTCGTTTTTTAGTGATGTACAGGATTTCTAGTGATCTGTAAAGCAGCTTCATTATCAACATAAATAGGAGTAGTTAGGAATTCAAAACCGTAGTCCCGCATCTGTTGTTGGATCCATAGAACCTGGGAGCAGCAACTAGACGCAGCAATGTATTCCGCTTCACATGTAGACGTAGCCACACATGTCTGCTTCTTGCACTGCCAAGTGACTAGGCGATTGCCTAAGAACTGACATCCTGCTGTAGTTGATTTGCCATCTTTCTTGCAGCCGCCGAAATCAGAATCACTGTAAGCCTTGAGATCGAAGTTATCATCCTTAGGGTACCATAACCCGGTGTCAGGGCAACCCTTCAGATAACGAAAAATCCTTTTGACAGCAGCATAGTGAGAGACCTTCGGATTCGCTTGGTATCTGGCGAGAAGGCACGTTGGATACATAATGTCGGGTCTTGATGCGGTGAGATACATTAAAGATCCAATCATAGCACGATAAAGTGAAGAGTCCACAGCTTCCCCTTTTTCATCCGGAGTAATCCCGTGATTCTGCGGAAGAGGAGTAGAAATTGGCTTCGAATCGGACATCTGGAACCGGCTCAAGATGTCTCCGACGTACTTGGTTTGATGGATAAAAATTCCAGATTCGGACTGATTAACTTGCAAACCCAAGAAGAACGTCATTTCACCCATCGCACTCATCTCGAATCGATCTTGCATCACCTTCTCAAATTCCTTGCATAAATTATCATCGGTAGAACCAAAGATAATGTCATCGACGTATACCTGTACCAACAGAAGATCTTCACCTTTTTCTTTGATGAAGAGGGTACAATCGATCAAACCCCGTCTAAACTCGTTGTTCAGCAGGTAGGTAGACAGTGTCTCATACCAGGCTCGAGGTGCTTGATGAAGACCATATAACGCTTTGTTAAGTAGTAAAACTCTGTCAGGATGTAATGGATCTTCAAACCCCGGTGGTTGCTCGACATATACTTCCTCTTCGACTACTCCGTGAAGAAATGCACTTTTATCATCCATCTGGTACACCTTGAATTTCTTGAAGGAAGCGTAGGCTAGAAAGATTCTAATAGCCTCCAGACGTGCAACAGGTGCATACACTTCATTGTAGTCAATACCTTCTATCTGACTGAAGCCTTGAACAACTAACCTTGCTTTGTTTCGGACAACAATCCCACGGTCGTCCTTCTTGCACTTAAACACCCAACGAGTTCCGATCTTCTTGTAGTGATCGGGCCTATCAACCAATTTCCATACGCCCAACTTCTCGAACTGCTGAAGTTCTTCTTGCATGGCTTCCACCCAGGAATCATCTTTCAAAGCCTCCTTCCAAGATCTAGGCTCTTCTTGGCTAACATAGCAGGCGAAAGACCAATCATTTTGTTGTCCCAATTCTCGTATCTCAGCATACAAGCCAGCATTTTCGTTATTTCTGATTTGATTCCTTGTCCTTACACCACTGAGAACATCACCTATAATATTCTGCTGAGGATGAATGTTATGAATTCGGGTTTCAGGAACTAGAGGAATGTCAACATTGGTCCTCAAGTTATTGATATTTAAATTCCCGATATCATTCTGAAGCTGTTGAGTTGTAGAAGATGATGCATTTTCTTCTTGGACAATTGGCGCAAACACTGGATCCGTTGCTTCTGAAGTACCTTGAACCGGACCCCGTGCTTCACCATCATTTGCATCAACATACTCCTCATCTTCCGATGACAAATTGTAGTCGACAGCATCATTAAACACCTCATTTGAAACGAGATTGTTGACAGAAGAAGATGCTTGTGAGTCAACAATGATTGGGCGAGCTAACTGAGAGCCAGTCGCATTCTCGCTTTCAGACAACATTTGAGCAATTGCATTGTCATCATCAAATGTCGGCAGATTGAATGAGTCGAAAAGACCATCATAATCGAACATCCATGGATCTCCAGAAGGCTTCGGTGGATTAGAATATCTTTGAACTCTTACTTCACCCCACTCTTCAATCTTCTTGGTAGTCAGGTTCCATACTCGCAGATTAGGAGTAGCATACCCAAGGAAGTAACCTTCGATAGCTTTGGCACCAAACTTCCCGTCAGGCTCAATCATGGTACATGGTGCACCAAAAGGTTCTAGATATTCTAAGTCAGGAGTCTTCTTGTGTAGAAGTTCGAAGCACGTTTTGCCATGTCTTTTCACTGTGAGAACCCTGTTTAACGTGTAGCAGGCCGAGGCAACAGCTTTAGTCCAGAATCGAACTGGAAGCTGAGACTCAACCAACATGGTTCTTGCAGTCTCAATTAAGGTTCTGTTCTTTCTTTCAGCGACTCCGTTTTGTTGTGGCGTGTACCGAGAGCTGTATTCATGAAGGATTCCTTTTGCAGTGCAAAATTCATCCATAACCCTGTTTTTGAACTCGGTTCCGTTGTCGCTTCGAATTCGCCTCACCTTTAGATTATAAAGATTTTCCAACAAGGTGATCAAATTCTTTAGAATTTCTGGAGTCTCGCTCTTGTGGACCATGAAATCAACCCATGAAAATATTGAATAGTCATCAGTGACTACCAAGCAGAAAACTTCCCCGTGCACACTCTTGTGTTTGACTGGGCCGAAAAGGTCCATATGCAGACGTTCGAGTGGCATGTTTACAGTGTTAACCTTCTTCAATGGATGTGATTTCTTGATCTGCTTCCCTTTCTGACACGGCACACAGACATCTTGAAGTTAAAAATTCTTCACATTGACACCTCTCACCAGATTGTTTTTGACAAGGTGATTCATTTTTCTGAGGTGAATATGACCCATCCGTCTGTGCCAAGAGATCGTCTCCTTTTCAGTGGCTTTTGAAATAAAGCAAGTAACTTGTTTGGACTTGGTTATTGCTTGGCTCATATCGAGGACATACAAATCATTAACTCTTGGTGCTGATAAGAGAATCCATTCTTCGGGAATCTTGAATCCTGGCTTCAGCACATAACAACCGGCATCATCAAAATGCACGGTGAACTTCTTGTCACAGATCTGAGAAACACTCAGGAGATTGTGATCCAACTGTTGCACATAATTGATTCTGTCGAAACTCACAACTCCATTTGAGATCATACCCTCGCCGGTGATATACCCTCATTTGTCTCCAGCAAACGCAACATATCCTCCTCTTATACTTCGCACATCGAAAAGAAGACAATAGTCGCCCGTCATGTGCCTGGAAGCCCCACTATCAACAATCCAATGACTATTAATAGTTCCTCCTGGAGCCGCCTGCACATGCAATTAACTTATCAGTTTGAGAGGGGGACCCAAGCCTTTGTGGACTTGGGTCGTCCTTGATCATCAAGGAAAGTGATTTCAATCACTTGATGATTAGGAAAAAGAACCTGTGGTGCTCCCCCTGATTGAATTACCTGCTTTTGCTTCCAAGCTGTTTGTCCTTTACCAGTATTTGAATTTATTGTTTTAGCATTTACTGGTTTTACAGTTTCAGATTTTGCTTGTACAGGTTTTTCTTCTTTGACCTCTGATTTTAAGGCCTTTTCAATTATCTTTTGATTCTTTTGCTTTAACTTCTTTTCCCTTTCTTTCAAGACACGTGGGTCTTGTTTCGGGGAAACTGATCGTTTTCGGTAATCGATTTCTTGGGGAGCACTCGTTTTTGACTTCAGCTTTTGCACGTGTGGGCAATATCTTACAATATGCCCAACTGTCCCACATTCAAAACATGTTCTCCTCTCTACAAACTTCGGAGAAACATGTTGATGACCAGACGGAGAACCAGACAATGAACTTTGTGATCTAGACGTGCTTGGACCTAAATCACATCCGTTGGTGTGTTGGGTGTAATTATTCTGATCATTTCGTTTTAAAATTCTAACTTGTTTTATAAAATCAATGTTAGATTTATCCTGAAATGTTTCAAGTTTGTCTGAACCCGTGGATCCAACAAAGTTCATTTTCGGTTCTCGTTTCTTAACAGGAGCTCTTTTGTTTTGCACCTTTTGTTGTTGAACCTTAGGTTGTGCAGCCTTAGGTTGAGTAGCCTTAGACTGTTCAACTTTAGGTTGTTGAACCTTTGGTTGCTCAGTCTTAGGCTGCTGAACTTTAGGTGCTTGAACATTCTTGTTCTGAGCCTTCTTTCCCTGTACCTTACCCTTTCCGGAGTTGACTTGTTGTTTTCGCTCAATTGGTAGTTTTTGGTTTCCGTATTGTTTTCTAATTTGTTCACACGGAATTGGATCACATTGAGCGACGGTAACTTTGCCACTTTTGTTCCCCAAAAACTTATCAGTGCATCCTTCAAAAATTTGCTCAATTAAATCTTGATTTACATTTTTAAGTGGAAAATCTTTGTTAGAGTAGATTTTGCTATCTCCTTTGAGCGTGTACAACAAGTTATTCTCTTCACGGCTAGATACAAGGGACTCCATTGCTTTTGACATTTCAGTCTTACTCGGTTTCACTGGTGGATCACACAGGATGTGATTCTCGATTGGAATATCTGTTGTAACCGAGTTAGACTGTTGTTTCACAATTTCTTCAGATTCATCATCCGAAGAATCAGCATCCTCAACAATGGGAGGACTCTGTTCCTTAACACACGATGAATCTGTCACACTCTCAGATTCTGATTGACCCGAGGATGATGTACCAGTTGTGAACCCGAGGCCTGCTGCAAAGTCATCTAGGCCGAGTGGCACATTAGGTTCAAAACGGGGCATATCCTCGTCATCAGGCAATTTGGAGTAATTGTGATTCATTGGGGGAGGACATGATTTGAATCCAATACATATTGCATCCCCCTTTTTCTTTTGAACGTCAATGATGTGATCCAATACATAGCGGGAATTGGAATAGCTTTCCAGTTTCTGCTTAATTGTCTCACATTCACATCGAGCTGTTGCCAATTCTACCATTTGCTTTTCAATTGTGTCAATAAGATTATTGTTAGCATGTTGTTTTCGCAAAACAGCCTTTTGTAATTCTGAAACATCATGTCTTAATGACGCAATTGTTGCTTTAAATTCCTTTTCATTTCTGGTTAAAAACAAGTTAGCTTCAGTTGCTTTAGAAAGATCTACAATCAATTCTTGATTGTGTTTGTATGTGATTTCAAACTGACTTTCCTTTTCAGCATATTTTAAACACTTTGCACATTCAATAGGAACAGAAATAGAGTCAGAATTAGTATCACATACCTGAGAAGTCTGACCTTCTACATGAGCCATAAAGGCTGTATGAAAAGAAAAAGATCCATCTTTAGAGAAGAACTGAGCAAGCTTCTCGGAAGTTCCAGCAGATTTCTGGCAAAGAATAGATCTCCTCTTGCATAATGCTTCAGCTTCAGCCAAAAGCTCATCAACTTCCAAATCTAAAGCATCACTTGATAAATCACCAGCATCAAGTGATTCCCCATCCATGCTCCCACTATAACCCGAACTATCTTCATCTTCTGAAGATTCACCAGCAGACACGGGTTCTACTACCTTCTCAATCACTTTAGCATAACATGCTGTTCCACCATTTCCTCCTTCTCCAAGCTGAAGGTTCCAATTGCAGATTTCATCAGCTTGAACAACCAATCCTCTGTGGGGATTAGTGTTTGTGGATCCAGATGCATTTCCTCCAACGGGAACTATTGATCTGTCAGAATTGTTGTTCGGTTGCTGTTGTGTCTGTCCTTGATTCCTGAAGGGATTCTGATTTCCTTGCTTAGGTGGCTTCTGACACTCCCGCTTGAAGTGACCCTTTTCACCACAATTGAAGCAAGTGACAGCATTCTTATCAAAACCATACTTGGTGTTGTTGTTGCTATTCAAGTTGGTTCTCCCCGTCCTTTCCATAAACTCCTTTGCTCTTCGAATTGCACTAGCAAGAGCCCATTTGATATCCATCATTTCAAACTCTTCTCTATCTACTTGCTGATAATCTTCTTTGGTTAGATTGATATTCCCAATCTGACCTGCAACCAATCCACAATAAGCACTAACCAAGGTGTTCAACATCTCCATATGCTCCTTGGCTACTTCGACACTGAATTTGGAAAAGTTGGAAGTGTCTAATCTGACTGTGTTTGGATTGGAAGTGGCTTGAAAGTTTGAAGAGCTTCCATAAAACCCTTGCTGTTGCGGTTGTTGCTGCTGAGCTCTGCTTGGGTCTAAGAAAGGCGGTGGTGTGAATTGTTGAGCTATCGGTTGCACATCCTGTTGTAGAGAAGAAGAATCTGGTCTTGAAAACATCGTGTATGCTGAAGGATCAAACTGATTTGTTGTGGAAGGCCCGGTGTTTGAGATGAAGGCTGTTTGAAGCTTCGCATGTTGAGAGACTGGTTTTTCTCCACTGATACCTCCTGCAATCCCATAGTACATCTCTGGATTTTGAGGAGTTAGTGTTCTTTTTGCCTTAAGCTTTTCTTCTACATCCTTGTTCTCCAATTTTTGAATTAACTCATAAACGGTGATTGTGTCTAGAACACCATTTTCTTTGAGAATTTCAAGATAACTGCTCCACTTTGCTGGTAAGCTATCAGCGAATCTCTTCACCATTTCTTGTGGAGTGGCAGTGACTCTAAAAGCAAACATCTCGCTCAACAAGTGATGGAACCTTGTAGATAACTCTGCCAAAGTCTCATTCTCCATACACGTGAAACCTTCAAACTCTTTCTTCAGTAATTCTTGCTTGATCTTTCTAGATTGAGCATTTCCTTCACATCGTAACGTGAGCATATCCCACAAGCTTTTAGTAGTCGTGCAGTAAACAAACTGGTGGTAAATGTCTCTGTGAAGAGCTTGTGTGAGAATCATGAATGCTTTCTTTTCTAACTCAAATTTCTTCTTATCATCTTCAGACATAGTGCTGTAAGTTTGTGGATTAGATCCTGCAACTTCTAAATCATTGTCAAATGCGGTGAAGAAGCACATCCATAGATCTTGACCTTGCCCCTGAACATAAGTTCTCAGCCTTTCTTTCCACCATCCCTAATCATTGATGTGATTTAGCTTTGGCGGTTTTGTGCTTGTACCAGTTTCACTGTCGTTCTGCATCATAGCTTGAATGCTGCTGCTTTGATTTGTGACCAATGCCCATTGATTTGCAGTTATCATTGCAGCTTGAGGTGGGGCAATAGCCTGCATCCATGCAGTTTTGTTGAAATCTGACATAGATTGCGTAGCTGATGATTGTGGAGTCAAAGTTGTTTGAGTCCACGCAGTTGGATCCCACTGACCGTTTGTTCCCATTTTGTAAAGAAAATTAATATATTAAGTGAAAATTGATTTAAAATTTGAAAACAAATTTTCCCCTTTTAAAAAAAATTTAATTTTCACAAACTATCTTAATATCTCGAATGATAACAACCAGTCGAAGGATCCTTGATCGAAAGACCTGAAAAACACAAACTTGTTAAACTTAAACAGACTAGGATCGAAGGAACAGAACTTGTTCGAAGGATCAACAGTGTTCGAAAGATCACTGTTGAGTTTCGAACAATGATTTCGAAAGACTCTCCAATCGAAGGATCCTTGTCTTTCGAATAAGACCTGTAGATCGACAGATATATCCTTCGACAAGATTCCTTGGATCGAAGGATAAGTCACAGACTTCGAAGGATGTTCGAAGGATGATTATCTATCGAACCTCCTTTGATCGAAAGATGATCTTTCGACTTCGAAGGATATCCTTCGATTTGCACTGACACAGTTGACAACAGTTGACAGGTTGGTGAAAAGGTGATTGGTTGGTAAGAACTTTCGGCAGAAGGTATGTTCAGACCATACTTTCTGCCAACCCAGATTTGACCAATAAAATATTTCCTAAAAAGAAGGTTCTTATCCAGAAACTGGTCACCGGAGTAAGCCGGAATTTGGCCGGAAATGACTAAACTTCTTAAAAACAAGGTTTTAAGTTACCCAACCCGACCTTTAACACACCCGGTTAGTTTAGAACACGTTTTTATGTCTAGAAATGCGAGAAAAACACTAAAAACGGGTGCTAAACCATGTGAGTTTTTGTCCAAACACTCCAAAGTCTTGTATAAACTCGGTTTTTAACAAAGAAAAGAGCCACGGCTCTGATACCACTTGTAGGTCCCTCGGAGGTTGAGGTTAAACCTTATCCTTGTTAAGTTTAACACACTAGCAAGTGCGGAATCCAAGCTAGAATGCAAACCGGTAGTTTATATGAGAATACAAGCTACAAAGAGAAAGGTAGACACACAAGATATCAAAGTTTTCTCTTGTATTTCAGTGGACACTGTTACAGCCCTTGACCAAACTGAAAATACGCTCTCTACAAGACTAAGTTCACTCACTTTTTGAAGTAAACACATTACATGAGTATATATATCCATCACAGGTCGTCTGGTCGAAGGATCAGATAGTCAGATCGAAAGATCATCTATCGAACTGAAAACTATCGAAGGATCCACATGTACCTCGAAGGATGATATCCTTCGAGGTCCATCTATATCCATCGAAGGTTTATCCTTCGAGCTCATCGAAGGATATAAACAATCCTTCGATGACTCATCCTTCGACACAGACAACTTACAACCATGTTCTAACTGTTTGGTCAAGTCAAACCAGGAGGATGGTTGACTTGGTCAAACTTACATCAAAACACCTATTAACAAACATAAAACGTATACAAGACTAACAAAAGACATCGTTTTATATCATAACAAGATACAGACAAAGTACAGACACAAGTGCACCAACATTTACAAATAATGTACAAAATACAAACTTTAAAAATAACCTTAAACTAGACACTCTAAGCTTTAAATTTGTAAACTTAGACTCGATCTAAACCTAAACCACACATCCGGCAAGTGTACCGATCAGTGTAGTATAGTTGATGTAAGTCCGAGTATCGAACCCAAGGGACTCTGTTGAATTACGTTAATTAATTTATTTACACTAAAAAATGACACCACACTAAACATTTTTATATTTTTGTATTTTTGATTTAAAGGGGGGTTTTACTTGAAAAGTAAATTAATTAAAAACTAATTAATAAAAATGAACTAAAAACAAATTAAGACAAATGTTTGATTTTATGATGATAAAGGACTATCTAGGTTGGAATCCCACTTGTTAATAACATACTTTCTACCGGGTAATTGTGTGATATGAAACCGGGATCTTTAGATATTAAACCCTAAAAGACGACGTATAGGATTCCCAATCATTCTCGGGAAGGCAACTATGTGACTTTAAAGATTTATTTTGATTACCGATTTACTAGACTTCCTTACAGTTGTCTAGTGTTCTTAGATAAGTGATTGGAAAGACTGACTTCCTCACGGTTGTAAATCTAAAGCAATTTAAGAAAACTTTATTTGGTTTAATAGACAAGTTAACGACAATTTAACTAAAACCGGGTTTCTCACAAAACACAATCCTAGCAATACATTAAACTCGATCTATTAATATCTTTATACCTTACAGCGCTAAAAATAGTAGAACATTAAAACTGGATTAATTCTTGATCATTATTTTTATGGTTTATTTCACAATACCACCATATGATTACCCAAACCGCTAAGACTTGAATATCAACATTAATTCTTTATATGAAAAGTCATTCACCGGAATTTATGTAAAACATATGATCAAAGTGTTAACCAAGTTAAAATATGCATATACACCAAACTAGAAACTTAAATTATTTACTTAACAAGAACAAACCATAATCACACAATAAACGGTAAAAACTACATTTTAACAAGTGTTCATCATAACCTAAATAGTTTTAAAGTTTAGCTACACATAATATTCAATAATACAACTGAACAAAGACTGAAAACAACTGAAAACATTGTACAAAGCGAATACAAACTGAAAACCGAATATTTACCGAACCCGGATGGCTTAGAACTCGAACCGAAAGCTTCCAAGACTCCCGAGAAGCTCCAAGGCACTCCAAAATCTTCTTAGACTACATTTGATCCGAGTTTTTCTCTTTGATTTCGGTCTTGAGAGGTGTCTTGAAGTGTTGAGAAGTGTGTGCCTTTTATAGGCCAATTTTTTGGCTTCTGGGACCCCCTTACGAACCGTAAGGGTGGGAGCCTTACGGTCCGTAAGGTTCACCTACTACAATCCACTCAACTGCTCCATTCCGCACCGAAAAAGTGTCTGCCGACAGGTCCTTACGGACCGTAAGGGTGGGATCCTAACGGTCCGTAAGGCTTCTTCAAAAACAAATTTCATTTTTGGATTCCTCTCGTCGAGCTACCCCAAAAGCATATATTATGGCTCCCGTAACTCATTTTCTAGCTCCGGATATGTCAAGATAAAGTTCTGACTGTTTCTGGCGCGTATTTATGTTCTTTTCTTCATTCCTTTTTCATTCGGACTCCGTTTTATTCGCCATTTTTGCTCCATTTGCACCAGGACCTGGCAAAACACAAAAATAAAATAAAACAAACTGAAAACTAAATAAAAACAAATAAAAACCATACAAAAATTATACATTTCACACAGGACAAATATGTGTATTTTATTACACATCAAATATCCCCACACTTAACCTTTTGCTTGTCCCTAAGCAAAGTCTTAAACAACTGTACAAACTGACATTCAAACGGTTATTTTAAAATGGAAAATTAAACACACATAAAAATTAATGTACATAAATGATTTAAAATTAGCTAATAATGATAGAGATGAGAAAACTAAATGTGATTTTTCAAAAATAGAGTTTTATCATCAATTACTCTCTTACTTGCATCTTTGATTTGCTTCCCTCGACTCACTTGTGTAAACTAGTGAATGGTGCACTAGTATTTTTCTGTGATCACTCAAAAGCCGGGCCATATTGTAACATTATCATAAGCTTGTAATGAAATCTCATCTTTACCAATTAACATATATACATCAAGAGGACTTTTATTGTGGGTTGTAACGTGGCTAGGGTTTTAAAGGTAGGAATATATGGCTATTTACTGGGTGAAGTGTTTCAATCCGGTCTAGCAAATTATCCGAACAAACCTTACACAAATTTTTTTTTTTGAAACACAAACATACTCACAAACCAAGTGACTCTTTTAAGGTCAGATCGTCAAGACCGGTTTTATCCAAGATGTGAATCAAATCTTCCTTAATCCTGTAGTGAACATTACTTTCAACTCTAATGGATCGTTCGGCATCGAGCCTAATAGCCCCCACCCTCATTAGAAGCGTGTATTCATGTTGGGATTCAGTTTGACTTTTTCTACATCTTCCTATGTGAGACCAGTTTCCACATCCCATGCATTTGTCATGTCGTTTTGCTCTTCTTTTCATAGCACTTTTGGATGTCCCACAAAATGGTGGCATTTGTTCTTTTTGTCGCCACTTTTTTCTAGCTTCTTTACTTAAGTGAAATATTTTCTCTCTAAGCTCCGTAGGTAATCTTGGTTTCGCGAATTGTAGACAACAAAGCAAATTTAATTTGAATGAATGAATGCATCTCCAGTACTTTAAAAGTCTGCCGGTAAAAGACCAAACTAAATTCCTATGAAAGGAAAATTATACTAAACCGGAATTCACACAAATGGGTTGAAAAGGTAAAACAAAAAGGCTTAAATGGTTTAATATGGTGGGTTTACAACAAACGAAAAAGGAAAAGGCTCAACTTGGTTTTCTATTGGATAATATTTTTGGTTTTCAAGTTTTAACAAGAAAGGGTAAACACATGGTTGTATCCTATTGCCTCTATCCTCTTTATATAATTTTTATAGTTAATGATTTCAACAAGTATATTCAAGACAAGTTCTGAAATGTATACTATTATGCGGCACACTCAATCAAATGAAGTCTTAAGCATATGATGAATGCTTTTAGAAAGGCTCAAAACTCACTAAAATTGGGTGTGTATTTTAGATGCAAATTTATGAATAATTAGAAAAATTTCTATTTATGAAAAACACTTTAATATTTTCTCATATGTACAATTATTAGATAAAAAAATCAAATATAAAAAAATAATTATACGATTTTTTTTTATTTATTTAATTTTTTTTTGACAAATTCTAAGACTTAAATGATAGTTTCTCATCCCCACACTTAAACTCTACATTGCCCTCAATGTAAGATGGAAAACAACTCAAAAACTAAAATAAATAAGAAATAAAAGACAAAGGATAAATTGGAAAGGACTTAGCTGGTTATATGATGTATAAGTTCCAAACCTTTGTCCAATCCAGCTTGATCGTATAGCATTTCGGTCGCGTTCGGCTTTGACTTTGACTAGTATTCTTTGTAAATTACTTGAAATTGGTATACAACTCTGAAATTACCCGAATGGAGATTGAGTACGGGCGGTATGATTCAAACCTGCATAAACAAAAACAAGCAAAAACAAAGCAGTACCGACTCGACACAAAAGGCTAACTCCAAACTACTAACTTAGACTAATAGTACAAGATAAACGACACAAGACTCGAACCACAAACAAACGAAAAATAAAGCGAATAAATAAATTTAACAAACTCCACAAAACATCCCTACACTTTAATTTTAATCAG
This sequence comes from Helianthus tuberosus, assembly GCA_030545235.1. Taxonomy (NCBI): domain Eukaryota; kingdom Viridiplantae; phylum Streptophyta; class Magnoliopsida; order Asterales; family Asteraceae; genus Helianthus; species Helianthus tuberosus. The sequence goes on from CM060452.1 coordinate 2,082,062, forward strand.
AAGGTTTTTCTTTGATCTGGACCTTATTCAACCCGTTCAATTCCACCCGGTTCTAAAAAATAGTTAAAAATTTAATGGTGGAGTAATAAAATATTTTGAAATTTTGAAAGGGGTCAGACCACCAGAATTTAAACTTACCTGGATCAAATTTGATAAAATTCATGTAATGAGGAGTATGGTTGTCTCTGCACTTTAATGTTGCCTGAAGCTTCCTATTATACCATCTTTGCATCCCCAAGTTTTGTTGACCCAAGTTCTTTCTTGCTTTCTCCCGTGGTTTCGTTGATTTTTCAGTTTCACTTATAAATACTTCCATGGGCCAGCTGTGGTGTTCTTCTTCTTCCACCACTTCCTCAAAAGGATCCTCACACTTAGACTCTTTATCTGGGGCAGGTTCGATCACCTCTGTCGGTTCATCTTCAAGTAAGGCATCAAAGAATGCTATATCCCCCTCAGGGTCTAATTCTCCTACTTCTTCATAGACCGGCAAATCATCTAATTCTAACTTTAAAAATTAATCCACATCAGATAACACATTCTCTAAGTCCTTTTCTTCTACATTTTCAACAAACAATATTTCCAAGGACTCTCCCAAGTCTAACTCCTCTTCATTCACTTCTTTCTTTACTATCATCTTCTGATAAGCAGCCCATTCTTCTTCGTCTATTTCATTATCAGAGTCACTTCCAAAATCATATATACTAACCTGTGGCACCGGAGGTGGGACTTCAACGTCCATTTTCGTCTCCGTGACTGGAGTGATCTCTTCATCTGACTCATCTTCATATGGTAGCTCTTTCCCCAATTCTGGAAATGTTGGAATTAATTCCCCAGTAGAAAGCATGTAACCGAGGTAGTTGCCTTCTGCATCATATGTATACCCGGTCGTCAGCTTCTCTGGCTGTAATTTCTTTTCTTCTACCTCTTCTTCTTCTCCCGTCAATCTCCTATATTCAGCCAGATGCACATCTATCTCCTCATCACTACAGGAAAAGTCAATTATAAACTTACCATTCTTCTCTTCTCGTTCTTCCTGTTGAACCGGAGGTGGGACTAGGTCGTCCATTGTAGTCTCCGGCTGAGCTAGCGCATTCAATATTTTCCATATTTTTGCTGATTCAACTTCTATCTCTTTTTGTTGTCGAAACATCTCCTCAAAGAATAGGTTTCTTTCTGCTTGAAGTGACTGTTGGTACGGGTCATCATATTGATATGTGGAATACCCCTGTGAATGATATGGCTGCGGCTGCACAAAGTGGTTAGTATAATAATCTGCAGAGGACCCCTCATATTGTGGGCATTTTACTGTAAAATGGGGCCCTCCACAAATTTCACACATTTTTACTAAAAACAAAATAAATAAATAAAAATTAAAAAAAATAAAAGACGTGCATAATTAAACTCCTACGACTCAATATACAAAAGCAGCTAACACGTATGATGTCAATTAAGTCCAAATAAAGAAATCAACGCAATTGCCAAAGATTCCCCGGCAACGGCGCCAAAAACTTGATGTGCTAGTGGCGGTATGTAAGAAACTTGTAAAAATGGTTAAATAAAGATTGACTCAAAAACTTAAACTTTAGACATGCTTTGGCCTAATAGGTATCGGTACTCTCGTTGGGATTGTCCCCAGGTAGGCAACGGGTCCTTATAATTGGATTTGTACGAATGCCAGCCTAGACAGGAGTTCCCAACTAACGGTACTTAACCCTTCCAGTTACTACATGTCCGACACGAAAAAAACACATTTTTACAAATAATGTACAAAAGACAAACTTTAAAAATAACCTTAAACTAGACACTCTAAGCTTTAAATTTGTAAACTTAGACTCGATCTAAACCTAAACCACACATCCGGCAAGTGTACCGATCAGTGTAGTATAGTTGATGTAAGTCCGAGTATCGAACCCAAGGGACTCTGTTGAATTACGTTAATTAATTTATTTACACTAAAAAATGACACCACACTAAAGATTTTTATATTTTTTGTATTTTTGATTTAAAGGGGGGTTTCACTTGAAAAGTAAATTAATTAAAAACTAATTAATAAAAATGAACTAAAAACAAATTAAGACAAATGTTTGATTTTATGATGATAAAGGACTATCTAGGTTGGAATCCCACTTGTTAATAACATACTTTCTACCGGGTAATTGTGTGATATGAAACCCAGATCTTTAGATATTAAACCCTAAAAGACGACGTATAGGATTCCCAATCATTCTCGGGAAGGCAACTATGTGACTTTAAAGATTTATTTTGATTACCGATTTACTAGACTTCCTTACAGTTGTCTAGTGTTCTTAGATAAGTGCTTGGAAAGACTGACTTCCTCACGGTTGTAAATCTAAAGCAATTTAAGAAAACTTTATTTGGTTTAATAGACAAGTTAACGACAATTTAACTAAAACCGGGTTTCTCACAAAACACAATCCTAGCAATACATTAAACTCGATCTATTAATATCTTTATACCTTACAGCGCTAAAAATAGTATAACATTAAAACTGGATTAATTCTTGATCATTATTTTTATGGTTTATTTCACAATACCACCATATGATTACCCAAACCGCTAAGACTTGAATATCAACATTAATTCTTTATATGAAAAGACATTCACCGGAATTTATGTAAAACATATGATCAAAGTGTTAACCAAGTTAAAATATGCATATACACCAAACTAGAAACTTAAATTATTTACTTAACAAGAACAAACCATAATCACACAATAAACGGTAAAAACTACATTTTAACAAGTGTTCATCATAACCTAGATAGTTTTAAAGTTTAGCTACACATAATATTCAATAATACAATTGAACAAAGACTGAAAACAACTGAAAACATTGTACAAAGCGAATACAAACTGAAAACCGAATATTTACCGAACCCGGATGGCTTAGAACTCGAACCGAAAGCTTCCAAGACTCCCGAGAAGCTCCAAGGCACTCCAAAATCTTCTTAGACTACATTTGATCCGAGTTTTTCTCTTTGATTTCGGTCTTGAGAGGTGTCTTGAAGTGTTGAGAAGTGTGTGCCTTTTATAGGCCAATTTTTTGGCTTCTGGGACCCCCTTACGGACCGTAAGGGTGGGAGCCTTACGGTCCATAAAGTTCACCTACTACAATCCACTCAACTGCTCCATTCCGCACCGAAAAAGTGTCTGCCGACAGGTCTTTACGGACCGTAAGGGTGGGAGCCTTACGGTCCGTAAGTCTTCTTCAAAAACAAATTTCATTTTTGGATTCCTCTCGTCGAGCTACCCCAAAAGCATATATTATGGCTCCCGTAACTCATTTTCTAGCTCCGGATATGTCAAGATGAAGTTCTGACTGTTTCAGGCGCGTATTTATGTTCTTTTCTTCATTCCTTTTTCATTCGGACTCCGTTTTATTCGCCATTTTTGCTCCATTTGCACCAGGACCTGGCAAAACACAAAATAAAATAAAACAAACTGAAAACTAAATAAAAACAAATAAAAACCATACAAAAATTATACATTTCACACAGGACAAATATGTGTATTTTACTACACATCATTTTGTTAAATAGAGTTCCTAATAAAAAGTCTAAAGCAACCCCACATGAACTCTAGTACAAAAAGGCACCAAACTTAAGTCATCTTAGAGTTTGGTGTTGTAGAGCTGTTGTAAAGCTTACTGAACCAAAAATGAGAAACATATGTGAAAGAGGCATTGATTGCATCTTTATTGGGTATGGTGAGCATTCCCCTGTTCATAGGTTCTATGTCATAGAACCGAATGACTATGTTTTTGTTCACACTGTTATTAAGTCAAGAACTACTGATTTTGGCAATGAGGATAGATTTTCTTCTGTGCCTAGACTAAAGGACATGCCTTTCTTTTAAACCAAGCTGATAAGTGTGTCTACAGTAGATTTGAATCCTCTGGTAAATGAGTGATTATTTGTCTATATGTAGATGATATGTTGATCTTTGGAACTGACCAAGATCAGGTTGATAAGACAAAGAAATTTTTGTCTTCGAATTTTGAAGTGAAGGATATGGGGGAGGCGGATGTGATCCTTGGAATAAGGATTAAAAGGAGTAACAATGGTATAACCATGACACAGTCTCATTACATTGAGAAAGTGTTGCAGAAATTCAATCATTATAATTGTTCTCCTGTTAGCACTCCTCTAGATCCTAGCATCTGGTTAATGCCTAATTCTGGTGATTCAGTTTCACAATTAGAGTATTCTAAGGTCATTGGATGTTTGATGTATGCTTTGATTAGCATAAGGCCTGACATAGCTTTTACTGTGGGTAAGTTGAGCAAATTTACTAGTAATCCTAATGCTCAACACTGGCAAGTAGTGAATAGACTTCTTAAGTACCTAAAAGGAACCATGAACTTTGGTTTATGCTATTCTTGTTTTCCTTCAGTTATAGAAAGGTACACTGATGCAAGTTGGATAACGAATAGGGAAGATCACTCTTCTACAAGTGGGTGGGTATTCCTACTTGGAGGAGGATGAGCAATTTCCTGGGCTTCAAAGAAACAAACTTGCATCACTGACTCAACTATGGAATCTGAGTTTGTGGCTTTAGCTGAAGCTGGTAAAGAAACTGAGTGGCTCAGAAATTTGATCTATGAGATTCCATTATGGCCAAAACCGATATCACCAATCTTTATCAGGTGCGATAGTGCATCTACCTTGGCTAAGGCATATAATCAAGTATACAATGGGAAGTGTAGACACTTAGGTGTTAGACACAGTATGATTAGAGAGCTAATCATGAATGGTGTGATATCCGTTGAGTTCGTTAGATCTGAGCTTAATTTAGCAGACCATCTAACCAAAGGGTTAGGAAGAGATCTCGTGAAGAAATCAGCTAAAGGGATGGGTTTAAAGTCTATTTAAATATCTTATGTCAAGACACCCAATTCCCATCTAATACAACGTTAGATGTAGAATCCAATGCGGAAATCTTGTCATAACGATATTGGAACACATTAGCAAATCATCCCAAGGTATGTGTTTAGACTGCTAGATAAAGTAGGTTGAAGTTGAACTTCTTAATAGTTCATTGATAAATTGCAGTGCAGGTGCAAGAGTAATGAACTACCTATAAGAAAATGAAGTTTAGCCGCTTCAAGAAGCTTTGGACTTGAGCTTTGATATATTCTTTGAAGGATTAGGATATAGGCTAGTAAAACATTGTGTCAAGTGGAATTTGGATTTGTAAACATGTGTGGATGTTACGTACATGTATTTAAATGGATAACATGGGTTCCTTCCATAGAGACACCCTGTTATTCTAATATTTGTATGGTGTAATGTAACATTCCTATTTTTATCATATAAGAATTATAGGTTTGTTTAAATTTATTAGCCACTAGTAACTAGTTTTATTTTTAATATAATTATTCGACCCAAATAGGTTTTAAAAACTATTTTATATATAGTTGGTTGAAATATTATACTAATTAAAATTGGCCTGTATATGGGTGACTTTTCTAATAAAATAAAAATATATAAACTCATATAATTAGACGGGTAGATTACGGGTAAGTTGACTGTAAGAAATATGAAGTTCCTAGACGGGCCCATGAACCGTTTAATAATTAAATTATAAAAATACATTATATTTGAACCTACTCTATTTTTAATGAAACTTAGACCCAAATGTAGACAAAAATATTCTCGTTCTAATGACATATTTATTATTTTATAAAACGTCATATTTTAAAAAGTTATAAACGCCAAATAAGTGAAACAGTTAAATTAATTATAATATATATAATAATAAAATAAAATATATATATTTGAAATTTGAAACATGCTTCGTGTCTCATTTCCAAATTTCGTGTCCTATTTTCTTTTTATAATAAATAAATAATAATAAAAATATTAAAGTAATGGAATTCAAAGAAATGACTCTTGTACATACGTGTCTCAACAGAAGGCTATGTGTAAGTCTCCAAAAATCTTGGAGATAGTATAAATATGGATAGAACGTTGGCCAATTTCATTTCATTTTCTAGAGCCCCTCTCCACTGTTCTATAAACTTCTATTTTCTTTAAGTATTATACCAATAATACTTTAAAGGCTTGCCCTGTTTTAAGTGTTTTAACTCTCGATCACCGCTACCCTTTCCGATTGATCTGAGCCCCATAACATATGTCTAGGCTCTGCCTGACTAAGTTCATTGGAGTTCTGTCTCGTGATATAGGGATAAGGTTGAATTAGGGGTACTATACTTAACACGAGTGCATTATATATTTTTTTTAAATAGCTCAGAAGTTATACCCAAAATTCTACCAAGAGATTTTCTAGTTGAACCCTAAAGTTACAAAGTGGGTCCATTCTCTTTTCTCACCGTTTTATTCTGTAACAACTCTCATCAAAAGTCCTATCTATTATTTTATTTTCCCAATAGGAAACCCTAATTGAGACCCCCAAGTGATCCTGCATAAACCCTAAAATTTTCAGAACAATTGGAATCAGGATCAGGGCCCCTAAAACTCAGGGGGGTAAATCCCATTCGATATTATCATCACAGTTTTACGTGGAAATCGAATTTTAACGATCCGTCAACTCAGCTAAGCTAGTTAGGGACGTGGCTACCCTATGCTAAAACCGATCCCGTCGCGCCACGCGACAGAGCCTCGCGCCACGCGGGCGCCCCTTTTTCCAGATATAAATATAGGGGTGTGGAACTTGATTTCTGGCATTCGTTTGACGTTAAAATTCGCTTTATACCTCGAGATATCACCGGTTTACTACAAAACACACACAATCACGAAACGCTGCCGCAATAACAGGGTAATAACTCGATCGCTGCTACGATTCAATATCCGATCGATTGAAACTATCCGACAGGATGTTTAAATGCTATACTTTGTCATTAGTCGTGAATCCAACAGGATGTTTGAGTGCCACCCAAACTCGGGGTAGACTCTGTCATTCGTTGCGAATCCGATGGATGTTTAAGTGTTGCACTTTGTCATTCGTTGTGAGGGTTTTAATCTTGTGAGTTATCGTAAATGTTGTATTAGTTACTTACCTAGTTCGTGTGCACTAGGTTACAAGACTAATCAATAGGCTAAGCTCTGCCCGTATAAATCTGCATGCTTATAATGTGAGTCATTCTCTTTTTATTAAATTACTTTCAAAAATAATGTTTATTTTCAAGGTTATAATTACAAGGATTAAGTCTTTGTAGTCACCAAATTACAGCCGGTATGTGGGGTTTTGTATACATTACTTGATAACCTTCACCATTGGACAACGAGTTAGCCAAGGGGTGATATGACCATAGTCACAGACACCATTGGACAATGAGGTTACCAATGGATGGTCGAGTGACAAATACCGTGGGTAGTTGGTTGATATATGGAAACATTGTAATCGCTCTTAATACTGTAGATTATAACTAAAGGTCATTTTATAAAACCTGAATGAACTCACCAGTATTTCCTGCTGACAAAACCTTTTTAAAACGCGTTTCAGGTAATTACAGTAGATTGGAGTAAGAGTTGGATCCGGCACTGAAGGGCTTCAAGAAGTGGCTTATTTTATTAATTAAATCAAATTAAGAAATATTGTTTTATGTAATCAAATTTATCTTTATTAAAGCTACATTTGTAAAACATGGGTTTATCTCATCTATTTAATAAATAAAATCCGGTGTTTTCTAAACTCTGATATTTTTCCTAACTCACGGTCCTGATGAAATTTCCGCTGCAATATTTTTCAAAATAATCACCGGTGCCACTTGGTTGTTCGCGACTCCCGATTCCGTCCAGGGTGGGTCGGGGGTCGTGACATGTAATATACTAAGTGAAAATTCAATCCTCGTGACATTTTCATTATGCATGCGTTTGTGTTTCTGTGTGGATGGTTAAGTTAATCATGGATATCACTAAAATGGGGGAAGATTGTGGGGAATTTTAGTGTTATCAACGGATTTTAGGGTATTGGATTAACTTGTCGATCGGGGAAATAATATTAGAGACTAAACGAGTTAGGTGACGCAGGAGTGCGGGCTCGATTTAATCCTAATATTATTTGAATTCATTATGTAATTAATTTACATGGGCCTTGTACTTAATACTTAGTTTGTAATTAATGTTTGGACTTAATATAGATTTTATACTAATATTATTTTTGTTGAATTTCCATTAATTATTAGAACTATTATATTTTGAATGGGCTTCGTGATTTTAGAGAAGTCTGACTATTTTATTAGACTTAAAAAAAAGTTGAAATGAAAAGTCAAAACATGTCATTTAAAAAGGCCTCAAAAAATCTGCTAGACTTGAAAAAAACTCTCGATGGAACAGAACAACAAATACACAAAAAAAAAGAAAAAGAAGACTACGGTTTCGTTGGTTACGAAGTGCGTTCTCTTCATCACATAACCATCAAATCCCAATTCCTTCAACAGTGATCTCTGTCTAATCCGGTAAATCATTGTGTGTAACCCGCAAATAGGTTTATCTAATAGTTCTCATACGATTCAGAGATTAATCCAGGTTTCAATCACAAAACTTCGCAATTTCAATTCGGGTTCCATGTTTTAATTTTATTGAATTACTTGTTATAGACCAATTATACAACATTATCGTTCTTAGCAGTTGAATTGTCAATGAAGGCACATCCAAACTTCAAGGATAATAATTTCTCTGTCGTTAGTCTATTATTTTCATATGCACGACTTGAAACTTTTGATATTAATTAATGATACGACTTTTAACCAATAATTTGCGATGTAAACATATTATTAAACAATGTAAAATCCGCAATTTATATATATATATCTATATATGTTTATATATTTTCCAGTTGTATTCTAAAAAAAAGTGTTATTTATATCAAATGAATCAATGTTGTAGCGGTCCACCCGTTTGTAGACATGGTCATACATCTTGGCATTATTGTTCTTAATTGTTGAATTGTCTATAAAGATATATCCAAACATTTTAGGGTAATAATTTCTTATTCAGTTGTGAGTGTATTATTTTCAGATGTATGACTTGAAACTTGTAATATTAATTAATGACATGACTTTTAACTAATTATGTGTGATATGGACATATTATTAAACAACGTAAAATCCATAATTATGTTTTTTCATATATTGTTTATTGAGCATGTAATTATTGACCCCCAACAACTATTTAGTGTGGAAACGAAATTTTACAGGAGTGCTTAATTTTAATTTCATTGCTTTTTTACATAAAACTTCATTAAAAACCACCTCTGATCCAAACGGACAAAAGGCCAAACAAACAAAGCACCCCCGACGTACCCAAATGGGCAAAGGGCAAAATTACAACATATACATAGGATATTTACACCACTCCTTCCAACTAATATATTACAAGATGATCTATTTTTAAACCACCCAAAACCTCTTGATTTGATCTCTACCATATCTTACAGACTTCTCTTGGTCTGATTGAATACTAACTCGTTCCTGCCTTTCCAAATGCACCAACATGAAATAATAACCAAACCACGAATAATCTTTTTCGCTTTCGTCCTGACCTGAAGGGAATTATGGATATCCATTAAACCTTTGAAATCAAAGGCAAAGATCGGGGGAATGTTGCACCACGCTCTGATAGCCGTCCAAACCCGAATAGCCACCGAACAAGCAGTGAATAGATGATCCACTGTTTCATCATACTCTTCGCAGAAGGGGCACATAGCCGAAGAATATCCATGTTCCTTCTTCTCAAATTAACTCTGGTTGCAATCCTATCCATGTTGCCTCTCCACGCCATAATATTTCATTTAAGGGGCACCCATTTGCACCAATCGAATTTAGGAAGGTGACTACTTCCCCTGTCAGAGATTAACACTATTTTCATTGATTTCACCGACAATCCTTCCTGACTATCCACATTCCACATCCACGAATATTTGTCATTGGTCAATCTCACCACGTTGATAACATCTTGACATTCCTGCTACTCCTTTAGCTCAGTATCAAATTCAGGTTGTCTAGCCCAATTCCAAGAAAATCCTCCATTTCCATGTCTCGAATCAATTCTATCCGTAACCCTGCAGTTTTTACACGCATCCAATACAAACAGATGTGGCCATCTTTCCATGAAGGGAAGATCTCCCACCCAGGTGTCTATCCAAAAACGAATATCATCCTCGTTCCCAACTTTACCCAAAATCATCCGATTTAAACCCTTACCATTTAGTTTCATTTTGGAAATTAAATTTACAATGTTATTCCAACAGCTGCCAATCCACACATTCTACAAAAATCTTTCCATTTCCGCCGCATCCTTCACCCCTGAGTAGCTAACGAAGCCGAAACGAAACCCATTTTTATCCCTTTTCCTTGCCACATACACACCTTCGATCGCTTCATAAGCACCTAAAGTCTCCTCGATATCTTTAGAGCTGTATCTCTCCAGTAATCTTGCCACGTAGAATTTCGTAATCCCTTTTGTTCCCCTTTCCTTCCGATCCGCAAGTCTTGGTCCCTGCCTCCGGCCATCCATTATCGTCGGCTCCTTATCACAGAGAAAGGATGCCTATTCTAGCATCGCAAAGACAATTTGATGTGTTCTCCTTCAAAATACTATGATTGGTCTCAAGATTGCCTTTGTTTGCATTGTCTTCCGGACATCATCTCTTACCTCGTTGTTGTGGGTGTAAATAATTTGGAAATATTCACCAGTGAATACTCTAGATCACACTAATTTTGTAAATAGTGTATTCATTATTCACGGGTAACTGAATATAGCATTTTAATTTCATTGCTATATAATTTTTAGTGTTAAGAATTTGTGTATTTAATTATAAATGCAAGTTGAAATTTCCCATATATATGAGAATTTTAAACTGTGAATGCATATATTTCTTGAGAATCGTAAGAACATGCTAAAAAACTATTCAATCTTCTTTTCAAGTATACTTATCACTATTATTTAAATATAATATTAAAAAAATTACACGTTTTAATTTACATGTATTTATTAATAAATTTTTTATACATGTGTAAGTTTGACGCTGTGTATATTTGTTCTTGTTGTATTTACATATGTGTAAGAAAATGATTAAGAGTGATTTTGAGAAAAGAGATGAATTATTTAAAGATTAAATTCTTTTTATTGTTGTATTTTAATTATAATGGTGGTTGTATTAAAAATCTTGATTTTGATTGGTATTTTCATTAGTTCTCACGGTTATCGCAATATTAAACGTTGTCAAGAGAACCCTCCCCTAAACACACACACAAACATATACGTGTGTGTGTGTAGGGATGGGTTAGAGTGAGAGATCACTAGAAAAAAAGTTTTATTTTTTTTTGCTAATTTTAAATTTATTGATTTTACAAAAAAAAAATTGTATGCAAAAATTTACAGTAGTGAATTTTTTTACATAAGTGTGACGTACGTACAATATGACGGAAGATGATTTTACGCCACTTTACTTGTAACAACAGGGACCTTTTGTGTAAAAACAAAAAAAATAAATAAAAGTAAATATTGTTTTATATAGACTTCAAATATCAGTGACCTTTTGTGTAAAGTTGTTGAAACATTCAAAACAACTCAGCGCCTTCATCCCTTTCGATTTTCCGGCCGGGTTTTCCGGCGACGATTCCGGCAACTTCGGAACCCCGATTCCTCGCTTTTTGGATCTGTTTATTTAGCGATAAACCTCATCTCCACATAACTTATATCTAGCCACTCGTTTTTGTCCCGAAATTTACATGTTTTGGTGCTAATCCGTAACCCGCAACAACCCAAAATCCTAATACAACTCTAACACCTTAACCGACCACGAGCAGTATATATATGGAACTTACAATCTCTTTTAGACTGATCCCAACTTAATTCTCTGTTTGGTTTTCCTCTGATCTCCTCTCTTTACACCACCAGAACTCCCAACTCAAGCCAAACTCCGATCACCTTTTTTCCGAGCTGATACGAAATATACTCCAATCATATCCTTTGTATTCCATATTTTTAGCAAAGATATTTTAAGATCAGTAAGTGTTTAAATATATATATATATATATATATATATATATATATATATATTGAATTCAACACATATTTTATTCATTTAGCTTGGTCTATGAGTCTATCTTCAAATGAGATTCAAAGGTTTCTCAAATTTTATATAAACTAAACAGAATTGACAAATCATCAACAATATCTCCATCCCCATTTATAGAGAAGAGCCTCATTGATTTCTTTAAGTCTACTATTACCCAAACCTCCTTGTTTCTTGGGCCATGTGACCCAATCCTAAGCCACCCAATTCATTTTGTTATTTTCACTCGCACCCACCTAGAGAAACTTTCTCATTTTAGCTTTGAGAATTTTGATTATACCAACAGGAGCTTTATATAACGAAAAGTAATATATAGGAAGACTCTCTAGAACCGAATTAATCAAAGTAAGCCTCCACCGACAACCTTTTATTGAAAATCTCAACAATAGGGTCCCAATTGCTAATTCTATTCATATTGCCCCCCACCGTGATACCTAGATAGGACAACGGGATGTTATCAGTGTTGCACCCAATCACCATAGCCATATCCTTGATATCACAGTTTTCCACACCTAACCCGTATAAGTATTATTTGTGAAGGTTAATTTTTAAACCCGAAACCATGTAAAAAATTCTAAGACATCTAGCCACATCCGTTACATTATCCCTACCCCAGTCCCCCAATATGAGAGCGTCATCAGCATAAAAAGACAAGAGATGACCAGGCCATTATCAGGAGTTTGAATTCCTTTGAAAATCCCTTCAAGCCCGACTTTGCAAAAAAAATGCTAGATAAGGCTTCCGTAACCAACAAAAACAGAAACGGGGATAATGGGTTTCCCTGTCTGATCCCTTTAGAACAATTGAATTCGAAAGACTAGGGAAACCCATTTCAACCCATTTACACCAAAGACTAGGGAAACCCATCTGACCCAAGATATCCAAAAGAAAACTCCAACAAACATTGTCATAAGGCTTTTCAAAATCGATTTTTAAAAGAAAAGTCTTTTTTAATCTTTTTTTAATCCAAGTGATGAGCTCATTTAACATTAACAGACAATCAAGAATTTACCTGCCTTTAAGGAACGCCGTTTGGTTCTCCGAGATAATTGTTCCTATAACATTTTTGAGACGATTGGCAAGAATCATAGAGATTGTTTTACAAATCACCCCAATTAGGTTGATCAGACGATAATCTCTCATCCCCACCAGATCCTTGTTTTTTGGAATCAGATTTATGAATGAAGAACTGCATCCCTTCGCGATAGAGCCTTTGCTGTAAAACGCAGCCAAGAGTTATAAAACTCATTTTCAAATAAATGCCAGTATCTTTTTATGAAGTTGAAGTTAAAACCGTCAGGGCCAGGAGCTTTGTCGGCCCCACACTCGAAAACCGCGTTTTTGATCTCCTCGTTCCTAAAAGGGTCAATCAGTGACACTGTTTCCTCCTCCGATAGTCTCCTGATATTGTGGCATATAATTTTTGGTCTATTATTGTATTTTTTCCTTGAACGCCGATTTGAAGAATCCCATAATCTCTTTTATGACTAAGGAAGGTTTAGTAGTCCACGCTCCGTTAATAATGAGACTGGGGATATTGTTGGTTGCCCGTCTACTGTTGATGTACCCGTGAAAAAAAAAACAGAGTTTTCATCTCCATCCAATTCCCATTTTATTCTGGCTCTTTGTTTGAGGTCTTTATTTTTAAAATCTTCTAGCTCCTTTAAATCTTTCATACATTCCGCTTTAGTCCACTCTTCCTCTTCTGTTAGATCCCTAACTTCCGACCACTCGTCCAGATTTTCAAGCTCTTCCTTTAAAATCATTTCCTTATCCCCTTCCTTGGATAAAACCTCCTTTTTCCATTTAATAATACCCTCCCTAATCTTTTTAAATTTTTCCATTAAAAGAACGTCTGATTCTCCGACGCCGATAAAAGTTTCACTAGCCTTTTGAACCACCTCATCAAAATCCTTACGATCAAACCACGAGTTAAAAAATCTAAACGGCTTGGGCCCAAAGTTTTTATTCGAACAAGTTATAATGAGAGGATGATGGTCTGAATGGACCCTCGGAAGCGTCCTCAAACAGGCCACATGCCATTCAGAAAAAAAAACTCCTAACAAACCAACACTCTATATGTCTTGCTTTGTTTGTTGTCATTATCTTTTTGATAAGTGAATTTCCTACCTTTCATTTCGTATTCTCTCAACCCAAAACCATTTATAAAATTATTAAAATTGGTAGCACAATTTTTATTAAACTTAGAGTCCCTCTTTTCTTCCAAAAAACGAACCGCATAAGAATCTCCTAATATCACCCACCACCTTGAAAAGTTACCCAAAATCCCCCATATGTCATCCCAAAGAGCTTTCTTTTGGGGAACCTTTTGCGGGTCATAAACATTAATGATATTAATAGCTTTATTGCTCCCCTTCAAAACCCCCCCAAAGTTAAAAGGAAATTAGGATGTTTGATAGAATCATGTACCTTGAAAACATTTGGGTCCCATATACTAACCAACCCTCCAGATCGTCCGGTTGCTGGTACGTGATCCATCTCAAATTTGTCTGCTCCCCATAATTTCTCAAAAAAAATAACTGAATTGTCATTAAATTGAGTTTCTTGTAAAGCAATGAAATCAATCCCATTATCTCTTTTTAAGTCTTTAACCCACCCCGCTTTATTTTTACCCACCTCTCCTAACCCTCTAATATTCAAAGAAGAAAATTCATTTAAAAACTTTTTGGATTCCTTCTTCCCTTATAGCTTCTTTGATTATTTGCTCGTGCTGTTGAAAATCAACACCTACAGTGCCCCCCAATGTGGCTGTACAGTATGCCTCTTGGTTTAAGATGTCATTCTCCTCATTGGTTTGTAGATTTAAATATTTTGTCCTCTTGTCGTTCCTGTTTCCTTCCAAAATTTCCTCTCTAACATCACTTGTCCCTGCTTATCCATTTTCGGATATTCCTTCATTCCCCATTTTTTCAATGCTTATGTCTTCTTGTTCTTCATCCGAAACACTGTCCTCCTGTATTCCTATCGTTTCATTTAGGTCGAATGGATCGTTTTGTCTCATTCTCTTCCTAGGCCTTGTAAGCCCACTTGTTTCCTCCATTAATCTCGAATTGTTTCTCGGTTTTCTATTGCTCTTATATCCTTTCTTAGGCCCACATGAGTTTAATTTGACTTGGAAACCCAAATTAATTGACTCATGTGGAAAAGTGTCAGGCCTGCTAAAATCGCCCCTGCCCAAATCCATCTCCTTATCCAAAACACAAACTTACCGTTCCTAGGTTTACTAAAACCTTCTTTCACTTTCTTCTTTAATTCCGCCGCTATTGATACAGGTTCCTCCTACCCAATACCGATGGGTATCTCGGGACTAGCTTTACCATTAAAGTCCCATGACCTTCCATCTTCTACACCGGGTGCTGCCTGGCAATCCTTCACGGCGTTCCCGTCGTCGTCCAGTGAGCTACCGGCTCTGACGTCCGGTGTACTTCCTTCTCCAGTAACCAAAATCGGTGAAACTGTATCGCTATCTTTCTTCTCCTCTATTCCACCACCCTGTCGTAGCCGGAAATCCCAACGATGTCCTGGGAACTTCCTTCTCCGGTAACCAAAACCGGTGAAACCGTATCGCTATCTTTCTTCTCCCCTATTCCCACTACCCTGTCGTTGCCGGAAATCCCAACGTTTCCATTCACCGAGCTGTTTAACCCCCTCACAAAGTTTTCAACACTAATACTTTTACCTGACTCGGATTCACCCTCATCTTCCGACTGGCCTGCCTGATTATCTAACGAGTCCGGAATCCATTCTCCCCTTTCTTCTTCTACCCACACTTTGAAGCGTTTTCCTTCCTCTAAAATTGTAACCACTTCTTCTATCCTTTCCACCGAGTTCGTCAAGACACATACACTGTCAGATATTAATAGGTTGTCCTCTGGTTACCGTTGCGATGCGTGAATAACTTTACCAAAGCATCTTCCAACCGAATCGTATGCGTGAATAACTTTACCGATGCGTGAACCACCCGAAGCCTGATGCTTCTGCCCTGAAACTGTCGGCCTCATCGTTTGACTTAAAGACAATCAAAACAGTCAATCCCCCAAGGTACTTGATGTTCGCATCTCTGTATTTTGCTTCCTTTAATAAAACATCCAGTTTTCTAAGTATCCATAAGCCCTTCGTCATTCCGATAATCGCCTTCCCATGTATCCCGATGTAAGCTTTAGCAAACTCTGAGACTAACACTTCTTTCGTATTTGATATTGGATGTTGTTTGCCGGTCAAACAATTAGCGTACGATTTACCGCCGGAGACGGAAGAATTAAGTTTCACTCCCTGAACCTTGTAAGTTTTGTGTCTTTCGTCGGACTGCATCTGCGACTTGCCCTTCATATCCCTGTTCTCCTTTCCATATCCGTTTTCCACAACGAATTTGGCAATATTGATAAACAATCTGAAGTTGCCCATCCACACATTCTACAAAGATCTTTCCATTTCCGCCGCATCCTTCACCCCTGAGTAGCTAACGAAGCCGAAATGAAATCTTAATTTTGAATGGTATTTTCATTAGTTCTCACGGTTATCACAATATTTATGCCGCCAGAACTCTCAACTCCAGACAAACTCCGATCACCTTTTTTCCGAGCTGATACGAAATATACTCCAATCATATCCTTTGTATTCCATATTTTTAGCAAAGATATTTTTAAGATCAGTAAGTGTTTAAATATATTTATATCGAATTCAACACATATTTTATTCATTTAGCTCGGTCTATGAGTCTATTTTCAAATAAGATTCAAAGGTTTCTCAAATTTTATATATACTAAACAGAATTGACAAATCGTCAACAATATTTTAGAAGGTGAAGGGGTATGGTCCTAAAAGTTGCACCAGGTTTGAGCGTGAGTGACCATTACCAGGCTTGTTGTCCCAATCAATAAAGAACTTTCCTCAGTTCGTGCGGGCACGTGCGAACCCGGTTTGCTTTCCCAATCGGGAAATATAAGAAATCTCACCTTGTGTTTGAAAATGACTGTTTTCGGCAACATACACGGAAAGTAGTGATTGCTACTAAATATGATAGTAGTTACTGCATTCACTTTTTGTCAAACACATTTCCATGTTGCGGTCCTGTGCGAGCACGCGCGGGACGGCAAAGGAAGTGCAGAGTGATGTACAAATGTGTTAGCTTATATGTGCACAATTTACCGCACGTGGTGAGGATGTGCAAGACCACATCTTATTGTTATTCAAGTGGAACTGTTACTTTGACTTCTGTGACCAACCAGCCAGTGGTATGCCCGGGCACTGACAATAGCGGTCAACTGACTGTCCAACACGCAGTTGCCCAGCCCACTTGCATAAAAGTTGATGTACAGACTGACAACCCCAGCAGGCCACACGACGAATGTTCCTTCGTGCAATTAGTACAGCAGGACACATGGCAACACCTACGCATGCGCCTAACACTCCCATGACCTACGCTCCTGTCAGGTCTACGAAAAGCTGCAAGTTCTCAGGCATGCCCTAGGCCCATCAAGCGGCCCATTGGCCTTTCTCCTTCACTCTTTGGCTATAAATATCCACTTCGAACCAGGTTTGAGGTAATGCTAATCTGCTCTTTCACAATTACTACTTAACACTTATCTTATTTTCAAAGCAAATACTTATTCTCACGCCGGAGGGTGGTAACAAGGAGCAGCCCCCACCCCATTCTCCTTATTGCGAGGAAAGATTAGAAGACGACCCAGCCATCGATCGAGGAAAGAAGGGATTAACCCTACTTAACGAGACTCGACACGTAAACTATCTTAGTTAACCACTGTTTCATCATAAGGATGTTTAGATGATTTGATCACTACAATGAAATCATCATTTAGTGACGATGTAAGAGTGAGAAAGATTAAAATCTGTATTATTTATAGATTGTAGTTAATTTCTAAAAGAGTTAGAAATGTTTTACTTGTTATTTATATATATTTTCAAAAATAGGTAAGGAAAAGTAAACATCTAGGGTTCTTCACATGCATTTCAAAAATATTTTGTATTAAATGGTCAAAATTGTTATCCATACTTCACGAAGATATTATTTAATAAAAGGTCATACATATTTCACGAAAAAATTATGTAATCAAAGGTCAAAATTGTTCGTTGTTGGACGCTTTATTTATTTAAAGTTTTCGGCCGTTTAAAAGAAAAAAGTCACAATCCTTATCCATGCTTTATGAGGGTGGTTATATAGTGTTCTTTGCTAAAAGATTTACTCATGTACATTAGTACATTACATGTACTCATGTAGGACACCCAGTAGTTTTATCTTTCCTACATTTTTTCACACAAGGATACTATGTCTCTAACTACCTTTTTAGAGACAAAATAATAAATATACCCAAATGTCTCTAACTACCTTTCGACTAGAGAAATCAATGTCAAATTCTTAAAAGAAAACATGTGAAAAACTATAGGTAAACTAATTTACAAATCTTCTATATAAATATCCAATCATTCATCATCAGATCTGGCAAGCGGAATGTTGTGCAATAACCAAATTTGTATACACACAGAATGATACCTTAAAAAGAATGGCCCCATTCTAACTTGGGTCACTGTGACAATTCTTCTATTTTGCTACAATGTAAAAAATAACTTGTAAATGTCATTTTGACCTTCTCATGTTTCTAAAGTTTTGAGTTTACCCTAAAACTAATTTCTTACGTTTTTATTTTTATTTACATCTCGGTATGAATTCGAGTTTGTTTACGTTTTAACGTGACTTTTGTTTGAAAATGAGTTGGGATAGCTATAAAATGTTTTATTTTTATGTACGTTTTAGTTGAAGTACGTTTAACGTAAATCTTGTTTGGAAACAAATCGGGTGAAAATAATACGTTTTCATTTGATAGTATAAATTTGAGTTATTATACGTTTCGACGTAATTTTAGTTCGGAAACGAGTCGGGTCGGGTCGATTGTAGTGTATACTTTATAACGCCACGTACGACGCCACCACATGTGTTCATGTTATGTACGTTTTGAGTTTCTCTACATTTTGACTTAAATTTTGTTTAAAAAATAAGTCGAGTCAAATATAATACATTTTCATTCAACGATATGAATTTGGATACGTTTCAACGTAAATTTAGTTCGGAAACAAATTGGGTTGAGTGTAGTCTATAAATTATTAACCAATGAAATAATTTATTCATCTGTACAAAATTATTTCTATCCTTTTTCCTTATAGTATCCATTTGTATATGATACTTTGTGCTATATACGAAAACATATTCTGCACATTGTTAACAAAACTTTTAGTTAAAAAGAGAATGGATGCATAGAACGCTCAAAAGTTCGTCACTTTTAGATGGTTCAACACCATAATTTGTCTTCTATATTTTTAGTTAATTCCTCACAGTGGCGGATCTAAGACATTTTTTCACTGGGTTCCTTTTGGTAGATTATCACTAATTCTCACTATTTTTTTTTCCGAATCATACGAGGTTCTCACTAATTTTTCTCATTTTTTTCTAAACCGAATGGGTTCCTAGGAACCCACAAAAATGGCCTAGATCCGCCCCTGATTTTATTGATAACCTCATTTTTTACACATGTCTTTTCTGTCTTCCTCGTATGAGGGATGCTATGTATACAATGGGTATGAAAACGGCAAAGGTTACGAATACGAATAATTGATGGGTGTCACAGCAGTTTGGGAAATTGTTATAATTTTCCTAATACCATGTATGATACAGGTATGAAAAAAGTAATAAAACTATTCGAATAAATTAAAAAATTTTAGGTTCATATGAGTTTAGAGGATTTTAGTCTAAAATGGTGAAAAAGTCTAATGATTCATATAGTGTCAAAAGTATATAAATACAAAATAGTAATAATTCGTATTTAAATATGGTAGTGAAATAAATATAGTTTATGCAATTTGACTAAACAAAATATAATAGATTTATTCTAAAATAAATATATGTATATATAACATTCTAGTTTGACTTAAAATGTATGTAAGTATTTATTTGTTAATTTCGTGGAAGCGTGCGTCTAATGATATCGTGTTAGATTTTGTATAACAAGTCTAAAAATGACCACAAAATGTATGATACTACGAAGTATAAGTATAACAAGTTATATATTGAGTTAATTACTGTTTTCGTCCCTGTGGTTTGTCAAAAATCACTATTTCAGTCAATTAGTTTAAAAATAGTGATTTCAGTCCCTGTGGTTTCACTTTCGTAACCATTTCAGTCCCTGTGGTTTCACTTTCGTAACCGTTTCAGTCCATTATTCTGTTAAGTATAGGGACTGAAATGGTTACGATGTGGACTGAAATGGTTACGAAAGCGAAATCACGAGGACTGAAATCGCAATTTTTAAGCTAATGGACTGAAATAGTGATTTTTGACAAAACACATGGACGAAAACAATAATTATCTCTTATATTTTTATTAAAAGCAAAATACTATAACTTGTAAAAAGTGACGAAATACCCATTTTAATAAGGGAAAATTACGAATTTGGCCAAGACCAAAACCCACTTGCAAAAATGGCTAACTCATGCGTCCTTGGAGAGGCGCATCACGGATTCAAATGCGCGGGATGCGTCTAAAGTCCACGGGATGCGTCTTTGAAAATAGTTCACTGACCGATGCGTCTAAAAGTACACGGGATGCGTCTGAAAGGGCATGGGATGCGTCTTGAAAACTTGAAGCGTCTGAAAGTGCACGGGATGCGTTCTTGGAGCGAGGCATCATGCACGGGATGCGTCGGGCAAGTTTCCGCCATTTTTTCCGGCGATTTGCAGGTTTCCGCCATTTTTTCCGGCGAGTTGCAGGTTTTCGCCATTATTTTCCGGCATTTGCCGGGATGCGTCTGAAAGTGCACGGGATGCGTCTGAAAGCTGCAGTCATCTCCGGCGAGTTGCAGACGCCTTCGGCTCCGTCTCCGGCGAGTTGCAGACGCCTCCGGCTTTGTCTCCGACACCTGTAACTAGGGGGCTCGATTTCAGAGAAGAGGAAGACAGCAACTTTGAACCTTTTTAAGTTGCAGGTGTCGATTTCAGATCGTTAATTGCAAGTCTTTTAATGGAGGGTTTGGGAAAGTGAAGAAGATAAATGAAGGAATCCTGTGAGAGAGAGAAGAGGAAGACAACTATGACTAGTGAGAGAAAGGCTGACAGATCTAGAGTTTTTTTTTTTTTTAAGTAAATAATAGGGATTGAAAGAGACAGGACATAGGAGACAAACCTAGAGTGTAGGGGTGTAGGGACACGTGTCCATTTAAGGAAGAAGGACGCATAAGAATGCTAATGCCCTGTTCCAATGAGGCATGAGTTGGCCATTTTTGCAAGTGGGTTTTGGTCTTGGCCATTCTCGTAATTTCCCCTTTTAATAATAATAATTTCTAAGTAGTCTAAATAATAAATATGACTAAAAAATGGTTATCAGTATGTGTCAAAAAGTATATAGTAGTGTTTATATGAAATAAATATCTACTAGTCCATAATGGATCTAAAGGCATCAATATACAATATGTCAAATTTATCCATGAATACCTATGTCTAAATGAATTAAGTTTTATAAATTAATAAAATAATAATCTTAAAGAATATTACCAAGTAATTACATAAGATTGAAACTAGCGTGTCTAAATTGTCTAAAGTCTAAAGATCATCATAAAATACATGTATTAGAGTTTAGGGTAAGTTATAGTTTTCGTCTTTTATATTTGTACCGTATTGCAACGGATAGTCTTTAACTTCAATAATTACAGTCACAATCATTTATTTGCAAAACCTGTTACACTCTACGTCCTTTAATACTAACCAAATTAAAAAAAAATCAGTTAAATTTATTCACTTAAGGGTATTTTGGTCAATTCATGTTTTTATCTAAATGTTTGATAAATAAAACCAAAAAATTGCATATACACTTCATCTTCCCCAATTTCCTAACCCTAAAACGCTAACCACCACATATTGCCACCACTACCTCATCCTACCGCCACCACTCCAGCCACATCCACCGCCCCTAACCCTTTGCAGATATGCAACCCTTTGCTGAAAATGCAGCCACACGACACGCTCGTAATGCGTTTCCTAACCCAGAAGATACCACCAACATAATGTCTAAACTAGAAAACAAAAGGGTGTTAATTCTAAAATTACGAAAACGTATTAAAAACTGAAAACAGTTACTTGTTTAATATGATTCAATCAAACCACCTCATGTTATTGCTGCAACTTGAATCAAACTAAATTAACTCATCAGTTCATTTCGCAGTGAATTAAACAGATTCACAAACAGAAACGGTTAACCTAACCCCTAAATTTCTAACTTGTAGGCAGATAAACATAAACGTGTTATTGATACCCCATGCATTACAAATTAAACATATGACATTGCTTTTAGGTGACGTTGATATCACGAAATCGAAACCAGAAAACAATATAATATAGAAATATATCTAGAGAATAACATGCGTTCGATCAAGAGATGCGTGAATCGAGTTGCATAAGATAACAAAAGAATGAAAATTAGGTAAACTTACGTGCAGATCTGATTTGAAAATATATAGTTATATATAAATTAGGGTTCTTGGAGATTGCAAATCTGCAAAGGGTTAGGGCGGTGGGTGTGGCCGGAGTGGTGGCGTCAGGATAAGGTGGTGGTGGCAAGATGTGGTGGTTAGGGTTTTAGGGTTAGGAAATTGGGGAAGATGAAATGTATATGCAATTTTTTTGGTTTTATTTATTAATCATTTAGATAAAAACATGAATTGACCAAAATACCCTTAAGTGAATAAATTTAACTGAAATTTTTAACCTGATTAGTACTAAAGGACGTAGAGTGTATCGGGTTTTACAAATAAAGGATTGTGATTATAATTATTGAAGTTAAAGGCTATCCGTTGCAATTCAGTACAAACATAAAGGACGAAAAGTGTAATTTACCCTAGAGTTTATATATTTTTTACATAAAATATACAATTAAATTGGATGTAGTATAAGGATAGTTAGTAAAATTATATTTTTATAATTTCCCATATTGTTTTGAATATCGATAATAATAATAATAATAATAATAATAATAATAATAATAATAATAACATAAATTAATAGAGGATGAGAAAATAAGCAGATTAGGCTCAAGAATTATCTAAATCGGACAAGAATTGGATTTGAAATTTGAGAAGGAAGTTTCAAGTCCTAGGATGAAGAATCTTGAATTCCAGGAAGTTTTAGTGAAATTGGTTGTATGTTTTTTTTTTTTGGGTAAGATTGCAGAGATTCACGAATTTGGGTAAAGAATGCAAATTATGATTTTTTTTTTTTTTTTTTTTTTTTTTTTTTGTAACATCTCCGATTGATAAGTCTTGATGGAATTTTAATGGGTCTTGAATAATATTTTGAATGACAGAATTAAGACTCACATTAATATGATTGTGTTTAGAAGGAAGTTTCAAGTCCTAGGATGAAGAATCTTGAATTCCAGGAAGTTTTAGTGAAATTGGTTGTATGTTTTTTTTTTTTGGGTAAGATTGCAGAGATTCACGAATTTGGGTAAAGAATGCAAATTATGATTTTTTTTTTTTTTTTTTTTTTGTGTAACATCTCCGATTGATAAGTCTTGATGGAATTTTAATGGGTCTTGAATAATATTTTGAATGACAGAATTAAATAGGATTGTGTTTAGAAACAAGTCTAAGTTCATTGGAAAAGATTTGTAACTGAGATTTGAGTTTAAAAATGATTAATTTCACGAGAAATGGTGTCAACCGTTACCCCGTTCGCTGGTCCACGCTGAGCTAAAAACTGGAGCCCCAGCGACACGCGATAGGGACTCCTGATCTTGTTGCGTGGCACGACAACCAGGTCTAACTGGTCAACCATTGTCTGTTAGATTAAATATTATTTATTTAGTATTTAATCTTGTAGCCTATATAATCATTTATATTATATTAGATCAAAATATATTTAATAACCTATTATAATTAGTTGGTAATTGTTGATGGACCATATTACCCTTATTAACTAATTAGGTTTCCTCTTGGGTGTATAAATAAGGGGCTTATTAGAGAGTTAAAGGGTTAGACACTTTACACAATCACAACCCTCATTAACATCATAATTCGTGACTCTCTCCCTCAACCGAATTCATCCCTATTTCGGTTTTCATCACCATCATAACTTTACACCCTAAGGAGGAACCGGATCAACCTGACAAAGATGTCGAACACTCTGACTGGATTCTCTACTGCTTTGAATACTATAACAGGTATGTATTTTTCATGTTTTCCATTTAGTTTAAAACAGAACTGATCAACATGTGGTATCAGAGCATATGTTGATAAATCAGTTCTGTTTTTCGTATCCATTATTCTCGGATCAAAATCTGGAAAACGGAAGTTTTAAAGCATTAAAATCAAAGACTGTTTTCGGGTTTCATTGTGGCCGAAATCCCTGTTTTCGGAAACTGTTATTTGAATAATTGACTCGGAATCATAAAGGTTAAACCTATTGTCACGAAATCCATTACAAAACCATTAAAATCAGGTTTCGGATTTCCAGATTATGTTCTTATTTTTCTTAGGGTTCATCAACTGTTCTAAATAAAAACTCGAAAATTTCATTATTTTGGAATCTAATATGGATTGATGGGTGTTTTTAATGTTTTTTATCTTAATTTTATCTATTAGAAATTTCGAAAACTGATAATAGATTTCAGTTATTAATTTCGAAATATTGTGATAAGTTTAGATCAAAATAAAATAGGAAACATTATCCCAAAAATCCCTTAAATTTCGAGTTTCTGTTATCACAATAAACAGCCTTAAGTGGGTTTCGAAATCATAATTCGCACAAGTCCCTTTGTCGCACAAGATCAGATCAGACATGATCTGATCGTACAAGACATTCGCACAAGTCAGATCAAGAAAAAAAAAAAGTCTGATCGCACAAGGGAAAATCGCACAAGTACTTATGGATCGCACAAGACCTGTGGATCGCACAAGATAGTGCTGATCGCACAAAACTTGGGCCTGACTGATTGCACAAGTTTTGGGCCTCACTGATCGCACAAATTATTGGGCCTCACAGATCGCACAAGTCCTCACTGATCGCACAAGTCCTTATTAATCGTACAAGGCATTACTGTTTGCATCAGTTCGATCCGCGCTAACAGGTGGTTTGCTATTAAATACTTGGTTTTGTTAACACTTACTTAATTAATTTATCAGAATCAGATAATTTTACAAAACCAAAATAGCTTAACTTGAATGAGCTTCTGATGTATTAATTCTGGCCAAAGCTGATTTAATACATCTATTTATTGTTCAAGTATTATAAAAGGCTATGTTAAGTATGCATTACAAACCTGAAATGTCTTAATTCTGGCCAAAGCTGATTTAATTCATTTATGTTTAGCATGACTTGACAAGTGCATAACTAAAGTGATTGTCTCATTTCTGGCCAAAGCTGATTTGTCACAATTACTTTGCACACATATTTAAATGATTACACTTCTGGCCAAAGCTGATTTGTCTTCATTTAAATAGAATTTTACTAAGTCTATTATTTTGATGTTAGTAATAGACATTATCACAGCTTCATAATTATAATGGTCATTACTTATGCCTGCCTTAGTATAACATGCCCTTTAGATCACATTAAGACTTCTTTCTTAGTATCATAACTTGCTCATCTTATTTCCACTATCAGCACCCAATCAAGGGATTCCACCTTTGACTGGTGATAACTTTGCTGCATGGAAGGATGCCCTCATGCTTACACTTGGAGTGCTGGACTTTGATTATGCTCTAAGAGAGGATAAGCCAGCGGACCTTACTCCACAGAGTACTGCTCCTCAGCAGTTACTTCATGATAAGTGGACTAGAAGTAACCGCATGTCTCTCATGTTCATGAAGCAGTCCATTCATCACTCTATCAGAGGAGCTATTCCTGATTCTGACGATGCTAAAACCTATTTGGCTTTTGTGGAGGATCAATTCAAGGGAACATCAAAAGCACACGCTAGTACTCTTATTCTCAAGCTGGTGACGACTAAGTATGATGGGAGGAGCGGCATTCGCGAACACATCATGATGATGCATGACATGGCCAATAAGTTGAAGGGCCTAGAGATGGAGATCAGTGATGGTTTTCTTGTTCACTTCATCATCACTTCGCTTCCTTCGTCCTATGAAGCATTCAAGATCAATTATAACACTCAGAAGGACAAATGGACGATGAGTGAGCTGATCGCCATGTGCGTGCAGGAGGAAGAGCGTATGAAGATGGATCGCCATACTGATGTTGCTAACTTCACCACCTCCAGCTCAAAGAAGAGGAAGAACAATTATCCAAGAAAGGATGCTTCTAAGGTTCACAAGCCAAATCCAACTCCTAATACAAGTGCACCTTCCAGCTCTAAGAACTCCTTAGGCAAACCCTATTGCAAGTTCTGTAAGAAGACAGGACATAAGCAAAAGGAATGCCCTGACTTCAAGGAGTGGCTGGCTAAGAAAGGTAACGATTTTTTCATGATACTTGAGTCCTTTAATTTAAATGTTCCTGCTAATTCTTGGTGGTTTGATTCTGGTTCTATGGTTCATGTTACCAATTCACTACAGGGATTCCTTACAATCCGGAAGCTGGGAAGAAACCAAAGAACACTTAAAGTTGGAGATGATCGAGAATTAGAAGTGAAGGCCATAGGAACATTACAATTATTTTTGAAAACTGGTTTATGTATTAAACTTTATGATACCTTATATGTTCCTGAGGTAACTCGGAACCTTGTATCAGGACCAAAGTTAGACATGGACGGTTTTGTCGTTTCTCATGGTCATCGCAAACTCTCTATTCTCTATGATTCCATTGTTTATGGTACTGGCATTCTGGATGGTGGTCTCTATAGATTAGAACTAGATGATAATTTTTCTAAATCTTTGTTGTCATATAATATTAATGAATCACTCACAAAGATGGAAAAGAAACAAATTCGAGACTTAGAGACTTCATCTATGTTGTGGCATGAACGTTTAGGCCACATCTCAAGAGAACGATTAAATCGTCTCGTAAAGGATGAAGTCTTACCTCCTCTCGATTTCACCGATTTTGGAACATGTGTCAAATGTCTCAAAGGCAAAATGACATTAGCAAATAAGAAAGGAGCCACTAGGAGCTCTAATTTATTAGAACTCATTCACACTGACATTAGTGGTCCTTATCAAATTGCTGGTATAACAGGACATACTTCATTTATCACTTTCATTGATGATTATTCTCGTTACATGTACTTGTATCTTATAAAGGAGAAATATGAATCTCTAACAACTTTTAAAGATTATAAAGCTGAAGTTGAAAAGCAATTAGATCGTCAAATTAAAGTTGTGAGATCAGATAGAGGCGGTGAATATTATGGAAGACATACTGATGTGGGTCAAGCTCCTGGTCCATTTTATGAGTTTTGTAAGGGCCAGGGGATTGTGAACCAATACACCATGCCTGGTACACCTCAGCAGAATGGTGTCGCTGAACGAAGAAATCGTACCCTTATGAACATGGTGCGCAGTATGTTAGCCAACACTAATTTACCATTATTCCTCTGGACTGAAGCGTAAAAGCAGCTGTTCATATACTCAATAGAGTTCCTTCTAAGTCTGTCCCTAAAACTCCTTATGAACTTTGGACAGGAAGGAAACCGAGTCTTAAATATATGAAAGTATGGGGCTGCATTGCTGAAGCAAAACTTTACAATCCTTTCCTAAGGAAACTTGACCCTAAAACAATTACCTGCTTCTTTATTGGGTATCCTGATCACTCGAAGGGTTATCGTTTCTATTGTCCTTCCCATGTCACCCGTATTGTTGAAACCAAGCGTGCTGCGTTCCTGGAGGATTTCAAGGTCAGTGGGAGCAGTACCAACCCTTACGAAGAATTGCAAGAAGTACAAGACGCGGGGGGGGGGGGGGGAGAGACTCGTCGCTTATCATTACTCCGTTTACTCCTCTTGTACCCCATGCAACTGCACCTGAAGTCACTGCACAAAATCCATCTCCACAATCAGAACCCATTATACCTCATAATGAAGGCACATCAAACGCTCAAAACCAAGACAACGCTGAACCCGATAATCAACTCAGGAGGTCATCTAGGCAAAGAAGGCCTACTAATTGGGATGATTATGTTACCTACCTGACTGAAATGGATGCTGGAAAGCTCAATGATCCTATCTCTTATAACGAAGCCATTAGCAGTGATCAGTCTTCTGAATGGAACAAAGCAATGATTGATGAGCTTGAATCCATGAAGAAAAATGACGTTTGGGATTTAGTCGAATTACCCAATGGTGCCAAACCTGTAGGTTGTAAATGGGTGTTCAAAACAAAACTGGATCTGAATGGGAACGTTGAACGCTACAAAGCGAGATTGGTTGCAAAGGGCTACACTCAGAAAGAGGGAATTGATTATCAAGAGACGTTTTCACCTGTCTCTCGTAAAGATTCATTAAGGATCGTTATGGCCCTAGTAGCTCATTTTGATTTAGAGCTGCATCAGATGGACGTCAAAACTGCTTTCCTTAACGGAGACTTAGACGAAGATGTTTACATGAAACAACCTGAAGGCTTTAAACCTGAAGGTCAGGAGCATCTAGTCTGTAAGTTAAAGAAATCCATTTATGGGTTAAAACAAGCATCACGTCAATGGTACCTCAAGTTTGATGAAGTCATGAAGAGGCAAGGTTTTATGAAGAATCAAGTGGATCAATGCACCTACCTCAAGATGAGTGGGAGTAACTTTACTATACTTGTCCTTTACGTAGATGATATTCTATTGGCAAGTAATAGTTTAGACATGTTGCATGAGTCGAAGCGTTTACTCTCGCATAACTTCGACATGAAGGATCTCGGAGATGCTTCTTACGTCATTGGCATCGAAATTCACCGAGATAGACACAAAGGGATCTTAGGATTGTCTCAGAAGACTTACATAGATCGTGTCCTCACACGTTATAACATGCAACAATGCAAACCCTCCGTCGCTCCAGTAGTTAAGGGAGATGTTTTCGGTTCATTCCAGTGTCCGACAACAGAGGTTGAAAAGGAGCAAATGAGCCAGATACCTTACGCGTCAGTAGTCGGGAGCCTGATGTATGCTCAAGTCTGTACTCGCCCAGATATCGCTTATATTGCTGGAATGCTAGGCCGTTATCAGACTAATCCTGGCCTAGATCACTGGAAAGCAGCTAAGAAGGTCCTTAGATATCTGCAAGGGACGAAAGACTATAAACTGACATATAGAAGAAGTGATCATTTAGAAGTGGTAGGTTATTCTGATTCTGACTTTGCCAAATGCAAAGATGACAAGAAATCCACTTCGGGCTACATTTTTATGTTAGCAGGCGGACCTATCTCATGGAAGAGTCATAAACAACAGTTAACTACAACTTCCACAATGATGGCAGAGTACATTGTTGTTTACAACGCAACCTGTCATGGAATGTTGCTTAGAAATCTGATCACTGGACTCAAAATCGTCAATTCCATTTCTAGACCATTGAAGCTTTACTGTGATAATTCAGCTGCCGTTAGTTTCTCGAACAGTAACAGTTCGACTGGAGCTGGTTTATATCTTGATACGAAGTACTTGTTCGTACGTGAACGAGTTGAGGAAAATAATCTTTGTATTGAGTATATTAGTACTAAAGATATGCTTGCGGATCCGATGACTAAAGGTCTCCCACCTAAAGTTTTCGAAGAACATGTATCGAATATGGGACTTACTAAAGACCTTGTTTAGTGGCATATTGTACTAGCTTATGTTTTAATTAATAAAATTTCCTCAGTTTGATTTTGTATGTCTCTAACATATGTTCTGCCGGTGTAATGACATATAGACAAATATAAATACAAATCAGACGCTAAAGGGCTGCGTATTTTGATCGTAACTGTTAGGTTTTAAATTGAGGCTATAGTATGACTAATGGGGGTCCTGAGTCGAATGATGATTCAACGGCTGTATTTCTCTGCTATAGTTCTTGGTTTAAGGCTAAAATGAGTGTTAACTCCTGGCCAAGCTTACCTAATACTCATGATAAATGATTACTTGGCTAAGTGGGAGAATGTTAGATTAAATATTATTTATTTAGTATTTAATCTTGTAGCCTATATAATCATTTATATTATATTAGATCAAAATATATTTAATAACCTATTATAATTAGTTGGTAATTGTTGATGGACCATATTACCCTTATTAACTAATTAGGTTTCCTCTTGGGTGTATAAATAAGGGGCTTATTAGAGAGTTAAAGGGTTAGACACTTTACACAATCACAACCCTCATTAACATCATAATTCGTGACTCTCTCCCTCAACCGAATTCATCCCTATTTCGGTTTTCATCACCATCATAACTTTACACCCTAAGGAGGAACCGGATCAACCTGACAAAGATGTCGAACACTCTGACTGGATTCTCTACTGCTTTGAATACTATAACAGGTATGTATTTTTCATGTTTTCCATTTAGTTTAAAACAGAACTGATCAACATTGTCTCCCCATGTCACGCGTGGGGTTAAGAAGGTTCCTTGCGTGGTGCGGGCGGTTAAAGAATCCTGAAACTTTCACTTTTGACCGTTTTAGCCCCCGAACATGTTCAATTATCAAAAAGGATACAGTGAATTACTTTTTAAGTCCTTGTGTTTTAGTGGTTTTAACCAATTGAGTCCAAAATCAAAATGTTTAACGCCCTGAGTCACTAAACGTTTTTTTATAACTTTTTGAGTCCTTCTGAGTCTATTTTTTTTTAATAAAATTGGACTCAAAACGTTATAAAAAGAGCGGTTAGGGACTCAGGAGGTTAGAGCATTCACATCCAATCCACTAAAAATATACATACATTCCACTAAAAAACAACTCCTATATCAATATATTTCCACTAAAAACAAATACTTTTTCTCTCTCATTTTCAATATATATTACATTTTTCTCTCTCCTTCACTCACAACCACTTTCAATATATATTAAAAAATTATAGTGGGTGAACAATGTCCCCCCAAATATACAGATGAACAGTAATATTTTCTCTCTCCTCCACTCACAACCACTTTTTATACTCTTTACATTTTAAAAACTCCACACTCACAATATGATGCCTTGGATGTGAATGCTCTTAAAGTTTTTTATTTTGGACTCAAATGGTTAAAACCATTAAAACATATAGACTCAAAAAGTAATTTACGCAAAAAGATATGTTTAACCATTTTTAACGAATGTTAAATGTAACTAGTATAATACCAGGTTTAGAGATTATATAGACTAGAAATTAGCATGTGTAATAATATGTATCCTAAAACATAAAATGACTTAGAATTCTAAAGTTTTATTGTATGCGTAAAAGTTTGAATTACATTGAATATAAAAACAGATCAGGTTACCAATACGGATAGTTGACGGATGTCACAATAGTATTTTAGTAATTTTCACTATGTTATTTGTGGGCTTTGGCTGTATTTTATGGTTAACATTATAGTGTTTTATTATTTTTACAATTTTTAAAAGTTATAGACTTTGTAACGAACTTAGGGGCTGTTTGTTTAGCTCTTAATGAGGCTCTTAATGGTTCAGATTTTTTACTGGTTCAGCACTTAATGGTTCAGACTGTTTGTTTCGCGAGCAGATGTCTGAATGGTTAAGACATTTGCCTCTGAATAGTTAAGTTTTATACTGAGGGGCTGTTTGTTTAGCTCTTAATGAGACTTTTAATGGTTCAGACCACTTACTGGTTCAACACTTAATGGTTCAGACTGTTTGTTTCGCGAACAGATGTCTGAATGGTTAAGACATCTGCCTCTGAATGATTAAGTTTTATACTGAGTCTGAATGGTTAAGACCTCTAATCTGAATTGGTCAGACATTTGCCTCTGAACGGTTAAACATTATACTGGCTCTTAATGGTTCAGACCTATTACTGGTTCAGCACTTAATGGTTCATACATCTGATTGATTCAGCACTTAACCATTTAGAAGTTGACAAACAGCCCCTGAGTCTGAATGGTTAAGACCTCTAATCTGAATTGGTCAGACATTTGCCTCTGAACGGTTAAGCATTATACTGGTTCTTAATGATCCAGATCTCTTACTGATCCAACACTTAATGATTCATACATCTTACTCATTAAGCACTTAAACATTTAGAAGTTCACAAACAGCCCCTCGGCCGATATAAACTAAATTTCAAAGTCTATTTAATCCACACATTCTTGCATTTTAACTTTTGTTTTCTTAAATGCTTACGGTACAACTGCCATTGAAAACGACTATTTTGTTTCTACTTTTATTTATTATTATTAATATTGTAACTACAACAGATTTCTAAAGTAAAGACCCAATTATCACTCGATTAAAAAGTTTTTGTTCCAACAATGACTTTGGTTTTTTTATATTTTATTTATAAAATAATTATTTTATTATTATAATATTTTATTTTTCGTTTATAACTTATAGAGTATTAGTTTTTGAGTCCCTATGTTTTAGTGGTTTTAACCGCTTGAGTCTAAAATTAAAAAATTTAACGCCATAAGTCTATAACCGCTCATTTTTATAACGTCCTGAGTCTAAATTTGTTCATTTTATAATGTTTTAAGTCCAATTTTGTTCATTTTATAAAAAATTGGACTCAAAAGATTAAAAAATGAGTTAATTACTGTTTTCGTCCCTGTGTTATGTCAAAAATCACTATTTCAGTCCATTAGTATAAAATTTGCGATTTCAGTCCCTATGGTTTCACTTTTGTAACCATTTCAGTCCATGTGGTTTCACTTTCGTAACCATTTCAATCCATTTATTCTGTTAGTACAGAAACTGAAATGGTTACGAAAGTGAAACTATAGGGACTTAAATCGCAATTTTAAACCAATGGACCGAAATAGTTATTTTTGACAAACCATAGCGACGAAAACAGTAATTAACTCTTAAAAAATTGGACTTAAAAGGAATAAAAAAAATTATATAAAAACGTCTATGGACTCCAGGTTGTTAAACATTTTGATTTTGGACTCAAGTGGTTAAAACCACTAAAACACAAGGACTTAAAAGTAATTTACTCTAACTTATAATATACAATGTTTTATAAATTTTCAAGTAATATTATTGCAACGTGCTTATTTCCATCTATGTATATATATATAAGTTTTACTCAAAATGAGTTATTAATACTATTTTACAAGTGATTGCAAAATAAACATACATGTTATCAAAAGTGCTTTGTGGTTTTGTTTGTTTTTTTTATATAAAGTGGCATTTGCCTTTTTCGTTTCCAAACAATAACGGGTATCGTACAGACTGTGACGAATCAAACCGATATCGGCCTAACAATATCATCGATGCTAGTATTTTCTTTTATGGTTTTCGGTCGTTGTAAAACACATGTCGATATCCTCTTTGTCATATCTTTTTTGGTTGTTATACTAAGTATCAGTCCCATATCGTATTGTATTGTATCGGATCGATACTGAACAAAAGCCTGTTGCGAAGCACAGGTAATCTCACTAGTTATTTAAAAACACATTAGATCTTAATTGTTTGTCCCGCTATTTTTTAAATAAGAGTTCTACTTGGCTCTTCCGTTAGAGGAAAAACTCATGTGAGTTACAAAAACTATACAACCTAAATGAATGGACTTTCTTTTGCCGCATATTACACTTATTTACTAAGAGATTGTCGCGTGTTACGTGTAACACCTAGAGATTTTTTTTTTTTTTGACTTTCTTTTGCCGCATATTACACTTATTTACTAAGAGATTGTCGCGTGTTACGTGTAACACCTAGAGATTATCATGTGTTACGTGTACCAGTTTTTGTTGCAGACTTTAGCGTTTTCTAAAATAGTAAAAAGTGTAACAATAACAATACTAATCTCAACCTTTGATTTTTTTTAAATGGATGATGGAGTTAAGATTTCCAGAGTTTTTGTAACTCATATGAGTTTTCTTTTTGTCCCTCCCCGTCAAATACATTCTTAACCTAAAAACAATAAGATGATATGTGTAAACAACAAAGTGCTGAGATGGAACAACACAATATTGATATGTGTAGTTTTTGACTTTTTGTAGTTACATATCAACACTTTGTTGTTTCGATATCGGCACTTTATTTCTCATTGTTTTTAGATTAAGAATATTGTGTACTGAAACCACCATATATCTATACTATATAATAATACATATAAGCAGGACAAGAAGATAATTTTTATATATTTTTAAGACTTTAAGTAATTACAAGCTTTAAAACATATAGTAAATCCTGAAATACATATCTTTAACTTTTAAACCAACCCCCTTCCCAATATGTTTTAAATTGACATACCTTTTTCATATGTTAATATTTCTCTTTAATAAATTAAATTGGAAAAACGACCATTTTATTCTCTTTAATTTGAGTATGGTATTGCTATAGTTTTTTATAATATAAAAAAATAACACGTTACGTGATTATTAGTGTCTATGTTTTCCGCCGTATCACAAAAACACCTCTCTACACCTCTCTAGTGTGTGTACACACATATTACTCAAAAGTGAGACATGGTATGTATATGTTTACAATTATGTAACATATAGAATTAGTATAAAGATTTATGAGTTATTTGGGTATACAATAAGATATTTGTACATTAATGTTTTGGAAAGGGTTACAATAATTTGGTAGGCAAGTGGCTGGGTATGTTGAATTGTGGTGATGGAGACAATATATAAAATATTCTGACTAACTTTTTTGTGTTACAAAATGGACCCGATTTCTAGTCTTTCTGTTTTACCCATGGCTAATATATAATGTTTCCATTCTAATCCAATGTAGTACACAACTTTTACTGTGAATGGCATTAATTATGACTGAAAAATAGTATTAATTAGATTTAATAATAGTAATAGTTCCATAAATCCTTAAATGGCATGTAACTCATTGATTCCATATATCCAAATAATAATTTGTGATATTGCTTTGACTCAAATAAACATCTACAAATGTAACTGATGTATGATCTTTAAACCCATTTAGGGATCTTCCATCCACACAGATGGAGATGTCGAGCCTAAGGCACACTGTTAACGATATAGCTAGTGTTGTAGAGATAACAAGAGGAAACATTTGAGGTGCTCATGTAGAACTGTAGAAGTGTAGAAAACACGTTTCAACACCTAAGTCAGTCCTAAGATGTAGGATGAAACTTGCTAGCTTGGAGAGAAGGCCCCATGAGATTTCTCATCCATTTGAAGATCCCGACCGTTGGGTGGGAGGTCCAAACCAAAAATGTTGCTTTAGTCAATGGTTCTTGTGAGTAAGGTGAGTCATTGGTGGATCCTCGGAATATGACAAGAGTTCCAACTTCCAAACCGTATTGATACCAGAACAAAAAATATATTAAAACAATGTAGTTTTTTTTAGCAAAAATATATTTAAATGATTGCATATATCTTTTATGTACGGCTACTCGCGACAGAATTGACATATATTTGTCTGTCTTATTATGCACACGACATCTTTCATCGTGCATCCAAGATCTCTTGCAAATCTAGCACCACACTCCTGGACACGTCCTCTAAGCTTACTTCGACTGTTTGTCACCTACTTCCTGACCGGACACTATACCACAGTTTGGGTGGAGCACTTCCATATCTCGCTTTCAAAAGGACACTATACCACAGTCCGGATTAATCGTGTAATCCGGTAAAGTTGGAGTGCTTAGTGATGAAACAGAACAAGCAAGGATGATAATCACGACACACTATACTATTCGGGAGCTGTTTCGAGTCAAAAGGTAGTTCGGAAGCTCAAGAAACACAAAAGAATGA
Organism: Helianthus tuberosus; assembly: GCA_030545235.1. Classification (NCBI taxonomy): domain Eukaryota; kingdom Viridiplantae; phylum Streptophyta; class Magnoliopsida; order Asterales; family Asteraceae; genus Helianthus; species Helianthus tuberosus. The sequence continues at coordinate 2,117,945 of CM060452.1, forward strand.
GGTTGAGGGGCTTGTGGGTCATTGGTTGAAAGTTGAAATCAAGCCATGAATGGAGCCATTACATGCGACCAGGGCCGGGCCTGGGGGTGGGCGGGGAGGACCACCGGCCAGGGCCCGATATTTCGGAGGGCATATTTTTAGAAAAAAACCCGATATGTATACGTAAAAAATTTCTTTTTTAATAGGGTATACCTATACAAACACCAACATAGGCCCACTTACAAAACTATTCTTATGCTTTAGATTAGTTATTAGCCCATTGGCATTAGGTTTAGACCTTTATTGAGCCCAATACTCAATTTCTTTAAGGCCTAAGGGCATGTTTTTTGAAGCTCGAACAGGGTACACGAATTCTCAGGGCCCCGCCCTGCATGCGACGTAAGCTACGGTCCCATGACCGTAGCCTACGGTTGAAATATGTTGAATAAAAAGGTTCCAGCATGAGTGAAACGTAACCTACTGGCTGACCTGCGTAACCTACGACCAGAAAAGGAACAATGAACAGAGGATACAGACCGTAACTTACGGCTTACAGACCGTAAGCTACGGCTGGACGAAATTGGGAACGCGGGTGTGATGTTTCAAGGGGTTTAAAGGGGTTGAAAAGCCTAAAACAGAATACGCAGATATTAAGGGACGATTGGGAGGCAATTATCACAACTTTGGAGCTTGGTTCCATTACTTATCATCATTCTTATCACAAAATCCACAAGATCAAAGATGCATTCATCCATATATCAAGCTTTTAATGATCAATCGAACAAGATGAGGGCAAATATTTTTATGGTTTCCTTCGGGTAGAGGATTCTTGTAAGTAGACTAAGTTATGTGTTTTTTATTGTGTTGAACTTGGTAATCTAAGCATTCGATGCTTTTTACCATTTGATTTGATTGATTGAATTGTAAACGATTGGTTTTACTTAATTTCTTAATTTGAATCCATTCAATTCCCGAGATTTCTAGTAATTGGGATACATTTGATAAGGGTTAGGGTTAGTAATTTCAATTGATAATTCATATGATAACCTTCCATTGTCCGCAATCGAAGTAAGTAGTCTTTGGGTAATCACAATCAATTTACCAAATTATATAACCATGTCTATGTGATTGTAACAGTCAAACACGTAACTGAAGTTTACTTTGAATCTCAAATCCGGAGGAACCATTGTTTTCTCCCATTGTTTACAACTTGTTTTAGTAATTCGTTAGTTAAAGCAACAAACAAACAACCGCATTTACATTTTTGCAAGTAGTTAACTATTACTTAATTCATAAAACTTTCCACCAAACTCCTCTAGATTCGATACCCTGCTTACCATAGCTACCTAGGTTAATTAGGTTTTTGCATGACCCGTATGACAGTCATCAAGGAGCACTCTCTAATTCTTTTACCATCATCAACTTAATCCTTTTCTTTTTTCACATAAATTGAAAAACCTTAACCCAGTGTAACCTTGGGTGCGTGAGCCAGCTCTGGCAGTGCACACTTCTTTGGTTGTTGTACCATTGGAACAGACATGTTTGTCAAAGAGAGACATGAAATCGTTTTTAAGGAACCCATGTGTAACATGAATCCTCATCCACCACTGTCAACAACAGTTTGTTCATTCTTGCATAGAAGGATCGTACAAGAATATGCGGTTCAAATTCTTGTTAAATAGAAAACAAATGACGTACAGGAAGACGCGGTTTAAGTTCTTGTCGAAGACAACAGTTTCAATCACTTTATTTACATAAAGTTGTACTTTATATTTATTTTTTATTCGGGTTTATAGACAATATTGTACTACTTATTTTCTACATGGATAATTACGAGACTATCTTATTGTTATTTCAATTGATTATAATTATAAGAAAAATATATTTAAATGATTATAATTATCTTGTATTCTTGATACATATATCTAGCTAGCCATGTTTATACGATTCATGGTTGTATATCTACCCTCTATATAAAGGGTTTCTCTTGTATAATGATTCAAGAAAATAATATACCACAATGTACATTATGATATGTAATAAATTAAGTAGGTTTTGACTCATTCATGTGAAGAAAAGCCCTAGCTAGATGGGGTCTAGCATGACAATAATGAAGGCTGTGGGTCAAAATTCCACCCCATGAACGAAGTTGACATATAGGAATTGCTATGTTAGAAGATTCCAAGTGATATGAAGGTGGAAAAATCAAAGAAAACCAGCCTGTACGTCTAATAGAAAACCATTAAAACACAAAACAGAATATGTACGTACTAGGTAGCACGTAGCTTTAAGCCACTTGGTGTGACCAGAGACCCACAAGGTGGTGCTTCCGACCCATCAGTCATTATACTATTAGGATATGTTTGTTTTTAAGTTTTAAGGGCCATATATGGGCCACTAGTTGAATTTTCTTGGTTGAGAAGGTGCATGTATTAGCTTCCAAAGGGATAAGAAGTTTAAGATAGTAATTCTCTTGATTGGCTTTTTGCACAAGTTGGCATCGGATCAGATGGGTTAGTTATTAGTTTGTAACCCAATTTTTTTTCTTTAAAATTGGGTATTTCTATCAAGCTTGATACATCTACAAAACAATGCTGTCATTATATTATATAAGAATTTATTTATCATACAAAAAACATTCCCTTGCCATGAGAATGAGTTGACACACATAAGTAACCACTTGCTCAATCTGAACACCAATTTATGAAGGTTATTTGGTTACAGAAATGATTCATTTTCTTCTTTAGTTTTCAACCTATTCTTTGGTATACATTTCATTTTAATTTTATATTTCAAGCATGCATATCCTATCAAATAGATGGGCCAATGAGTTGGAATACGTCTAATCATTGATCAATTAAGTATATGCTCATCCGTTCTATTAGATGTGGATCATCATTTATATTTTTTCATTTATTTGTCTCCCCGCCAGAAGGCGGTGATTGAATACTTGAAAGGCCCCTATGCGCAAGATTTTTTGACTGTTATCCCGATCGAGGGGCTGGGGCAATGCATGTCGGCTGTTGAGTGTAACACCCTGACCGGAGGCGGAAATGTCAAGGGCATCACGAAACATGGCAGAATGCATTTGAGCACATGGTGATTAAATTAAGTTGAAATATAGTTTAGATTTAATTAAAGAGATTGCATTCACATCCGAGTAAATAAGAGTACATAAACAAAATACATCATAACAAATTGTTTCACAAATACAATAGATTCGGATTTAATCTAAGGCATGAATCTTGATCAATCCTATATGAAATATTCTTGCAAATCATAGCATCAAACATTGTCACCTGAAACATATGTTAGAAAAATATTGGGTCAACAAACGGTTGAGTGAATTCATAGGTTTTGTTAGGCAAAAATAACACTGTGATATGAAAATGGTTTAACACTATGGCATGTGATATGTCTTTAAGCAAAAGAGTAATACAAGTAGTCACTTGGTGGTACATCCAAACCTTCGTTATGACGTAACACGGGTCTATCACCACACTCCCAAAAGTTTCACATGAGTATCAACAACAACAACAAATAGTTTCACTGGAAGTGAGGTGGGGCGTCACACCTATAGCGCTATAATATAACCGTTGGGCTTTTGCAAGTTAATGAACGTAAACGCGTTAAAGCAACAACAACAAGTATTAAGCAAATGCAAGGACAATCGGGATATCCACAAATGGCAAATGAGTTGGTATCACATTGTATCATATGTTTCATCCCAAAAATAATGTAAAAAGGGACTATGAACTCACCTTGATTGCGGGTAAGTCCAAACACGTATGTAATTGTAAGAGTTTTTTTTTTTTTGGAACAAGATTTCCACGTCACTCTAATAGATTGAACATGCAACAATATAGAATTTGTATCAATAAAAGTGTTTAATTGTTTTTGAACGGAAATCCTAAATCTATAGAATTTAATAGGGTTTGGATAAACGGTGATTATGTGGTTTGGATAACCTAATAGAGAACTCGGAAAATGAGTATGATATAAAGGAATTATTTATAAGAAAATATTCAATTAACATAAATTGCAAAATTATACAATTGATTTAATATAAACATTTGTAATAATAAATCAAATATAATTAACTAGTATAATTAAATAACATAGTTAAATAATTGATTATAACCAAATATTTTACAAGTGATATTATTAATTTATAAAAATTATAAATTAATTTAGATGCTCAAAAATATATATTTATTTGATAAATGATAATTATATAGTTTAAAGGGATAATTTGATAATTATATATCTAATTATCAAAATAATTAGTTTAATCAGAATAATTAAAAATAATATTTTTAATTATTGTACTTGAATATTATTGGTTTAAAATAATTCCTTGGATTCATTTTAAATAAATAGAATGAATTAATTTGCTTAAAATAATAATAAATAAGTTTATATAAGTTTAATTATCTAAATAATTAAATATAATAAAAATTCAGACTCTAAATTTATATAAACTCAGTAATATGTCTATTTTATCATAAAAATAATTTTGGATAAAAATTATATAGTTATAAATTAAATTAAACTATATTTATAAGTAATAAAACTGATTTAATTATATAAATATCAAAATTGTATAAAATATCAGTAAAATCATTATTTTTGTAAAGTTCACCACTTAAAATAATTAACATAAAAATTTCAGTATTTATTTCCTGAAAATTGATTTATTATGATTTATTTAATAATAAACTGTTTTAATATTATAAAAATTAGTTTTATAAATAAATTGACTAACTTTATATTTTTAATAAAAGTAACAGTGTCTAATAATGTTATAAAAATTATTGGAATGTTAAAAGTATTAAAAAGAAAAAGAATAAAAAGATTTGGTTGTCCCCGGATTCGAACCCGGGTCAACCTGTTACACACACACAGACACAACCACTGGGCCAAAGCATGTGGTTGTTTTTAAGTTTAGTTTAAATAAAATAAATACAGAAATGGAAATTGGTCATCTTCCCCAATTGTTCAGACCGAGTCAAACAAAAAAGTCAAACCTTTCAATTCTACGGGAAACCTATGTTGTATCTAAATTAACTTTAAGGAATCATTGTACAAACATATTTGAACTAAATGACCAGATAAAAACTAACCGGTATCGTTTGGATCGATGGTTCGACAAATTCCGGCGATTGGAATTCCGGCGAGAGTTACAGACGTGAACAGGTGGCTTGTTTCGATGTTTTAGAGGAATGTGATGGGTGTAAGAGGTTCGTGGGAGTCTGAGGGACTTAAATACCAGCTCAATATGATCTCAGATCCAACAATTCTTAGTGGTTTCGATCCGTTTTAATTTTTAAATAAAAAGTTCGATTTTACAGCAATTTGGCACTAATGTGTGTCGATTAAATGTTCAATTGGGTTAGGTATGGGTTGTAGATGTTCTGGACAGATCAAAAGGTATTAAACAATCCGAATTGGATCGAAATCAGTCATCAGTGCGATCGATTCATGTTTGAAATAATATATTTAATTTCTATCGAGTGTATATAATCAATATAATTTCAATATATACCAGCTCCTATTAGGAGGATAATCTGGTTAAGGCGTTACGGTTCTAAACGAGAGGTCACGAGTTCGAATCCCACAAGGGCCAGTTCTTTGAAGAAGACCCCCTTTTGACCGAATTTTTGAATATTTACACTTTGGTCCCTGAAGTTTCAGTTTTTACAAAAATAGTCCCTATAGTTTTGAAAAGTTACATAAACAGTCCCTATACTTTCATAAAAAGTACATAATTGGTCCCTGAGGTTTCGAAAATTGACACAAATAGTCCATGTACTGTTCAGTTAAGTATGCTAACTGAGTTAATGTTTAAAGAAGAAAACATTTATAAAAGGACTAACACAGTTAGGGTTTTCAGTTTATATAAGTTTAAAAATAACAGTTTTGGCCCCTACAGTTTAAGTTTAAGAAAATGACCAATTGAACCCTGGACTTTAAAATCACAATCAAATATATTTATTTCTTTTATAAATAAGTTTAAAAAATGATACAAAGGACCCTAAACTTGTAGTTTGCAAAATTTCACTTTTAACCCTTGTACTTATATAGTTTCAAAAATGACAATTTAGCCCATGGACTTGTACTTTCAAATAATTACGGTTTTAGTCCTTGAACTTAAAAAGTAATAGATTTCAAGCAGGTTTTAAAGAATGTCAAATAGGTCCCTCAACTAGTAGTTTCACAAGTAGTCACAATAAACTCTTATAGTTTATGTAACCGTGTTTAATAGTATAAAAACTCAACAAATTTGAAATTGTTTCACGTGTTTGTATCGGTATGAGCACAAAGCAAGTAGGATCAAATAAGTTTCATTCCTAATACGGTAATTGTTACAATGCAAGTTAAAACAAATACAAGTGTGAAAACCAAGGTGGTTACAGTTTCCCCTACTTTTAAGAATTTCGTCCCGACATTGGTGTAGGAGATTCTTTTGCAAAGAGATGCGGATACTTGGTCTTCATATCATCCTCACGTTCCCAAGTGAATTCTGGGTCACGTTTGGATTCCCAACGTACCTTAACGATAGGTATGCGGCTTCGTCTTAGTTTCTTCACTTCGCAGTCCATGATTTCTACCGGTTTTTCAACAAAGTGCACTGAGTCGTCGATGCGAATGTCGTCGAGTGGTACATGATGGTTTTTATCAACAAGACACTTTCTGAGATTGGAGACATGAAAGGTAGGATGAACGTTGCTGAGTTCAGGAGGTAACTCAAGTTTGTAGGCTACTTTACCAATCCTTTCGATGATCTTAAAAGGACCAACATATCGTGGAGCTAGTTTACTTTTCTTTCCAAAGCGTACAATACCTTTCCAAGGAGAGACCTTGAGAAGTACCAACTCACCGACTTGGAATTCAAAGGGTTTGCGTCGTTTATCAGCATAACTCTTTTGACGACTTCTAGCCACTGTAAGGTTGTCACGAATTTTAAAGATCTTGTCAGTCGTTTCTTGGATTAGTTCAGGACCAGTGATTTGTGCCTCAGTAATCTCGTTCCAACAAACAGGAGAACGACACTTGTGACCATAGAGAGCTTCAAAAGGCGCCATCTCAAGACTGGAGTGGTAACTATTGTTATAAGAGAATTCAATCAAAGGTAGATGTGAATCCCAATTACCACCAAATTCTATAACGCAAGCTCGTAACATATCCTCAAGGGTTTGAATGGTTTGTTCAGACTGATCATCAGTTTGAGGGTGATAAGTTGTGCTGAGATTTAGTCGAGTTCCCAAAGCAGATTGCATAGTCTCCCAAAAACGAGAGGTAAAACGGCCATCACGATCAGAAATAATGTTCAAGGGCACACCATGACGAGCAACAATCTCGTCAAGGTAGAGTTTAGCAAGTTTAGCAACAGAGTAATCTTTTCGGATTGGCAAAAAGTGAGCTGATTTGGTTAAACGGTCAACGATCACCCAAATGCCGTCATAACCTCGAGAAGTGCGTGGCAACTTGGTTACGAAATCCATAGCAATTTCCTCCCATTTCCACATAGGAATCTCGGGTTGTTCAAGTAATCCAGAAGGTCATTGGTGTTCAGCTTTAACCTTCAAACATGTGAGGCATTTGGACACGTAGAGAGCAACATCCTTTTTCATTCCGGGCCACCAGTAAAGGTTTCAAAGATCCATGTACATCTTGTCCGCACCGGGATGAATAGAATATCGGGACTTGTGGGCTTCGTCCATTAAGAATGTACGAAGGTTGTCACGATTAGGAACCCACAGACGGTTTTTGAAATGTCGTAAGCCATCTTCTTTGGTCTCGAGAAGGAGATCAAGTTTATGAGGTAATTCAGTAAGCAAATCACCGCTGGCCACAACGTCTTGCTGAGCTTGGAGAATACGGGTTTGGATGTCAGAATGGATTTGTATGCTATGAAGTTGAATGCGTTCTTTACGACTTAAAGCATCGGCAACAACATTTGCTTTTCCGGGGTGATAGCGAATCTCGCAATCGTAGTCGTTTAGAAGTTCAATCCATCTACGTTGGCGCATGTTTAAATCCTTCTGATCAAAGATGTGTTGGAGACTTTTGTGATCAGTGAAAATCACACATTTTGTACCATAAAGATAGTGTCTCCAGATTTTGAGAGCGAAGATTACGGCACCCAATTCAAGATCATGGGTAGTGTATCTCTTTTCATGGTCCTTCCGTTATCGAGATGCATAGGCTATGACTTTGCCTCGTTGCATGAGGACGCAGCCTAAGCCAAGTTTGGAAGCATCACAATACACCACGAAATCGTCGTTACCATCAGGGAGAGTCAGAATAGGAGCATCACAAAGTTTCTGTTTAAGAATTTGGAAAGCTTCATCTTGTTTTGGTCCCCACTCAAAAGGTTTACCCTTGTGAGTTAAAGACGTAAGCGGAACAACAAGTTTGGAAAAATTGGAAATGAAACGTCCATAATACCCAGCTATACCAAGGAAAGAACGGATTTCAGTTGGAGTGGTAGGAACACTCCAATTCTTTATGGCTTCAATCTGCGTAGGATCAACATGAATTCCTTTGTTGTTTATGATGTGTCCCAAAAATTGAAATTCCTTAAGCCAGAATTCGCATTTCGAGAATTTGGCATAAAGCTGTTCTTTCTTTAGGAGGTCTAAGATCAATTGAAGGTGATTCTCATGATCAGCTTTGGTTTTGGAATAGATAAGAATGTAATCAATGAAGACAATGACAAATTTATCTAGGTAGGGCTTGCAAACACGATTCATTAAATCCATGAAGACCGCAGGGGCATTGGTTAAACCAAATGGCATAACGGTGAACTCATAGTGACCGTAGCGTGTACGAAAAGCGGTTTTAGGAATGTCGTCTTCAAAAATGCGTAGTTGGTGATAAATAGAGCGTAAGTCGATCTTTGAGAAGCAAGTGGCACCTTGTAATTGATCTAAGAGATCATCAATGCGAGGCAGGGGATAACGTTTTTGATGGTGAGTTTGTTCAACTCACGGTAATCGATACACATACGCATGGAACCATCTTTCTTCTTGACGAACAAAACTGGAGCTCCCTAAGGAGAAAAACTGGGGTGAATGAAACCTTTGTCAGAAAGCTCTTGAAGTTGGTTAGCAAGTTCTTGCATTTCCGAACGTGCAAGATGATAGGGAGATTTAGCAATAGGATTAGCACCAGGAACAAGATCGATACGAAATTCTACTTGACGCACGGGAGGTAAGCCAGGTAGATCATCGGGAAAAACTTCAGGAAAATCTCGAATGATTGGAATATCTTTAATGTTCTTGGTTTCTTCCTTCTTCACCCCCACGTGGGCTAGGAAAGCCACGTAGTTCTTGCGCAAATACTTCTGAGCTTGCACGCAAGATATGAGGTTGAGACTTTTATAGGGTCCTTCCCCATAGACCTTCAGAACTTCACCAGACGACAATGGTAAACGAACGAATTTATCATGACAAACAACTTCGGCATGATTTGGAGCTAACCAATCCATGCCTACTATGGTATCAAAACATCCAAGTTTCATGGGAATAAGGTTGATCGGAAAAACATGGCCATGAAGTTCAAGTTTACAATTGGTAATGACAGAATTTAACACGGAGTGATCGCCACTAGCTACTATAACTTCAAATGATTCACTCAGTTTTGTACGTGGTAAGGCAAGCAAAGGTTCAAACTCAAGTGAAACAAAACTCCTATTTGCACCCGGATCAAACAAAACAGAAGCATAGCGATTGTTAACGAGAAACGTACCGTTGACCACATCATTTGCGGCACGAGCCTTATTGACATTCAGGTTGAATGCACGACCTCTAGCGGGTTGAGCATTTGCAAGTTTGGGACATTCCCGTTTGAAGTGTTTCGGATCACCGCAATTGAAGTAAGTTCCAACGGGATAACGAGGTGGTGCAGCAGCTTGAACAGCAGGAGGAGCAACAGATTGATGTGTACGGCATGTGGCTGCAAGATGACCAAAGCGCCCACAACTTGTGCACTGTTTACAAGGAAAACGGGCTTGATGATGGTAGTTACAACGGTTGCATAACGGTGCTTCACCAACATATGGCTTCTTGGTAGGAGGAGCCTGGTTGGCGGGAGCAGGAGTTGTAATGGCAAAGTTTCTGACTACTTTGCGTTTGTTTGCATTCCTGGTTTTCCTCGAAGATTGGGCTCCATCATTTGCCGCTTTGATAGTGTCGGATGCAGCTTTGGATGGTGTCTTATTGTCGCTCTTTCGGGATAAGTTCCATTCAATTACTTGAGCATCCGTCAAGATAGCAGAGAGTTCATAAGCGTCTCGAAGTGTGGCTGGTCTGCTTCCAGTCACTATGTGCTTGATGCAACTAGGCAGTCCACTAATGAATTTCTCGATCAAGCGATCGGGAGCTAGGTTTGTGGGACAGAGGATGCACAATTCTTCGAACCGGTTTATATAAGCGCGGTTTTCTCCATTATCTTGTTTAAGGTCGTGGAACTCATCTTCCAGTGCTTTCATTTCGTTTCGTGGGCAGAATTCCTTTAACATGAGAACTTTTAATTCTTCCCAGGTCAAAGCCATAGCAACTTCGGCTGTGCGATCCTTCATGATTCCATTCCACCAAGTTAACGCCCTCTTTTGGAAGACGCTAGAAGAAAATTCGACCTTGCGTTCATTTGTACACTGACTGTGGCGGAATGTATTCTCCATACTTTCGGTCCATTGAAGGAGTCCAGTAGCACCTTCATTCCCCGTAAACTTAGTGGGGTGGCAAGAGTTGAATTGTTTGAAGTTGCATGGAGTGTCATGATGGTTTCCGTTGGTTCTGTTGCTACTTTGCCCGTTGGTGGCTTGAGAAAGTTGTGTTACAAGGTCGGGAAGTATTGCAACTATCTGTTGAGCAAGAAGAGCTGCCATTTCTGCGTTCGGGACATTGTCTTGTGGTGCACGTCGAGGAGGCATCTACACGAGGTAGGTAAAACATAAGATCATGGTGGTTTCATAATGGGATAAAGTAGTTTCAGAAAATCAATGAGGATAAGAGAAAACACACCACAAGATGGGTATCATTTATTCCACGAATAAACGATATCAATGCCAAGTCAAAGTAGTTGGGTTCTTATAACTTAGTGAAGTCATGCTTTAGCCTATAAGTGGACACTCATCCAAAGAATTCCCAGGTAAGCACAACTGGTTCCTTGAGTTGGAATTTATACGAAGTGTTTGCCTAGACAGAAAACCCCGAATACAGGCATCCACCCTTCCAGATTGCACGAGTTCGTTATTAGAGCCCAAGACTTTGATGAGAATTTAAAAATCAGAAGAGGTTTTGAAAATAATCACCTAAGGATAGGTGATGAGCATTTGTAAAATCTAAAGATGAGATCCGCGGTGACGAGGCATTGGTTACAAAAGATAAGGATATGGATGAAGACAAAGGCAAAGATAACGGAAGAGTTTGCTAATGGAAAGTGTCCTAGGTAAGTTATAGTCAAGGTCAAAGTATTACTAATAACCTAAATCCTTATAACGATGGCTCTGATACCAATCTGTAACACCCTGACCGGAGGCGGAAATGTCAAGGGCATCACGAAACATGGCAGAATGCATTTGAGCACATGGTGATTAAATTAAGTTGAAATATAGTTTAGATTTAATTAAAGAGATTGCATTCACATCCGAGTAAATAAGAGTACATAAACAAAATACATCATAACAAATTGTTTCACAAATATAATAGATTCGGATTTAATCTAAGGCATAAATCTTGATCAATCCTATATGAAATATTCTTGCAAATCATAGCATCAAACATTGTCACCTGAAACATATGTTAGAAAATATTGGGTCAACAAATGGTTGAGTGAATTCATAGGTTTTGTTAGGCAAAATAATACTGTGATATGAAAATGGTTTAACACTGTGGCATGTGATATGTCTTTAAGCAAAAGAGTAATACAAGTAGTCACTTGGTGGTACATTCAAACCTTTGTTATGACGTAACACAGGTCTATCACCACACTCCCAAAAGTTTCACATGATTATCAACAACAACAACAAATAGTTTCACTAGAAGTGAGGTGGGGCGTCACACCTATAGCGCTATAATATAACCGTTGGGCTTTTGCAAGTTAATGAACGTAAACGCGTTAAAGCAACAACAACAAGTATTAAGCAAATGCAAGGACAATCGGGATATCCACAAATGGCAAATGAGTTGGTATCACATTGTATCATATGTTTCATCCCAAAAATAATGTAAAAAGGGACTATGAATTCACCTTGATTGCGGGTAAGTCCAAACACGTATGTAATTGTAAGAGTTTTTTTTTTGGGAACAAGATTTCCACGTCACTCTAATAGATTGAACATGCAACAATATAGAATTTGTATCAATAAAAGTGTTTAATTGTTTTTGAACGGAAATCCTAAATCTATAGAATTTAATAGGGTTTGGATAAACGGTGATTATGTGGTTTGGATAACCTAATAGAGAACTTGGAAAATGAGTATGATATAAAGGAATTATTTATAAGAAAATATTCAATTAACATAAATTGCAAAATTATACAATTGATTTAATATAAACATTTGTAATAATAAATCAAATATAATTAACTAGTATAATTAAATAACATAGTTAAATAATTGATTATAACCAAATATTTTACAAGTGATATTATTAATTTATAAAAATTATAAATTAATTTAGATGCTCAAAAATATATATTTATTTGATAAATGATAATTATATAGTTTAAAGGGATAATTTGATAATTATATATCTAATTATCAAAATAATTAGTTTAATCAGAATAATTAAAAATAATATTTTTAATTATTGTACTTGAATATTATTGGTTTAAAATAATTCCTTGGATTCATTTTAAATAAATAGAATGAATTAATTTGCTTAAAATAATAATAAATAAGTTTATATAAGTTTAATTATCTAAATAATTAAATATAATAAAAATTCAGACTCTAAATTTATATAAACTCAGTAATATGTCTATTTTGTCATAAAAATAATTTTGGATAAAAATTATATAGTTATAAATTAAATTAAACTATATTTATAAGTAATAAAACTGATTTAATTATATAAATATCAAAATTGTATAAAATATCAATAAAACCATTATTTTTGTAAAGTTCACCACTTAAAATAATTAACATAAAAATTTAAGTATTTATTTCCTGAAAATTGATTTATTATGAATTATTTAATAATAAATTGTTTTAATATTATAAAAATTAGTTTTATAAATAAATTGACTAACTTTATATTTTTAATAAAAGTAACAGTGTCTAATAATGTTATAAAAATTATTGAAATGTTAAAAGTATTAAAAATAAAAAGAATAAAAAGATTTGGTTGTCCCCGGATTCGAACCCGGGTCAACCTGTTACACACACACAGACACAACCACTGGGCCAAAGCCTGTGGTTGTTTTTAAGTTTAGTTTAAATAAAATAAATACAGAAATGGAAATTGGTCATCTTCTCCAATTGTTCAGACCGAGTCAAACATAAAAGTCAAACCTTTCAATTCTACGGGAAACCTATGTTGTATCTAAATTAACTTTAAGGAATCATTGTACAAGCATATTTGAACTAAATGACCAGATAAAAACTAACCGGTATCGTTTGGATCGATGGTTCGACAAATTCCGGCGACTGGAATTCCGGCGAGAGTTACAGACGTGAACAGGTGGCTTGTTTCGATGTTTTAGAGGAATGTGATGGGTGTAAGAGGTTCGTGGGAGTCTGAGGGACTTAAATACCAGCTCAATATGATCTCAGATCCAACAATTCTTAGTGGTTTCGATCCGTTTTAATTTTTAAATAAAAAGTTCGATTTTACAGCAATTTGGCACTAATGTGTGTCGATTAAATGTTCAATTGGGTTAGGTATGGGTTGTAGATGTTCTGGACAGATCAAAAGGTATTAAACAATCCGAATTGGATCGAAATCAGTCATCAGTGCGATCGATTCATGTTTCAAATAATATATTTAATTTCTATCGAGTGTATATAATCAATATAATTTCAATATATACCAGCTCCTATTAGGAGGATAATCTGGTTAAGGCGTTACGGTTCTAAACGAGAGGTCACGAGTTCGAATCCCACAAGGGCCAGTTCTTTGAAGAAGACCCCCTTTTGACCGAATTTTTGAATATTTACACTTTGGTCCCTGAAGTTTCAGTTTTTACAAAAATAGTCCCTATAGTTTCGAAAAGTTGCATAAACAGTCCCTACACTTTCATAAAAAGTACATAATTGGTCCCTGAGGTTTCGAAAATTGACACAAATAGTCCCTGTACTGTTCAGTTAAGTATGCTAACTGAGTTAATGTTGAAAGAAGAAAACCTTTATAAAAGGACTAACACAGTTAGGGTTTTCAGTTTATATAAGTTTAAAAATAACAGTTTTGGTCCCTACAGTTTAAGTTTAAGAAAATGACCATTTGAACCCTGGACTTTAAAATCACAATCAAATATATTTATTTATTTTATAAATAAGTTTCAAAAATGACACAAAGGACCCTAAACTTGTAGTTTGCAAAATTGCACTTTTAACCCTTGTACTTATATAGTTTCAAAAATGACAATTTAGCCCATGGACTTGTACTTTCAAATAATTACGGTTTTAGTCCTTGAACTTAAAAAGTAATACATTTCAAGCAGGTTTTAAAGAATGTCAAATAGGTCCCTCAACTAGTAGTTTCACAAGTAGTCACAATAAACCCTTATAGTTTATGTAACCTTGTTTAATAGTATAAAAACTCAACAAATTTGAAATTGTTTCACGTGTTTGTATCGGTATGAGCACAAAGCAAGTAGGATCAAATAAGTTTCATTCCTAATACGGTAATTGTTACAATGCAAGTTAAAACAAATACAAGTGTGAAAACCAAGGTGGTTACATTGAGTATAGGGCTATCCTCAAATACCGGCTGATGATCCCTATGTATTCAGAAGATGAAACCTGCCCAATTTGCCGTAAAGCCTGCATGGATAAATACGGGGAGCATGCTATTCATTGTAAGGAGCTCACTGGTTTCAAATATCGGCATGACTGGGTGAGAGATGTTTTGGGGGACATCTTGAGGAGAGCGGGGATTTCTGCCAAGAAGGAGGCCCCTGTGAATTTCCTTACATATCCGATGGAAGGGAGATCTACATTGAGACTTGCGGATCTGCTCGTCTTTGGCTGGGCGGGAGGGAAACATGCTTGTGTGGATCTCACAGGAGTCTCCCCCTTATCTGGTTTAAGGGAAAGCGGGTTTGTAGCAGGACAGGCTATAAGGAAAGCGGAATCTAAAAAGGTGGATAAACACACTAAAGCATGTGCTGATAACCAACATGCATTTGTCCCCTTCGCCTTCGACACCTTTGGCTCCCTAGCTTTAGAAGCTATCCGTTTGTTGACTAGGGTCCAAAAGGTTGTCCACAGCAGTTGCTCATCAACAGGGGGCAGGGGTTTGTCTTTAATAGGCTAGGGTTTGCTATTCAGAAAGGGGTAGCGGCGCAGCTTGTTGCTCGCTTACCTGCGATATTGATGTAACTCGGCTAGTTTTTTATATATAAATAAAGTTTGAGAATAAAAAAAAACTAACACTAAATAAGTGTTCAACAAAATTTTGAAGTGTATAAGTACATTACATATGTTAATATTTACATAACACTTGTTATACAAAAAAAAAAATAATACCTTATTTATTATTAGAATAACTATTATGTTAAAAAGATTTTTTTTTTGTTATTTTTATCGTAATTAGCGGTCATAATTTGATTAGACTTATCCTTTATAAATCATCATTGCATGTATATAAATAGTTAATTAATATATCTTATGGGTTTTCATTATGTTATATCGTATGAGATCGAGTTGGTAATATTACAAACTCACCTTCTCAGCCCTTCTTAACACTCTTTGCTATTGCAGCCAAATCATAGTTGCTCTTGGCTCTCTTCTCTCACCATTACCATGGTATGACAATTTTCTTTCTTCTACTTTTTCTCTATGTTTATTGTCGGTCCAGGGGACACATTATGTGTGTGCAGGGGTGAGTTCATTTTCATTGGGGATCGAACCATGGGTAAAACATGTAAAAAAATTAAAAAAAAAAATCTTACATCCTATATAATGTCAAAGTAACATATATCATGTGAGAATAATTTGTTACCATTAAATTGTTTTTGTACGTTGTAGCACTGTCATGGAATATTATAATTGATATATGATATATATGCGTTGTGTCTACAGTACAAGTGAAAATTATTATACGTAGCAGACATTAGAGACAAAGTTTAAATGCATGCTATAAGTGTATCGTACATCTTGTAGCTGAATTTTCTAAATTAGTAGTGCATTGTTTTAATACAATTCAGACGACATGAAAGACATCAAGGAGGCCCCTCTTATTATTGTTGTACCTATGCATGCATGGACCAGTTTACATATGAGTGTTTGTTGGGTAATAAACACACTATTAGTTTTACTCAGTCAAGATAATATATATATATAGGTAGAGGATCCTGTACAAAGTCCATCTTTTGTAAGAAGTGTAAGAAATAATTTGGGAATGACAAGTGTCCCTCATCTTAATTAATTCAAAATGGTATATTAGTAATTGTACATTCTTGTCAATTAATTGATTTCCAATATAACTGGAAAAAAAAACTGGCGATGAGAATGTTAAGGGATTGATTCGAATTTTGTATTTTTTTTTGCAAGATCCAATACGATTGTTATCTACGTATCATTCTTCATCAATTATAAATACAAGAAGTCTTATGAAATCGCTAGAGACAATACAGTTGTTTAACTTATGCGCCATTCTTCGATTATGGTGTTTTAAAGGGTTATATACATAAAGCTTCGATCTTGAATTGGTGTTTTAATGTTTTTTGGATTCCAGATAAAACAGCATGACTTGAATTATAGTTATGGTGTTTTAAAATCTGGGAATGTTTTGTATTGATTGTCCAGATGTTAAAACACCATGGATGTAATCACAATACAATGTTTTCTGGATTCTAGATAAAACACAATTACTTAAATCATAGTCAATTTATCCAGTTGTTTTAAAACACCACGCCATGAATCTGATTATACAATGTCTCCATATAAAACACCATGACTTGAATCATAGATGTTTAAAACACCACACCATGAACAATGTCTCCAGATAAAACACCATGACTAGAATCATAGTCATGATGTTTTAAAATCTGGGAATGTTTTTGTATTGATAAAACACCACACCATGAACAATGTCTCCTGATAAAACACCATGACTTGAATCATAGTCATGGTGTTTTAAAATCTGGGAATGTTTTGTATTGATAAAACACCACGCCATGAACAATGTCTCCAGATAAAACACCATGACTTGAATCATAGATGTTTAAAACACCACGCCATGAACAATGTCTCCAGATAAAACACCATGACTTGAATCATAGTCAATTTATCCAGTTGTTTGTAAAACACCACGCCATGAATCTGATTATAGATCTCTTTATGATAACATATGAAGAATATGCAACCAAAGACATCCTACAATTAAGGTGAATCATTAATTCCGATATTTAAGGAAAAAGGAGTGAATGTAGGAGTTTTTGGTTGTGTAGGTTACGGTTACCATATTTCAAACATTTAAAAAGACACTATTGCCCTTCAATTTTACATAAGGTCCCTCTAATTAAAACACAATTTACATTTTTATACCCTATTAATCTCAACCATTAGATCAAATATCCAATGGTTTAAAACACTTCTTACCCTTCTTACATTTTAGACACTTTTTACCATACCCCTACCCTATATATATATATATATATATATATATATATATATATATATATATATATATATATATATATATATATATATATATATATATATATATATATATATATATATATATATATAGTGGAGGGTTCAAATGAGAAGAATTTTTTTTGTAAGAAGAAAAAAGAATAGTTTTAACCAATAAGAATACTTCATTTTACTTCATTTAATACTAGGTTAGAACCCCGTGTATTACACGGGTTGATTAAATATATTTTTATATAATAAAAAAGTTACATCTTTAATTACTCGTGTATAACATAAGTTGAATAAGCACGTGTACTACACAGCTTGAATAAATATAATGTAATCAGTTAATACACACAGTCGTCAAAATACATTTTTGGTAAAAAGAACTTTGATTTACATATTAGAACATTTTACTTTGTTTGTTTTTAATTTTTCTATTATTAGGTTATAAACTTGTGTATTACAAAAATTATAACATTTTACTTTGTTGTTTTTTAATTTATTAACAGGTTAAAAACGTGTGTCTTACATGTGGTCGGATCAATAAAATATTAAATAGTTATTATTATTAAGTGTAAAAAATAAAAAGCCTCAGGCCCTCAGCCACCGCCATTAGAGACTTTTAAGTATGAAATGAATCTAGTCACAATTCAAAGAAACACAAATTTTGCACCCAAATATACATTCAGTCCATTAAATCCACTTATTTCTTCTTCCCCTATTCATGACCCATTGCTTTGTACCTAAATATTAGTTTTTATTTTTCCCTATTTAATACATGTAATCTCAATCAAGTAATCAAAACTAAAGAGGAAAACAATTACAGAAAATGATATGCACTTTTCAATTTGAATTCACATACAGAACTAACGTGAGGCTATCAACCTGCAAATATGGCTTGTTTGGCATTTAGTCAGCGAAATGCGGGCTGGATCTCTCCTCCGAGTGGATGTTGATAGCTTGAAATGAAAAGGGGCTTGCTCCATGTGAATGGCCCCATAAATTTAAGAGATCCAGTTGTGTTTAGACTACATCTCCGGTGAAAACAGAGGCAATTTTGCTTGGGTTTCAGGCAATTTTACGTTTACACCACATCTCCGTTCCATTTTGCGAGTTAGTTGATGTCGGAACTGGGATAATTAACTTGGTTAGTCATAAAGGATTAAACCAGCAACAAAAATAAACTTAAAGGATGTTTTTAGCAAGTTTTAAACATTAAGGCTGGAACCTGTAAGTTTGAGGAAACATAAAAGACATTTTGTGCAATTTACTCACACAATAATAAAATAAAGATAAGTATAAAGATTATATTAGAAGATAAATATAAATATAGAGATATAGTTATAGATAAACATCGACTTAAAATATGGGATAAATTGATAAATTATTTTAAAACTTGTAATTTTTAAAAGATAAAAATAAACATGTTATATGGCGGGAAAACTAAAAAGTAGATGCCTCTCGTATCGACACGTGTCCATCAATTGGTTTCTTTTATTATATGTATAGATTTGCTTTTAATTTTAATATAAGGGTATATTGGTAAACTTACATAAATCATTAATTTGAATTCTTCACCTTTAATAACTAACTAAATTAAATTTGTAACTCCTTTTCAAAATATATACTTTTTCCAAATTAAAAAAAAACCAACTTAATCTAAAGTGTAGAATAAATTACTAGTTGTGTAGGATAAATTACGAGTTGTGTAAGATATATTTCGAGGTGTGTAGGATAAATTTCGGCTGTATATGATAAAATTTTATAATGTGTAGGGTATATGTAGGAAAATTTTGATATGTGTAGGTTTTGTAGATTGTATGTAGAATAATTAATGATTAATTGACTAATTAATTAAAGAGATAAAAATTAATGATATGAGTTATAAATGAAATAGTATTTTACTAATATGCCGTTTCTTCTTTTTATTCTCACATTAAATTTCTTCTAAAATGAACATTCCCCTATATATATATATATAGGACAATGCTAGACAGAAAACCCTCTTTAGGTAGAAAACTCTGGAAACCCAAATCTGCCCCCATTTTTACCCAACCTCCCGACATTATTTTTTTGAAAAAAATAACACATGTAATATACATGTTTTAGAGAGTTTTGGGCAAAAAAAAACAAAAAAGCGCCGAAGGGATTTTTTTAAAAAAAATAAACAAATTTCAGTGCCTAACATGTGTTAGGCACAAAAGACAGAAAATGCTGAATTTTTTTTTTTTAAATTATCCCTTCGGCGCTTTTTTGATTTTTTTGGCCCAAAACTCTTAAAAACATGTATATTACATGTGTTATTTTTTTCAAAAAAAATGTCGGGAGGTTGGGGTTTCTAGGGTTTTTTATATAGATAGGGTTTTCTATATAGCCCTACCCTATATATATATATATATATATATATATATATATATATAGAGGATCATTTCAGAACCATAAATATTTACAGAACTCGCAGAACTCCTAATAAACAATCTTTTTATTTGTATATTTTTATGTTTAAGATAATTTTATCATTTATTATGTGTATTTTTACTATTACATACATGTTAAGACTAATTTTATCATTTTTTATATGTAATTTTATAATTACACATATGTAAACTAGTTTTTTTACATATATGTAATTAGTTTTGACACATATATATAATTTTGGCAATTAAACATATGTAAACTACTTTTAACATGTATGTAATCAAAGAAATACATATAATAGATGATAAAAAGATCCTAAATACAAAAACTTATATATAAAATGATTGTTTATTAGGAGTTCTGAAAGTTCTGTAGTTATTTAGAGATCTAAAATGAACTCAACCCTATATATATATATATATAGAGTAGGGTTCGCACAGAAAGTGTGTTTTTCCTAGAAAGTCTAGGATGCGATCTGGTCCATCCGATTGGTGTGTTTAAGGGTTGAGATTAAATCAATGGCAATCTTGTAATATTTGAGTTTAATTAATTGATTGTTTTAAATGAATAAGGGCAATTTTGTCAAATGGCCTTTTTTTTAAATCAATTAGATAACTGCAATCCCTACTTTCATGGGATTTTCCCTCTCTCTCTCTCTCTCCATTATTGATTTGATTTTCTCTCTTTCTCTCTCCAATCCAACCCTAAACATAATAAAACCTGCGATCTCTACTCCCCCTTGCTGTTGGCGACGCAAAACAGGACCCCAAAAGCATTCAGATTTCGGTTCCAAGGCTTGTTGATACCCCTTTTCTTCACTAGGTATTCATATCTTGTGTTGTGATTAAAGTTCTTGAAGTGCATATACGTTTTCGGTCTTAATCTGCTTGTAACTTGGCTGTGTTTTTTCTGTTTTAATTGATGATTGTAGAGAGGCATGTAAAACACAGCGTCAAGAATCTGCTTGCTGTTAAAACACAGCGTCAAGAATCTGCTTGCTGTTAAAACACAGCGTCAAGAATCTGCTTGCTGTAAAACACAGCGTCAAGAATCTGCTTGCTGTTAAAACACAACGTCAAGAATCTGCTTGCTGTTAAAACACAGCGTCAAGAATCTGCTTGCTGTTAAAACACAGCGTCAAGAATCTGTTAAAATACAGCGTCAAGAATCTGCATGCTGTTAAAACACAGCGTCAAGAATCTGCTTGCTGTTAAAAATCATTCAGAGTGTTAAAATGCAAAATAACCGTTAAAACACAACCTGACTATATATTGACTTCAGATTGTTAAAACACACTGACTTCAGCCTCTCTAACTGGTAAAACACATCACCAAGAACATGCTGATAGTTTCAGATAAACACATTGACTTGCAGATTTGAATTCGAAAAACAATAAAAATTCCGAAAATCATGTAATTTTAGTTAATGAAGATACATTCCAAAAATAAAATTAAAATGTGAAATTACATGATAGCCCTTCTACTTAAAATCCCTCAATGACACATGTCCAAATCTTATTCCTTCCTAGACTTTCTAGGAAAAATAGACTTTCCACCCAACTCCTACTCATATATATATATATATGGGAAGGATTCACTAAAAAGTGGATTTTGGCTAAGTAGTCTAAGAATGATTGTGATGATGACACGTGTCACTTCAAATAAGTAGGAATGAAGGGCATTTTGGTCCTTGTAAATAGAAGTGAAAATAACATGTGACACCACTTTTGTTTTTTTTAAAATACAACAATAAAATCTACTACAAAAAAATCTAGTACAAAAAAATGTAGTACAAAAAAATATAGCACACAAAAATCTAGTACAAAAAATATAGCACGAAAAAGTTTAGCAAAAAAATGTAGTACGAAAAAATCCTGCACAAAAAATTGAGAAAAAAATTAAGACAAAAAAAATTAGCACAAAAATGTTATACAACATAGAAATATAACACATTTTAGTGGGTTTTTTAGTCTTCATATTTTATATAGCAATATGATACTCAAATTAAAGATAAAAAGACGCTCGATTTTACGGTGAAATTTTTATGAAAAAATAATGTCGTATAAAAAAGTTATAAACGTTTAAAAATGGGGGTGAAATATACATGTGTCTTGCATGTGGAAAGAAAGTCCATAAATAATATTTTCCAAAGATACCTTTGCACTTATCCTTTCTCCTACACTTTCATCTTATCCATTGATTTGAAAATGAATGGTTAAGATTATTTCTCATTCTACTTAGGCAAAATCCACTTTTTAGTGGATCCTATATATATATATTTTTTAACATGTTAGGTTAAATTTTTAAGAGTGTTCCCCGGTTCCCCACTTTTTTAGTGTTCCCCAATGAACCTTACACTATATATATATATATATATATATATATATATATATATATATATATATATATATATATATATATGGGTAAGATCAAATAAAAAGTTTATTTTGCCTAAGTAGGCTAAGAATGATTGTGATGATGACATATGGCACTTCTAATAAGTAGGAATGAAGGGCATTTTGGTCCTTATAAATAAGAGTGAAAATGACATATGACACCCCTTTTGTTTTTAAAAAATACAACAAAAAAATCTAGTATAAAAAATCTAGTACAAAAAAAATATAGCACAAAAATCTAGTACAAAAAAATATAGCACAAAAAATCTAGTACAAAAAAATATAGCACCAAAAAAATCAGCAAAAAAATGTAGTACAAAAAATCCAGCACAAAAAAATTGAGAAATAAAATTTAAGACAAAAAAATCCATCAGAAAAAATTTAGCATAAAAATATAGTACAAAAATCCAGCACAAAAAAATGTTATACAACATAGAAATACAATACATTTTAGTGGGTTTTTTAGTCTTCATATTTTATATGGCAATATGGTACTCAAATTAAAGATAAAAAGACGCTCGATTTTACGGTGAAATTTTTATGAAAAAATTACGTCGTATAAAAGAGTTATGAACATTTAAAAAATGGGGTGGAATATGCATGTGCCTTGCATGTGGAGAGAGAAAGTCCATAAATATTATTTTCCCAAGATACCCTTGCACTCCTCCTTTCTTTTACACTTTCATCTTAACCATTGATTTGAAAAACGAATGGTTAAGATTTTTTCTCATCCTATTTAGGCAAAATAAACTTTTTATTTGATCTTACCCCTATATATATATATATATATATAGTGTAAGTATATGGAGAAAACCACTTTTATTGAGAAAACCCGGGAAACTCTAACCTCCCGAATTTTTTTTTTAAATTACCACATGTAATATACATGTTTTTAAGAGTTTTGGGCCAAAAAAACGCCGAAGGATTTTTTTTAAAAAAAATGAACAAATTTCAGCAACTTTCGTGACTAACACGTGTTAGACAAAAAATGCTGAAACTTGTTTATTTATTTTTTTAAATATCCCTTCGGCGTTTTTTTGGCCCAAAACTCTTAAAAACATGTATATTACATGTGTTATTTTTTTCAAAAAAAAAATGTCGGGATCTTTGAGTTTCCTGGGTTTTCTCAATAAAAGTGGTTTTCCCCAATGAACCTTCCCCTATATATATATAGGGTAGGGTTCTAGAGTGAACAATGGTTAATTTGTGAACTGAGTGAACAGATCTTGTCCATTGGATTAGTAGACGATAAGATTTAATACTAATAGCATTTTTGTTATTATTGTATTATTTTTTTCGTAGCAACAGTTTCAACAAGGGTATTAGAGTAAATTTCTATCTAATGCGACATTAGAATCTGGGAAACTGGAGAGACATATTCCTTAATCATCGCACCTTTCAATTTATAGGAGATCATATGAAATCTCTTAATAATAAGTGAATTTTTCTCTCTCCCTTTTAATCCCACCGTCGATTCTTGTATCTCCCTTTTAATCCCACCGGCGATTAATAGCTTCCACCGGCGATTCTTCTCTCTCGTTATTAATCCGACCGGCGATTAATAGCTTCCACCGTCGATTGACAAAGTGTGCTACATATCGGCGTTTTCATTCACCGAAATCCCAGCAAAGGTACGTGTCATCAGTGTATACCTTCTTAGCCACTTCTGTATAAGTTATATTTCGTTTGATTATTTGTAATCAAAAGCTAGGGTTTCGTTGACTGTGTGTATAACAGTTGTTGTAATCAAAAGATAGTGTTCCATTTGTGGGTTTTGAGCAAGATAGTTCTGATTTCATCAATACATCTTTAATTTTATTTTTTTTGAATTATAGTGTTGATTTAACAAATTAGTGGATTTTGCTCTGTTTTATGCGATGTTGCTCTGTTTTTTTATGCGATGTTAGGCTGTTCATTTGCTGTACACGTATGTATTATAGTAGGTTTTGTGATATGTCATAAGGTTGTGTGTATTGATTGTGTAAAGTCGTTAATGTACATTTGTGTATTATACTAATTGATATTGAATTGGGGGAAAATTTTTATGAAGATTTTACACTGGGTTGTACACATATGTACAGGGTATTTTTTATTAACACACTGGGGTATGAAAATTTTTTAACACACCGTGTACACATGTGTATACGTCGATGTACAGGGGTATGAAGGTTTATTAATACACTGGGTTGTACACATATGTACAGGGGAATCTTTTTATTTGTATGTAACCTGGGTTGTACACTATGTACACATGTGTATAAGCAGTAGATTCACACGTGTACAGAAGGTTGTTTATTTGTCTGCAACCTGGAATACACATCGGTGATATTAAGACTGTTCGGTCATTTAAGTTTTACAGGTAATGTGCAGGCAAATGGTGTTCCTAACATATTCCGGAATAGGTCTAATGTGTAGATGGGAGATGTGATTATCAAACTGCTTTGCTTCGATGCTTAATTATGAAGAGGCTAATAGAACAAATGGAACAAGCCCGCGACTTTTCTGCCACATAGTTTGTTTTGTAAGTATTTTATTTAGTTTATTTATAAAATTTATTAATATATGTGTAGAAAATAACATTAACATAAAGCTGGTTACTTGTACACTTAATATAGAATGAAGATGTGTTTGACCTGGTTAAGGAAAAAGTATGTTGTTTTCTTATGTCTATGATGAAATAACTCATATATTATTTGGTCAGAGCATCGTTATGTTAACATAACATTAAAGTAATCGTTGCCTGTAATGATTTGTTGAACACTAGGATGCGGTTTTAGAAAAACAATTTAACTTTTGTTTAATATAATACTGTACATAAGGTGAAAAGGATAGTGTACACTTATGTAATGCACTATTGTGCACATGTGTACAGACTGTTGTACACTGGTGAACATACCAGTGTACACCGAAGTACAAACTGTCTTATCCATAAGTATTATTGTGACAATACAAGTGTTTAATTTTATAGAGCATGTGCAGGGGAAATGGTGTTTGAAACCAAAGGTGGAATAGGGCTGAAGCATTTTCAAATAAAGGATTTAGAAACAAGTGTGTGGATTGGGGTTGCGGTTGTCAATTGCTTTGCTTCTATGTTTAACTTTGATAAAGTTAATAGAACTAAGGGAACATAGCCACGCCTTTTCTGTCATACAGATTGTTTTGTGAGTAGTATGCTAAATTTAATTGAGGTATACGCCAAATGTATATACAAATAAAAGTGACTAGTACGCCTGTTTTATGGTACCTTTGATGCAGGCCGACGATTTGTTATGTAACACTGGATATGATGATGCTGAATGTATGGAAAAGTTCAGAAGGATTTAGAAGGCGTGTTTGATACGTTTAAGGAAAAAATATGTTGTGAAGTTGGTTTTTTCAAAGGCAAACAAGCACCGTGAATAATGGCCTAAGTGGTTGCATTTGACAAAGCGAAAAAGACTTTTGTTTAGTTGACTGCATAGCAGACCATAAAAAGCATACATAGACTTTTGTTTGGCAGCCAAAGTGGCTGGTTTTTGAAATTTCGTTGTGAACTTTGTTTAATAAGCTTTAGATGTTGGTTGAAATTCGTATTTTCTTTGTTTATTGAAGTATTGTGTGTGTGTTGCATATTGTGGGTATTTTGTACTAAATCTTGCTCTAATAAATGGTTTGAAACAGGGTGGTACAGTTGGTGTCCAATACCTAGTCCCATTGGGACTTTCGTATACATTACTAGCAACCGATTCT
This sequence comes from Helianthus tuberosus, assembly GCA_030545235.1. NCBI lineage: Eukaryota > Viridiplantae > Streptophyta > Magnoliopsida > Asterales > Asteraceae > Helianthus > Helianthus tuberosus. The sequence goes on from CM060452.1 coordinate 2,144,278, forward strand.
AGACATTTTAATACCCAATAATTAAATATACACGTAAACCAGTGAAGTATAAACTAAAAGCAAAATACATTGTACACATCTGTATATACGATATACATAAAAAACAACTAAAACATACATGATCTATACATCTATGTATCACTCAGGGGAAACATAAAACCACAAACTTCAAGAAAATTTTTCACTATACACATGTGCATATACACATAGCTTACTGGTAAAAGAAGGTTGTCATATAATATACACATGTGTATAAAAATGTTATCTACATATTTCTTCTATTGAATAACAACCTGTACATAATGAAAAAACCAAACAAACATTAACCTATACATCGATACCATCATCATAATGAAAACACAAAGAAAACAAAATCAATCAATGGAAATCAATGGTCAACATATACACACCTGGGTTTAAAAAATCAACAGCCTTTTCCGATTAAATGTTCGCTGGAATCCAAGCCTTCTCCGATTAATGTTCATCGGAATACAAGTACAATACCCAAGCAACTAACGATACATAACTGAGTTTAAAAAATCAACTGACTTTTCCGATTAATGTTCGTCAGAATACCAGTACAATACCCAATCAACTAACGACGACGATACAATTGCCGGCAAGAATAGTGTAGCTTCTGACGAAATATGAAAGTGATGAACTGGCTTTTTAGATGAACAAATAAGATTATAAGTCTACACAAATCAAATAAAAGAGAAGTGTAAAGAAATGGATGAAAACCAGTAAGTTACCTCCAAGAACTCGCCGGAATAATCAATCGCCGCTGGAAGAAACTTTTTTAAACTGGAACTTTTGATGAACATATTGATTGGATGAAAAAGAAGAAGAGGAACGACGAACTTGAATTTGGGAAAAAGGTATAGAATATCAAACTAATTTTGGAACAAAAGCTTGAATCTACAAAATCGAATAACATATACGGGAGGAAAAAACCGATGTATAAAGACATTGGTACCTTCTGTATGTAGCCGGAATATTTAATTGTTGTCTGAATGGTTGAAGAAGAACGATTCACCAGAAAAAAAGGGTCGTCGATTGAAAGAAGAAGGGGACCATCGCCATTTTTTTTTTTTTAATCTTTGAAAAAATCATATGAAATCTTCTGGTTTCCAAAATTATAGGGCATGTAAGTGCTAAATGATAATAGAAACTAAAATTTAAAAAAATATATATATATAAATGTAAAATTACAATCATAACCTTTACATCAACTAATTAAATGGATGGTTGAGATGAGTTCACTCTGTTCACAAACATGGATGTTGTTCACTCATGATCCTAACCATATATATATATATATATAGAAACGAGATCAGGAGAAAACGCCCAAAAGTGTGAGAACGGTGAGAACGCATCCTGCCCAACACGTGGCGCGGGACATGATCAGGGTCCGAGGGGTTTTTTTTGCCTATTTAGTATTCTTCTCCTTTTGTAACACCTCGAAAATTTACGTCCTATAAGGTGTTGACACGTGTCATAGGTTTGAACGTGTGAAAGAATGTTGTTGAAGGACTAAAGTTGACAAACAGTGAAACTGTGTAAATATAAGGGTTCAAAGTGTCAACAATGAATAAATATACTTTGCAATAAACCTACATGATGGTTATAACCTTAAACGAATGGATCATGGATCATACGAAGCGAATTGTGAAAGAAAGTGAGAGATTACAAACTACAGGGGTTAAATGTGTCAACATGTTTAAGATATACCTCTGAGTGACCTTTTAGCAAACCCGAAGCCTTGTAACGCTTAAATATGCTCACTAGAATGTACCATAAAAATTTCACCAAGTTTCGATATCGTATGAGAAAGTTGTGATAAAATTCGTGTGTGAGGGTTAGAATCGTTAACATTGAAATTTAGGGCTTTTCGGGTGATCACAAAGTTACCCGAGGACTTAACAAAGTGGGTATAAGTCTTAAAGCCCCATATGTTAAATAACAAAGCTTCATAATGCAAGTAGGATGGTGAAAACGACCTTTCGGAGGACCAAGGACCAAAATGCAATAACGAAAACATGTGTGACCTGACCAGAAGGGCCACGCGGCCCGCCTCACACATAACAGAAGGCCACGCGGGCCGCCTGCGACTTGCAGGTGCAAAAAAAAAACAGGCAGCTGCCTGTTGATGCATGGAACCGACTCAAATGCCATTTTTTCGATACCTTGGGCTGCCTAAGGTGGTTTTTAGCTAGTAGGGGACTTGTGGATTTTATTGTTTCACTCCTAGACTTAGGTGTTGATGATCCAAGCATGTTTGAAGTTGTTTATAAGACCCACATGTTACTACATTGATCATTCATCAACCTCTGAGCTTTTCTGGAGCATTCAAGCAGGCCACAAGCATTCCAAATCATCCATTAGTCGTGTGTAAGTATGCCTAACCTTCTCTAGTTCATTTATACTTAGTTTATAGCCTAGAAGTCAAACCGTCGTAACTACGGTTTGACTTAGTAATAAATCACAATCGGTCCAGAGATTAGTCGAATCGAAAGTTGTTATAAGTTGGTATTTATATGGGTAATAAACCCCTAAAAGGTCACCCACTGATTTCAATCTTAACTATGTCGTTTGTCGAGTCAAACTTCTTCCGAAAAGTCAACAGAAATGTTAATCGCATATTTAATGATACAGAAGGCGTGTAATCTGTTTTATCAGTCATACAACTTGAAAATAAGTATAATAAATTGTCTAAGCTTGTTTGATTCGACAACTTTATGTTTTGAACCGATTCGGAACCGAGAGACGCAAAAGTTTGACTTTTGCTTTGACTTCAGTTCTGACCCGATTTATATAGGTTTATACATGCCTTAAGGTTCCATTAGGACCTAGTTACATGTGTGTATAAGCCTCTGCGTTTATACCACTCGAATCCCTAATCGTCCGACGTTTCCGTTAATTGCCTAAATATTGACCGTAATGCCCTTATGACCATAAAACGAGATTTTTGGAAATGTGAAAGTGCCATAATCTTAGTTACTAATTATTAAACTTGTACCTAAAATTTCACATCAGTTGGAGGTCTAGATTAGGAGTTATGCTTAATGACGTAATTTGAATGCTTTTAAGTAATTAAACGGCGTCATTAGCGTAAAGCCTATCTAAACCCAATTTTTGACACCAAACCTTTTACCCACTGATGTGATATAATATTTTGGGATTTTTAAAGATTTTTAATTATTTTTAAACTGATCATAAGCTAGGTTTATCGCCTTGATTCGGTTAATACCAAAAATACCCTTTTCGGCCATAAAATGAGTTTTACAAATCCTTTTAACGCCAATCCAATTGCTATTGATTTTAAATAATAAATGGAGTATTTTGAGCCTGTTTATTTTATCAGAAAACTCATAATCGTATTTTAACCCGTACATCGCTTAAAACGACTTTATACGCGTATTTAACGCATAGTTTGGGTTTAAAACTATTTTAGTATATAAGACTTATTACCAAAGGCTATAACCTGTTAAAATAAGCTATTTTACTGAACAACTCAGACCCGGATCACAGGTGTCTAATTAAACCCTTTTATAATCTTTAAAATGACCAAAATACCCCTACGGGGCTTATTAAGAGATTAAACTCGTTTGGGGCGTCATGGGTGATATCCTACTGATGTCACAACTTATTTAAGGCATGTTAACTTAGGAAACCTGTTTAGGACTCTTACGGATACCCGTTACGCTTCATGCGCGTTCGGTTCGGTTTATGTAACTAGTTTACATAAATTAGCCGAAACGGGTCAAACCTTATCGGTTTTATCTCAAAATCCAGAATGTGTATCATATACCCATATTAAGCAAGTCTTCAAACTTGTCGGGTCTAAATCACATTCTATCCGGTCTTCGCTTAATCGTGCGTACGAACCGTATCTTTAAAACTAACCGGTCTAAGCGTAAGCTTAACTAAAGACCCGTTAGGATTCTAATAGGTTATTATAAACCTTCGTTCCAGATTAGGAGAACCAGTAAAAGATACTTGCACTCGCTGATTTTGATCTATACTTACTCAGGTAAATACTTTTAACTTATTTTCCCTATACGGGCTTGGGGTACGGTATATAAAATACCGCTTGGTCCGGCATTGAATCTTTAATCGAATAGAGGTTAAATCATTGATATGCTACGTTTTGAAATGTTTTGTTGCTTAAAGCCTTTGGGGGGTTAATGACCATGTCCCGGATATCCCTGGCATCATTTTACGAAATGGCCACGACCTTAGCACTCAGGTGTAGGCGTACACCTGTCAGTGTCTCATTATATAAAGTGGTGTGTCTATTGATCTTTAATCCGGTCTACGGATCGGACTACTGAACGCATAAGAAACATGTAATTCGTTTACAAGTTTATATATTTACATAATTATCCCAAGTTATAAAATATTATTTGTGCCTTGTGCCTTAAATGCATTTTCTTAAACTCTTTCCAAAATGAGTCGGTTGATTGTATTTACCAGTGTAAACTGACGTATTTTTCTTAAAAAGGTTAAGTGCAGGTACTACGCGAAATAGGCTGGCTTGTCTCCTAGCATCCACATTAAGTCTCGCCAGCTTGGATGTCATAAACTGTTGAACATTTGTTTCCTTTTATTTTGATCTACCTGTGGATTTATATTCGACTATTTGTGATACTTAATATTACAATATCGTTTGGTTGAATTAAATCTATACTTTGCTTCCGCTGTGCATTTAAATATTGTGTTGTTTGACTATTATGTTGCCAACCACGTCACGATACTCCCCTACCGGGCCCACCGGTAACACGTGGAAATTCGGGGTGTGACACCTTTCCCGATTTTCGCGTTTGACATGATGCTTCATTTTTTGCGTGCAAGATAATTTTGGCATTATCTAGAATCATTAATTACTTGGCGTTTTACTGTTTTCTCATATTTTTTTCTCGTTGAACTAATTCTTTTTGTGTCATATAGTTAATTTTTTTTGGCGTTATGGCTTTTTCCATGTCATTTTTTGGAGTTTTAGGTCTTTTTGTTAATAATTGATTACCATAAACTAATATTTTATAAAATTACAATAATACGAAATCAAAATAATCTAATAGTCTTCCGTGGGTGGGATTACATCAGAGATGTACCTATCGCTTTATTTATCACTTTCTTCAGATTCATCATCATCAAATTTTAGATTGGCGTATAACGCCATTAGCTCGTCTCTTCTTTGCTGCAGCCTATTCTTGAATATCTCTGCATCCTTGGATTTTGGATTGTTCGAAAATGCTAAATCACAGAGTTGTTCAATGATAGATAGCAACCCTGTCTTCAACATTTCCTCCATTGGCAATGAATATTGCACCCCGTTTTTATAAGTCACTTCAAGCGTTCCTTCTTCCTCATGCATCACCCAACTGCTAAGTTTTGGTAGAGGAGTATCATCAATATCATTATCATCATCTTCATCACTTTCTTCCGGAAATTTTCTCTTCAGTCTTTTTATTACAGTTCTGGTTCTTTCACAATCGTTAGCCATTGGAACCCCAAGGGCGAGGATATCCCTCTAAACCCCTTCATTCATACCAAGCATGGCTGTTGGTGTATGTTTGTGACAACAGCTTAGATTTGCTCTTTGGATATTTTGTAATTAGTTAAACGATAAACAGTTAGAGGGTTTAGCTTTGTATTAGTTGAATAATAGAGTTTGGGCTAAACAAAAACCCAGTTTGGGTCTAGGGGGACGAATTGGGCTTTGCCCATGTAGGAAACCCAAGCCTAAAGTAGCAACCTTGTGTTATATAAACAAGGTTAGGCTTTAGGGTTTAGGTTAATCAGCAAAAACAGTGTTTGAGAGATAGAGATTTCGTGAGAGCTTGTGCTTGGACGAAATTGAGTGTTGGTTAGGGTTTAGATTGATTGTAATTCAGTTTGATTGATAATCAATAGAAACCCGGTTTGAAAGTGAATTGCTATTTCTGTTTCTACTCATTCTGTGATATTCTGATCAAGAGGATTCCGCACTCTTGATTAGATTGACAATTCTGTGAAAGATCCATACATCAAGGGGACCTACAGTTGGTATCAGAGCAATAGGCTCTTCAAGGCTCGGTTCAGAATTGTGTTCTGCAGAAACAGGAGGATTTTCGAAAATTTTGAAACCTGAAAAATTAGGGTTTCGAAAAAAAAAATTTGGTTTGATAAAATTTTCGAAATTATTGGCTGTTTTTGATCTTCTGTTTTGTTTAATTGCTGTTTTGCAGGTTTTGGGGTTTCCAGGACAGTTTCTGGTTGATTGTTTTGATGAATTTTGGCTGAAAGACTTGAAGATTCGAAGACTGTTCTTCGTGTTTTTCTATCAGTTCTTCACACTTTTCAAAAATTTTGAGCTGATTAGGTTGTTTGATTTTGTAGATTTGTGTTGGAGAATCTTCAGAATTTCGAACAAATTAAGTTTCCAAAGTTACTGGGCGATTTTAACAAATTCGCAGACTGATCAGCGAATTTGAGACTTGATATCTCGGTGAACGGTAAATCCCGAATTCGGTTTTCAACATTAGATATCATTGGATTCGTCTTTTTGAGACGATTCTAACGGTGTATTTTGGTAACCACTATTTTCGGAGATATTTTGTACGGTTTTACCAGTCTGTTGCGTTAAAATGTCGAACATGACGAATTTGAATGCACCTAAGATGATGAAGGTGGAGAATTATCTTACATGGAAGAACAGCTTCAAATCCTTCATTGAATCTCAGGATGCACGCATGTGGATCTGTATTGAAGATGGGTACACAAATCCAACACACAATTTTGAGGGCAGGCCACGTCGAACAGACTATGTGAACATGAAAGAGGATGATAAAAAGATGTATGAGGCTGAAAAGAGAGCCTTGGCTGCAATAAAGATGTCCTTACCTGATAGCATCAAGCATACCTTCAAAAAGTACACAAATTCAAAGGATATGTGGGATGCATTAGAAAAGAGGTATCAAGGAAATGAAGGTGTCAAGGGGAATAAAGTTGCGATCTCTACAGCACGAGAAGGATCAAATGATTGTAGTGTTCATCTGGAAGATAATGAGCATGCCACTCAGGCATTCATGGCAGAGATAGTGCAAGTTGATAAGGTTGAAACTACTGTGAGTGATGCTGAATCTGAAGTGAAAAATGTTGAAGCAAAAGTGGATGCTGAAGTAGAGAAAGAGAGTGAAGCTGAACAGGTTATTGCTGATCAAACTACAGAAGTTCATAAGGAAGAGGTACAATCTAATTCTGTGTGTTTAAGATGTCGTGAACTACAGGGTGAGGTTGACAGGTTGACAACACAAAACCAAAGTCTGGTAAGCGAGATGTCTAACATAAAAGAATCAAACTTTTTTGCTAAAAGAAACGAATCTTTATACTTGAAGAAGATAAAAGGTTATGAAGCTGAAATTGAAGCTTTAACTTGCAAACTAAATGAAAAACTTCAAGTAATGGATTTAGCTCATGACATGATGGCTGAGAAAACAAAAGAGATTTCTGAAAAATGCAAAGAGTTGTCAGATGCACAACTCAAAATTGTTGAACTTGAAAAGATATTAAGTCAATTCAGAGATTCGTCTTTTGTAATGAAACACATGATGGGTGGGTTAAAGAAGAGTAATGACAAGACTAGTGTGGGCTTCTAGGGCTTTGATGAAGTCCCACCTCCTCTTAGTCATGACTATTCATTCCTGCCTGATGAAGATGAGCTAATAGACTTTATGTCAACTGCACCAAGTAGTTTCGCATCAAGTCAAAGTGATGGATCTGAGAGTGATGAGGCTAAGAAGAACAATAACATGGAACCTTTGAAAAAGAAAAATTCACCTCCTAAGAGCAAAAATCAAACTTTTGTTAAAAAGATTAATTTTGTTCAAGGTAGTGATATGAAAAACGAAACCGCTGTTATTGAAAATGAATCGAATGTAGAGTTTGCAAAAAATAAGAGCATAGAAAAATCTGAAATTAGGCAATCTGAACAAGATTCATCCAAGGGATCATCACCATCTGATAAGGGATCTACCTCAAAGACTCCAGCTAAGAAGTCTTTGAAAAGGAGATCGTGCTTCAAATGTCACACCAAAGGACATGTAGCTAGCTGCTGTCCTAACAAAAAGAGTGAAGCACAAATTAGTGAAAAACAGAGAGGGAAATCACCTGAGCAGAAAGGTGATAATGAGGAGAAAGTTGAAAACTCTCCAAAGAAATCTGCTTCCAAGCAACCAGAGGGTGTTGCTGTTGGTGTAGATAAGGCTGGAACAGGAACTCCACAAGTTCCACGTTTTCAAAGAAATCAACCAAGATTTCAGCCTAAATCTCCACCAGGTAGATATGAGAGACCTAGAAGCAGTTCACCAAAAATGAACTATTATAATGCTAATAATTTCAGAAGTCAAGGTCAATATCAAAATCGATGCCAAAATAATGGTGGTCGAACTTTTTATAACAATGGCTTTAGAAATTACAACAATAATGCTTCTTGGAATCAAAATTCAAGGTACCAAAATCAAAATTTCCAAAGGTCAAATAGTCCAAACACATATAGGAACCCTCAGGACCAAAGACCTAGTGGAAATCAAAATCAAATTCCATCAACAGGTCTGAGATCCAAGACTCCAGTTAGGAGTAATGGATATTGGATGGATGTACAAGTAGTTGGTGAATTTGGAAGACCCAAGACCATTAAGGCTTGGGTCCCCCAATCTAACTAATTTCTTAGTTGGTGTGTGCAGGAGCTGCTAAGGAGGATTATCAACTTATGTTGATAATGGCTGCTCTAGGCACATGAAGGGGGATGTGAGATTGTTGATATATATATATATATATATATATATATATATATATATATATATATATATATTGATTGATTTAAATTGAAGTTCAAAGTGCTGAATCGACACACTAGATAACCTGGCAGATCTTTATACTAAAGCTTTTGACATGGCTCGCTTTGAACATTTAGTCGAACTCAACGGGATGAGGAATCCTGAATAACTGGTTTTTCATAAGAATTTTTGTAAATGGTTTACTGCTTTCTTAAAAATAAAAAATACAAAAACATTGAAAAATCAAAAAGATAAAAAAAATAGAAAATAAAAAATGAGTTATCACTGTGTGAAAAGGAAGAAATGATAGTACATCAGCAAGTTAGATTGTCACACTAAAAATGAATTAAATTACTTAAGTGTGATAGCAGCTTCATCATATGATGTACCATTAGGCAAAAGCATGAAATAATTAACTTACCAATGTGATATAAACCTAAATGAACTGTGTATGAGTGGGGAACACATTAGTGGTGTATGGTTTAATGACCTTAAATCTTGTGTTGATAGATTGCCAAAATCTGAAGTTTTGGGTCTTTATACTGTTATTTCATCTGGGGATATCAGGGTTGTCCTTCTGCTGCATCCAGATACATGCTGACCTAGGCACACCCAGGATATCTTAAAAGAGAAAAAAATGCCAAATCCCATAAATGAAGAAGCTCTCATAGAGAGTTATTCAAATGTGCAAAAAGCATAAATCGTACCAAAAATGGTATTTGTCTTAGCCCTCGTTAGATATTTTGGTTTCTTTGTTGTACGGAAGTACTGACCTGATCACCAATTATCTATCGTTGAAAAACAAAACGGATGAATTCAGTATACTCACCTACTACGATGAATCTTTGTGCATACCTTGATCGCGGGGGTATATCTTGAAGTGGGACACACTAGTATATCAGTAATAAAATTACCTTAACATATCATACGGTAATGGTACTTGAAATGTTCATGCATTTTGTTTAAGTGGACAAACATACTGGTAATCGTCTTGGACTGCTTTTCACGAAAAATTACATAAATAATTATCTAATTGTGTGAAACAGTTTGATTGTGCTGATATGATCTTCTTACCGGTGATTCTCACAAAAATAGAGTGTTTATTGCTTTTGTATTTACTTGCTTTCAGAAAATATAAAAATCCAAAAATAGTGTCTTTTTCTGTTAAAAATTCTTAACGTACGGAAAACTGTTATTCTTGGAGAAATTGTTACTGATAGGGGGAGACGGTGTTAGAAAGTGAGTTCAAAATTTTAAATCATGTGGGTTATAGGGTGTGATTAAAAAGTTTTGCGTGTTGGTGATAAGTTGAAAATGTTTAATCTGTAATACAGTTTAAATATCTCTTGAATAATAATAATTTATTTAACTTTGTTGAAAAATTCTTATGGTTTCTCGAGATGTTTGTTTTATAGTACACAGATTGAAGTGGTATGTTGCTGAGAAGTTGCTGTAAAGATGAGAGTTTGATTGGATGCATGGTAGAACCTCCTTTCTACATTGCAGACAAAGATGAAGAGTTTGAAGATTGCTTTACAAATGCTTGAACTGGAGTTTACTCAAACGCTAAAGTTTTGAAGATTTGGTGATTGGATGCATCAGCTTAGGGGGAGTCTGTTGCTAACAGAAGCTGTTAAAGCTGAAGCTATCCAAAGACCAAAGACAGTGCAAGACTACATGAAGAATGCAAGATGACTGAAGACAAAGTTATTTTATGAAGCTATTGTCAAGGGGGAGTTTGTTGGTGCATGTTTGTGACAACAGCTTAGATTTGGTCTTTGGATATCTTGTAATTTGTAAAACGATAAACAGTTAGCGGGTTTAGCTTTGTATTAGTGAGTTGTAATGTTTGGGCTAAACAAAACCCAGTTGGGTCAAGGGTGGACGAATTGGGCTTTGCCCATGTAGGAAACCTTAGCCCAAGTAGCAAACCTTGTGTTATATAAACAAGGTTAGGCTTTAGGGTTTAGGTTAATCAGCCAAAACAGTTGTTAGTGAGATTTTCGTGAGAGCTTTACTGCTTGGACGAAATTGAGAGAGTTAGGGTTTAGATTGATTGTAATTCAGTTTGATTGATAATCAATAGAAACCCGGTTTGAAAGTGAATTGTTGTTTCTGTTTCTACTCATTCTGTGATATTCTGATCAAGAGGATTCCGCACTCTTGATTAGATTGACAATTCTGTGAAAGATCCATACATCAAGGGGACCTACAATGGCTTTGATTGTCCTTACATTTACCCTTCTCCTATCAGAGAACTTTATGATGAATCGTTTCTCTTTTCTTTCAAACCTCCATGCAATAACCTTAGCCATTTTTAAAGTTTTTGGCATTTTGGACAGTATGTGCCATTTTCGTCAATGTTTTTGGCGTGTTTGAGCTTGTGTTCTCATGTTCTTCTTTTATATTGACTTTTTTTCCCGCGCATGACTAGTAATTATGCCATTTTTAAAAAGATAAATAAATTTAATTCCCCAAGTATTTGGCTTTCAATATAATAAATGTTACTAATTATGTTTTCCGTCGTTTTATTTTACTGTTTTTGCAGTTACCGTGTTTTGTTTTCAGACGCAACTGTTTTTATGATGTAACACGTCTAATCTTGACGGCTGTAATTATGGCGTTTTGTTTTCCAATGGCGTTTAGATAACGATGGGACTTTTTTGTTTTATTTTCTTTGCACATTGTTTCACGCTTTTTTTATAATAGTACTTGTTCAAGGTAATTTTATTATAGTTTGGTAGTTTTTTGGGGGCGTTTGTATGGCGTGATGGCGTTTTACAAACATTTGCTTGTTTTGGCGTTTTATTATATTTTTCATTATAGTATTAATGTACTTTTGTTGTTTATTAATTGAAATTACAAAACAAACAACAGATAAAGAAAATTAAAAAAAACAAAATAGAAGCAATTTATGATCTAAATCATCAGTGTCATCAGTTTCTTTTTTCTTTTAAAACTACAACAACTCTCACAAATAAATGGTGTTTTGGATTTGGCGTGGTTTATTTTCTTTGTTCATGTGTTGAAGTGTATTTGTGGATATTTGAGACATAGATCGACACTTTGTGGGTGGATGTTATTTGCCCGTCGTCTTCATTATAATCATCGAGGGCAAAGTAACATTTACACTGGGATAGGTCTCTTCTAATCATCCAAACCTTCTTCAAGAACAAAGATGACAGAATGACATATGGGTGTCATCAGTCCCTCTTTTTTGAATTTTGTCCATCTCATGCAGCAAAATCTTACTACACTCACGTAACAAATCATTTAGCGAAACTTCATGCAGAACATTACTGAGTATCAAAGAAAAGATGTTTGCCATCATTGTATTTTTTGGCGTTTTACATTGAGTTGTATTTTTTTAGGAACAACCGTGTTTTTTGTGTGTGTTTTTGGTGTGATAAACTGTAACAACCCGCACTTTTGTGCGTTGTTACTACTCGTTATACTCGTTACGCTTAGCACCAGAGATTCGGATCATAATGTAACTATATCGTATATATATATCGCTATTCGAAGGATAATCGCATATTTTCGAAATACAATACCACTATACTACACTATTATCACAAACACAAACTCACGGAGGCATCGAGTGAGGACCTATTCTACCCTCCTCGGTGGCCATGATGTGTCGAAACGCAGACAATTAACGCTAACAAGGACTCTCGGGTGAGTGCTGTAGCTCCAGTCGTCATGACGATGATGACAATACGAGTAAACGGTACCCCGTCAGTCTTTGTGGCACTACACGAAATAACGTTCACGATGACATCAAGAAAGGACCTATACTACCCTCATTGATGGCCGTAAAACGTTGCTAATAATCGCATACTTGAATCGGAAACCGTAGGTTATATCGAAACTGTGGATTATGGATGCGTAAATACGACCCCTAGTGATATATATACGTATATAATAACAATATAAATTAAGTATGGAAAGCACGTACTTCGAAAACTATCATAACTATTAAAAAGCGAAGAAATTCATCGCGTCAGGATAGCCATCCGGACGGATAGCAATCCGGACGGACATGGGCCATCCGCACGATCGGGCCATCCGGACCAAAACCCACTTCAGCTCCACTTTTGCCTATAAATACCATGTCACATCACTTGAATAGTGATGTGACAGCTCCCGCTCGGCCAAACCCGCTCAGGACCCCTTTTCTCTCGATTTCCTCGCGATTCCGGTAAGATTTCACCAAAAACTTGTACTTCTATGATCTACACTCAAATCTACATCATTCTATCCTTCAAAACTCAATTTCTAACAGTGAAATATGCGGATTTGATGCGTTTTGAGGTGATGTCACCAAGAGTTCTTATGAACCTCCAGTTGTGACCTCATCCCACCATAAACGACTCAGATCTGGGTGATTTCCACATGTTTTGGTAACAAATCTCGCCTAAATCTATGTATTTACCCAAGGAACTGTGCGAATTCGAGTTAACCATGAAGAACCATCACGAACGGCCAGATCTGATGGAACGGGGTGATTCCCGGCCGTTAGAGCGGGTCGGAATTGACGGAACTTCAAGTGTTAGTGCGAGATTTCACTGTCCCGATAACTCTACATGTATTCCTTCCGTTAAACACCCAGAAACAGAATTTTAGAATGCGAAACAGACGTGTTGTCCGCACGGATCACATGTGATCCGCACGGATAACATGTGATCCGCACGGATAACATGTGATCCGGACGGATAACATGTCATCCGGACGGATACATGTCATCCGGACGGATACATGTCATCCGGACGGAGTAGATATCAATCCGCACGAATGACATGAATGTCCGCACGAGTTGCTTGTCCGCACGACTGACACGACTGTCCGCACGAGTTGCTTGTCCGCACGAGTTGCTTGTCCGCACGACTGTCCGCACGAGTTGCTTGTCTGCACGAGTGACATGACTGTCTGCACGAGTCAAACACTAATATGACCGGATAGTCTGTCATCTGACCGGATGACAGCCATCCGACTCAGATCCATATACCATCCGATCGGATGAGCCCATCCGAATGGGTGAGCACCATCCGACCAGATGACTGACTTTCGATAATTTTCTCGCTTAACCGTGCATCGTTTACTATATCCTCAATGATTAACGCAGACGTATTCGCAACCGATCCAATCAAGTTGTATTTCCGCTAAATACGCACTGTGAGTATACTTGAACCCTTTTTAATCGCATTTTGGGTGTAACATACGTTTCTAGCAAATCGAACTTAACAAACGAATTATTCAATCAATCGAATTATCTCTTGCGAATAACTGTTATGCATAGATATACGTGATGCTAGTTGCATATGTGCTAGGGCTTATACTCGCGACGTCCCACCTTGACTAGTATAGTACTATTGCGCCCGACGGGGTCTAGTTTGCCATCGCACATTCGAGCATCGAGGACTTAGTTGGTAGTATCAGCTTTGTGAGTATATATGTCGTGTGTTACGTTCTTGCATATGGAAATTCGCTACACTTTTTATCTATTATGCTATACTTATCAAACCTGTATACTCGCCAATACTTTTGTATTGACAAATATTTTAACGTATGTTGCAGGATAGATCGCAGACTATATCAAATCAAGCTAGGAAGTCTAGAAACTCAACTAAAATCTAGGTTGTCGGATTGGTATTGTTCGAGAGGACTAGAAATCTGTGATAACTTATGTGATTGTATTATTTGTTAGTATGGGATAACGAATGTATTAAATGTTATCGCAATATAGTTGTTATGGATTCTCTTGAGCAATATGATTCGCCTAGTGCCGCGCCCCGATGATTCCGCCATCGGTTGGGGTGTGACAGATTGGTATCAGAGCCATAACTATAGGGAATTAGGCCAGACTCGACCTAGTCCGGGTCGACGTCTTAGAAATTGACCTAGTCTATAGTCTAAGTACCAACAGGCCGACTCGTACGAACCAGTAAGGGTTTGTACCGGGCCTATTTGATACTCTCGATTGAAATTGCTAAAAGCTACAACTTTGTGTGAACACCGCGTACTACAACTTCACACGAAGAAGCCTTTCCTAAGGCTGAAATACTACTTAGCCTTTCCTAAGGCCGACACAATACACATGTTTTCAAAAATACTCGCATAACAAAACCGAGCGATCCAGTCAAGATCAGGTGTGAAAACCAAGAACTCTCGATAGGATTGCTCACTCAGCGCATTTTCTAGCACGAGAACCTTTCATCGAGTTAGGAGTGACATCCACATCTCGACGAAAGTCTCCATTTCGAAACCTAGTGGAACTCACGAATTTATTCGAAGAGCATAACCACAATTATGAACGAAACTATTAAGTCAGGGGTGAAACACGTACCTTAATAAGCCGTTCCACTCCCTATAAACGGGTTTTCAAAAAGCTCTCACCAAGGACTCGACTATCACGATAACTCGAGCCACGCGAGGCCTAGGAAGACGAATGCCATGAGCTGCATCCCAGTGGAAGCATGAAGTCTTCTAAGTCAACGCGCGTGCACGAGCTTGTTAGATATAGTTGGGTTATCTTGGGTAGTCGACGCCTAAACACCCAAGGCACTCTATCGTACGAACAACCAATTTTATAACTGGCTGGAACTTATTTACGTTTTGAAACTTTACGCGTTATCGATTTCTCGATTTAACGATTTTCACTCCCTACTTTATAAACGCACAATTCGCACAGCCATCGCAATCTAAAACGAAACCCGAATGTTCGCAAAAAAACTAATGCATAATCCATCGCCTTCGCTATCGTTATCTCACCTCAACGCGTCCTCGCTTATTCTAAATCGACCTGTATGTGTATGGTTACAAATTACAAATATATAAATACATATATACATACGTATAAACAAACAAGTCATTGTGTGAGAACTTAGGAACTTCGTGTCTCCTATATGGCTCCTATGTGATTCGTATTACTACTACACTATTGCATCAAGTTGTGAACGCGCTCAATCGCATCGCAAAACTCGAAAATCATTATGATCGAATCTCACTCCAAGTCTCCTTCTGTCTAGATGCCTTCCAACAACTCTACTTCGAGAATGTTAGCCAAGAGACGAGCCAAACGAAGGAGTGAAAAGAGGATTGCTACACTTGTGACCAGGGAAGTGGTCAAAGTCATTCCTCAGATTGCCACACGAGTTCACTCTCTTATCAACTCTCGAACTTCGGAAGACGTTAAGACAGAAGAGCCGCAATCTACATTTCTCTACAAACACTTCAAGGCCTGTGATCCGATGGTTTTCACAGGTGAAGGAGGCGTCTCTCATCTACTCCAGTGGTTCGACTCTATCGAAGTTACCCTTCGTCAAAGTGGGTGTCCCGATAGTTTCCGTACTACTTGTGCTACCGGAGTATTTCAGTCACGAGCACTCGACTGGTGGACCACCGAACGTAACAAACGTGGGATCTCCGCAGCTTACGCTCTCTCTTGGGATGAGCTGAAAGAGCTCATGAAGAAAGAGTACTGCCCCTCTCACGAAATCCAGAAGCTAGAAAACGAATTTTGGGAAATCAAGCAAACCGAAGGTGACAATGCTGGCTACACCGCAAGATTCAAACAGCTTAGCATAATCTGCCCAAGTCAAGTCAACACTCCAGAAAAAGCCATCACGAAGTACATTCGTGGCTTGCCTGAGTGTGTGGGTGATTTTGTCGAAGCTGCAAGACCTGCCACTATCGAAGAAGCCTACCGCTTAGCTGCAGAAATCAACAACAAACGACTCATGGAAGGATTATTCTCAAGAAATCCTGTCAAGCCAGCTCATCAAGCAATCGCCATTAATCCTTCAGGCGAACATGTTGATGAATCTTCTGACGAATCTACTGACGAACCTTCTGACAAATCTGCTGGCGATTCTTCTAATGAATCAGCTAACGATTCTTCTAACGAATCTGCTAACGATTCTTCGGACGGATCTGCTGCCGATTCTTCTGACAAATCTGCCGACGGATCTTCCGACAAATCAGCCAAAGACTCTGCAAGTGAGTCTTCAGACGAATCCTCCAATGACAACACCTCATCACAAGACACCGACAAACCCAGCCGCAAGTGAAAGACTTCAAGCCCGAGCTCATCAACCACCGAACTGCTGCAACCAAAACCTCTTCGAACAGTTCCGGCGTTCCCAAAACGAGCTTACACTGGAGCTCATCCTCAGTGTTATTCGTGTACCTATCATCATCCAGTTGGGGCTGACTGTCGCTATTGCAATAACTGCAACCGTTACGGTCACTTCACCCGCAACTGCCGCATCGAACCGTGAACTTGAGCACAACAACAGCAGCTCCAGCAAAAGTCTTCAGCATCAGACATCTAGAAAGCGTAGGATAAAGTTGTAATGATACGATTTTCGACGTTAATTTCTAAGTTTTGAACCTACTCTATTATTCGAAGTTACCACTATGTGTAACATCAACTCTCGTTTTCGTTTCCTCCATTCCACTTTAGTCGTCGCACTTAGACTAGAATCACGCACATACTATATACTATATCACGAAATAATGTGTTTTACCCTCACTACACTCTTAGAAGGAGGTACGATAAACGTGCAAGGAACGAATAATCACGGGTGCACACGGGATTATTTGGGTCAGTGCACGGTGATCGTAGTGAATTCTAAGGTGCCATAGCGTTTTGACAAAAGGCGACACCAAATCACGGGATGAAAGTAGTAGGGGTCAAGCAAGGTGTGCTTTATCATACTACCAAAGTTCCGTGAAGAAGGTGCCACGTGGAGTTGAACGTTATTAGACCTATTATACTATTGTGATTATTTTCAACACATTACACTCAATCGCAAGGCGTAACAACTGAAATTGCATCATCACAAGACTTGTCGTAAGTCTGCAAACGCAATGCAATCGCCTCATCGATGGACTCTGGAGAGTCTACCTCACAGGACAATTGCATCAACGCAGGACTGGTCATAAGTCTGTTGCAACAATCTCATCAAGCACATTAACGCTCACGATGTTGTCGGGAGAGGACCTATTCTACCCTCCTCGATAACTGTGATGCGTCGCAACGTAACGTTAAGCTTATTCGAAACAAACCCGACTGATCGCAATCGCTTACCTTGTGTATCTCGCAATCTCTATCGCTGATTATGTGAATCTATATCGTTTGCTGTGTATCAATCTATCGCTATACCGTTAGCTGTGATATTCGTGTTAAGTTAGCACGCATGACCTCGCTTCACGAGATGAAGCTCATATGGTTAAGGCAGGGTGTTTTAGCCATATCAGCGACCTTTCGTGGAAAAAGGCCATGTGGGGTCTAATGTTAGTCAAACTCTGTGGTGTTAATCAATCAAAATCGAACCGCATACCTTCATCGCTTGCACGCAACAACTGCCGCTTATCGTAATTCGATTATCATCACCATCATTGCTAGTGTTGTGTTTGTATTATTCGTTTAATCACCTAATCGCTGATCGCCTATCGTGTATAATCTACCGCTTATCGCTCGCTTGGTGTTCATTGCAGTCTGTGTGGTATTAAGTACACATGACACCGCTTCACGAGGCAAAACTAACCTGGTTAAGCATGGTGTTTCGCCATGTTAGCAAACTCTCGTGGAAACGTGCCATGTGGGTTTAATGAGGAACCTAATCGAAAACGCGTTATTCAACTCGCCGGTTTAACTTATTCGATCCTATCTTATACTCGGTCTGACCTTCTGTCGATTGGGCCGAGTAAGCGCAAATTCTATCCATGTTATATCGGCACACCTGACACTGCCTCACGAAACGGAAGTAATATGAGCAAAACATGGTGGATACGCCGCTGGTACTTCCTATATATAAGTGTTTTAAACATATTAACAAACTTTCGTGGGAAAGTGCCAAGTGGGGCTCAGTGATTAACTACCTTTTGTACTGATTTAAAACGTCTTTTCACAATTTTTGATTTAAAACCGGTGGACAAGTGAAATTTTCTTACGACGTGGAGTTGACATCGAACCAGCTTAACTCCATGTCCAAGAAAAGTTTCATAAGCCCAGTTTTCCTTAAACTTTTTACAAACGTCAAAACAAAATCCTTCTTAAGACATTGGTTCGACATCGAATTCAGCTTTAACCCATGTCAAAAGAGAGTTTTCGTAACCCTTGTTCTCATCTTCGAATTCCTTAAAATGTTTAGAAACTCAAACTTCCTTGCAACATCGGTTAACATCGACTCCGTTGACCTCACGTTAAAAGGAAAATTTTCAAAGATTTTCATCCTAAATTCCTTTTAAATATCTAAAACGAATGTTTCTTGTAATGTTGATTAACGATCGACTCAGTTAATTCTACGTCACGAGAAACCTTTTCAAGTCCTTTAAATTTACAATCGCATCGAAGTAACGAATTATACGCGAGACAAGGTACTTTGGAACGCCAACTCGTGGGATATTACTTTCGTCTTTACGTCGCCTTCTCGCTATCGCAGTCGAACTCTCTTATTCGAAACATCCTCGCTGTCAACTTACGATCAAATCGCTCGCTGTATCGCTACTCATACGAGACCAATTCTTAGAAGTCTACCTATTGGATTAATTTCGGGACGAAATTTCCTAAAGTAGGGGAGACTGTAACAACCCGCACTTTTGTGCGTTGTTACTACTCGTTATACTCGTTACGCCTAGCACCAGAGATTCGGATCATAATGTAACTATATCGTATATATATATATCGTTATTCGAAGGATAATCGCATATTTTCGAAATACAATACCACTATACTACACTATTATCACAAACACACACTCACGGAGGCATCGAGTGAGGACCTATTCTACCCTCCTCGGTGGCCATGATGTGTCGAAACGCAGACAATTAACGCTAACAAGGACTCTCGGGTGAGTGTTGTAGCTCCAGTCGTCATGACGATGATGACAATACGAGTAAACGGTACCCCGTCAGTCTTTGTGGCACTACACGGAATAACGTTCACGATGACATCAAGAAAGGACCTATACTACCCTCATTGATGGCCGTAAAACGTCGCTAATAATCGCATACTTGAATCGGAAACCGTAGGTTATATCGAAACTGTGGATTATGGATGCGTAAATACGACCCCTAGTGATATATATACGTATATAATAACAATATAAATTAAGTATGGAAAGCACGTACTTCGAAAACTATCGTAACTATTAAAAAGCGAAGAAATTCATCGCGTCAGGACAGCAATCCGGACGGACAGCAATCCGGACGGACAGCAATCCGGACGGACAGCTATCCGCACGGATGGGCTATCCGCACGGATGAGCTATGCGCACGACTTGGCCATCCGCACGACTGGGCCATCCGCACGATCGGGCCATCCGGACCAAAACCCACTTTAGCTCCACTTTTGCCTATAAATACCATGTCACATCACTTGAACAGTGATGTGACAGCTCCCGCTCGGCCAAACCTGCTCAGGACCCCTTTTCTCTCGATTTCCTCGCGATTCCGGTAAGATTTCAACCAAAAACTTGTACTTCTATGATCTACACTCAAATCTACATCATTCTATCCTTCAAAACTCAATTTCTAACCGTGAAATCTGCGGATTTGATGCGTTTTGAGGTGATGTCACCAAGAGTTCTTATGAACCTCCAGTTGTGACCTCATCCCACCATAAACGACTCAGATCTGGGTGATTTCCACATGTTTTGGTAACAAATCTCGCCTAAATCTATGTATTTACCCAAGGAACTGTGCGAATTCGAGTTAACCATGAAGAACCATCACGAACGGCCAGATCTGATGGAACGGGGTAATTCCCGGCCGTTAGAGCGGGTCGGAATTGACGGAACTTCAAGTGTTAGTGCGAGATTTCACTGTCCCGATAACTCTACATGTATTCCTTCCGTTAAACACCCAGAAACAGAATTTTAGAATGCGAAACAGACGTGTTGTCCGCACGGATCACATGTAATCCGCACGGATAACATGTGATCCGCACGGATAACATGTGATCCGCACGGATAACATGTGATCCGGACGAATACATGTCACGTATTCCTTCTGTTAAACACTCAGAAACAGAATTTTAGAATACGAAACAGACGTGTTGTCCGCACGGATCACATGTAATCCGCACGGATAACATGTGATCCGCACGGATAACATGTGATCCGCACGGATAACATGTCATCCGGACGGATACATGTCATCCGGACGGATACATGTCATCCGGACGGAGTAGATATCAATCCGCACGAATGACATGAATGTCCGCACGAGTTGCTTGTCCGCACGACTGACACGACTGTCCGCACGAGTTGCTTGTCCGCACGAGTTGCTTGTCCGCACGACTGTCCGCACGAGTTGCTTGTCCGCACGAGTGACATGACTGTCTGCACGAGTCAAACACTAATCTGACCGGATAGTCTGTCATCTGACCGGATGACAGCCATCCGACTCAGATCCATATACCATCCGATCGGATGAGCCCATCCGAATGGGTGAGCACCATCCGACCAGATGACTGACTTTCGATAATATTCTCGCTTAACCGTGCATCGTTTACTATATCCTCAATGATTAACGCAGACGTATTCGCAACCGATCCAATCAAGTTGTATTTCCGCTAAATACGCACTGTGAGTATACTTGAACCCTTTTTAATCGCATTTTGGGTGTAACATACGTTTCTAGCAAATCGAACTTAACAAACGAATTATTCAATCAATCGAATTATCTCTTGCGAATAACTGTTATGCATAGATATACGTGATGCTAGTTGCATATGTGCTAGGGCTTATACTCGCGACGTCCCACCTTGACTAGTATAGTACTATTGCGCCCGACGGGGTCTAGTTTGCCATCGCACATTCGAGCATCGAGGACTTAGTTGGTAGTATCAGCTTTGTGAGTATATATGTCGTGTGTTACGTTCTTGCATATGGAAATTCGCTACACTTTTTATCTATTATGCTATACTTATCAAACCTGTATACTCGCCAATACTTTTGTATTGACAAATATTTTAACGTATGTTGCAGGATAGATCGCAGACTATATCAAATCAAGCTAGGAAGTCTAGAAACTCAACTAAAATCTAGGTTGTCGGATTGGTATTGTTCGAGAGGACTAGAAATCTTTGATAACTTATGTGATTGTATTATTTGTTAGTATGGGATAACGAATGTATTAAATGTTATCGCAATATAGTTGTTATGGATTCTCTTGAGCAATCGGATTCGCCTAGTGCCGCGCCCCGATGATTCCGCCATCGGTTGGGGTGTGACATAAACGGAGGGTGGTGAGACGTTTCTATTTATAGGATTTTTTTGGCGTGTAGTTTAGGCGAGATAACAAAAAATATAATTAACATTTATCCGGATGTAAGGCTTGGCGTTATATATTATGGCGTTTCACATTTTGTGTCGTTTTTGTACCCTAAGAGCTTAAATAAAAACACAGAAAAAAAGTACGCAGTGATAAAATTGACGTTTTGTATTTGTTTGGCGTTTTGTATTTCAACGGCGTTTTATGTGAGAAATGATGTTTTACCTTTTTTACCCTTAATGAAGCGCGTCCACGTAATAAAATTGATGTGATTTACGAAAACGCCACGCGCCAATCTAGTCAATAGATTGTTTTGATCGAACGATCTATAAGCGTTCTCGCCGTTCTCACACTTTCTACCGTTTTCTCTAAATCCTGACCCTATATATATATATATATATAGGAGAATGTTCATTTGAGAAGAAAGTTAATGTGAGAAGAAAAAAAAGACAGGGTATAATGGTAAAACATTAAATAGTTTATAAATCCTCTCATTAATAAAGCAAAAACATTTTATCCTACACATTTCAAAATTTATCCTACATATATCTTACACTTAGCGAAATTTACCCTACACATATCTAAATTTATTATACACGTTTAAGAATTTATCCTACACATACTAAAATTTATTCTACACATGTCGAAAATTGTCCTTCATCCTAAATTATTTTATCTTGAAAGAGTATATTTAAAAGGGAGTTACAATTTTAATTAGTTAGCTAATTAATTACAATTAGAAATTTACTTATATGCCCTTATTAATAACATTAAATGAAGTAAAATGAAGCATTTCTATAACATTAGTATATAGCCCGATTCACTAGCATCATAGGTGTTGCTTTACCAACCCATGATTTGTAATTTGCTCTAACCTTCTATATCATTATATATGTGAATGATATTATAGCATTTGATCTCAATTGAAATCATGAAAAAAAATCCATGCAAAAAACTTATTCTTTTTATTCTTACAAAATTTTCTTCTCATTTGAACCCTCCAATATATATATATATGCTCGATTGCAGAGAAAATCACTAAAGTACCAGTTAATTTTTTTTGGTGGAATTTTAAAATAAATGAAAAGTTAGTTTGCTTATGATTCCAACAATAACTTGTCACAAATAATGTTTTGTTTGTTTTCTTTATAGTTGTTTTTTCTTTAAAGTTTTTAAGCGTCAACATATAGATAGTTATATAAAGTCAGCTTGCGCGGCGGCCGGGGCCCAATCGAACATCGCGACGTAGTGCGGGGCTGACGGGGGATTGTCTTCGACATGAACCCGGTGACCATTAAGGTCCAGTACATGAAAGTCACCTTTCAAAAAAAAAAAAAAAAGTTATATAAAGACGTGTCATCATAAACAATTAAATATAAAGAATAAAAGAAAGATTAAGCAAACAACAAACTAACAACAAAGAGAAAAATCTTACTTTTGAGACTTTAAGACTATTCACTACCAATATGTCAATTAATGACAAATAAATAGTCAGTGAAACTGTGAAAGAGCAGATATGGTCAAAGGCAAGAACAAGAAGCCAAAACTTGTTTATCGTTGTAGTAAAGCATAATATGCTAATTGGCAGTTTTAACAATAAGAGTAAAGATCTCGTACAAAGTATCTTATCGTACAAAACGTACGAAAGATGTGGAAAAATAAAAAAACGTGGTGGCATTTTCGTAATTATTTTACTCGTAATTACCTTAAAATATCAAAATTACCCTTAAAGATTAAAATTACCCTACAAGATCATTTGTAAAGTAATTACGATACTCTACAAAATTACCCTATAAAATCAAAATTACCCTATCGTTTGCAGTGTAACTATGATACTTTACAAAATTACCATACAAGATCAAAATTACACTAAAAAACCATTTTATATTACCCTACAAGATCATTTGTAGAGTAATTTTGATAATTATCTTACGAGTAAAATAATTACGAAAATGTCACCGCATTTTTTACTTTTCCATTCCATTTGTACATTTTGTACGCTAAGATACTTTGTATTTGATCTTTTGTCTTAATAATAAATTCCAAACACACTATGATTTCAGTTTCTCTATAAGATTAATTGTGCAAGACTACGAACTCAAATGGTAATAATACACGAATCAATGACAATTAACCAACAATTTGGTGCAAGACTAAACACAATCGGTTAGAATACACCGTGGATCATATTTTGTGGGAGTGTTGGATCGCAAAAGTCATTTGGTGAACAATTTTGACCTAGTTAAAGCTCCCCTTTCTGAATGGAGACCGCTATAAAATGCTCGGGATGGCAAAAGAGACTAATGGGTCAAGTGGATGGAAGAAGACAATCGGAGCGGTTATGATGGTAATTGTATGGAAAATATGGAAAGCGAAATGATAGGACTTTTAATAAAAACCATATTCCCTTCAATAGGACGGATTACGAATAGTTCGAAATTTTGTAATATTAATTGGTCTAGATGGAGTGATTTCAATCTTCATGATGCAATTTTGTAACTGTCGGGTTCCAATTTCTTACTTGCCCGGTTTCTATATTTATATAGAAGTTCCGCATTAAAAAAATAATAACCAACAATTTAACTAATATTTGGCACATAATCCCATAATTGAACCAATCTAAACGTATGCTTGAATTGCGATTGTATATATCCACACAAGGATTTTTTTTTTTTTACTGGCAGGATAGAAGTACGTTCACAATTAATTAACCTTCAATCTTCTATGTTTTCTAAAACAAGTAAATGAACATTAGATCATTTAAAGTTAATATAATTTCTCGTCGCTAATCAATGATAATTCCATTATTTGCCAACAGCATTGCTATAACATTTAAACCCAAGTAATTTCTGCATATATAAAAAGAATTTCTGCATATATAAAAAGAATTACAATACGTTAAACATAAAGGCAATACATTCTGTCAACGCCAACACGACTAAACCCAAAAAATTAAGATTGAAAAGCAATATTAACTATGTTCAAACCCTAAGCAGTCATACTGTCCTAGACACTAAAAAAAGGAGTCAAAAAATATAAGAACTATACACTTTAACCCACTGAAATGTGTGTCTAAATAATGTCATACTTGAAATATATTGGAGTCCACGTACACAAAACCACATTTGTGTATCAGATTTTACTTGCATGGGTTAACTTCTGGTGATGGAATGAAGAACATTTTCCTAATTCCATGTTTGAGAACTTAATAGTAGCATAATAAACAAATAAAAAGATGAATTCACAACATTTTATTCGGTATACATAGTGGTTAAGCCGTAAGTTAAATGAATATTATGATAGAAAATAAAATTTATTAAAATTTAAAAATTTTATTTTAATTAAATTGCTTTATGGAAAATGTCTTAAAAAATAAAATTTATTAAAATTCATCCAAAAATTTTCAGACAAAAATTAAGGCAGTTTGATTAAATTCGAATTATAACTGCCAGAGGCAGTTATCTGCAAAAACACCCCAAATTCGAATACAGTTTTTTGATCATCTTCTTCCTGGTTCAGACAAAAATTCGCAGACACACACATACCCTAGTTCAATTTTTCTCGAAAATCAGAGTTGTATCCGATTAAATTATTCGGGTGAACCACCGAAATAATTTGATCTGAGTGATTACACGCCTCTCTGATCATCCGGTTTTCTAAAATCCCCAACAAGTAGTTGTACTATATGGTGATAGTTGATAACGTTGTGCAACATCGACGAGAAAACTGATCTCATGAACCAATAAGAAAACACCGTTGATCTTGTGAATCTAAAGATATCTGATATGCTTGGATCGATAAAATATATCGGTTCACACTAATCTATCTATTATGTGCTTAAAATTTGATCATTTAATATGGGGAAACTCGTGGCTAGATATGCATATTATCATAAACAAACACAAGTTCTGTTTGCGTTTGTATTGGATTTCACATTTTCACTAGCGATATGTACATTTTGTTGATGATACGTGAGAAACGGTTGTATGCGAGATTTGAGTTGTCTACTTCATAATTTTTAGCCCTTTTTATGGAATAAAGTGGCATACTGGATACTTGACCATTTGTCGCGTAACTCGTAGCTATATATATCATTAATTCCAATGTCAAAAGGGTTTGAGACAAGGAGATCCTATTTCTCCTTTTCTCTTCCTGATGGTCATGGAAATTCTCTCTCGTCTCATTTCCAATGCATGTTCCTCCGGAATTTTTAAAGGGATCAATACGCCTAACGGAGGCCCGGTGGTTTCACACTTTCTTTATGCGGATGATGCGCTAATTCTGGGGGAATGGAGCAAGGAGAATATTCAAACGATTGCTAGAATTTTGAGGATTTTCCACATATGTTCAGGTTTAAAAATTAACTTCCATAAGTCGAATATGTTCGGGCTTGGGGTTAACTAAGAAGAAACTGAAGGTTTGGCATCTATTTTGGGGTGTAGGACAGGTACGTTCCCGTTTAAGTATCTTGGTATTTCGGTTGGAGCTAATATGAACAGGATAAATAATTGGTACCCGATGGTGGAAATCTTTCAAAAAGACTTTCGTCATGGAAGGCTTTATCTCTTTCTATCGGTGGTAGAGTCACATTAATTAAAGCGGTTTTGGAGAGCTTGCCTATATATTACCTTTCTTTGTTCAAGGCTCCTGTCAAACTAGTGGAGAAACTAGAATCGTTGATGAAAAGGTTTCTTTGGGCTGGTAATGACTCTGTGAAGAAGATGCATTGGGTGTCTTGGGACCGGGTGGCGCTTCCAAAAAAACTTGGGGGGTTGGGCTTATGTAAACTCAAGTACATTAATTTTTCTCTCCTGTCTAAATGGATTTGGAGGTTCAAAGTTGAAGAAGAAAGCCTATGGAAAGCGGTAATAGGGGCTATACACGGGTCGGGTAAGAAATGGTCGAGCTTGCCAATGAACCCTAATGTTTTTGGAGTTTGGAGAAACATAGTGAAACTGGAAGAAGCTACTGTCCTTAACGGGAAAAGATTAACGTCTTGCATTAAAAGTATTCCAGGGAACGGGAAGAACACTAGATTTTGGTAGAATATTTGGATCGGAGACCGACCGCTCATGCACATCTGGCCTAATTTATACGAGAAAGAGAGCGATAAATCATGTTTCATCTCTGACAGGCTGAAGTATGTGGAGCATCACTCGGAGCAAGTTTGGAGCTGGTATTTCCAGTTATCTTCTGAGAGAGATCAATCGGATTTCTTCCAGCTGGTTCTCCTTCCCAGGGATGTCAGCGTTTCGGATCAGCAAGACAAATGGAAGTGGATAGGGGATAAGGTGGGTAATTTTTCAACGGCTGCGATTAGGAATATTCTCATCAAAGATAATGCTGCAACCTTGAATAATATCTCGGACTGGGTGTCTTGGGTGCCGGCTAAGTGTGGAATCTTTTTTTGGAGAGCGCTGCAGAACAAAATACCGACTAGATTGGCTCTGGCTCATCGTAACATTCAAATTTCTGACCTTAGCTGCTGTTTTTGTGGAGAAAACGAAGAGAGTACTGATCACATTTTTTCGGGCTGTGCACTGATCTTAAGGGTTTGGCAGCAGTTTTGTGACTGGGTGCGGCTGCCGCCTATGTTCGCTTTCGGCTTCAATGATGTGGCTGACTTCCATAAGTCATGCAATCTCAATAAGGAAGGAAAGAATTTGGTGCAAGGTCTCATTATGATAGGGTGTTGGTGCATATGGAGGGCAATGAATGAAAAAAATCTTTTCTAATGGCCGCGGTACAAGTGAAGATATTATGGGAGATTTAAAGTCGTTTGGTTATCTTTGGCTTAGGAATAGATCGAAACATAAAGATTTAAGTTGGGTTGAATGGTGTAAATTTCCTTTGTATATGTTGTAGGTTGTTTTTGTGAGCCGGCTTTTTGGCTCGGTCTCGGTGTTTTATATAAAAGTTACATTTCAAAAAAAATATATATATATATATCATTAATTTCTAACATTATTACATATGTATTACGTATATTCAAAATTTTACTTTCATAATATTCTCATAATTAATCATCGTATTACAATTAGTATACGGGATAAGTGTAGAAATTCTTACAAAGTTGTTGAATCTTGCTAAGTATGTTATAATTCAACACACTGG
Organism: Helianthus tuberosus; assembly: GCA_030545235.1. Taxonomy (NCBI): domain Eukaryota; kingdom Viridiplantae; phylum Streptophyta; class Magnoliopsida; order Asterales; family Asteraceae; genus Helianthus; species Helianthus tuberosus. The sequence goes on from CM060452.1 coordinate 2,172,492, forward strand.
CGGATCTTCAACTTTTTTTTTGATAAAATTAGTGAGGTCCGGACTCTTAAAATCCAATATTTACACTAAAAAAATTGAAAGTCTTAACTTTACTGAAAATTTTCAATTTTTTTAGTGTAAATATTGGATTTTAAGAGTCCGGACAACACTAATTTTATCGAAAAAAAGTTGAAGATCCGCCAATGTGTTGAATTATAACATACTTAGCAAGATTCAACAACTTTGTAAGAATTTCTACACTTATCCTGTATACTAATTGTAATACGATGATTAATTATGAGATCTCTTTCGAATGTTGGATAAGATGAATTTCCCCGAGAAATGGATTGATTGGATGAGAGGATGCTTGAGTTCGGGTATGGGTTCGATTTTGGTGAATGGCTCGCCTACAAAAGAATTTATATATATAGGAGGGGACGAGGGGTTTAAGGCAAGGTGACCGCTTTCCCCCTTTGGACGAGGGGTTTAAGGCAAGGTGACCGCTTTCCCCCTTTCTTTTCATTATCGCCATGGAGATCATTAGCATGTTTATGAGAAAGGCGTGCACTTTGGGCCTTTTTCAAGGATGCCATCTTCCTAACGATGGTCCAAACATCTCCCATTTATGCTACGCAGACGATGTTCTTTTCTTTAGCGTATTGGTCAGAATAAAACATCGTGGCTCTAAACTGTATTCTGAGGTGGATAAGTCTTGTTACGGGCCTTAGAGTCAGCCGTAGTAAGAGTAAACTCTTTGGTATTGGGGTTGCCGGATCCGAAGTCGTCTCTTTAGCGCGAAGGGCTAACTGTGAAGCGGGTTCGTTTCCTTTTACGCATTTGGGCATCTCTATTGGAGTAAACATGAAAAGAGCCATTTTTTGGAAACCCGTGTTGGATAGATTATCGGCTAAACTTTCAAAATGGAAAGCTAGACACCTTTGTTTTGCGGGTCGCTTGCAACTTGCAAAGACGGTGCTTGGTAGCCTTCCATCCTATTTTCTTTCTCTGTTTGGCGCTACCAAATGTGTTCTTAGCAAAATGGAAAAGATTAGAAAGGAGTTCATATGGGGAAAGATGAACTCGGGTCACAAATTGAGGTGGATTCGATGGGAGTTCCTTATGAAATAAAAAAAAAGGGGGTATGGGCCTCGGTGATATTAAAGGTTTTAACCACGCCATGCTAGCCAAGTGGTGGTGGAGATTCAAAGCGCATCCAAATCAGCTGTGGTCCGAGGTGGTGAATGCGATTCATAAGGGCAACGGAGCTTCTATTCATCACCCGATTATTCCTTTGAAAAAATGGATCCTAGGAGTTTGGAAGGACATCGCCTCAGTGGAGACAGCTATGGCGAAAATCGAGTTAAATCTAAAAGATAATATCGTTGCAAATGGGGGGTCATGGAAGTGGCGTTCGGATCCGAACGGATCCTTTTCGGTTAAGCAGGTCCGTTTGGACCTTGAATCGGTGGCCGAGGAGCATTTTTCTGATGATTTCATTTTCAGGTGGAATAGCTGGGCTCCCCCGAAGATTAATTATCTTCTTTGGAGAGCTATCATCGGGAACGTCGCGTCCAAAGCTGGCTTGATCCATAGAGGAATTCCCTCGCTGATTGTTCCTGTCCTAGATGCGGTATCGGCGATGAGGATCCGGATCACATTTTCGTATCTTGTCTTTGGTCGAGATGCATTTGGTGGAATATTTTAGTTTGGATGCGGATCAGTTTTCCTGCCAATATCTACAATTTAAAAGATCTGTCCGTGAACTTGTCTAGTCGGCCGGGGAGTAAAAATTGGAAACGAATTATCTACACAACGATAATGGCAACTGTGTGGAGGATTTGGAAAGCTAGAAACGAGAAGGTGTTTGAAGGTCACTTCATTCCTATAGCTAGGACGGTGGAGCAGATCAAAGAAGACGCTTTTCTTTGGATTAGTAACCGGTCGAATCTCAGTCCGATTAGCTGGGAAAAATGGAAGTGTTTCGATGTTATCGATCTGGTGTAATTCGCTTTGTTGTTCCTTTTTTCTGTTGTTTTTCTTTCCTGTTTGTTTCTCCAGCTCCTTGCTGACTATATATATATATATATATAAAGTGTGTTTGCCGTTCAAAAAAAATTAAGACTACGAAGCGAAAAACCAGGGGGGGTCAAGGACCCCTATCCCATGAAAAGATCCGCCAATGATTCAACAAATACGTAATTTTTTTAAACGGCTAAATGTTACACTCCCTATGTATTGACCCATGAACTCCCCTATTTAAAATCCTAGAGGGTTTTCCCTCTACCACTAGGCCAAAGCCTCAATGCCAACATATACCTAATTAATTTTAAAAAATAAAACTTTACATATCATTTTCTAATTAAATGCAAAATGCAATTAATTGTGTTGGACCACAATACTTACCAAGTCAGTAAACCATTAAATGGGATCGGTTCTACGTTAATACATTTATGCTTCGGTTGACAAGAAAATTGATGATCTTTCTGCTCACAATTTTGGTGGCGGTCGGCTATGAATAACCAATTTAATAATTTATTAATTTTTTTAACAGCAAACGCAAACCATATCATTCCATCAACCAGGCTCCCCTGCTAAAGGAACCCAAAAACAAAGATTACAAAACTACCAACATCCTGGAATATTTTGCCAGGACTACCTAAGATGCTTTTGAAGCCTTCAACTACCATTGAGTTTACACCAAAATCAATACAAGGACAATAAACGTTGCGAAAATAATACTTGGCATGTATCAATTTATTAACTCATATCACTTTAATAATATATATATATATATATATATATACAGGGCCGGCTATTGGGCCGGGCAGCCCGGGCAAAAGCCGAGGCCCAAAACTTTTAAGGGGCCCAAAATTTAAAAAATTTCTGTAATATATATTATGCATCGACTGGGCCTAGGGTTATAACACGGGCGCTAAAACAAAACACGGTGGCAGTAGCAGCAACTTTCATCTATGTTCTCTGATAATCAAAGGCAAAAAAACATGGATTCAACAGCAGCAACAACATACTTCTGATCATCTGTTCGTCACATTCATCTCTGAGTTCGACATCAACAACAATCTGACTGACTAGGGTTTCGATTTCACTTAAAAGGTAACTCAAACAGTCAAACTTATTAATTATTATGTCTAACAATCCATAAGGAATTTTTATGATAAATTATGATCCCTTTGAGAAGAAACAAACGCCCAGCCCCAATTCCGATTCTAGAAATCATACCTTAGGTTGAATGGTGGATGACCAAACTGTGGATTTTAAAGCCAATAGGTTACTGTTGTTTTAGATTAAGGAAAACAAATAAGTTAGTAAATGACCATAAATTAGTAAATTAGTAAATTATGTTATAAATGACCATTTTGATTCTATTTTTTTAAACAGTAAAGTAATAAATGTTTGTATGTTCTATTTTTTTTAAACAGTTGTGTGGACATATAATAAATGTATGTATGTTTGATAAGGTCTGAAACTTTGATGTTTATACTTTTGCAATTCCGGTAACGGTGGCATCGGCGGAACGAAGCTTTTCAAAATTGAAGTTGTTGAAGATTTATTTACGATCGACAATGTCCCAAGAAAGACTTAACGGATTGGCGATGATATCTATTGAAAACGAAATATTAGAAGGTATGGAATATAAAGACTTGATCGAGAGTTTTGCTTCCAAAAACGCTAGGAGAGCCGTGCGATTCGCATAAGTAAGTTCGATCATTTTGTTACACTACTTTTGTTTTGTTTATTTTATAACAATTATCGTCGTATTGTGGTTTTTTGATATATAATTATGAGTTTATATTACAAGTATTAGGCCCAAATTTTTTGTCTTGCCGAGGCCCAAAATTTTTTTTTCGTTCTCGGGGACGGCCCTGTATATATATATATGGGAATGTTCAAATGAAAACCACTATTTATTGTGAAAACTCGAAAAATAATTAAAAAAGCCAAAAGAACATACCAATTTTTTTTTTTGAGTAAATTTCTGTTTTCGTCCCCGAGGTTTGTCAATTTTAACTAGTTTAGTCCAAAAATCTAATTTATAACAAATCCAGCCCTGTAGTTTGCATTTCTTAACGCTTTTCATCCCTAAGGGTGCTTTTTCATTTAATTCTTAGGGATGAAAAACGTTAAGAAATGCAAACCTTAGGGATGAAAAGCGTTAAGAAATGTAAACCTTATGGATGGTTTTGTTATAAATTAGATTTTTGGACTAAACTAGTTAAAATGGACAAACCTCAGGGACGAAAACAGAAATTTACTCTTTTTTTTTTTGCATTCCAATTTTCGTCATTTTTTATATATAAAAAAAAGTCAAAATTTTTTGTAGTGCACATGTGTACTACAATTTTTTTTATTTTTTGAAAAAAAAAATTATATAAAAAAACCTATGAATTTTATAAAAAAATTGAAAAAAAAAAATTTTGATGTGTTTTTTAGGCTTTTTTTAGTTAGTTTTCGAGTTTTCACAATAAAAGTGGTTTTCATTTATGGTTCAAATGAAAACCACTTTTATTGTGAAAACTCGAAAACTAACTAAAAAAAGCCTAAGAAATACACCAAAATTTTGTTTTTTTTTCAATTTTTTTATAAAAATCGCAGGTTTCATATATATAAAAAAAATTCAAAAAAAAATTTTTTTTGGTAGTACACATGTGTAGTAATACACATGTGCACTACAAAAAAAAAATTGAAGTGGTGATGATAATCGAAAATAAAAGTAAAACTGAAACTTACTTTGATGGAGATATGCACAGCGGATGATGATAGATGAGAGTATGCACAGCGGAGTAGAAGGTTGCAGAAGAGGGTTATTTTTTTTTTTTTTTTTTGTGTTGGAATATAATATGAAGAACTGGATAAAATTTGGGATATTAAGGGAATTGAGCTAAAGAGATATGGAGAGAGTTTAGTGTGCCATTGAAGTAATAATCTTATTACTCGTAATGGTTCTTTGTTATCTCACAACAATTTACAAATGCCTCTATATATAGGCAAAGAGAAAAGAATAACTACATAAAAGTCAAAAAGTCTAATCTAGAAAGAAAATTAGCCGAATAATTACAAAGCTAGATTCCAAAATTATTTTTGAAATTTATTGCCCTCTGTCGACCACTTTCTGTAAATAATTGAGCTTTTACGTCATTACTTTCGTCATGTTTTTTGTCTTCTGTCGTCATTTCTTACGTCATCTTCTAGAAGTCTCTGTGTGTGTTGTCTATCGACTGTGGACTCGAACAGTCTTCGTGTTCACAATCTTCATCTTCTAGGTTTATGATGTGCTGTAACTGTAGAGTGTCTCCTTCTCCTGCAAAGGGTAGAAGCATTCTCCAATTTGTTTTTGTGTAGACTTGTATGTAGTGTCCTTCGCCTATCAATTGATAGTTCCTCCATGGAAAATAATCAAGAATTTCTCGAGTTTCTTGATGTTTTTTAATAAACTGTGTAAAATTGTCTGGGATCTCTTTAGTTGTATGATCTGTATTACTCAACCAAGGTAAAGTTGCAAACTCTATATTGGTTTTTGTCATTGCTGTTTGTAGATGATTGCTTGCATTTTTATGTTTATTGTGTTCAATGAAAATTCTCTTTCTAGCTGGTCTGTATGTATAGGCATCTGTGTAAGGAAATGAGGAAAATATTTTGCAACCAATAATCGAGGTTGTCGACCTTATTGCAATATTTCCTGCTACTAGAATCATTTTTTTCTCCAAGCTGGTTGAGGAGATCTTCTGTTTTTCTGTTTAACTTGATTTCCAAATAATCAATCATACCATGATGATAAAATTGAATTATTTGTTCAGCTGTCAATTTTGTAGGATGGTGTATTTGAAGCAACAGAAGACCAATTCCATCTCCTGCTTCATTTGTTCTTTCCACCACTGTGAATCCTTGTTGTTCACTGTCGAATCTGAATGCCATATCTACCAGCTGTTGTTGCAAATTGTACAGAATTAAAGGAAATTCTGCACAAACTTTTTGTGAAACAATATTCTCAAATTCTGGGAATCTTTCTGTAACTGGTTTTAAGCAAGGCCACCAAGGTGTATCAAGAATCCTTGTCCTGAAACACTCAAAAGTTCTGTATACATCTGTTTTTTCTTTGTATTCTTTTTTCTCAAGCTTCTGTAATAACTGTGCATTTTTTTGCTTCGAGTAAACTCATTTTTTGTTTTAACAGACTATTCTCAATTTTTAATTGTATATCTTGTGCATTTCTTGTTTTTTTTCCTCGAGCTGTGTTCTTAATGTAGAAATAATTTCTTGTTAAGCTTTTATGTAATGTTCGGGATTTGTTTTGGCCAAATCAGAAAAACTTTTAACCTCTTCAGGTTCTATGTAAAAATTTTGTATGCCAAAGCTGTTTCTTGCTGCTTGAAGAGCTTCAGCAAGACTTGTGTAACCTTTCCAAAGTGATCCTCCTACACAAGTTAAGTGTTGTGTAACTGTTTCCCATTTGTTGAAAATACAAATCTTTGTACCCCTAAATATAACATAATGTGTGTAATTTGGTTTTATTTTAAACTGTCTTTCAGGTGTTTTTGAACTTTGTTCCTGAAAGTAAATGCTTAAAGCATTTAAAACCTGTACTTTAAATGTTGAAGCTTGTGGCATGGTTTGGATATGCCATAAGTTGTCTAATAAACATTGTTGTTTATCTGTAAGTTTCATTCCCATGATAGGACGAAACTTTTTGCCAACTTCATTGCATATCTGTAAGGCATATGTTCCAAATTCAATCACCGGCTTGGGTGAGAAATTTGTGTACAAGGGTCTTTTGCCAGCTGCCTTTGATTGCTGTTGTTTATAAAACTGTCCCGTCATTATCTGTGGTAATGAGGTGTGAGGAGAACTGTATATTCTTTCTGTTGACTGTAGATATGACTGTTGAATTTTTTCTTCATCCGAGGAAGAATTTCCCTGCTTTGGATGTATAAGCTTTAATTTCTCCTTATCTTTTTTCCTGTCCATCTGAAACAAACCATTTGTTTATATTTCGAGATAATATATCAGCTATCCCATTAATTTTTCCTTTAATGTGTTCAAAGTTTATAAAATACTCATTTCCTTGTATAATGTTTTGTAAATTAACCCATCTGGTTCTATTCACTTTTTTACTTTGGTCATTTTTCACGAATTTAACTATTGCTTCACAGTCAGTCCTTACTGTAAATTCTTTATTAAGAAAAATTTTAAATTTTTCTAATGCATAAATTAATGCCTGTATTTTAAAATCAATTGTAGTCCAATTTGTTTTGTTTTGAAAATTACCACTTGCATAAGCGCAAATTTTCTCTTCTTCCTTGAGACTGTATTTGTTTGGTTTACATAGAAGGACTGCTCCCCATCCTTCTTTGCATCCATCTGTTTCAATAATTATATAATCTGTAACTAATGGTAACTCTAATGGTTTAATGTTTTTGACTGCTTTTTTGATTTCTTTAACTAGTTTAATATCTTCTTGATTAAAATATCTTTGACCGTTTTTAGTGGTTTTACCATACAAAGGTCCAACCAATTTTGACAAGTTTGGAATAAATTTTCTAGCATAATTTACTAGGCCCAAAAAGGCTTGTATCTGTTTTAAATTTTCAATTTTTTCTGGAAAATTTAGAATTTTTGTAGAAATATGTGGTTGTAATTCTATTTTTCCATTTCCAATTTCTAATCCTAAAAAAGAAAATTTTCTTTTAAAAAGTTCCATTTTTCTTTTTTAAATAACTATACCATTTTTCTTTATTTCTTCGAAAACCTGTTGTAAATGTTTCTCATGTTCCTGCACTATATTACTTGCAACTAAAATATCATCAATATATACTAAGCAAAAATCAAATTTTAAAAATATACTGTCCATAAATCTTTGAAAAATTGAAGGTGCATTTTTTAGTCCAAAACTAAGGACATTCCATTCATATTGCCCTTCAAAACATGTAAAAGCTGTTCATGGTTTAAAGCTTTCTTCCAATTTTAATTGATTATATATCCTGATTTTAAATCAAATTTTGAAAATACTTTTTTGTTTTGTATAAGATTTAGCAAACTATGTTTGTTAGGAATATTATACCCATCATCTATTATATTATCATTTAATCTTTTATAATTATAAACTATCATAGCTTTTCCTCTTTTTATCTCGCTGTGATTTCTTACTAAAAAAGTTGTAGATCTATGAGGACTTTCTGATTTTCTAATTAATCATTGATTTACCATTTCAGGGATTTGTTTTTTGAACTCTTCTTTATCTAATGGGCTATATTCTATATTAGCTGTTCTAATTACTATGTCAGGATTTTTTTAATTTGAATCTACAAATATATCTTACATTTGATTTTGTTATATCTTCTCCAATATATCATATTTTTTTTCCAAATGTAATAGTATAGGATGATTAACACTTTTTGTAATATCTTGCCATTTCTCTATTTCATGACTTAAAAAATCTATTAAAAGTTTTAAGGACTCGTTTTCTATTCTGTGTTTTTAAGAAATCCAAATTCCCTTTATCCCCTCTTTTTTGAACAATTTGTGTTGTATTCGTATATCTAAGGGTTGGTATTGTATATAATTGTTTACTTAATGTTATAAAATTTCTTGTAATTGTTACTGCACCATTTAATCCTAATATAAAATTTAATCCTATTACAAAATCTTTTGATTTTATTTCTGGTGGATTAATATTTATTTGTGGCATATCATATTTTATATTGTAATTGTTTGCAAAGTCTAAGAATTGTATTCCTATTAGTTCTAAACAATGTGTAATATGTATTAATCTGTCCTCTATTGTTCTTGTATTTAATTAATACGATAGTTTTTTATGATATTCTATAGGTGCTAAACTATATGAGATTAAGCTTTTTGTAGCTCCTGTATCAACTAATGCTATTAAATCTAGGTATTTATTACTACCTCCGTCCCATTAAATGTGTCTTATTTTGAATTTTTAAAGTCTTTATTTATAAACTTTGACTTTAATTATATATTTTTGTGTTATATAAAACTTAATGAAAATTAACCCGATAAAAACACTTGTAAAACACACTCAAATCATATAACTTTCATCAAGTATTATCTAACACAAACAAAATTATTTAAGGTCAAAGTTTACAAATAAAGACTTTGAAAATTCAAAATAGGACACTTTTAGTGGGACGGAGGGAGTATTATCTAACCATAAACGACATTGTATGTTTATCATGTTTGTTGATCGTTGTGTTTGTATGTAAGTTTGATCATCTGGTTTTTGTAGAGTCATTTTACTTATTTCTTCTGTTTTAATTAATCTCTCAAGTTCTTCGACTTTGTTTTCTAAATTTTTTATTTTTAAACTATGTGACTCCATTGTTAATTCTAATTTATCTATTCTTTCATTCTCATTATTTTTGAAACTTGTTTTAACTTTAGATGTTGTAGCTATATCTTTATCATAAATTTCTTTAAGACATTTAAAACAAATTTCTGTAAAACATTTATTGCACTGTGACTTTTTTTCTATACTAGGGTAATATCCACAATTCTAACATCTTATGTGATTGTTTCCTTTATTTTGTTTCCAATCATGTTTACAATTTTCTTATGTATTCATATATGTATATGTTACTATTGCTGTTGGATTTTCTTCTTCACTGTAAATACTATATATTGATTTGTTATCAGACTCATCATTTGTTCCTAGAGCTTCTATTTCATAATCTTGTAATTGCTCTATTAAATTTGCTCTTTCCATATTTTTTTTTATTTGGACATTTATTAGCTAAGTGTGTTGTTTCTCCACAAGTATAGCATCTGCATTTTCGTGTTTATGGTTTTTTAACATATTTGTTTGTATTATAATTTTTTCTATAATTTCTATTATATGTTGTGCTTTTTCGTATCTTTTTCTTTTTATCATAAACTCCATATGCTTGTGGTGTATAAATTGTTGTTTTACAGAATGCATAAGCATTTCTTTTTAATTGTTCTTGTAATGCTACTTCTTTGCATTTTTCTTCTAATATACCGAATGCATAAGTTATTCTTGGTCCTATTCCTAAATTCTGTTGTGTACCATAATTTGTTTTCCATGCTTCATGTATAGATTTTCCTAAATCACCTGGTAATTTTATAAAGTATTTATCACATAAATTATCATCCATTGCTTTTCCTGTTTGTGATAATAATCTTGTAAAATCTAATATGAATTCATTTATGTATTTCATATCTGCTATACTTAATTGTTCTAAATTTCTGATAGCTGTATCCTGTATTAGAGAATTATTTTTTGCTGAATCAACTCCTAATATAAGTGTTCTAATTTGTGATGTAAAATTATAGGGATTATCTCCTAATGCTTTAAGATTATTTATTTCTTCTGGATTTTGTGTTTTCTTACTTTGCCATATTCCTAATGCTATTGGTCCTAATGTAGTTTCTAAATATGAAAACATATCCATACTGTGTTTTTTATTTGTTTCCCATAATCTTACTACATTTTGTTCCCATGTTAAAACTTTATCAATCCATAACTGGGTTTTTTGTTGTTCTAATAATAGCATATTTCCACTGTATATTTGTCCTATAGGCAATCTTCTTCCTTTTCCTATAGAATTAGACTCTTGTTGGTAATTAATTGTTGGTTGTGTCCATGGTTCTCTACCATGACTTTCGTGTGTACCACTATATTCTCCTCCCCATTCTATTTTTGGTCTTTTTAAGGGACTAAACATTTGTGTATCCATAAAATTTTGTTCTTGTTTATAAAAATCTGATAACATGACTTTTCCGTTCATAATATCTTCTACTAATGGTAAATTATAATATTCTTGTAGTTTTTTATAACTTTCTTCATAGTCCATTCCTAATTCTGTTATACATTCTATAATCATATCATCTACCTCTTGTTGTATATTTATTTCTGTAAATTTTCGATCTATAATTTCTTATATTGTTTTATTTGTTTCTTCTACTTTAAAACAATCTATTGATTCTTCTTCATAATATAATAGTGTATAATCCATTGTTTCTTCTTGTTCAAATTTTAAGAAATTTATATCTATTTCATCTTCTTCATTATCTGTATCATATGTAATATATATATATATATATATATATATATAGGTTTAGGATCCTGTACATTAATCAACTTTTGTGAGAAGGGTGAGAAATAATTTGGGAATGACAAGTGTTCTTTATCTTAATTAATTCAAAAGGGTGTATTAGTAATTTTCCATTCTTATCAATTAATTGATTCCAAGATAACTGCAAAAAAAACTGGCGATGAGATATTTTAGGGATTGTTTCGAATTTTGTAATTTTGTGCTAGATCCAATAAGATTTTCATATACGCATTAACCTTCTGCGATTCTAGTGTTAGTATGCTTTGATTTTGTGTTTATGTAGTGTTTTATACATTGAATTGTTTAGGGTAAGTTGTTGTTTTAGTGTTTTATCATGAACAGAGTTATTTTTTTTTATATTTAGATGTATAGTGTTTTATCCCCAATCAATAGTGTTATAATCTGTACAGACATCTTAATTTCCTTTCATAGTGTTTTATCCCCAATCAATAGTGTTATATTCTGTACAGACATCTTAATTTTCTGGTTCATAGTGTTTTATCCCCAAACAATAGTGTACAGACATCTTAATTTTCTGGTTCATAGTGTTTTATGATTATTAAGTGATTTAAATCAACAGATTATTGTTAATTAAACTGTATAGTGTCTTACAATAAACAGATAACGTTATATCTTCATATAGTATTTTATCAAGGGTTAACAGTCAAGGAAATCGGATAATCAACTTTTGAAGGAAAGTCGCTGGTTTTTAGGAGAATGATGGGGGTTTTGGTTGTGTAGGATACAGTTACCATATTTGAAACATTTGAAAAGACACTATTGCCCTTCAATTTTACATAAGGTCCTTCTAATTAAAACACAATTTACATTTTTATACCCTATTGATCTCAACCATTAGATCAAATATCCAATGGTTTAAAACACTTCTTACCCTTCTCACATTTTAAACACTTTTTACCATATCCCTACCCTATATATAGGGAGAAGATCATGCGAGAACCACCTCTTATTGCGAGAACCGCGAGAACCAATGTGAACACAACCAAAAATGCCAAAAAATAGCTAAAAATCACACAAAATTTTTTTTTTTAATATTTTTTTATAAAAAAAATCGCTACTTTTCGAAGCAAAAAAAAAATATTTTTTTTTTGCTTCTAAAAGTAGCGATTTTAACATAAAAAATATTAAAAAAAAAATTAGATTTTTTTTTATTTTTTTAGATTTTTTTTAGATTTTTTAGGTTTTTGGGGGGTTTAGTTTTTAGCATTTTAGCTTGGGGGGTGGGGGGTGTAGGTTTTTGGGGGGGGGGGGGGTGGGGGGTTAGGTTTTTTTGGAGGTTTTAGTTTTTAGCATTTAGCTTGGGGGGGGGGTTAGGTTTTTTTTAGGTTTTTTTAGCTATTTTAGGTTGTGTTCACATTGCTTCTCACAATAAAGGTGGTTCTCGCATGAGCTCCTCCCTATATATATATATATATATATATATATAGTTTTAGGATCCTGTAAAAAGGACATTTTCCTGAGAAGTGTGAGAAGGCGTAAGAATTGGCATGTAGGCATCATGTTTTGGACTTGTGCATAATGTTTTGGGTTGTTTTAGCAAGAAAAACACCAAACATAACAATTTAAGATACAATGCAATGAATTCTAGGCTTAAAACTTAAAACACCATGCCAAGAACGTTAAGTAGTGTTTTTAAATTTCACGCCCATAATACGTTGCATTTTGTTTTAAATTGTTATGTTTGGTGTTTTTCTCGGCAAAACAACCCAAAACATCATGCCTAAGTCGAAAACATATTGCCTACATGTCAATTTCTATGCCTTCTCACACTTTTCACGAAAAAAGTCATTTTTAATTACAGGAACCTCACCCTATATATATAGGGTGGGAGTTGGCTACAAAGTCCATTTTTCCTACAAAGTGTAAAAAGTCATAAAACACCACAATTTCAGCCATAAAACACACTCAAAACCCATAAATAACAAAATGGAGATTACTAAAACACCCTATTTATGGGTTTTGTGTTGTGTTTTGGATGATAAGGCTTTGATGAATGAATGAATGACTAATATTAGTGTGTTTTATGTTGATTGTCATGTTGTGTTTTATATTCATAGTTCTACGATGGTGTGTTTGAAGTTTTTATGGACAGTTAAGGTTTGGATATTGTATTTTAGTGATCTTCACTCTGTTATTCGTGGGTTTTGAATGTGTTTTATGGCTGGAATTGTGGTGTTTTATGACTTTGTACACTTTGTAGGAAAAATGGACTTTGTAGCCGAACCCCACCCTATATATATATATATATTAACGGTGGCCTGAACCACTTCTCCTACTTTTTTTCAACGTAAAATTTATTTTAATCCTTGTCGTCTGTAGAACATGAACCCAAGATCTTCCCCTCTCAAACTCGTGTTTAAGGCTTTGACTTTTAATAATTTATATTAGTGCATTCATATTGGGTTTTTATCGATATCCCTATAATTTAGATGATACTCAGTTTTATCTTCAAATTTTGTTCATTTGAAAAACTATTAAATCTTGTTCTTTTTCTTTATACCTATTCAATTAATACTTCACGTCTCATTCCCTGTCTATTTCTTCAAATATGCATACACTCACAAATGCAAGAGAATTAATTTGAGGAATGAAGAGGGAGTACCTAAATTTAATCCATTTTTTTTCCTCAAATAAAACTTGAACCTCAAAGCCCATAACCATTCAAGAATCAAAATTCTTCAAGGACCGACGAGGCAAGATATTTTTTTGGACGTCGAACACATCACTTAAAATATACTCGTAAAATCCACATATTGCCTACTTTGTGGGGCGTGAACCCATAGTGTGTCAAAACACATGGATCAACCAAGAAACTCTTTATTATTACAAAGAAAATCAATTCTTATACAGAATCAAACAGAATATAAGCTCTCACACAATCTTACATGCAGATTATTAACACGATGATCTGCCACTTACTACGATAGATCTGACAAACGTAAACAAGATCTCAACAAGAAATCTAACAGATCTAACAATAAAGTGTAAACCCTAAGACTGTCTGCAATGCAACAGGCTGCATTTACTACATGCATCCTAGTCATCACTGCCACATCAGCTTTTAACCCATTCTTCCCACATGCATTCTCTCTCCTCTTTTTAACTCCAACTCATCATTCCCACATGCATCATCTCTCTTCCACATCACCATTTCTTTTTCTATTTTTCTTTAAAAACATTTAATTTGTAATCTTAAAAAATATTTAATAAATAATTGTAAAAATATATTTAAATAATATAAAATAAAAAAAAAGAAGCTAAAAATAAATAAAAATTAAACTTGCAGGGATGTTTTCGTCCAAGGGAGGGTGTTTCGGGTGGGTATTTCGGGTGGGTAGTGTTTCGGGTGGAGGGATGTTTTCGGGTGGGTAGTGTTTCGGGTGGGTAGGGGTGTTTAGCAAAAATTCCACTTTATTAATTATACAAAACATATATTAATAATACAGTGCTTTAAAAGGGCCCACCTTTACCTTCTCTCTCCTGCACTTCCCTACATGCAAACCCCCTTAAATGCTACCTACCCCAATGCTTCATTTACAAGTGCATCCTCCACATCATCAAGTGCAACCCCCCAACAACAAGCGTTGGGGGCAGTCTAAGTGAGAGAACGAGGTGAAGACCCAGAGTATTCTGGAGTCTTAGAGAGAGAAAGTATGATTCTTGAAATCTTGGTAAGAGTAACTGATCAACTCATCTGATGTCAACACAGGCAGACTTTTAACAGCCCCACTTGATGTCTGCGAGTGTCCACAAGAGGCCCACTTCCAAGCCCAAACAGCAACTGATGTCCAGCCTTCAGCCCATGTTGAGTATCTAGCCCATATTACGCGTGAACCCATCAGCTAAGTTGAAGGATGCGTCGGGCCTTGTCCTGGCCCAAACGTAAACCCTGTAAATCCCAATATCAACTCCAGACTCCTTAAACAAGCCCAACTTTGTTCCGGATCTCATTAAGCTCGGGCCCAACATACAAAAAACACAAACTATTAGATGCGACAATATTAAAGTTCCAACATATGTTTGATATTGAATTTGGAAATATACATATATTTCAACAACTTTGTGGGGGTGTACACCTGGTGCTACTAGGCCATTGGGGACGAAGCTAGATCGCCCAGATTGGAGAAGTAGAGTAGATGTATTTATATTGATTGGATTACTATAATACAAAAGATATGAAAGTTATATTAGGAAACCATACAATTATATATAGCAACCTCTATAATAATCAGGAAGTAAATAAATATCCTAAACATATATCATAACTTAGAATCCTGATCTATAACTCTGCAGGTGGATCTGAACGAACCGGCTAATGAATTAGTGTGGAATAGATCGGCAACTGGAAAGAGTATAATGTTTGTTTGGCGAACAGTAGATGGGAGAATTCCAACTGCAACAGCACTAAGGGAAAGAGGAATGATTCTGCCTGACTATAACTGCAGGATTTGTGGAGCAACTGAAGAAACTGCAGTGCATGTGCTATTGTAGTGCAGTTTCGCAAGAAAAAGTCTAGGAAAAGGTTGCGGTTTGGGTTAGATTCCAATGGTTAACATGGTGGGCAACTTAAAAGATCTATTGCAGGAACTGTATGTATTACAAAGAAATCGGAACACAAGAAAGGCCATACACGCCATCATAAGGGGGGTCGGGGGCCCCGTGATCACACATCTTCAACGCATTTTATAGCGTCAAACACCGCCACCGCCCATAATTTCCACGCGTGAACTGTGTAACCGTCATCACACGTTTTTGAATAATGGAGAAGCATTATTTGTTGCTCTTGTTCTTCATTGTGATCATCTCCTCTGTTTCATCTTGTTCTTCAAGTTCAGAGTATCAATCAAAGTTTTTGTTGTTTGATCTTCTTATTGTTTGTATATTTATGTGGGTTTTGGGTTTATTGATCTGTGGGTTCCGGGTGTTTCTTGATTATAAGAAATATTATTTTTTGCCGACAAAGAAATTATCTTTGTTTAGTTTTTAGAATTTTTTGAAATGGGGTTTTAGTGATAAAGATTGGGTAGTTTTTAAAGATTGAATTGCTAAATAAAATTCAATGATGAATTTAGATGTTGATTTATTTAAATGAAATTTATAAATAATTTTATTGTTTTATTGTTAATTTATAATTTAAAAATAAAATAAAAACCATCACTAGTGATGAGCATTTCCACTAAAATCCATCACTAGTGATGGAATAAAGCGCGATGACGTGGCCGAACTTGATTGGATGTTGTGAGTGATGAAATTCCGTCACCAGTGGAGCACCCCTACCCCCTAATACATACAATGTGGATTCTCCGGAAATTTAGAAACGAAAAATTATTTAGAGGTAAACTGGGTGCGATCCAAACGACAATACAAGAAATTAAGGAAGCTGCTTTTCAAGGGGTGAAAATGAGATCAAAATTTAAAACAATTACAAGGCAAGAATAGTGGGATTTCAATGTAACTCTCTAATTAACTTTATGTTTCTGTTCTGTAATTTTGTTTCTGTTGTAATATGCCTTCCTAGCTCCTGGCTGGGGGTCTATTGTTTTGTTGGTTTTTGAATAAAGGGTCCATTGCTATTAAAAAAAAAAGCCAAATTTTATTTTGTAAAATAAAAACTGAAAATAGACAGATATTGTGTTTATTCAAGACCCAGCCCACCTCTACAAGATCAAAAGAACCCGGCCCACTTATTTTATGGGTAGTAGTATTACTTCGAATATTACCATTCTATTTGGACATCATGTTTGGTGAGACCATTTAAGGAGGAGATCAAAGAAAGGGTACAAAATTTCTATTAAGCTAATTAATAAAATAGTTAGAAATAAAGCACACTTGTTTGTTTGAAACCAA
Organism: Helianthus tuberosus; assembly: GCA_030545235.1. NCBI lineage: Eukaryota > Viridiplantae > Streptophyta > Magnoliopsida > Asterales > Asteraceae > Helianthus > Helianthus tuberosus. The sequence goes on from CM060452.1 coordinate 2,189,447, forward strand.
GTTTCTTTTCAGATCCGATGGTAAAATCAAGTTATACAATATTGTCTAATAAGTCTCACAAGAACATAACACGAACGACTCTTCAGGACTCGGGTTATATTTAGTTTAACCGGATTATATTGATTATAGTGTAATGTAATAGTATTTCTCGATACCATGAACTTTGGTAAAAATCCATGACGTATTTTGTATTGATTATTTATAATACAAAAGATATGAAAGTTATACTGGAGACCCTGCAGTTACATGTAGCAACCTCTATGAAAATCAGGAAGTAAAAGATAGATATCCTAAACACATATCATAATTTAGCATCCTGGCCAAATTTTCTTTTGTACAATAAAAGTAAAAAATAGACAAATATCGTGTTTATTCAAGATCCAGCCCACCTTTACAAGATCGACGCAAGAACCCGGCCCAATTATTTTACGGGTATTAGTTACTTCGGAGTATCACCATTGATTTCCCAAAGTGTCTTCCAAACAATAATAACCTAAGACGAAAATTCCAAATTAGTGATTCTTGGTATATCCAAATAATAAATATATAGTTTATCTATTAAATGATGATAATTACAGTTGATTAATAAAAAATTAAAGTCTTGTTTATTTATGAGTTATGACGGATTATATTGAGTTTTGTAACTTCCGCAAATAGATACAAAGACCGGGTTGAAAATGATGAACCAAACCATACAAGACAAGATGGGTTGGGCTGGGTTGGGTTGGTCGGTCAAATCAACCGGTTTGATGGTTCATTTTTAGTGATTTTGCAGTTTGAACCGATTATTTTTGTTTTTAAAATTGTTAGATTGTATTAAAAATCTTACAATGATAAAGATGGTTCATGGGTATAACACATACATAAGTGCATATTCCAATAATGCATAGAAAAGGCTAAACCTGGTTTGGTTTAGACGGTTGGTTCCAAGTTCCAAACCGTAAGCCAGACTGGTAAACAACCAATACTAGACTGTGAAGTGAACCGTATAAAACGCAAACCAGCTGACTTGCTTCAGTTTGGACAGTTTGACCGACCAGCTGACTTGCTTCAGTTTTGACAGTTTGACCGGTTTCAATGGGTAATGTAAACCATAAAAACATGTTAAATAGTGGAGACAAATAGAAGATTGTTATTCTCCAACAAATTAATCAATTATTCATTCTCCTATATTTGTTTATTAAATTTATTTAATAAGAAATAGTCAAGACAGAAATTAATTGTTTTAAACTAGAAATGTCAAGACAGAAATTTAATGTTAAGACAGAAATTAATTGTTTCAAACTAGAAATGTCAAGACAGAAATATATTCTCCTATATTTGTTTCTCAAACTTTATTAATAAGAAATAGTCAAGACAGAAATTAAATGTTTTAAACAGGAAATGTAATGTGGGTTAGTATAACCTATATGCCAAAAGTTTCTTATATAGAAAAAAATACTAGTACCTTGCATTCTATAGACAGTTGGTTTGAAGTCATTTGTTGGCTAGACTCGCACCCTGCACCGCTTTCTTCGACTAAAAGGTCAAGTTAGTCTGAATTGTAATTCGGCATGAACCCTTTGGCGTGTTGGCTCTCCATTTCAAGAGCCATTAACGATTTTTGTGTATGGTATTTGTTTTTCTTTGCAGCAAGAGCTGAAAAAAAATACATAGTCAAAAGAGACCATTTTTCTAACAGAGAAACCATGAGAGTTTAGTAGAAATTCTACTTACATACTAACTCGTGTGGAAGAGCAAAGTCATAATCATGACGCCGTCTTCTTATACAGATAAATATTATCACCAACACCAACAAAAACACGACACCACATGATACCCCGATTGCAATTTTACTACCATGTGATATGCCACGGAACAAGGGGCAGTCCGGTAAAGAAGGTACACCACATAACCCTTTGTTACCATAAAGGCTGTATAACAAATGTATCATCAAATGTGTTACATAACAATAAATGCAAGTAAAATTTCAAAAAACATGAATTAGGAATTTAGGATATATGTATCAAAACTTTTGACCCGTTCAATCACATAAATGGATCGGGTCAGGCTAATCATTTAACAATTCATTTATAAAAGAACAGAAATATCTCTGTGTATTAATGAGAATAGTTACAACTGAAAATAGTTAATAATGAAACATAGGCCATAAAAAGAGGGAACTGTGACATACTCAATAGCTCCACCATGGACACCAACCGAGTAAAGCTCTTCGGGCACTTGTCCTTCCAGTTTGTTACCATTTAAGAGACTGTGAATCGAGTAAATATAAAAGCATAAATAGATCTCCTTGTAGATTAAATAGTTTAATGTTTTTAGATACGCCGAAAGCAACAGAACATAATTTTGGGTAAGGGGTATAGTGTAGCTTACACAAGTTGTAGATTTGAAGAACCTAAACTATCTGGTATGGACCCGGATATCTGATTGTTCGATAAATCCCTACATTAAATGTTAAAATAGCGAAACAACATAAACATCATAGATATAAGAATGTATAATGAAAGTAAGAAAAATCTTTAGTTAGTATTTCTTACAGTTTCTTAAGAGCACTTTGCCCCAATCCTGCAGGTAGAATACCTCCTAAAGAGTTAGAACTTAAGTTCCTGCGGTTAAAAGAAAATAAACACAAAATGGTTATAAACCAGAAAACCAATGGAATCAAACTAATCATAGGAGAGACAAACGCTAACACACAAGATTTATGTTCGACACAATAAGATCGAGCAGACGATACTTACAAGCTTACTAAATTAGTTAACAGAACAATTTTATCACTAATGTAGCCTTTCAAGCCTTGGCTCCCAAGATCACTGCAAGCATAACAACAAACAATGACTACTTAATTGTCACTTTTTCCGCAAAAAGAGAACATGAATACTTACATCTGAAAGATCACAAGAGAAGACTCATCCTTATTGGGATGACAAGTAACACCTTCCCAAGAATCCCAATTAGTCGGCGCACAAGGATCACCATTCCATCCCATTCTTTCTGGAACGCGTAACGATTCCTTTAACGCTTGCATAGCAATCGCTGCAACACAAAATGGTCAAACTTATCGATTCAAACATAGCAAAAAAGTCTTAAACTAAGATAGTCAGTCAACTCCACTAAGTCGGTTAAGTCAAAGTCTAAGGCAGTTACATCTATAACTAATTCTGTTAATGGTAGTTATGCACCAAGTCTCAACTAATACCTTGCTCAGGCACAGTCATGATATCAGCCGGAACAATCGCGTAATTCTCAAGCCCACAAATCAACGGTGATCCAACAACATGAACAAGCTTCACAGTCAACGGCGAACCACTCAAATTCCTAGCGATATAATGATAACTATAAGCGGCAAAACCCCCAACTTCCTTAAATATATCAATCCTAGTAACATTCAAACCATTTATAACCACATCAAACACTCTTTTCCCTTTCCTATTCACACTCACATCAATCTCAGCAAAATGCAGCCACACAAGATAATCCAACTTTGCATCCACAGGCAATTCATACTCCAAATCCCCCGTTCCACTCACCATAACCGCCGAATCATACAATTTAGCCGGAAAATAGTTCGGCCCAATACCCGAATTTTTCACATTCCTAACCGCAGTAACAGACTTAACCTGTCCCGTACTCTTCGACCTGTATTTAACATCAGGATCCCACACACGACCGAAAACATCAACATCATTACTAAACCCCATCCCCCACTTATTCGAACCACAGCTCAACCGACCGTAGTTCACCAACAGTGTAGACTCTTTTCCAGTAACACCGGATTCATACGAATCCGGATCAATCTGGACAAGCTGAATAGAACCTACTACAGGAGAATCCGTAGCAATGCTAAAGAAACATACATCAGCATCACCATCCGATGTATAAAACATCATATCTATATATTCACCATAACGGCTAGTTTGGTGTTCCCATGGTGACCGCCATGAGAACACCAAAGTGCCTTCAACCGATAAGTCAAAGTTGGGTGGATGATGTTTACCGTTGTAGTTATCATACACGGTAAAAGTTCTTAAATGGTATCTCCCAGTTGGGAGGTTTGGGAATATGTAACAGTTTTTTTTACCGGATGTAACTGGAAAGTAGCGAAGTGTTTTCTCGTGGAATGAGTGGAAGAGAAGCGGTTCGGATACTAGTCCGGTTGAACCGGATGTGAAGAACCGGTCGGATAGCCAGGTGGTGTTGAACTTATCGGTGGTGGTGGTGGAACTTCCGGAGTCGATATGGTATGCTATGTCTGTAGATTAAGATTAAGCAATAACATTGTATGAGTTAATGGTTAAAAGTATACATATAAATATAAATATTTAATATATAGATATGAAGTTATAACGATATATATGTAATGATTCATTAATATGTGTACCAAAGGGATAGGAGGATGATGGGTGGAAGAGGAAGAGGAGGAGGAGGATGGTGGTGGTGAACGGCGGCATGGTGCGGTGGTGAGGGTGGTGGGGATAGGTGGAAAGTGGTGGTGAATGAGAGGAGATTGGATGAGACAGAAGTGGAATGAATGAAGGGACTGACAAGTGAGTTTGGATTGGGGTGGTGATGGTGGTGTCAAGTCAGAATTTTTAAAGAGTTAGGTGGACTCGTGACTTCTTGTTGTTGTCTATTTTCATTAAAGTTATATTCCATGAGGTTTTAAATATATATATACATACATGGTTTAGGATATATTGGTATTTGTGACATTCGATGTAAAGTATTAATTATTGGTTAATGATTATGGTTGCTATAAGGGTCACGAGAGGATTATCTACATTGGATATAAAGTGTTAATTATTGGTTAATGATTGTGGTTGGATTCTTGGAATGATGACGGGTCGCCAATGTTCTTGTGGTTGTCAAGACGCTTGCTTGTTTGACGTGAAAAGTTTGTTCTATGGGAGCTTTTGTTGCTTGTCTGATGTGAAAAGTTTGTTCTATGGGAGTTTTGACGGATTCGGGCTCCAAATGGCGGCCCTAATCTATCTCCTTTTTTGCATAGGGACGATGCTTTCTTTATTGGTGAGTTCTCTCCATATAATTTGAAGTGTGTAGCTCGGTTGCTAAGGTGTTCGGGTCTAAAAATTTTAATACGTTTGGGATTGGTGTGGGGGATGGGGAGGTGGATAGAATGGCCTCCTTGTTAGGTTGAGCTCCTCGTATCTAGAAGATCGGCTAAGCTAGCGTTTCATAGATTCATGTGTGTTGGGCCGGGTCTAGTAGGAACACCCCGTGTCACCTAAAATTATATTTTAAAATTAGAGTAAACTGTCAAAATCATCCCAGTGGTTTGACCAATTTTACCGGATACATCCCAAAAAGTTTTTTTTTCTTACCTGGATCACTTAGGTTTGTTAATTGTTGCCAAATCCATCCAAATCTCTAACGCCATTAAAATTCATTATTAAATGAGATGTATTCTTGTCATTCTCTTTATTATTATCTTTTAGCGGTCTTTATTTATTTAATATTTCTATTTTTTATCATTTATTATTATTATTATTATTATTATTATTATTATTATTATTTTACTTACACATTATATATATATATATATTGTTCCCATTAAGTCTAACCACTTTTGAATCGATATCCACCGTCGGATCATACTGAGATGAAATCTCAGCCGTTTAAACTCCAAAAAATAACCACTCCCATGACGGTTTAGAGCGGTTGGTTGCGGTTTCTCAAGTAGGTGGTTACCTCTGTCACACCCTGGCTTTGCGGAAGTGTGGGTTTATTTTGGTGTGACTTCTTAATACCATAGCACATATCATAACCATGCTATATGAAATTAAAACCATGATGTTCATCCAAATAACAAGTTTTAAAAGTTAACACGACAACATTGTTTTCAAAAGTCGATACGTGAAACAAAATACAACCACAACATACTTAGAACTTGTTCACCAGACACAACTAAAAGACATGAATAGAAACACAGTTTAAGACTTGTGACCCGTCCAGGCAAAGATCACATTTACTAAACTCGGATGACATCATTACTTCTACGCAGCTTAACACTCTTGCATACTTGGCCAGATCCATTAATTTTCTGAAATACATGTAAGTTGAAAAATCAACATAAAGTTGAGCGAGTTCATGTAAAAGTGAGTATGTATAAACCTTTGTAATATGTTTGTATGTATGAAAAATCCCTGGTATGCAGCAAATAAGGAAAAAGAAAGAGATCACCATTGGGTTGCAAATCCAATGATATGTGTGAAGTGCTGTAGGAAGACTCAACCCTAGCGGATTTATGAGTCGGGCACTCAGTCACCACCTAGCCCATTCAGCGGACTCAGGAGTGAGGGCTCGCTACACCCCAATAGATCTATCACCGTTGTCCCTCGGTCTTACCATGAGGATTAATGGCCTCAGTTACACGCCTACCCACTCACATGATCTAAGTAGTAAACCCTCTTTAAGCTAACCATGCCATGTATAAAGTCTGTAATAATTGTAACATGTATTCCACCCCCGAAGTATAAAAACTGAAAACAGTTAAGAGAAAAGGGGGACATGAACTCACTGAAGTGCGTCTCGAAATAGTCAATCCCAAATCAACCTGCTGCGTGACGACCTACACGTACTAACTTCAATTAGACGGACGACCGTGCCTTGGCTTAGGGTTTAACGTTTTGTTGGAGAAATAGTTAGGTAACTATTCCGTAATCACACTTCTTATTTATTTAATAAATGTATTCTTTCCCAAGGATGGGGTTTTAATACATGTAAACGTTATATTTCCGAAAATATATTTTTTAAGTCTCACTTGAAAAATATATTTTAATCACTTGTCTAAAATACTCTAACTCCAAAATATACATATTTTTCCCAAAAATATTATATTTTACTTCATACCATTTCCAAAATAATATTTTATCAAAATATCCATTTAAGAGGATTTTCCGAAAATACATAAGTTACATTTTAAAGTTCGCGTTGTAATAGTAAAACCGGTGTAACTTAAATATTAATTTGTGATAGCGTTGGTATTATTTTGGGGTCGTGATTTCATAATATACTCCAGTTACATTATTTTTATCCTAAAAATAATATATGGATTTCACAAACTAATCACGTAATCACACAAGCGTTTTATTATGAAATATATATTATAAATATATATTTAACAAGTTTTATTTACGAAAAATCCACCTCCGGCACTTGGTAATTTTGTAATAAAAATCATGGCGAAGTTCGTTTGGAAAAACAAGTCAAAAATATATTTATAACCACTTGTCACAAAAAAATTTCTAAGTGTTATATTTTTGAAAAAATTTCACCAGAGTTTCCTCTGTAACTGGAGGTGGCCACGCTTACTAGCGTATCATTTTCTTTTCAAAATTCAATCAAACAATTCACCAATCATCAATATAGAATATTAAACATCAAACTTGTCAAAATAAGTCTAAATCGCAAACTCATGAACTTGTAAGTCTTGTAAAAATACGTAGTAACTTTCCAACATATTTAGTAGGTTTCGTTATCTTTAAAAATAACTTTATTTTCTTAAAAACCTTACTTTTAAAGAATTTGAAGTTTTACAACTTCTAGTCAAGATTTACGAAAATATTTCTTTGGTAAATCTTCTTGTTACGCAAGGGTTTACACACTTGTTTATTCACTAAAATGCCTTTAGTTTATGTTAGATCCGGGTTTTAAAAAAGACTTGCATCTTTTACTTGGTTCTTCCGAAAAACCACTTGTAGATCTTTAGATCTACTAGTTTAGAACCTTATTTTACAAGAAAAATTTCATTTACACAAGTTCATGTTCATGAGTGGAAGGGTTCATCATCTTACAACTTTTACACTTAACATATTACTAGTTCATGTTCCATGAACATGATCTAGTATGGTTAGATGATGATCCATCCTACTACTAGCATCAAACAACATAAAATAATCACAACTAGTCAAGATTTACAAGATTTACACCATTAGTTTCTCTTTATCCAACTAGTTTATCTTTCTTTCAAGACTTTTAGTTTTGATCTTGTGTGTTCTTGAGTTTTAACCGTTAAATCACCTATTAACCACTTTAAACAAGAACAAGAGGATGTTTAGAAGCACTTACTACTAGCTCGTGGCTAGGGAAGAATCAAGGCGTAAACAAGGTGGATAAAAGAAATATAGAGAGGTTCTTGAGTTTCCGAAAGCACCGAGCCTCCTTGTATGTCACCTTGCACACTTGTATGTAAGTGGATTAGCTAGATCGAAACTTGATGATGATGGTGGTGGCACTAGTGTTCTCGGCGGAACACTAAGGAAGAGGGAGAGAGAGAGCAAATTTTGTGAAGTGTGATTTGTGAATGAAGTCCTTATCTCTTAAGCATTCTTATAATCCATCTTGGTGCTTTTGTCCATCATGTATTATGTTCACAAGATATTAGACAACACTAAATAAAATAATCAAAATGGTGGAGTGTGGGTCACCACATGGTGACCGTCGATTGAGAGGGGGGGGGGGGGGGGTTATGGTTGGATTTCAAATGGATAGTTAGGATCTAGTTAAGTTTAGTTAGGATTTTAAGTAAGTTATTAGTGTGTAGTGTAATATAAAGGGTGTTAGGGTATTCGGGAACCCTAACTAGCTCAGAAAAGTGTAAACAATGTCATTGACAATATTTTTGTGTTCCGGGTAAAGTCTGGTTGTTCGGTTGGATATTGATCCGTTAAAGTGTCAAGCAAAGCTTTAAAGTGCCTTTTATAGTGTTTTTAGTGACACAATAAATCCCCGACACTTTGGAAAGTGTCTAGTATTATTTGTCCATGTTTTTGCACTCTACTAGTTATGTTTAATGCTGAATTTTTGTATAAAGTGCAGAATTTCGTAATTAAAGCATGTTTTGGGCACATCCGGTCACTATAACTATCACCTAGTGACGCAGTTTTATAATCCTCATCTCCCTACACTCCCTACTAGTGTAGTAATCTATTCCCGGCTCGTACTGGCCTTAGAGACAATATCTGTTTAGGTGCTGGTAAAGTCAGCATGTTTACTGGGTTATACGTTTAGCGTGCTAACTGTGCTTTTGTGCATCAAGGTTGTCACTGATGTTTGTGTGTAAATAATAGAGTGACAGTATAAAATGTGATGCATGAGTATGTATGTATCAGAAATCAAGAAACAGTTTAACCACAGTTGTAAGCAAGCACAGTAATTAAGCATTAATTAAATATTAATTAATTCGTACGGATACCTGGTTTTGTGAGGGTTGTTACATTCTCCCCACGTTAAATAAATTTCATCCCGAAATTTTAGGCTCTGCTTCTAGTTGCAGGTGTCTTAGGAAATAAATGGGGGTATTTCTCTTTCATACGATCCTCACGTTCACACGTGAATTCAGGCCCATGTCTTGCATTCCATCGTACTTTGTAACACCCTAGTTTCTATTTAACGTTTATCGTATAATTTAAAACTCATAATCAAATAATTATACTCACAATTATACTGAAAATACGGACATGTTAAAAACTTTTACAAGTTAAAGTGATATAACATAATATGAATTAATTCGCCGCTTTAGAATAACGACGGAACAACTTGCGGAAGCTTTATTTAACACGTGTTTGGTTCTTGCTCGACGCTTGATCTTCATCCAGGCTCTCGATATACACCTGTGTTCAAAACCAACTTAAAAGTTAGTTTTGATAATTTAAATAACGGTACAAGACAAGATAAATGATAATGGAAAGAAATCATAATGTAAATCTCTTGATCCAAAAACAATGACCTCACTTTGGCCACCACCGTAACTTAAGGTGACACCGTAAGTTACGGTGGTCTCTGTTTGAGAATTTCCCCACCGTAACTCAGGGGGAAACTACCGTAACAACTTTAACCCCACCGTAAGTTACGGTGGTCACCGTAAGTTACGGTGGCCCCGGCATCAGCCCTTTTCCATTTTGCCGTTTTTGACACGAAAACCTCCGTATCTTTCAATTCGCTTGTCCGTTTGACCTACCGTTTCTTCCTACGTGATTGTAATTTGATTCTCTTCCTTATGGAGTTAAAATCCAACATCCGGTTTAACAAAATTTCAGACTTTTAAGTCCTCGGCTTACTACCCTTTTTACCAAATTTTGACCCGTTCGATTTTTTTATCAACCAACATGTTTATTCGCTCTTTAAACTCACGAAATTCATACTTTCCATAACTCCTATCATATTATTCTCAAATCACGGGTTTCTTACATATTAGAAACCCGTTTACGTTCAAGTTCATATTTTGACCCGTTAAGGGTATTTAAGCACCTTCTAACTTAAATTCACTTTCAATTGTTTCTAGCATTACATTACCACATTTCTTATCATATAATTTTCCACCACAACTGTAATTATGGTGGTATACTATGGTAATCTATATAAATCGAGTTTTACCCCATGACTCATTATTTTACGGCAAGGACTCAATTGGAGCCATTTGACTAACGTATTACATCTTTCAACTTCTATACCCGTCCTAAGTATTTATCTAATCGTAAAACTCGTTCCCAAACAACCTTTAAGGGTTGTTTGTACTGTTTAGCCTACGAGGGCATTTTGGTCAATTATAGTCCTTCTTTCATTATAACGAAGGACTTTCGCTAAAACTTGACTAGAGTATCACTTCTACTAAACTCTAAATATACATACCTGGCTCGGGTCATAGCATCGACCCATATACATACCTTTTGCTTTAAATTTTCTAGTTAAAGCAATGCAATCACATGTTATATCCTGTTATCACAAAACTCAACAAGTAGTCGTCAGTTATTATTGTCAAATGGTATTTGTACACTATTTGACCCGTTTAGTCGACATGACCATTCGTCAACGTATGATAATAGATTAATACCATCATGCCCCTTGAACCTATTCCGGATCGCGCCATGGTTCTTATTACTTAAAAACAATATTTTTAAATTGTTCGACCCATTATAACTTTTACCAAATGGTGTCTCCATTTTGATCGCTTTTATTTTAACTATCAATTTGACCCATTTGGTTGTCGAGTGAGTTCCATCACTTCAATAACATTTCAAACACAACCATTTTCGTTACATCAACATTACACGTATTTAGACTAAGTTTGTCTATATAAATGTAACGGGGTCGCAAGCCACTTACCTCAAAACTTTCCCTTCAAACGAGCGTCCGCACCGACTTGACTTCCCGACGCCTCGCTTGTGTAGCCTAGAATATACAAGCCAATTATCATTAGAACCTTCCGGCTCATAACTAAAGCTTGTTACTTTGCCAAACACCACAATTAGTGTCTATCAACGTCTTTTAGGCATTTTGTCGAGCACCTTATGTGCATACTACTTAATTAGCCATTTTTATTTAATTAAACCTTGGTAAATATAAGAATTTTATTCTTATTCTAGCTTCATTGCTCATCACAGCCCATACCATCATACTAGTTCAATCAACTTAGATTATTACTCACATAGTTCATACAATATGTTGGGGTTTCTCATTCTAGATAGAAACCCACTTCATGATATGGCACATAGCTATATTAACACACAATTTATCAATCTTTTCACATGATTTCAGTTAGGTTTATGATTCTACACTCTAATCACACGTCCTTGAATCATAACATTACTCAATCATTCAAGAATTTCTACTAATCAAACTTTACCCAAAAATCAAACATCACCAAATCTGAAATTGCAACTTACCTAGTGTTAGACAAGTGTAGGTGATCAAGATTTTTGATTCATGCAGTGATTACATGCCCAATTTACCCTTCAATTGATCAAATTAGATGAAATAAGGGTTTGGAGGTTCTTCCCCTCTCCTGGTCGCTCCCACACACGCACACACTGATGTGTGTGTGTGTTTAATTTGTTTTATTTTTATAATGATCAAGTTTGGTCATTTAGGTCCCTCATGTTTAGGAGCTTTTATAAAGAGGGTTAAAAGTTCTTGATCTTTATTCATTCACTTAATTACACAATTAATAACTAGGCTAATTGTTCCTAGTTAACTTAGTTAATTCCGGGGGTTATAACCCGTTTTCATTCTGAGTCCCGTTAATTCCCGGGCCTTTTATATACTTTGCTTTCTCAAAGTATTTCTCATCATTTTAATAAATATTAGATTTATTTATTTAAATCCTAAAATTTACCGGGTAAGTTTTACCACTAACTGTATTTTACCCACCTTTTAGTATTAACGGGGTTTGATCGCCAAACCCGTTTTCGGGGTGTTACAAGTCTACCCCCCTTAAAGAGGTTTCGTCCTCGAAACCTTTTTTTTACATAATTTATCAAGTTTAACTCTATGCATTTGATCTCGATAATCAATTGAGCATTGCTCATATTTCAAATGATTGTTAGTACTACCAGAAAAGTATGATAATATCTTTTTGGTTAATAATCATCTACGTATCATATATGGCATAACGCAACTTGAAATAGCGTAATCTCGTTATTTCCACTAGTTTAGTTAACTTAGCGATATCCATCGCTTTCGTATACTATCAAATTCTTTATGAATCCGTTACTTTGACCCGTTTAAGGGTCTTTAGTGAAATCCTTCAAATTTAACTACAATTTCTTTTGTTTTCAAATTTATTTAAATGACCTTAACCGGTCTCACTAACTAGACTTATTAGTCCAGTTACTTTTTACTGCTTGCTTAGTTATAACGTGATTCTACTTTACATTACATTTCTTGACCATGGTCGTGTCACATCATGTTTAATTTATATCAACATTTCATCTTTGAAAATATCGCTTTTCGAATATATCGTCTTGCGCCTATCAGTGTCAAGACTTGTATCTTTCATGTTTACTATTTGAATTCCTATCAGAATTTATATTTGTAAAAACGTTATTTCTTACTAAAACCGAAGTTTTAGTTTAGGATCTTCTCTTTATCTTTTGTCAATTATCCGTACCAGGATATTGACAGTCCATAATTTATTATTTTACAGTCTTAGTTTCATGCGGGGATTCTCTACTGGTTCCCTTGCTTGTCTAAGTAACCCTCAGATTCTTTCACTTAGCCTCATAGGCTATTTCTTTAGGCTTTTACCTCTTTATGTCCCTTTTACCCTTTTATTCATGACCCGTGGGTCAGTTTAGTCCCGTAGACCTTTACACTATTTATAACCCGAAGGTTATAATGATCCCGTAGTTCGTCCCTTTTATGTTTGAAAATTTATTTATTTTCGCATCAAAATTTCGTTCACTCCGACTGTGATTCGTGTCTGCAATCATTTCATATTCAATTTCGACCCATTACATGGGTTCATTAATATCTCGCGCTTTCCTTTATTCGGTTTGCGCCCATATTTGTATTCAATCTCGTCCCATTACCAGGCTCATTATCCTTTCCAATGTTACGTTTTATCTAACCCGTTTAACTTGTTCGTGTGAAAATTCGTCACTTATGAATGTCAAACTTCAATATTTGTTCGACCCGTTCAACTTTAGAATAGTTGAACATGATTTATCAAAACTTCTATTTACTTTATCTTGTCGTCTTTTAGTCATGACTCAAAATCCAAGTCTTTTAACTTTCCATCCGAGTTCCCGTTTCTCGGTCTACGCATGTGTTTAAACCCTTACCCACCAACCGGGTGTTTTACCGAAGTCTTTATTATTGCAACCCTTACGGTATGCATTATGACTTCGTTTCGCTTTTATATTCCTACTTTGTTCTCAAGTTTTGCGTTTTACAAAATCGACCCGTTTAGAGACATATTCGCACTTTCCGGGTTCGAGTGTAAGTACACTCCCTCCCAATGCATATCTTGATCATTCTACGTGTTTATATTCTTCGGGTTCAAGTGTAAGTACACCCCCTCCCAATGCGTACCTTAATTATTTTACATGTTTCTTTGTCCCTTCCTTCGGGCTCATCATCCTAGTGTAATACGCTTCCGTCACCCGGCTGTGCGTTTACATTATTATCAAATATTTTGCTCATTTGATTTATTTGGGTACTTTTAAGTTAGTCCCATTCACCCCGCCCTTACTACATCGGATGTAAATGTGTCCGCTATAAGAAACTCATGGTATCATATGTCACTACTTACTTGGCCAGAGTAAGCGATTAACACATGACATACACGACCTTTTTATAGTTTTCACATCACGCCCTATGTAAGTAACGCCTCTATTTAGTTTTCTTGGAAATAATATCCTGGATATGTATTTCTATTAAGGTTTTCCAAGTTTCTAATTTACCTATGCAACAATCTTTCTCTACTTGTTTATCGCATATTACTATTTATGCGATTATATTTAAAAGCGTGCACCTGAGAACGCTTGCCCCGTCGGGTGATCCCTGCCTTTAACCATGTTCGCGGTCGTTACGCGATTTAGCCCTTGGTGAGCATGCTCCTCTTGTCATACTTCGGACTGTTCCTCCATCATATCCGTAACTTGTTCAACTTTTGTCATCTTTAAATGCAAGTGTCCTTTAAGTAAGACATTTCACAAAAGTTAGTAATGTCAACTTTACTAAACGCCCGCATCATAATACAAGGCTTTTCTACTATAAGTGTCAACGCACGAAATTTTGTTAGCTATATCTATCATTTAATTAGGGTAACGTGTATTACACGATAACCCTATGTGTTGTTTACAACACTCTAATACGCTAAACAATTAATATACATGCACTTACCGGATTTGCGATCAAGCCTCGAACCGAACACCAATCTTTATTAAGAGCATAAGGTTAAAGTCCAAGCATAGTTTTCCCACCATACTTGAATCTCTTAAACCAAGGCTCTGATACCAACTTGTAACACCCTAGTTTCTATTTAACGTTTATCGTATAATTTAAAACTCATAATCAAGTAATTATACTCACAATTATACTGAAAATACGGACTTGTTAAAAACTTTTACAAGTTAAAGTGATATAACATAATATGAATTAATTCGCCGCTTTAGAATAACGACGGAACAACTTGCGGAAGCTTTATTTAACACGTGTTCGGTTCTTGCTCGACGCTTGATCTTCATCCGGGCTCTCGATATACACCTGTGTTCAAAACCAACTTAAAAGTTAGTTTTGATAATTTAAATAACGGTACAAGACAAGATAAATGATAATGGAAAGAAATCACAATGTAAATCTCTTGATCCAAAAACAATGACCTCACTTTGGACTCCACCGTAACTTAAGGTGACACCGTAAGTTACGGTGGTCACTGTTTGAGAATTTCCCCACCGTAACTCAGGGGGAAACTACCGTAACAACTTTAACCCCACCGTAACTTACGGTGGTCACCGTAAGTTACGGTGGCCCCGACATCAGCCCTTTTCCATTTTGCCGTTTTTGACACGAAAACCTCCGTATCTTTCAATTCGCTTGTCCGTTTGACCTACCGTTTCTTCCTACGTGATTGTAATTTGATTCTCTTCCTTATGGAGTTAAAATCCAACATCCGGTTTAACAAAATTTGAGACTTTTAAGTCCTCGGCTTACTACCCTTTTTACCAAATTTTGACCCGTTCGATTTTTTATCAACCAACATGTTTATTCGCTCTTTAAACTCACGAAATTCATACTTTCCATAACTCCTATCATATTATTCTCAAATCACGGGTTTCTTACATATTAGAAACCCGTTTACGTTCAAGTTCATATTTTGACCCGTTAAGGGTATTTAAGCACCTTCTAACTTAAATTCACTTTCAATTGTTTCTAGCATTACATTACCACATTTCTTATCATATAATTTTCCACCACAACTGTAATTATGGTGGTATGCTATGGTAATCTATATAAATCGAGTTTTACCCCTTGACTCATTATTTTACGGCAAGGACTCAATTGGAGCCATTTGACTAACGTATTACATCTTTCAACTTCTATACCCGTCCTAAGTATTTATCTAATCGTAAAACTCGTTCCCAAACAACCTTTAAGGGTTGTTTGTACTATTTAGCCTACGAGGGCATTTTGGTCAATTTTAGTCATTCTTTCTTTATAACAAAGGACTTTCGCTAAAACTTGACTAGAGTATCACTTCTACTAAACTCTAAATATACATACCTGGCTCGGGTCATAGCATCGACCCATATACATACCTTTTGCTTTAAATTTTCTAGTTAAAGCAATGCAATCACATGTTATATCCTGTTATCACAAAACTCAACAAGTAGTCGTCAGTTATTATTGTCAAATGGTATTTGTACACTATTTGACCCGTTTAGTCGACATGACCATTCGTCAACGTATGATAATAGATTAATACCATCATGCCCCTTGAACCTATTCCGGATCGCGCCATGGTTCTTATTACTTAAAAACAATATTTTTAAATTGTTCGACCCATTATAACTTTTACCAAATGGTGTCTCCATTTTGATCGCTTTTATTTTAACTATCAATTTGACCCATTTGGTTGTCGAGTGAGTTCCATCACTTCAATAACATTTCAAACACAACCATTTTTGTCACATCAACATTACACGTATTTAGACTAAGTTTGTCTATATAAATGTAACGGGGTGGCAAGCCACTTACCTCAAAACTTTCCCTTCAAACGAGCGTCCGCACCGACTTGACTTCCCGACGCCTCGCTTGTGTTGCCTACAATATACAAGCCAATTATCATTAGAACCTTCCGGCTCATAACTAAAGCTTGTTACTTTTCCAAACACCACAATTAGTGTCTATCAACGTCTTTTAGGCATTTTGTCGAGCACCTTATGTGCATACTACTTAATTAGCCATTTTTATTTAATTAAACCTTGGTAAATATAAGAATTTCATTCTTATTCAAGCTTCATTGCTCATCACAGCCCATACCATCATACTAGTTCAATCAACTTAGATTATTACTCACATAGTTCATACAATATGTTGGGGTTTCTCATTCTAGATAGAAACCCACTTCATGATATGGCACATAGCTATATTAACACACAATTTATCAATCTTTTCACATGATTTCAGTTAGGTTTATGATTCTACACTCTAATCACACGTCCTTGAATCATAACATTACTCAATCATTCAAGAATTTCTACTAATCAAACTTTACCCAAAAATCAAACATCACCAAATCTGAAATTCCAACTTACCTAGTGTTAGACAAGTGTAGGTGATCAAGATTTTTGATTCATGCAGTGATTACATGCCCAATTTACCCTTCAATTGATCAAATTAGATGAAATAAGGGTTTGGAGGTTCTTCCCCTCTCCTGGTCGCTCCCACACACGCACACACTGATGTGTGTGTGTGTTTAATTTGTTTTATTTTTATAATGATCAAGTTTGGTCATTTAGGTCCCTCATGTTTAGGAGCTTTTATAAAGAGGGTTAAAAGTTCTTGATCTTTATTCATTCACTTAATTACACAATTAATAACTAGGCTAATTGTTCCTAGTTAACTTAGTTATTTCCGGGGGTTATAACCCGTTTTCATTCTAAGTCCCGTTAATTCCCGGGCCTTTTATATACTTTGCTTTCTCAAAGTATTTCTCATCATTTTAATAAATAGTAGATTTATTTATTTAAATCCTAAAATTTACCGGGTAAGTTTTCCCACTAACTGTATTTTACCCACCTTTTAGTATTAACGGGGTTTGATCGCCAAACCCGTTTTCGGGGTGTTACATACTTTGACGAGCTTGACACTACTCCTGCGTGTTCTGTTAACTTTCCAATACGTAACCTCGATGGGTTCTTCGGTAAAGTGGAGCGTGTCGTCAATATGAACTTCGTCAGCAGGAATGATCACTGTCTCCTGTGTTGGACTCTTCCTCAAATTTGATACATGGAATGTATCGTGAACACCATTGAGTTCAGCAGGTAGGTCCAATTTGTAGGCTACAAGCCCAATCCTTTGCAGGATTCTGAAAGGGCCAATGTAACGCGGATTCAACTTCCCACGCTTTCCAAAGCGTGCCACACCCTTCCAGGGTGAAACTTTCAATAAAACCATATCCCCAACTTGAAATTCCAAGGGCTTCCTCTTTGGATCTGCATAGGCTTTCTGTCTATCGCGAGCCGCCTCGATGCGCTTTCAAATTTGCGCAATCTTGTCTGTCGTCTCTTGGACTACTTCGGGACCAACAAGCTGTCTATCACCTGCATCAGCCCAGCATAAGGGTGATCGACATTTGCGTCCGTAAAGAGCTTCAAATGGCGCGGCTCCAATACTTGTGTGGTAGCTGTTGTTGTAAGAAAATTCGACCAACGGTAAATGATTATCCCAACTACCACCTAATTCCATTACACATGCTCTCAGCATATCCTCCAAAGTCTGTATAGTTCGTTCACTTTGTCCATCAGTTTGTGGGTGAAACGCAATGCTCAGATTCAACTGTGAGCCAAAAGCTTTTTGGAAGGATTGCCAAATCCTTGATATGAAGCGTCCATCTCTATCAGAGATGATCGAGAGAGGCACTCCATGGCGTGCAACGATCTCTCTCATGTAAATCTCAACTAATTTGCTCGTGTTGACTTCCTCTTTGATGGGTAAGAAGTGCGCAGATTTCGTTAACCGGTCCACTATTACCCAAATGTGTCATGACCCTTTGGCGTTCTCGGTAACTTTGTTATGAAATCCATTGAAATCTGTTCCCATTTCCACTTGGGAATCTTAGGTTGTTGCAGAAGTCCTGAAGGCTTCTGGTATTCAGCTTTCACCTTAGCGCACGTTAAACACTTGCTAACATAAATAGCAACATCGCCTTTCATCCTAGGCCACCAATAAAAATCCTTGAGATCTTGGTACATCTTATCCGCTCCTGGGTGGATAGAGTACCGTGATTTGTGATCTTCATCAAAAATAACCTTCCTTAATCCACCAAACAGAGGAACCCAAATCCGCTTCATGAAGCATAAAGTTCCTTCCTCGTTTGGTACCAACTGCTTCTCCATCCCACGGAGATATTCATCTTCAATATTCCTTTCTTTAAGAGCTTCTCTCTGCGCGGCACGAATGCGTAAAGAGAGTTCTGTCTGGACAATCATCTCCAAAGCCCTAACCCTTATGGGCTTGATCCTCTCTTTTCGACTCAGGGCATCAGCGACCACATTCACTTTCCCTGGGTGGTATTTGATCTCGCAATCATAATCATTCAACAGTTCTACCCAGCGTCTCTGCCTCATGTTAAGCTCCTTTTGGTTGAATATGTGCTGTAAGCTCTTGTGATCCGTGAAGATTGTACATCGAGTACCATGCAAATAATGTCGCCAGATCTTCAATGCAAATACCACCGCGCCTAATTCCAAGTCGTGCGTGGTATAGTTTCTCTCGTGAATCTTCAACTTGCGTGACGCATAAGCTATAACCTTCTGGCGTTGCATCAGCACGCAACCCAAACCTTGACGTGAGGCGTCACAATATACCACGAAATCATCCGTTCCTTCGGGTAGCGATAAAATCGGTGCCTCACAGAGCTTGTTCTTCAACAACTGAAACGCTTCTTCCTGCTTGTCTCCCCAATCGAACTTCTTGTCTTTCTGCATGAGTGATGTCAGGGGTTGAGCGATTTTAGTGAAATCCTCAATGAACCTTCGGTAATAACCAGCCAAACCTAAGAACTGTCGAACCTCGGTTGGCGTCTTTGGAGTCTCCCAATCCTTGATCGCCTCGATCTTTGTTGGATCCACATGGATTCCATTTCCGTTAACCACATGTCCAAGAAATTGGACTTCAGGCAGCCAGAACTCACACTTTGAGAACTTAGCGTATAATTTATCCTTCTTAAGTAGCTCTAGAATAGCTCTTAAGTGCTGTTCATGCTCGTCCTTTGTCTTCGAGTAAATCAGAATGTCGTCGATAAACACGATCAAAAACTTGTCCAAGTACGGCTTGTAGACTCGGTTCATTAGGTCCATGAAAACTGCAGGTGCGTTTGTCAGTCCAAATGGCATAACTAGGAACTCGTAATGTCCATAACGGGTCCTAAAGGCCGTCTTCGGGATACTTTCCTCTTGTATCCTTAGTTGATGATATCCAGATCGAATATCGATCTTTGAATAAAAGCTTGAACCTTGCAACTGATCAGAAATGTCATCAATCCTTGGCAAAGGATATCTGTTCTTGATAGTCAACTTATTAAGTTCGCGGTAGTCTATGCACATACGGAAACTACCGTCCTTCTTTTTAACAAACAGAACCGGAGCTCCCCAAGGTGAGAAGCTTGGTCTGATGAATCCTTTGTCCAATAGCTCCTGGAGTTGTGTTGACAACTCCTTCATCTCCGATGGCGCAAGTCTGTAGGGTGCCTTGGCTACAGGCGCGGCGCCTGGAACCAAGTCAATGTGGAACTCAACTTGCCTTTGAGGCGGCAATCCTGGCAAGTCTTCTGGAAAGACTTCCGGATATTCCTTGACGACTGGAATGTCTACGATCTTCGGTTCAGCAGCTTCCTTGTCCACGATGTGTGCCAAGAATGCAACACATCCCTTCTGCAAACACTTTCTAGCTTTCAGACAGCTAATAATTCTCAGCGGCGTATCCTGCTTCTCTCCGTGCACTACGATGGTTTCTTCATCCGTCACAGGGATACAGATGGTCTTTTCATGGCAAACAATCTCGGCCTTGTTGCTAGACAACCAATCCATCCCCACTACCATATCAAAGCATCCCAATTTTCCCACAAGCTTCACATGTTTTCGGTCCGCACCGGCCAGTATGATGGCGCTGGCATGTGTTACACTTGGGCAGTGTGCCCATATAACCTTTTCCTTTGTTCTCAACACCGGTTGCAGCTCTAGCCGGTGTGCTCGATTCACCCTTCTTGCTCACACTTGAGGTACCTTGCTTGAAATTGGAAAACTTTCGCTTGTTCTCCCCAGATGGCTCAACGTGGGTTTCCTTCTTCTTTGGTTCAGAGATGGAGAATTTGTTCAACCTAATGGCCTCTTCAGTGAGCGCCACACTTAGGTTGATGGCTTCTGTGATCGTCGCGGGCTTGGACGTGGTAACCATACTCATTATCTGGGGAGCCAATCCCCAGATGAACCTTTCAACACGTTTAAACTCTGGTGTGGCCATGTATGGTACTACATGAGATAAGTCATGGAATCTTTGAACGTATTCTGCAATCTTGGGACCATCCATCCTTAAATGCCAGAACTCAGTCTCTAACCTTTGTATCTCAGCACGAGAGCAATACTTCCTTCGCATTAACTCTTTTAACTCAGCCCAAGTCAACGCGTAAGCAGCAGCTTCTCCTAAAGTCTGCACTTGTAAGTTCCACCATGATAGGGCTCCATCCAGAAACAACCCTGAGATGTAAGTCACTTGTTGGTCGGGAGCCCATTTGCTCATTCTTAAGACAGAGTATGTTTTCTCAGCCCACCTCACGAACGCAACAGCACCTCCGGTGCCGTAGAAATTCACGGGCTTTGTAACACCCGTTCTTATTAATCAAGGTTTAACGTAAATTTTACGTAAAACAATCATGTAATTAAGATTACATAAACGTTTGGAAATAGGGGTTTATTAAAACTTTTACAAATCATAAGTTATTCTACATAACGTGCTTGAATTCGTTGTTTAAAATTTACTATGTGTCAAAGTGCGGAAGCGTGTGTCTTTATCGTGTTCGGTTCTTCGCTGAGCTTGATCGTCTTCCGGCATCCAAGGCGTACCTACATTTCATAAACATGAAATGCTTTAGTCATACGGGGTTTAAATCATGTCCGAACAATGTCCGGGAAACATTTGATTTTCAAATGAAAAACAAAATATAAAAAAAAATATATCCACCGTAATTTACGGTGGGACCGTAAATTACGGTGGCCCCTGGGTTTCTATTCTTCTGCCGTACAACAGACTGTTCGCACCGTAACCAAATTCAACTCCACCGTAATTTACGGCGGGACCGTAAATTACGGTGGACTCTGCATCCAGCTTCTCTATTTCGTCGTAATTTGACACGAAATCTTTCGTATCTTTCAAACCGCTTATCCGTTTGACCTACCGTTTCTTCCTACATGTTTGTAATTTGATTCTCCATCATATGGAGTTAAAATCCGGCATCCGGCTTGATAAAAATTCAAGACTTTTAAGTTTTCGGCTTATTACTCTTTTACCAAAATTTGACCCGTTCGTGATTTTATCAAACATACAAGTTTGTTTGACCCTTATTTCTCATAAACCTATTAAATTCAATATTATCTAACATATTGGGTTCCAATCATAGAATTATATACCTTCTTTAACCCTTTTACACACATATGCTTATTTTGACCCGTTTGAGGTATTTAAGCATATTTTAAGCACAAATTGCTTTCATTCCTATCCAAATACATGTGTCACACATTTCTTATCAAAGGATTTTCCACCACAACTATATTTGTGGTGGATTCAATGTGGTGACTTATTTATTACAAATTTTACTCATCAAAACATTATTTTACGGCGAAGACTCTTTATAGAGTCATTTGACCAATATTTTACATCTTTCGCTTATCATACTTATTCAAAGTATTGACTTGATTATAAAACTCGTTTTCAAGCGACTTATAACTTCTTTCTAATCATGACCCGTGGGTCATTTTAGTCCGTATATCTCTCATTTGTTTATAACCCTAAAGGTTATGTTGATCCCGTAGATCACTCTTTTTACTCGTGTCTTATTAAAATATATATTTGATGTCAAAACACTCTTTTTACGTTTGAAATTCATTTGTCTCAAGCTTACCGTTATCCTGCTTGCGCTTACTTACGCCTTCAAGCATTATACTTTATTCAACCCGTTCAATCTCAAAATAGTTGAATATAATTATCAGAATTTCTGTTTACGAAAATTTTATGGTCTTTTAGTCATAACTCATAATCCGAGTCTTTTGACTTTATATTCATGTTCTCGTTTCTCGGTTTACGCATGTGTTTAATTCTTACCCATCAACCGGGTGTTTTACCAAAGTCGTTATTATTGCAATCCTCCCGGTATGCATTAAGACCTCGCTTCATTTTTTTATATTCTGACTTTGTCTTTAAGTTCGACGTTTTACAAAAATGACCCGTTAAGGGACATATTTGCATTTTCCGGGTTCGAGTGCAAGTACACTCCCTCCCATTGCTTGTCTAAATCATTTTTCATGTTTGCGTTTTATGGGTTCGAGTGTAAGTACACTCCCTCCCAATACTTGTCTAAATCATTTTACTTGCTTGCGTTTTATGGGTTCGAGTGTAAGTACACTCCCTCCCAATACTTGTCTAAATCATTTTACATGCTTGCGTTTTATGGGTTCGAGTGTAAGTACACTCCTTCCCAATACTTGTCTAAATCATTTTACATGCTTGCGTTTTATGGGTTCGAGTGTAAGTACACTCCTTCCCAATACTTGTCTAAATCATTTTACATGCTTGCGTTTTATGGGTTCGAGTGTAAGTACACTCCTTCCCAATACTTGTCTAAATCATTTTACATGCTTGCGTTTTATGGGTTCGAGTGTAAGTACACTCCTTCCCAATACTTGTCTAAATCATTTTACATGCTTCTTTGTCCCTTCGCTCGGGCTCATTATCCTGATGTAATACGCTTCAGTCACTCGGTTGTGCGTTTACATTATTATCAAATATTTTGCTTATCTGATTCATTTGGGTACTTTTTAATTAGTCCCATTTACTCCGCCCTTACTACATCGGATGTAAATGTGTCCGCTATAAGAAACTCGTGGTATCATATGCCACTACTTACTTGGCCAGAGTAAGCGATTTAACACATGACGTACACGACCTTTTTATAGTTTTCACATCACGCCCTATGTAAGTAACGCCTCTATTCAGTTTTCTTGGAAATTATATCCTGGATATGTATTTCTGTTCAGGCTTTCCAAGTTTCTAATTTACCCATGCAACGATCATTCTCTACGTGTTTGTTGCATATTGCTAATTGTGCGATTATTTAAAATGTGCACCTTGTAATGTTTGCCCCGACGGGCGTTCCTTGCCATTAACCTTGTTCGCGGTCGTTACGCGATTTAGTCCTCGGTGAGCATGCTCCTCTTGTCATACTTCGGACCGTTCCATCATTATATCCACAATTCATTTGACTCTCGTCGTCTTCAAACGCGAGTGTCCTTCAATTAA
Organism: Helianthus tuberosus; assembly: GCA_030545235.1. Lineage (NCBI taxonomy): Eukaryota > Viridiplantae > Streptophyta > Magnoliopsida > Asterales > Asteraceae > Helianthus > Helianthus tuberosus. Next base: position 2,213,480 of record CM060452.1, read on the forward strand.
AGCATTCACAAAAGTTAGTAACGTCAACTTCAATAATCGCCCGTATTATAATACAAGGCTTTTTCTACTATACGCGTCAACGCGCGTATTTTCATCAACTATATCAATCATTCTAATTGGGGTAACCTGTATCACACGATAGCCCTATGTGTTGTTTACAACACTTTAGCATGCTAAACTATTAACATACTTGTACTTACCGGATTTGCGATCAAGCTTCGAACCGAACACTATTCTTTGTCAAGAGCATAAGGTTTAAGTCCAAGCATGGTTCCTCCCCACCATACTCGAATCTCTTAAAGCCAGGCTCTGATACCAACTTGTAACACCCGTTCTTATTAATCAAGGTTTAACGTAAATTTTACGTAAAACAATCATGTAATTAAGATTACATAAACGTTTGGAAATAGGGGTTTATTAAAACTTTTACAAATCATAAGTTATTCTACATAACGTGCTTGAATTCGTTGTTTAAAATTTACTATGTGTCAAAGTGCGGAAGCGTGTGTCTTTATCGTGTTCGGTTCTTCGCTGAGCTTGATCGTCTTCCGGCATCCAAGGCGTACCTACATTTCATAAACATGAAATGCTTTAGTCATACGGGGTTTAAATCATGTCCGAACAATGTCCGGGAAACATATGATTTTCAAATGAAAAACAAAATATAAAAAAAAATATATCCACCGTAATTTACGGTGGGACCGTAAATTACGGTGGCCCCTGGGTTTCTATTCTTCTGCCGTACAACAGACTGTTCGCACCGTAACCAAATTCAACTCCACCGTAATTTACGATGGGACCGTAAATTACGGTGGACTCTGCATCCAGCTTCTCTATTTCGTCGTAATTTGACACGAAGTCTTTCGTATCTTTCAAACCGCTTATCCGTTTGACCTACCGTTTCTTCCTACATGTTTGTAATTTGATTCTCCATCATATGGAGTTAAAATCCGGCATCCGGCTTGATAAAAATTCAAGACTTTTAAGTCTTCGGCTTATTACTCTTTTACCAAAATTTGACCCGTTCGTGATTTTATCAAACATACAAGTTTGTTTGACCCTTATTTCTCATAAACCTATTAAATTCAATATTATCTAACATATTGGGTTCCAATCATAGAATTGTATACCTTCTTTAACCCTTTTACACACATATGCTTATTTTGACCCGTTTGAGGTATTTAAGCATATTTTAAGCACCAATTGCTTTCATTCCTATCCAAATACATGTGTCACACATTTCTTATCAAAGGATTTTCCACCACAACTATATTTGTGGTGGATTCAATGTGGTGACTTATTTATTACAAATTTTACTCATCAAAACATTATTTTACGGCGAAGACTCTTTATAGAGTCATTTGACCAATATTTTACATCTTTCGCTTATCATACTTATTCAAAGTATTGACTTGATTATAAAACTCGTTTTCAAGCGACTTCTAAGGGTTGCTTGCTTAATTTCACTTACAAGGGCGTTTTGGTCATTTTTAACCCTTCATTGACAACGAAGGACTTGCTTAAGCCATGTACGCCCAAAATCTAATTTTTTTTAACCAAATCTTGTTTTCAAAACGCTCTGTCTATAATTTAAATCCTTCGGTTTACCTTTTAAGGTAACCGAATGTCCCTTTTTACTTTGCCTAAACCCCATAGATCTCCAAGTTCTAAATGAGGAGTTGATCTATTATACATACCTGGCCCGGATCAACTTATTAACCCGGTTATAGTACCTTGCTTTATTTTCGCTAATTAAGAACAATGCGAATATCCATTGAATATCTATTCCTGTAAGCATATAACTCGACAAAGAATCATTAGTCTATATAGTCAAAAGGTGTTGTCTACACCTTTTGACCCGTTTGGCCGAAATGACCATTTATCTTTGCGAGATGATATTTATTATCATCTCCTCTACATGACTCGTTCCGTTTAACACCGTACGGTCATTTTAACATATAAACCGTTTATTACTTTCGACATAACATAGCCGAATTATCGATTTACTTCTGTTCAACCATTATTACGGTTTCTTTCATTCTTGATTTTCTTGTTCCGTTCGACTACACGACGGAACATCATATTTCATTTGTTTAGATACCTCATTCATAATTTATATGATAAGAAAATATTCCACAATTTAAGACTAGTGTAAGCTATACTTACCTTGCATCCGAATTATGCTTTTCCGCCATTCTTGCTTCGTTTGACCCGCTTCCTTTCCAAGCCTCCACCTAGCTTGTCAAGCGTCAAACTATCATCATAATTCGTAAGACGGTTATATTAGTCATCATTAATTATGACTATTCCATCTTACATATTTTCTATCACAATTACCATTCGATCTTATTAATGGTCGGTTTGACTATTTAAAAGTCAAATCACCAATTAACACATATGATTGCACTATCAAGTTCACAAGACTCAATTAGGCACATTATCAACACTTAGTTCTCATTTAGGCATTTTAACAAACACCTAATGTGCATGATTTTACATATTTACTAACTAGTTCCTAACTAGTTATTTTTACCAAGATTAACATCAAAATCACCACTATCACTTATGATCAATTACTCAAACTTGCAAATTGTTCAAGTATCTTGCATCTACTATCTCTTGTGATGATTTCTAACACAACTATATTATCATCTTTTCTACATAATCAAAACCCACTTGACACATGAGTGTATGATTATGAATTCATAACAATGAACATCAATTCAACAAATACATGACTAGGGTTTACTACTAGACATAGTTTCATCCCTAATTTCAACCAAACAACATACATGCAAGCTTAGATTCGAATTCTCTAGGTTTGCTCAGAATTTCAACTAGAGATTTATCAAGAAATTTACATACCTCGTGACTCCTTTTTCAATGGAGATCACTAATTCATACTCGGATTTTGATTTGGACTTGATTTGCTCCTTCAATTTGATGAATTTCTGTGTTTTAGGGTTTGAGCTTGAGAGCTCTTCCTGGCTCCTGTGTTTGTAGGGCTGGCAGTTTTTACACGATACACGAATACACGACACGAACCTACACGACCTTAACAGGTATCGTGTATGACCTTAACAGGTATCGTGTACTAAACAGGTAGACACGAAACTACCTGTTAATTTTCGTGTCTAAACAGGTCAGATACCTGGTTACCTGTTATATACCTGTTAAGACATGATAAGGTTTTAATTTTAAATTTTTAATTAAATAAAATATATATGATATATCATATATGCTACGGTCAGAATCTTCTTTAGATCAAAAAATAGAAAACCCTAATGACCTAATCAGATCTCTCTCAACTCTCTCAAGTTACAGCCGACATCGACAAGCTCCACCGCACCGGAATCCATCGCTCCACCGCACCGGAATCCAGCAATCCCCTGTCTTCGCCGGCCTCCCCTATCTTCGCCGGCCTCCACCGCACTAGATTCGAAGTATATATGGCTTGACTCAAACTATTGTTAATTACTCATGCTTTACTCAAAGTAAGCAGATTCGAACTATAATACTATATATTGGCTTTACTCAAAGTAAGCAGATTCGAACTATATATGCTTCTGTTGTTAATTACTCATGCTTCTGTTGTTAATTACTCAAACTATATATGGCTTTACATAAGAACAAATCTGCCTAATTTTATAGTTTATGTTATGAATTTGATGCATATTTTTTAACTTGAGTTAGAGCAATTGTGATGTAAAATTGCGTTTGCTGGAAAAATGGTGGGTTGGGTAATAGGTTAAAACGGGTTCACGTCAAAAGCAGTAACCTTTAACTATAGGTTAAGATGGATTGGTTGGGTTTTGCGGCCAGTACACTTTGTCGATCCTTTCTTTTTAAAATTATATATATATTTATGTGTTAAATATGGCTGCAAAACTTGTATTCTTGTAATGATACCTTTGTGGTTATTTTGTTAGTAAATTCAACTTGTGTTACAGGATGGAGAATATCAGATGAATCCATTCGTACCGGTCTAGAAAGTACACAAACGCAATTTTACATCACAGAGCTCAATAGACTACACAATTTTACAAGAATCTGTGTAAGGTTGATAAGTAATAAGATCATGTGTTTTGTTGTCAATCATAACAGAAAAGGGTATTATAGTACAAGTAAAAATTAGGTGCATACAAGTTGAAAGTCTTTCACAATGGATTATTTAAGCTGTTTGTGAACTTTTGGCGAGTTTTGTTTCACTAAACAGGTTCTAAATATGTGATTATTCTAGTCTTCGTTAACAGGTACTAACAGGTAATTTTCGTGTATATCGTGTCGTGTTCGTGTTTGAAAAAATGGACACGAAACCATATCGTGTCGTGTTCGTGTATGGCGTTTCGTGTATCGTGTCTTATCGTGTCGTGTCTTATCGTGTACGGGTATACACGATATGCCAGCCCTATGTGTTTGTACGACCAGAACACACACACAAGGTGTGTGTTTTGGTGTTTTTAACTTTAATTAATAAAACCATTTTCTCATTTTAACCATTTTAATCCCTCAACTTTACCCAAGTTTATAAAGGTTACTACATCGAGTTCCTCACTATTTTAAAACACTAGACTAACTAGGTTGATGTTCCTAGTTATTTAGTGGGTCCCGGGAGTTATAACCCGTTTTATTTTAAGTCCCGTTAACTTGGGCTCTTATAGACTCAACTTCCTTAAAACTTTGATTTGTTTGTATTTATTATTAGGATTTCTCATTTAAATCCAAATATTCGCCTGGTCACTTTTACTACTAACGGTACTTTGCCCGTCTTTTAGTATTAACGTGGGTTAATTACCAAACCCGTTTTCGGGGTGTTACAAGTCTACCCCCCTTAAAGAGGTTTCGTCCTCGAAACCTTGTTTATCTAGTTCATTGAGTTTCTAAACCCAATGCGTTTGACTTGAGTAATCTCTTAAGCGTTACTCCTACTTTAACCAATTGTTAGCATTTCCAGAAAAATTATGGTAATGTCTTTTTGGTTACAGAACCTCTACGTATCTCATATGACATAATGTAACTTCGAAATAACGTAGTCTCGTTATTTCCACTAGTTTAGTTAACTTAGCGATATCCATCGCTTTCATATACCATCAAATTCCTTATGAATCCGTTACTCTGACCCGTTTAAAGATCTTTAGTGAAATCTTTCACTTTTAGCAACAAATTCTTTTGTTTTCAAGTTTATCTATTCGGTTCAGCTATACCGAATCTACCGCTTACAAGCAAACCAAATTTCTTGATTTGAATTGGTGACCTTAACCGGTCTCATTAACTAGTCTTATTAGTTCAGTTACTTTTATCATTCGCTTGGTTATAATGTGATTTTACTTCACATTACATTTCCTAACCGTGATCGTGTCACATCATGTTTAATTTGTATCAACCTTTCATTTTTTTTTTTTTGCAGGGATTCTTAACTGATTTCCTCGCTTTATTCCATCTAACCCGTAGGTTTTATCACTTAGCCTTATGGGCTATTTTTGATTAGACATTCACCTCCTTAAGGCGAAGTCCTTATAACTTCTTTCTAATCATGACCCGTGGGTCATTTTAGTCCGTATATCTCTCATTTGTTTATAACCCTAAAGGTTATGTTGATCCCGTAGATCACTCTTTTTACTCGTGTCTTATTAAAATATATATTTGATGTCAAAACACTCTTTTTACGTTTGAAATTCATTTGTCTCAAGCTTACCGTTATCCTGCTTGCGCTTACTTACGCCTTCAAGCATTATACTTTATTCAACCCGTTCAATCTCAAAATAGTTGAATATAATTATCAGAATTTCTGTTTACGAAAATTTTATGGTCTTTTAGTCATAACTCATAATCCGAGTCTTTTGACTTTATATTCATGTTCTCGTTTCTCGGTTTACGCATGTGTTTAATTCTTACCCATCAACCGGGTGTTTTACCAAAGTCGTTATTATTGCAATCCTCCCGGTATGCATTAAGACCTCGCTTCATTTTTTTATATTCTGACTTTGTCTTTAAGTTCGACGTTTTACAAAAATGACCCGTTAAGGGACATATTTGCATTTTCCGGGTTCGAGTGCAAGTACACTCCCTCCCATTGCTTGTCTAAATCATTTTTCATGTTTGCGTTTTATGGGTTCGAGTGTAAGTACACTCCCTCCCAATACTTGTCTAAATCATTTTACTTGCTTGCGTTTTATGGGTTCGAGTGTAAGTACACTCCCTCCCAATACTTGTCTAAATCATTTTACATGCTTGCGTTTTATGGGTTCGAGTGTAAGTACACTCCTTCCCAATACTTGTCTAAATCATTTTACATGCTTGCGTTTTATGGGTTCGAGTGTAAGTACACTCCTTCCCAATACTTGTCTAAATCATTTTACATGCTTGCGTTTTATGGGTTCGAGTGTAAGTACACTCCTTCCCAATACTTGTCTAAATCATTTTACATGCTTGCGTTTTATGGGTTCGAGTGTAAGTACACTCCTTCCCAATACTTGTCTAAATCATTTTACATGCTTCTTTGTCCCTTCGCTCGGGCTCATTATCCTGATGTAATACGCTTCAGTCACTCGGTTGTGCGTTTACATTATTATCAAATATTTTGCTTATCTGATTCATTTGGGTACTTTTTAATTAGTCCCATTTACTCCGCCCTTACTACATCGGATGTAAATGTGTCCGCTATAAGAAACTCGTGGTATCATATGCCACTACTTACTTGGCCAGAGTAAGCGATTTAACACATGACGTACACGACCTTTTTATAGTTTTCACATCACGCCCTATGTAAGTAACGCCTCTATTCAGTTTTCTTGGAAATTATATCCTGGATATGTATTTCTGTTCAGGCTTTCCAAGTTTCTAATTTACCCATGCAACGATCATTCTCTACGTGTTTGTTGCATATTGCTAATTGTGCGATTATTTAAAATGTGCACCTTGTAATGTTTGCCCCGACGGGCGTTCCTTGCCATTAACCTTGTTCGCGGTCGTTACGCGATTTAGTCCTCGGTGAGCATGCTCCTCTTGTCATACTTCGGACCGTTCCATCATTATATCCACAATTCATTTGACTCTCGTCGTCTTCAAACGCGAGTGTCCTTCAATTAAAGCATTCACAAAAGTTAGTAACGTCAACTTCAATAATCGCCCGTATTATAATACAAGGCTTTTTCTACTATACGCGTCAACGCGCGTATTTTCATCAACTATATCAATCATTCTAATTGGGGTAACCTGTATCACACGATAGCCCTATGTGTTGTTTACAACACTTTAGCATGCTAAACTATTAACATACTTGTACTTACCGGATTTGCGATCAAGCTTCGAACCGAACACTATTCTTTGTCAAGAGCATAAGGTTTAAGTCCAAGCATGGTTCCTCCCCACCATACTCGAATCTCTTAAAGCCAGGCTCTGATACCAACTTGTAACACCCGTTCTTATTAATCAAGGTTTAACGTAAATTTTACGTAAAACAATCATGTAATTAAGATTACATAAACGTTTGGAAATAGGGGTTTATTAAAACTTTTACAAATCATAAGTTATTCTACATAACGTGCATGAATTCGTTGTTTAAAATTTACTATGTGTCAAAGTGCGGAAGCGTGTGTCTTTATCGTGTTCGGTTCTTCGCTGAGCTTGATCGTCTTCCGGCATCCAAGGCGTACCTACATTTCATAAACATGAAATGCTTTAGTCATACGGGGTTTAAATCATGTCCGAACAATGTCCGGGAAACATATGATTTTCAAATGAAAAACAAAATATAAAAAAAAATATATCCACCGTAATTTACGGTGGGACCGTAAATTACGGTGGCCCCTGGGTTTCTATTCTTCTGCCGTACAACAGACTGTTCGCACCGTAACCAAATTCAACTCCACCGTAATTTACGATGGGACCGTAAATTACGGTGGACTCTGCATCCAGCTTCTCTATTTCGTCGTAATTTGACACGAAGTCTTTCGTATCTTTCAAACCGCTTATCCGTTTGACCTACCGTTTCTTCCTACATGTTTGTAATTTGATTCTCCATCATATGGAGTTAAAATCCGGCATCCGGCTTGATAAAAATTCAAGACTTTTAAGTCTTCGGCTTATTACTCTTTTACCAAAATTTGACCCGTTCGTGATTTTATCAAACATACAAGTTTGTTTGACCCTTATTTCTCATAAACCTATTAAATTCAATATTATCTAACATATTGGGTTCCAATCATAGAATTGTATACCTTCTTTAACCCTTTTACACACATATGCTTATTTTGACCCGTTTGAGGTATTTAAGCATATTTTAAGCACCAATTGCTTTCATTCCTATCCAAATACATGTGTCACACATTTCTTATCAAAGGATTTTCCACCACAACTATATTTGTGGTGGATTCAATGTGGTGACTTATTTATTACAAATTTTACTCATCAAAACATTATTTTACGGCGAAGACTCTTTATAGAGTCATTTGACCAATATTTTACATCTTTCGCTTATCATACTTATTCAAAGTATTGACTTGATTATAAAACTCGTTTTCAAGCGACTTCTAAGGGTTGCTTGCTTAATTTCACTTACAAGGGCGTTTTGGTCATTTTTAACCCTTCATTGACAACGAAGGACTTGCTTAAGCCATGTACGCCCAAAATCTAATTTTTTTAACCAAATCTTGTTTTCAAAACGCTCTGTCTATAATTTAAATCCTTCGGTTTACCTTTTAAGGTAACCGAATGTCCCTTTTTACTTTGCCTAAACCCCATAGATCTCCAAGTTCTAAATGAGGAGTTGATCTATTATACATACCTGGCCCGGATCAACTTATTAACCCGGTTATAGTACCTTGCTTTATTTTCGCTAATTAAGAACAATGCGAATATCCATTGAATATCTATTCCTGTAAGCATATAACTCGACAAAGAATCATTAGTCTATATAGTCAAAAGGTGTTGTCTACACCTTTTGACCCGTTTGGCCGAAATGACCATTTATCTTTGCGAGATGATATTTATTATCATCTCCTCTACATGACTCGTTCCGTTTAACACCGTACGGTCATTTTAACATATAAACCGTTTATTACTTTCGACATAACATAGCCGAATTATCGATTTACTTCTGTTCAACCATTATTACGGTTTCTTTCATTCTTGATTTTCTTGTTCCGTTCGACTACACGACGGAACATCATATTTCATTTGTTTAGATACCTCATTCATAATTTATATGATAAGAAAATATTCCACAATTTAAGACTAGTGTAAGCTATACTTACCTTGCATCCGAATTATGCTTTTCCGCCATTCTTGCTTCGTTTGACCCGCTTCCTTTCCAAGCCTCCACCTAGCTTGTCAAGCGTCAAACTATCATCATAATTCGTAAGACGGTTATATTAGTCATCATTAATTATGACTATTCCATCTTACATATTTTCTATCACAATTACCATTCGATCTTATTAATGGTCGGTTTGACTATTTAAAAGTCAAATCACCAATTAACACATATGATTGCACTATCAAGTTCACAAGACTCAATTAGGCACATTATCAACACTTAGTTCTCATTTAGGCATTTTAACAAACACCTAATGTGCATGATTTTACATATTTACTAACTAGTTCCTAACTAGTTATTTTTACCAAGATTAACATCAAAATCACCACTATCACTTATGATCAATTACTCAAACTTGCAAATTGTTCAAGTATCTTGCATCTACTATCTCTTGTGATGATTTCTAACACAACTATATTATCATCTTTTCTACATAATCAAAACCCACTTGACACATGAGTGTATGATTATGAATTCATAACAATGAACATCAATTCAACAAATACATGACTAGGGTTTACTACTAGACATAGTTTCATCCCTAATTTCAACCAAACAACATACATGCAAGCTTAGATTCGAATTCTCTAGGTTTGCTCAGAATTTCAACTAGAGATTTATCAAGAAATTTACATACCTCGTGACTCCTTTTTCAATGGAGATCACTAATTCATACTCGGATTTTGATTTGGACTTGATTTGCTCCTTCAATTTGATGAATTTCTGTGTTTTAGGGTTTGAGCCTGAGAGCTCTTCCTGGCTCCTGTGTTTGTACGACCAGAACACACACACAAGGTGTGTGTTTTGGTGTTTTTAACTTTAATTAATAAAACCATTTTCTCATTTTAACCATTTTAATCCCTCAACTTTACCCAAGTTTATAAAGGTTACTACATCGAGTTCCTCACTATTTTAAAACACTAGACTAACTAGGTTGATGTTCCTAGTTATTTAGTGGGTCCCGGGAGTTATAACCCGTTTTATTTTAAGTCCCGTTAACTTGGGCTCTTATAGACTCAACTTCCTTAAAACTTTGATTTGTTTGTATTTATTATTAGGATTTCTCATTTAAATCCAAATATTCGCCTGGTCACTTTTACTACTAACGGTACTTTGCCCGTCTTTTAGTATTAACGTGGGTTAATTACCAAACCCGTTTTCGGGGTGTTACAGGCTTGCAGTTGAGAAGCTGCTTGTAGGTGCATCCATGGGGTGGATTGTTATTGCCGTTATTGTTCGAATTGCTCCCGCTGGTTCCTCCTTGTGAGGTTGCATACTGTGCTATGGCGGCAGCAACGATTCCTTGGAGTTCTGCCTCCGAAGTGGGCATGCGCATCTCGCGTCTTGGTGGCATCTTCTAAAAGATGATTGTGTTGGTCAGGTCATAGTAAGTAAACAACATACGTACGTAATATCATTCAAACACATAACATCGCATGTTACAATTTAACCAAGCATATAGCATCACATGTTATAAAATGTATTCAATCAATCCAACATCACATATAATGAGAATACTGCGATTGCGCTATCATAAATTGAGACCACAATAATGTTTACAAGTTTTGTATCTGTATCGTACATCACAATTGGCTAAGGGTCACATCGCCCTTGCCCAATCTGGCTAATCAACTACAACAAGCAAAAGCTAAACATCAAAAGTCATGTCATCAATATGCGGTCTTCCAAAAAGTTGTATAGTCTGCACAATCGCGGTCCTCTCACCAAAAGTTTACCTGCGTAAGACCAAAAATGTGCCTATGCTGACGGCGGCGGAGGAGGAGGAGGAAAATGAGAATAGAGTAGACGGCGCATATGTAACCAGTCCTCCTCCATAGCGCGATGAGCGCGCAACAAGTATGCTATCTGCTGCTCAGGAGTCCAAAAGCGAGCGGCAGAATCGGGGGATAGTGGTCGTGGGGGATGCGGTGCTGCAAAAGGTGATCGACAATGACAAGGTGGATGTGGAGCTGACTCCAAAACCTTAATGCGACGCGTCAATGCGTCCTGCTGTACCATCAAAGAAACAAGGATGTCCTCGGTAGAATGCCCAACATAGTATGGGTGGTATGGATCAGAAAGTGGCATAATAGGGGGCGTAGTCCATAAAAATGGCTCGCTCGATGGTGCAGTGGGTGGTGCAACCGAAGAAAACTGTGACGTGAACGGTAAGGATGATGGCAGCACAGGGGGAACAAAACTAGGATGAGAAATCTGGGGTATGAACTGGCTGCCTCCTGCCATGAAAGGTGTATGACCAAACGGCTGTCGTGATGAACCCTCCCCAGTACGTGGTGGAGGGATGTCCTGGAGATAGGTGATCGGGAGATCTGTGTGGTGAGCATCTGTGGTATGTGGGGGAATCAGGGGAATATCAGTGTGTGCCGAAATAGGTGTGACGGGTACCACGTGTGGTGGATAATCTTCATCGTCATCAATCCACCCATTATGGGTGTCGGCATAACGTGGATCCACATAAGTAGCAAAAGGTGCGCGGTCAAGCAGTACCGGCATAGGATCAGGAATGGGTGCAACAACAGGATCCTCTATCAAGAGTGGAGCGTCAGCAACATGATCATCCTCCAACAGTGGAGCAACAACTGGATGATCGACAATAGGTATGTCATCAACAAAAGGGGCAACAACGGGTGCATCTACAAGATCAGGAGCGACGGCTGGCTCAGGGGCCACGACAGGCTCCGGGTAAACCAAATCCATATCAAAGTCAGCGAGATCATCAAACAAAGGATCAATAGGGGCTACAGGCTCCTCTAGGGGCTGGTCTAAGTGAATGAACTCAATATCCTGGTCAGGATCAAAACCAGGGGGAAAGATGGGGTCTAAATCATCGTCAATATCGTGATCAAACTCGAAGTCGTGTGTGGGAGCAGGTGCAGCTGATAACGCCATGTCTGGGTCGGCGTCATGAGGGTGATGCTGCACTCCCTGAGTGTGCAAAGATGCGGACGCTACAGACTCAAAAGAATCTGGGACAGGTGAATCAGTGGGTGCCTCCTCAAAAGGGGCCTCAGCGATGGGAAGAATATCATCAGCAGTAATAGAGGCCCCACCCTCATAGTCAGCCTCCGGCGGAACCTCCTCAAACAAATCGATGTCGTCGTCAGAAACGACATCGAGGGGCATATCAACGAATGGATACACAGCAAGTGGTATAGGAGCAGGGATCACCGCAAGTGGTAAGTCCCCGTCAAGAAGGCCAACAGCAGGCTCTACTCCAACGTCCGTGTAACACCTCGAAAATTCACGTTCTATAATGTGTAGACACGTGTCATATTTTTGAACGTGTGAAAGAATGTTATAGAAGGACTAAAGTTGACAGTCATGGAAAGTATGTGAATATACGGGTTCTAAATGTCAACAGTGAATAAAAATATTGTACAATAACCCTACATGATGTTTATAGCATCAAACGAATAAATCATGGATCATGCGAAGCTAAAAGTGAGAGATTACAAACTACAGGGGTTAAATGTGTCAACATGTTTAAGTTATACCTCTGAGTGACCTTTTGACAAACCCGAAGCTTTGTAACTGTTAATTATGTTCACTAGAACGCGCGATATAAATTTCATAAAGTTTCGTAATCGTATGAGAAAGTTATGATCAAATTCGTGTGCGAGGGGTTAAAGCGTTAACGTTGAAAGTTAAGACTTTTCGGGTTAACCGGAATGTAGTCGCCGATGCCTTGAGTCGAAAGGAGAGGGTGAAACCCATTCGAATCAATGCCAAGCGCATGGAGATAAAGAACAGTTTGACTGAAAGGTTGTTAGCTGCACAGAAGGAAGCTGTGTTGGAAGCTAACTATCCTAATGAAAAGCTAGGGGTAACTGAGGAGCAGTTAACTCTTAGCAAGGACGGAATTCTAAGATTAAATGAAAGAATATGGGTTCCAATTCATGGAGGGCTTCGAGATGTCATCCTCCAGGAAGCCCATAGTTCCAAATACTCCGTTCATCCTGGAGCTGATAAGATGTACCAGGATCTAAGGGCAAATTATTGGTGGATAGGCTTGAGAAAGTCTGTAGCTGCCTATGTAGCTAAGTGCTTGACTTGTGCGCAAGTCAAAGCAGAACATCAAAAGCCGTCAGGTTTTCTACAACAGCCTGAACTTCCTACGTGGAAGTGGGAAATGGTAACTATGGATTTTATTACCAAGTTACCTAAGACAAGGAAAGGAAATGATACAATATGGGTTATAGTTGATAAACTGACTAAGTCAGCACATTTCTTACCCATCAAGGAGACTTATAGCTCTGACATGCTAGCCCAGTTATACGTGGATAAGATTGTAGCCTTACATGGCATACCTGTGTCTATTATCTCTGACAGAGATACTAGATACACGTCACATTTTTGGAAACGCTTCCAACAATCTTTGGGCACACGTTTGAATTTCGGTACGGCTTACCACCCTCAGACTGACGGACAGAGTGAGCGTACCATCCAAATGTTGGAAGACATGCTACGTGCATGTGTAATTGATTTAGGTGGTAGTTGGGATAACCACCTACCGTTGATCGAATTCTCCTACAACAATAGCTACCACACCAGCATAAAGGCTGCGCCTTTTGAGGCCTTATATGGTAGAAAGTGTAGAACGCCTGTTTGTTGGGCGGAAGTTGGAGATGTCCAATTATCAGGACCAGAGATAGTCTTTGAAACGACGGACAAGATTGTCCAAATTCGTGACCGTCTCAAAGCTGCCCGAGATAGGCAGAAGAGTTACGCAGATCCAAAGCGTAAAGCTTTTCACTTCGAAGTAGGTGACAAAGTGTTGCTTAAGGTATCACCCAGGAATGGGGTGATGTGATTTGGTAAGAAAGGCAAGCTAAGCCCAAGATACATAGGACCTTTCGAGGTTATCGAACGTGTCGGGTCAGTTGCCTATAAGTTAAACTTACCTGAAGAGCTCAGTGGAATTCACAATGTGTTCCACATCTGCAATCTGAAGAAGTGCTTCGCTGATGAATCACTGGGTATACCACATACAGATGTGCATATAGATGAGAGCTTGAAATTTGTGGAAAAACCATTGTCGATTGAAGATCGACAGGTTAAGAAGCTTCGAAGGAAGCATGTACCTATTGTGAAGGTCAAATGGGATGCCCGTAGAGGTCCCGAATTCATGTGGGAGGTTGAATCCACAATGAAAGAAAAGTACCCTTATTTATTTCAGTAAATCTCGGGTCGAGATTTATTTTAAGGGGGTGAGGATGTAACACCTCGAAAATTCACGTCCTATAATGTGTAGACACGTGTCATATGTTTGAACGTGTGAAAGAATGTTATAGAAGGACTAAAGTTGACAATCATGGAAAGTATGTGAATATACGGGTTCTAAATGTCAACAGTGAATAAAAATATTGTACAATAACCCTACATGATGTTTATAGCATCAAACGAATAAATCATGGATCATGCGAAGCTAAAAGTGAGAGATTACAAACTACAGGGGTTAAATGTGTCAACATGTTTAAGTTATACCTCTGAGTGACCTTTTGACAAACCCGAAGCTTTGTAACTATTAATTATGCTCACTAGAATGCGCGATATAAATTTCATAAAGTTTCGTAACCGTATGAGAAAGTTATGATCAAATTCGTGTGCGAGGGGTTAAAGCGTTAACGTTGAAAGTTAAGACTTTTCGGGTTAACCGGAAATGTACAGGGACTTGGCAAAGTGGGTATAAGTCCTAAAGCCCTTGTAGGTAAATAAAGAGGGCTCAAATTGCAAATATTAAGCTAGTTGCCCTTTCGAAAGGCCAAGAGACATGTATGCGGAAAATAGAAAATGCATAATCTGATTACAGGGTCAAGGCGGGCCGCGTAAGACCTTAAGGTCTTTTACGCGGGCCGCGTAAACCGCCCAGATATAGAAACTTCGAACAGACTCCTGTATTCGCGGGTATTCGACCTTTAATCGATCTTTTCTCATCTTGGACGACCCCTAGGCACCCCCTAAGCACTAGGGACACTTGTGGGCAGCTTGTGGTCAGTGCTAGACTTGCTTGTCAACATCTTATGGTGATTTGATCACTATATAAAGGATCTTAGTTGCAACCATTGTTCCTCACACCTTCATTTGCACTTCTAATCATTCTTGGAGCTCCCAAGCAGGCTCAAGTCTTCACATTTCGTGCATAGGACCTTGGTAAGTTTGCTAAACCTTTCTTAATTAAGTTTTAGCCTAGTTTTAGCTTAAAAGTCAAACCGTCGTAATTAACGGTTGACTTTAAGATTAATCACTAATGGTCCAGTGATTAGTCGAATCAAAAGTAGTTATAAGTTGGTAATTATGTGGGTAATAAACCCTCAAAAGGGTTCCCCCTGATTCCCACTCTAACTAGGTCAAATGTCGGGTCAAACCTACGAATAAAAAGTCAACAGAATGTTAAATTTACAATTTATGCATGATTAGCAATGTAGAACATATACAACCTTTTTGATCATTAATATAACTTGGTAATTAGTGTAAGAACATGTCTAAACATGTTCAACCCGACAATTTCCTGTTTAGATCCGGTTTGGAACCGAAAGTCGCATAGTTTGACTTTCACTTTGACTTTCAGTTCTGACCCGTTATGGTATGTTTTAGAAATACCTAAGAGCTTCATTTGGACCAGGTTACATGCTAGTATAACCCTCTGTGATTATACACCATGGTTCATTAGTTAACCAATTAATACGCATGATTCCGTTAATTGCTCATATGTTGACCATTATGCCCTTTTCACCTTAAAACATGATTTATGAAAATGTAAAAGTGTAGAAACCTTATCTACTGATATATAAACTTGTATGCAAAGTTTGACATCAGTTTGAGGTGTAGAATAAGAGTTATGCTCATTAGCGTAAATTGAAAGCTTTATGTTAATAAAACGGCGTAATTAGCGTATAGTGTAGTTAAGCCTACTTTTTGATATCAAATCTTTTACCCACTGATGTAATATATTATTTTGGGATTTTTAAAGATTTTTAATTAATTTTAGGCTGAGCATAACTTATAGTCGTAGGCTTAATCCGGTAATTATCGGTTTTGCCCTAACGGCCAAAAAAATGGGTTTTACATATCTAAACGACTCCAAACCTTTTACTACTGATCTTAAATGACAAATAAATTATTTTAAGCCTTCTGGAATAATAAAAATATCAGCTTTATGTATCGAACCCGGAAATGGCTTCTAATCGCCTTTTTAAGCGTTTTTAACGCATAGTATGTACTCGAATTATTTTAAACATACAAGGGTTGATACCTACTGATATTTGAGGCAAATTATAATGTTTTAACAGTAAGCAAAAGTTGTTTAACTCAGACTTCAGTTTTGAGCTTTACGGCTTATGTGAAATTACCAAAATGCCCCTACGGTGCATAGTTTGGTTATAATTGATGAATTTCACGTATATACTTTAACCTACTGATATAACTTAGAAAATTGAGTATATTTTCTGACTACATCAGGCCTGTAACTCAGGTTGACACTTAAACTCTTTTACAACCTTATAAATGACCAAACTACCCCTACGGGGCATAGTTTGTGTTTAAATTCATTGTGGGCATAATAAATGATATCTTACTGATGTCACAATATATTTGGAGCATATTAACTTAGGAAACCTGTAAATGGCTCTCATTATTAACCGTTACGCTTATTACGCGTTCGGTTCGGTTTATGTAACTAGTTTACATAAACTAGCCTAAACGGGTCAAACCTTATCGGTTTTATCTCAAAATCCAGAATGTGTATGAAATACCCATATTAAACAAGTCTCTGAACTTGTCGGGTCTAAAACACATTCTATCTGGTCTTCGCTTAATCGTGCGTACGAACCGTGTCATTGAAACTAACCGGTCTAAGCTTAAGCTAAAGACCCGTTAGGATTCTAATAGGTTATTATAAACCTTCGTTCCAGATTAGGAGGACCAGTAAAAGCTACTTGCAATTTGCTTATTGTGATTTATACATTGCTCAGGTAAATACTTTTAACTTATTTTCCCTATACGGGCTTGGGTTACGGTATATAGAATACCGCTTGATCGGGCATCAAATCTTCCATCGTTGGGTGGTTAATTGAATAATTTGATCGGCTCATTTAAACAGTCTTGTTACTTAAATCCTTTGGGGGGTTAATGTCCGTGTCCCGGATATCCTTGGCATCATTTTACGAAATGGCCACGACTTAAGCGCGGGGTGTAGGCGTACACCCGTCAGTGCACAAAAGAATAATGTGGTGTGTCTATTGATCTTTAACCCGGACAAGATCCAGGCTACTGAACGCACAAGGAACATGTAATTCGTTCACAAGATTATATATTTAAATAATTCTCCCAAGTTAAATAAAAATGTTTATGCCACGTGCATCCAAATCAATTTTCAATCAATTTCTAAAATAAGTCAGTTGATTGTATTTACCAGTGTAAACTGACGTATTTTCCCAAAAAGATTAAATGCAGGTACTAAGCGTAATTGGCTGGGATTTCTCCTTAGCATCACTAGAAGTCTCGCAAGCTTAAGATGCCTAAAGTCTGTTGAACTATTGTTTCCATTTTGTTTCCGATCCATCTGTGGATAAACTTCCAAATATTGTGACATTTGATATTACAATATTAAATTCGGTTGTATTATATCTTTTAAATTGCTTCCGCTGTGCATATTAAATATTGTGTTGTTTGACTATTATGTTGCCAACCACGTCACGATACTCCCCACCGGGCCCACCGGTGACACGTGGAAAATCGGGGTGTGACAGTCCGGCAGCCCGAACGGCTGGAAATCGTCGTCATCGGTGCTGGTGGTATCTGAGGTATACGTCTCTCGCTCAGATGGAACCTCGTCATCTGAAACAACTGCCATAGGATCTAGGGTATCTGAAACTCCCGTGTCTGATGAGGATGGCATGATATCTGTAACATAATCACACATATGCACAAATAATCAACATATAATCAAATAAACATGTTAGTCACCAATAAGCAAATAAGTAATCATCCTAGTCTTCCCTAGACTATCCTCCCAGCCTTTCAGGCTGAACTTCCTAGCCTCTCGGACTAACTCCCTGGTCTTTAAGACCAACTCCCCCAGTCTCTCTGACTGGACTCCCTCAGTCTCCCCGACTGAACTCCCTCAGTCTCCCCGACTGAACTCCCTTAGTCTCCCCGACTGAACTATAAATCTTTGAAAAATGTACTTGTGCCCTTTTGTTAAAAATGTTTGTGCCCTGGATCTGGACGTTTAGTGTATGCAATGTAAAAATGTTTTCGTGAGAGACCTAGTGATCATAGTCTAGACTCTAGAAGGAATCCTAGTTCGCTATGATCGATGCTCTGATACCAAGTTGTCACACCCTGGCTTTGCGGAAGCGTGGGTTTATTTTGGTGTGACTTCTTAATACCATAGCACATATCATAACCATGCTATATGAAATTAAAACCATGATGTTCATCCAAATAACAAGTTTTAAAAGTTAACACGACAACACTGTTTTCAAAAGTCGATACGTGAAACAAAATACAACCACAACATACTTAGATCTTGTTCACCAGACACAACTAAAAGACATGAATAGAAACACAGTTTAAGACTTGTGACCCGTCCAGGCAAATATCACATTTCCTAAACTCGGATGACATCATTACTTCTACGCAGCTTAACACTCTTGCATACTTGGCCAGATCCATTAATTTCCTGAAATACATGTAAGTTGAAAAATCAACATAAAGTTGAGCGAGTTCATGTAAAAGTGAGTATGTATAAACCTTTGTAATATGTTTGTATGTATGAAAAATCCCTGGTATGCAGCAAATAAGGAAAAAGAAAGAGATCACCATTGGGTTGCAAATCCAATGATATGTGTGAAGTGCTGTAGGAAGACTCAACCCTAGCGGATTTATGCGTCGGGCACTCAGTCACCACCTGGCCCATTCAGCGGACTCAGGAGTGAGGGCTCGCTACACCCCAATAGATCTATCACCGTTGTCCCTCGGTCCTACCATGAGGATTAATGGCCTCAGTTACACGCCTACCCACTCACATGATCTAAGTAGTAAACCCTCCTTAAGCTAACCATACCATGTATAAAGTCTGTAATAATTGTAACATGTATTCCACCCCCGAAGTATAAAAACTGAAAACAGTTAAGAGAAAAGGGGGACATGAACTCACTGAAGTGCGTCTCGAAATAGTCAATCACAAATCAACCTGCTGCGTGACGACCTACACGTACTAACTTCTATTAGACGGACGGTCGTGCCTTGGCTTAGGGTTTAACGTTTTGTTGGAGAAATAGTTAGGTAACTATTCCGTAATCACACTTCTTATTTATTTAATAAATGTATTCTTTCCCAAAGATGGGGGTTTTAATACATGTAAACGTTATATTTCCGAAAATATATTTTTTAAGTCTCACTTGAAAAATATATTTTAAGCACTTGTCTAAAATACTCTAACTCCAAAATATACATATTTTTCCCAAAAATATTATATTTTACTTCATACCATTTCCAAAATAATACTTTATCAAAATATCCATTTAAGAGGATTTTTCGAAAATACATAAGTTACATTTTAAAGTTCGCGTTGTAATAGTAAAACCGGTGTAACTTAAATATTAATTTGTGATAGCGTTGGTATTATTTTGGGGTCGTGATTTCATAATATACTCCAGTTACATTATTTTTATCCTAAAAATAATATATGGATTTCACAAACTAATCACGTAATCACACAAGCGTTTTATTATGAAATATATATTCTAAATATATATTTAACAAGTTTTATTTACGAAAATCCACCTCCGGCACTTGGTAATTTTGTAATAAATATCATGGCGAAGTTCGTTTGGAAAAACAAGTCAAAAATATATTTATAACCACTTGTCACAAAAATATTTCTAAGTGTTATATTTTTGGAAAAATTTCCCTAGAATTTCCTCTGTAACTGGAGGTGGCCACGCTTACTAGCGTATCATTTTCTTTTCAAAATTCAATCAAACAATTCACCAATCATCAATATACAATATTAAACATCAAACTTGTCAAAATAAGTCTAAATCGCAAACTCATGAACTTGTAAGTCTTGTAAAAATACATAGTAACTTTCCAACATATTTAGTAGGTTTCGATACCTTTAAAAATAACTTTATTTTCTTAAAAACCTTACTTTTAAAGAATTTGAAGTTTTACAACTTCTAGTCAAGATTTACGAAAATATTTCTTTGGTAAATCTTCTTGTTACGCAAGGGTTTACACACTTGTTTATTCACTAAAATGCCTTTAGTTTATGTTAGATCCGGGTTTTAAACAAGACTTGCATCTTTTACTTGGTTCTTCCGAAAAACCACATGTAGATCTTTAGATCTACTAGTTTAGAACCTTATTTTACAAGAAAATTTTCTTTTACACAAGTTCATGTTCATGAGTGGAAGGGTTCATCATCTTACAACTTTTACACTTAACATATTACTAGTTCATGTTCCATGAACATGATCTAGTATGGTTAGATGATGATCCATCCCACTACTAGCATCAAACAACATAAAATAATCACAACTAGTCAAGATTTACAAGATTTACACCATTGGTTTCTCTTTATCCAACTAGTTTATCTTTCTTTCAAGACTTTTAGTTTTGATCTTGTGTGTTCTTGAGTTTTAACCGTTAAATCACCTATTAACCACTTTAAACAAGAACAAGAGGATGTTTAGAAGCACTTACTACTAGCTCGTGGCTAGGGAAGAATCAAGGCGTAAACAAGGTGGATAAAAGAAATATAGAGAGGTTCTTGAGTTTCCGAAAGCACCGAGCCTCCTTGTATGTCACCTTGCACACTTGTATGTAAGTGGATTAGCTAGATCGAAACTTGATGATGATGGTGGTGGCACTAGTGTTCTCGGCCGAACACTAAGGAAGAGGGAGAGAGAGAGAGCAAATTTTGTGAAGTGTGATTTGTGAATGAAGTCCTTATCTCTTAAGCATTCTTATAATCCATCTTGGTGCTTTTATCCATCATGTATTATGTTCACAAGACATTAGACAACACTAAATAAAATAATCAAAATGGTGGAGTATGGGTCACCACATGGTGACCGTCGATTGAGAGGGGGGGTTATGGTTGGATTTCAAATGGATAGTTAGGATCTAGTTAAGTTTAGTTAGGATTTTAAGTAAGTTATTAGTGTGTAGTGTAATATAAAGGGTGTTAGGGTATTCGGGGACCCTAACTAGCTCAGAAAAGTGTAAACAATGTCATTGACAATATTTTTGTGTTCCGGGTAAAGTCCGGTTGTTCGGATGGATATTGATCCATTAAAGTGTCAAGCAAAGCTTTAAAGTGCCTTTTATTGACACAATAAATCCCCGACACTTTGGAAAGTGTACAGTATTATTTGTCCATGTTTTTGCACTCTACTAGTTATGTTTAATGCTGAATTTTTGTATAAAGTGCAGAATTTCGTAATTAAAGCATGTTTTGGGCACATCCGGTCACTATAACTATCACATAGTGACGCAGTTTTATAATCCTCATCTCCCTACACTCCCTACTAGTGTAGTAATCTATTCCCGGCTCGTACTGGCCTTAGAGACAATATCTGTTTAGGTGCTGGTAAAGTCAGCATGTTTACTGGGTTATCCGTTTAGCGTGCTAACTGTGCTTTTGTGCATCAAGGTTGTCACTGCTGTTTGTGTGTAAATAATAGAGTGACAGTATAAAATGTGATGCATGAGTATGTATGTATCAGAAATCAAGAAACAGTTTAACCACAGTTGTAAGCAAGCACAGTAATTAAGCATTAATTAAATATTAATTAATTCGTACGGATACCTGGTTTTGTGAGGGTTGTCTCAACCTCCACATTTTCCTGCACATTATCTCCACAACTTTGATGGTTACTTTCTAAATTTCCCGCTCATTACTATACTTTTGTTCCCACCCATCTCATTAACTTCCATTTTTGAAAAAAAAAAACTGTTTTTGAGATGATACTGGCCGTCCATTCCAGTTATTATATTAAGTCTAACCGTCAGGTGGTTATCTTATTTTATGTCCCACTATCTCCAAACCAGTTCCCGACGGTTATCTGATGGTTTTTTTTGCCATCCCCACTCTCGCGTGATTCCAGGGCATTGGTTTCTCCTCCTCCCCATAAAACTCCCTCCATGTTCAATCACAATTCCAAGTCCAGAGAAACCCTCGATTTCATCTGCCACCGACCATGCCCTCTGCGTCTGTTTGAGCCTAGCCCCACCGCCATAGCGCCACCGTCTGCCACCAAACCAGGTAATGACGAACATCGTGATGTGTCATCTCTGTCTTTATTACCTCCCATTTTCAATTTCTGTTTTGCAGAGTCACTACTACCAGTGTTGCTCACCTTAATTTGTTTGCTTTTGATCATCTAAAGGCACTAATCGTTTATGGTTTGAGGGTTTTGATTTAAAGATGGTTAATGTGATGGATCATTTGAATAACTCATGAATCAAGTGGGTTCAAGCAATTCGAAAAGGTGAATCTTTGGTCTTGAAATCGTAGGTTGAAATCCATTTGCCAAAATCAGATTTGATTATTTGGTGCTTTTCTTTTATTGCCTAAATTAGTTATTGCCTAAATCAGTTAACCATTACTTTGTTTGTGGTTATGAAACTTCATAGTTTACTTGGTGTTGTTTGCTAACAGGAAGATTTTTGAGGACTTTTTTTTTTGGTCAAAGACTCAAAGAGAATGTTCAATTGAAAGTGAAAGAGGAATACAATAATTTCAAGGTACATATTTGGTATCCATTGTTCACAAGAATTGTCTCCTATTACTCTATATAGTCAACAACATCAAGTTAACTTTTTTTATAGTTTCCAGCCATAAATCATTTTTGGTTATGTGTTTATTATTTCCAGCCAGAGGTAACAAGATAGAATGTATAAGGTAAGTAGCCAAGTTAAATGTATTTTATTAAAAACACTTATTTTGGTTAAGTTTTTATCTCAAACAATCACTTTCGTAGTGCAAAAGTCTTCAAGAGAATGAAGAAGTTGATTTTTTTGCAGAAATAGGTGTTTTGAACCAGAAAAGAGTGTCATTAGGTGGTCACCAATATTGTTTTCATATCTAGGTAAATCGCCCATTCAAACAGCGACCTTCAATGGTATTTCTGCAAAAAGTCAGATTTTCTACAAAGGCTGCACAACTTGCTGAAAGATCGTTGTTTCAATCTACAACCTTGCTAAAAGTCGCTGTTTCAATCTACAACCTTGCTGAAGTCGCTGTTTCATAATACAATCTTCATAAAAGTCGTTGTTTCATGTAACAATATTCATAAAAGTCGTTGTTTCATGTAAAATCAACATTATATTATTTTAACAAACACATTATGTTACAGACGAATTGTTGTGCATCTCTTTGTATTTTAACAAACACATTTGGGTTATAAAATGCATACTGAACAATTCAGAACAATTATAAAATTGCAGTATCAAACAGCAACCTTATTTAAGATGGCTGGATCAAATGGTGATCTCTTATAACATGGCTATATGAATTGGCGACCTTTTATAACAGTGTGGTATGAAATGGCGACCTTTTATAACATTGTGACATGAAACAACAACTTTCAGCAAGGTAGTGACATGAAACAGCAACTTTCAGCAAGGTAGTCACATGAAACAGGGACTTTCAGCAAGGTAGTACATTGAAACAACGACTTTCAGCAAGTTCTGTTGCTTTTGCAGAACAATCTGAATTTTTGCAGATATACCATTGAAGGTCGCTGTTTGAATGGGCGATTTACCTAGACATGAAAACAATATTGGTGACCACCTAATGGCACTCTTTTCTGGTTCAAAACACCTATTTCTATAAAAAAAATTCGAAGAAGTTGAGGCTACTTCAAGTTAGAGGTTGATTCACGTGTTGATTGATTCATACACACAGATAGGGATCCAACCAACCATGAAGTGAACCACGAGCTTGGGGCTCTTGTATCGCTGGTCACACAGAAACCGACGCTCTGGAGCATGCCATGAAGAATTTAGCGGAAATAGAAAAAGCAATATTAGTTTTGTTGTAGATGTGTGGGAGGGTGCAAGGAATGAGCATATTTTGGTAAATTAGCAAATTGTATAATCTTTATTAAGTTATGACATAGTTATGGAATAGTAATGATTTAATCAGATGCAGCTTTTGTTGGTCATTATCACATGAGTGTTAATTGACGTTTTCATTTTAAGTAGTACGACATGCTCTCACGTTCCCGTAGTTCATCGTTATGGTTCTATAAGTGTAGTCCGTCATTCTTGCACTCACGAATGGTCGCGATCTGAACATTTGTTTTAACCAGGTTCATCTTTGAAAGTTCTTTATGCAGGAGGTTATATCAACATTTGTTTTAACCAGGTTCATCTTTGAAAGTTCTTTATGCAGGAGGTTATATCATAAACCCATGCAGTCCTTAAAAGCATTGTGCTAGAGGTGTGTTACTGTCACTTAAATATATTGATAAATGTGAATTACTTATGATATCATATTTCAGTTATAAGTCAATCCCATATTGTTGAAAGCTATAGCTGTCTAACCTTTATGTTGATTTACTAATTAAATGTGGCAGGACCCGGAAGCAGCTAAACTTCAAAGTACCACGTGCATTTTTCTAGAATTTTCATAAGCTATTTGTGCTACCTATAAGTACCTTTAATTGCTATTCATTTGTCTTTATCTTATATCTCATACTTACATACAGTAATATTTGCACTAAAATACTTGAATCTGAGTTTAAAAAGTGTTTCAAGCTAAGGTGGTCCTACTCATGATGATTTACCTAGCTTAAGGACCAAGGTACATTCTGTTTTTTTTTTACTGAACTTATGTTTTTTATTTCAGCTTACAAAGGTTTTGATGTGGAATAATTCACTGTTATATTTTTTTTTGCCTATTTAATCCTTATCCGGTTCACGATATAGTTTTGAAAATCAAAATGATGTCTTTGATCTCCTAATTCATACAATAATCCTTTTTTGAATTTGCTCTTTTCTTGAGACTACATGTTTTCTATTCGCCCTTGATCTAATCAAGTTCTAGATTCAGAAAACTATTTAATTTGGTACTTTTTTACAACTTCAATTCCAAATGTGTTTCTTATCTCAAACCTAGAATACTGTTGACAACGAACATCAGTGATTTCAACTGATTTTTTGTATGTATTTTAACCTTTTTTTGGCCGACTTGGAGAACATACATTTTAAGAATGGATCTAATCGCATCATCAACAAGAAAGTGGGAGAAGAAAATGATGATTTATTACAGCAGATTAGAACCAAAGTGACGGTAGCCCCTCATCATCCTTTTGGATTTTTAGTCTTGTACCAAATGCATCAGCCTTTTTTATTTTTCAATTGTTTAAAAAGATTATGCTTTTCAATTGTTTACCCTTTTCCTTTTATTCATGATCAATGAACTAATTCTTGGTAATTTAAGTTTGAACTATCCTTTTATTCATGATCAATGAACTAATTCTTGGTAATTTAAGTTTGAACTAATACTTGTCTTCTATATTGTTCTTTTTTCACGCTTTCTATTAGTCTCATTTACTGTATCGGTATATTTTGGTTACATGTTGTCTACATATTCTTTTAGTCATCGTTTTTTTTTCTTCTACATATAATGTTTTAGTAAGACTACACGGTGTGAAGGGGCTTGAAGGAAGGGCGTGGATCGATACGTGGCAACCACGTCAGCATGGTGGCGTGGAGAAAAAAGCACGGGGTGGGAAAGTGGCGTGGAAGAGAATAAAAAAAAATAAAAAAATAAACATCAACCAATCAATACAAACCTAAACTACACCCACCAATCAAGAGCCTCCACCTCACCCACACATTTGCCCCCACGCCGGTGGAAATCCTCAAGCCCCAAGCACAACGCCATTCACAATGCGGGGCACAGGGTGGTTTTGTTGGTGTGGAATGGAAACAACCCCGTGTTTCAATACCCACACCGTGTGGTCTAACAACTTAACCATTTGTTGAGAATGAAGGTCCATGATCAACGAACTAATTCTTGGTAATTTAAGTTTTAACTAATTCTTGCCTTTTATATTGTTCTTTTTTCACGCATTCCATCAGTCTCATCTACGAGGACAACATCGGTATAAGGAGAGTTGAACACTGATGATGGCACAATTCCCCAACACAATGAACGTGTCACAGATCAATATCATGAACAAAGGCATAAGAGATAAGACGAAAGCCACGATGATATAATGCGTAGAGAGCATGCGTAATGCGTATTTGATGAAACAGTCCACACACATTCTCTTTTGTTTATCGTACATTGTTACTTGGTATTTTATTCGCTAACTATGTTTTTATATTTTAGTATTCAAATGGTCCACTTAAAGACTCAATGCAATTTTAGTTATTGAAATTGTCTCCATGCTTACCTTTTCGGTTTTAGGCATATCATATGTCTGTGTCAATGTGAACCCATTTGAGGAATTAATAATATACATGTAAATGTAAATAAAACTTTTGTTATTACGACATTAAAAAACCCGTCCACCGAACGGGTATTAAACTAGTTATTGTTGGTATCAGACAGTTCATGCTCAGAATTTTTTTCTGCTCCTTAGGGACATTAAAATATATACCCATCATCCACTTGCATGTGAGTATAGATCAATGTAAGGTAATTACTTACCTGTTTCTCCATATTGATCCTGAAGAATCCCATATTCCATCCAGCATGTAAGTTGATTATACATGACTTGGGTCACCCATATGTATTTTCTTCATAACGAAAGATATGAGGTGATAAAATAATAAAAAGACAGAAAAATCTTCATTCTATTTTGTAGAATTGTAAATATTTCCAGCAACTAACTTTTCGGTTTATGACACAAGAAAATACTTCTGTCAGTTGTTTGGGTTAGGGATGAGCAAAATGGACCCCGAACCGGTACCGAACCGGTACAGGTACCGAATTTACCGAACCGGGTACCTTTTCGGTACCGATTCGGTACCGACTTTTGACATTTTCGGTACCGGTTCGGTACCGGTCCGGTACGGTACCGGTTCGGTACCGGTATTTACTGGTTTTTACCCTCAGATACCGGTACCGGTACGAAACCGTACCGAACCGGGTATCCGGTACCCACTTTTGAGGATTTTCGGTACCGGTTCTTTCGGTACCGGACGGTACCGAGCTCATCCCTAGTTTGGGTAAGATGTAGGCATTACATTGTCATTGGCTTTATTATAAAACAAGTACTAATGTTTAATTATATTTTTCGACCATCATTATAAATTTTTAGTATTTTTATGAATATATTAATTTTATAAACGTATATATGTTTATTACTATTATTATACAATAACATGTAAATAAAATAATAGTAGTAAATAATAAAAAAAACTAGAAATATTAATAAATAAAGAGAATGACAAGAATGCTTCTCATTTAACATTGAGGTGTTAGAGATTTGGATGAATTTGACAACAATTTACAAATCTCAATGGTTCAGGTAAGAAAAAAAACTTTTTTTGATGGATATAGCAAAATTGGTCAAACCTCAAGGACGTGTTTTGCAGTTTACTCTTAAAATTAGTTAATAGTTACCTTTGAAAGCTAAGGATTTTACTTTATTAATCTAAAGTTATTAATATATTGAAAGTTCAATTATTAATAGATCATTAAGATTTGGTTTCATCGAAAAATGACAAATTATGCATAAAAGTATACCAACATGTTGTAATATATATTGATTTTTGCTTTTGTATTTATACCGATAAAACAAGTAAAAGGTCAATTACAAATTTGTCTTAAATACTCATTCCAATTGAAGACGAATATATACTATTAATATAAGTAAAATATAAAACACTAAACGAATATATACTATTAATATAAGTAAAATATAAAACACTAAAATATTAAATATTAAATACTAAGATTTTGACATATATGAGATAGATTTATACTCTGCCATTTTGTATTATAAAAAAAGGTAAAACGGGTTAAATATTATTGTGTTGATAGTCGGTATACTTGAATAACACTCGTGGCTGGTATTAAATTGAAATACATGGACAAGTGATAAATACACTCGTGATTTTCTAGATATATTTTTGTACTTTAATAAGTATCACAACTTGATAGTGATATTTATGTAGTGGTCTACTAAAAGCTCGTAGCTTAGCATAACAAGTTGTGATGAAAATATGTTTATCTATGAGATGTTAAGGGTTTTAGTTTAATGGTGGGAAAAATCGGTAGATTTAGTAGTAGAACTAGTGGATGCTTAAATTAACCGTTTTAAAATAAATAAAAATTGAAAAAAAAAAAATTAACATCGCACGGGTGGGGGTGTTCCCACATGTGATCCTGATGTTCCCCCTCGCCCATTTTCCTATGTCGTCCCATATCGATATCCTGGTCAAGACAAGACAAGACCAAAGCTAGAAATGACATATAGCTGAAACGGATCAAAGGTTGAACTGGATGAAGGTCGGTCGATATTAGTTTGGGTTAGGATCATCAATTCTTGACTTCGCACAAAATGTTTAAAAAGGTTGGGTACATTATTAATTATGTTATTTTATACTCTATCATCATGTTACATGTACATAACCTTTACCAGTGGATTGGCTTTTACGTAAAAACATTTAGTTCTAAAAAAACACTAACCCAACACTAAATAAAATTCTTGAACAAATAAACTGGAGATCAAAACAGTTTATAATTTATAAATATTTGTACCCGATTTTATATAAACCAGAACAAATAAATTAGAGAGTAAATTGCCAAAATTGTCCCTGAAGTTTGGGCATGTTTGCCATTTTCATCCAAAACAACATTTTTGTACCATATAGTCCTTCACTTTTAGGATTTTTGTTCTCAATGTGCTCCACTAAATAGATGAATAGTTAAGATGCATGTCATGCACCCACCAAAGTAAATCTTATGGTGGAACGACGGTCACTGTTGGAAAATCAGAGCCTTGATTGAATACAAAAACATTGGATTAACGAACTCGCTCGGCTCTTTTTATTATCAGCCAAAACACACCAATTACAATAATCTCAACCAAATTTGTCGGTTAAGTTCCGTCATGTGCCTTATTCATGAGAGCAAATTGGTCATCAGACATCAAAGCATTCATTACACGGTAGTAAATTCTTGATTGGGCTTTAAAAGCAATGGGATTCAACTTTCTAAGAAACTGGGATGGAATTTTAGAAATCTTTTGGGCCAATAATATCATGTGTTAAATGGACTATGGATCCAAATGAAGAAAATGCTTGCCAAGTTGCTTATACGGCCCAAGTAGCTCGTTGCACTCTTAAAGTTAAATTAATGGAAGTACTTCCTAATTCCTCTTGGTGGAATTTAAATATTAAATATTTAAATAAATAATAATAATTAATATTTTAAGAAATCTAAATACATACCATTTTTTAGTTTTTATAGTCCACATATCAATACAAATCTTATTGAAAACTATTTTGTATCTAAAGGAAAGTATATTATAATCCTACAATACCAAAATACTTCCCAATGCATATAATTCAATTATTAGTAAAATTACCATATTATAAATTAACAAAATATTTGTGCATTAAGGCTTGTACCTTAAGCATGGGGAGTCTTTCAAAAAAATTTGTTGATTTTTCATTTGTAACCCAAAGGTTTTATTTTTTGCATTTTAACCTTTTTTGTTTTTTTTAATTTTTAACCCAAAAGTTTTCATCTCTTGCAATTTAACCCAAACACATTTTTTATTTTCAACTTTGATCCATGTATTTTTCATCTTTTCCAATTTTTTCGTTTTACGTTTTGTTATACTTTTCCGAGTAAACACGCCGTAACGTACGTGTGGGTTTCAAAGTTTTTTCAACTATTTTTTTCTGTTTGACAGGACCTCACAATGCGTCTATTTTTCCATGTTTGACAGGTTCGTCGCAACACGCGTGGTATTAGATCGACTTAGTTATTCTTTTCTATTTTTACATTTCAGTCTTATCTCTTCGCATTAACATGTCGCGACTGGCATACGTGGCTCAATGATTTTACGTATGCTTTTCGTTCGGTGTTATTTTTTCTTTTTATTTATTTTATTTTAACGAGCTTTTTCTGGTGTTGTTGATCGCTGGTAGTTGTGTAGCATCAGTGCTACTTGGCACGGTGTATCCCCCCTCCCCCCCCCCCCTCGGCGCCCCCGCAACGCGGGGGACCTTAATACTAGTTTATATCAAAATGTATAAATATGTAAGAAATATAGTGTACATAGATTATTAATTACTATTTCTTATAAATTATTAAAGAAATCTAAATTATATATCAAATTCATATACAAACTAGAATTACGACCCGCCGCAATGCGGCGGGATTCTTTAGTTATAACTAAGTCGATTTAAGACGCGCACGTTATGTTGAACCTGTCAAACGGGAAAAAATAGACGATGTAAAAACGTTCACCCACACACGCACGTTGCGTCGTGTTAACTCGTAAAATTTAGAACGAAACGTAAAAACGTTAAACCAAAGATGAACGTTCCGATGTGTTAAGTCACAAAATTTAGAACGAAGTATAAAGCGAAAAATTTGCGGAAAACAAAAACTATAAAGGACCAAAGCTGAAAATAAAAAAAAAGTTGTGAGGATAGATTGCAAAAGATAAAAAGTTTTGTGTTAAAAGTAAAAAAAAAACAAATAGTTTTGGGTTAAAAGTAATTTATGAAATACTTTTGGGTGAAAAATAAAAACATTAATATTTTTTAAAAACCCCCAAAAGCCAAGGTTTTAACAACCATATGCATAACCATTTTTTGTTTAAAAAACCCCAAAGCCAATATTACCACACATAAGTAAAAGAAATCAAAGTAGTTAAATTGCAAAAGATGAAAACTTTTGAATTAGAAGTGAAAAATCAAATTAATCAAAGTGGTAAATTACCAAAGATTAAAACTTTAAACTTAAATTATCAAATATTAAAACTTTAGGGTTAAAAGGAAACAAAGATTAAACCTTAAACTTAAATTGTTAAAGTTAAAAACTTTAGGGTTACAAAGGAAAATTCTAGTTTTTTTTTTTTGAAAAACCCCCTAAGCACATGTTACAACACATGTATGCATATTCAAGTTGCTTATTTATATGTTAATAATAATTATATAAAACACAATTTAAGAAAATTGAGTTCCTTGTTACTAATTGTGAATTCAATTATTTTTTAAAAGTCCAGACTATCATTTTGTTGTTACCAACTGCAAACTCACCACTTTTATAGAAATCAAACTATCATCTACTAGTTTTACAAGCTATTTTTACTTTTAAATAATTGATTTCAAGGAGTTCTCAAAAGAGTTGTTCAAATAGCTCAAACTTTACTTAAAGAAACTCGAAAATGGCTCAATTTGAAATCGCCATGGAAATAGCTCGACTTCTTCTTGACATCGGTGTTATGAAGAAAAGTATTTGTAAACAAGTTTTTAGTGCTAAGCTTGAGCATATCTTAATGCTCTCTATTCAAGCTCAAACATGCATTATAGATTTATTTAACTATCAAGTTAAACTCGAGCTTAGTCTATCCTCGGAGCAGATGTTGAGCCCCATTAATATACTTGTTCAAGCTCCCTTTGAATTATATGTAACCCTATTTAAAAGTTGAATAGAAGTCATATTTATTTGTAAAAATTAATAGGATGGGATCCATCCAACAACATAAATGTTCAAGAATACATATATCTATGAAAAACAATGTATTTGTGATGAAAATTATAGATTGATGATAAAAAAAAAGTTAAAAGTTAAGTAAGACGAGTAAGTCCCAAGCTTCATTTCCTCGGAAACAAATTAATGTGTGACTATTCAAAGTAAGAAACAAAATTTACCAAAATTTCTTTGTGTCAATTAACAATATCAAGAGTATGCGAACAAAAGTTTGGTCTTTTCGAATATGATTTTTCGTATATTTAAAAAATACACGTATATTAAAAGTTTAGGCTTTGTAAACATTACTTTAATGTACCTAATTTTTTAAAAAAAAGAGAATAATATCAAGGAGATGCATAAATACATGAAGCAGACCATGAAACAAATAATAACCTCAAGATGCACAAGTTGAAGAAGAAAGCTCATAAATTATATGTGGATGCTACCTTATTGAGGTAATGCTTGACCCGTAGTGTTTGTGATGATACCAACATCTACTATCAAATGAACATGACATGTATACACTATGTTACCTATACTTATATACACACTATCTTTTCCAAAATCAAATAAATTATATTTTTATAAGCATAACAATCTTTATATTATCTTATAACTTTTCGAAAAGTTCATATATAATATTTTATGTTAATCACAAGTCACAACTAATCATTTGCAAATAACAACATCACTATAGAGTTAATGAACAGTTTTAAGAAGTATAGATATTATATTTTTCTTGATACCCAAGTGGGAAGTGAACCCCACAGAAGAAATTTCTAATAAACCATGTACCCTACCCACCCCCACCCAAGAGGCCCACCTTAAAAAGACCTCATGCTTAAACACCATCTATATAAAGAACACATCTACCATTCCCTGCCATTGTATCCACATCTTCTTGCTAAACAACAACAGTTTCACTTCAAGAAAACTCACTAACCCCTCTCTAAACAATCATATAAAACACATCTTAGCGCTCAATATCCGTTAGCGGGTTCAAGCTCAAACTTTATTCTTGAAAAAGAATCGGGTTTCGGTCATCGAAATGAAGATGATGGGGAGCAATAAGAAAAGGGTGTCAAGTAGACTTGGAGGAATTCTTAAAGAGCACAAGGCAAGGATTTACATAATTAGGAGATGTGTGGTGATGCTTCTTTGTTATCATGATTGATTCATATCTTCACTAGGGTTTCTTTAGATAATTAGATTTGTTCTTGAAATAGTGTGTAAATAGATACGGCTCAAGAGCTTCACAATTTTGTAACAATGCATATGTGCTTCTAATGGGCTTCAATGTATATTACATTACTACCTCTTCTCTAATCTCTATGTCACTTTAAATTCAATTTTTAGTGTATTATTTCAATTCACAAACAACTATTCATATTTTGAAGTTTTGTACTCAATAATAATTCATCATAAAGTATCCATTTATTCTTAGTAATAATACAACAAAACACTATACTTCATAAGTATAATTTTATTTGGTTAATAATTGCATTTATTTTTTGTTTTGTAGATCCGGATTTTTCATCAGCGATGATACACATTTATTTAGTAGTGGTAGCTTTGTTGAAATGAAAGGATTAAAATCAAACAAAATTATTACATTTAGAAAATAGTTGGCAGTCAGAGGGGTTATTTTATTTTTTAATAGTAAAGTAACTAGTTAGTACTTATAAAATTTTTTTAGTGTTCAGTTAATTAAATTCAAATAAAATATTGATGTATATAATATGTTAAGCCAATTCGAAACTATATAATTATGCTATATGTAGCTTCCAAAACGACATCATATCGCTATGAATGACACCTAAACAACATATCTTAAATAAAAGATGATATTATAAGACTATATTGTCCGATAAAACCAAAGCTATGAATGACACCTAAACAGCATATCTTAAATAAAAGATGATGTTATAAGACTATATTGTCCGATAAAACCAAGACAATCTGATTTTATTTATTATAACAATTATTATAGTTTTAGTTTCATATATTGTTTAGGTGTTATAACATTAATTTCGTCACTATTGTAGTGAGTTCCCATGGGGGTCATGCAATGATATATCAACTTAATAAGTGTTGTCCTAAATGATAGCAACAACATCAAACATCTTCACGTGGAACACCAACTTAACTTGTAATCATTGTTCTTACATAGAACCGGGAACAATGCATATAGCCAAAGCCTAATATACGAAAGTACAAAACTATATGTTTATTAAAAACATCAAACAGGTTATGTTCGTGGGTTTGCAGGCTAAACTCTACACGAACGCGAATATGAGACTAACTTGAACATGACACAAACCATGAAATCATGTCAGGCATGTGAACGAGAATACAAAATATCCATAGGTTGACAAGAACGCGTCATGTTTAACCATAGTATTTTTCTTAATCTTTTATTATCTTCATGTTAATACTCTAAAATCACAAATTCACAAAAAAAAAATGTATGTAAGCAAATTAGGTTTATTTTATAAACTAGTGTTTTTCAATGACGCGCGTTGCGCGAAAGGCATTGGTGTTTTCGACCGACATCATTCTTCAAACGATTCGAGATAAACGATGCGTAACCAGCCATATCCGGCATCGTGGAGTGTATTAAAAAGGGAGCAATTGGACGATTGAATGCTGGGCTAGGTGTTTCTTGGAATGCCCACGGATTGTTCGGGTCAAAACCACGATTATGAGGATTCATTTTTCGTATTGTGGTTGGATGAGATTTTTTTTTTAAATAAGATAGAGATGATTATAGAAGAGGTGGAGTAGTTGTGGTAAAAAAATGAATAGAAGTGTGAGTATTTATAGTGAATAATTTTTTTAAACACATAGCCGTTGGCCAACGCCTAGCCCAAACGGCTACTTGTCTTGGACAATGAGATCCTGCCATGACATCTTGATAGCCCCGTCCAACGCTCGGGCTGAAACCCCCGCCCAAGGGGCCACGCCGAAACCCAAGCCCACCCGAGGTGGTGACTTGGGCGTTTGTACCCAACCCACGCCCCCAGGCTGAAACCCAAGCCCAAGGGGCCACGCCGAAACCCAAGCCCACCCGGGGTGGTGACTTGGGCATTTGTACCCAACCCACGCCACAACCCCGTCCCATACCCCATATTCTAATATACCCTAAATTCACTGTTCATTTAGTTTGAATTTTATCACTGTTCATTTAGTTTGAATTTTATCATATATATGAATATGAATTTTATCATATATGAATGTTGAAGTCAATTTCTCGTTGAAATTCTAAATTTTGATATACAATACCCAACCATTTTAGGTTATGACCAAAAAAAAAAAGATTAATGAGTCAACATGAACACATTCCATTTAGCTAAACATGTTAGACGAAAAACTAAACCAAGTTATTTAGATTAAATCCAAACATGTAAACTTTAATTTCATGTTTGTCATAACCTCAACCCCTAAATAGCACACAAATTTTTGAATATTTATTCAAATTTCCATTCTGACAAAATAAAAAGAAAAGATATCATATCTTGTATTGATAAATAACCGTAACTTAAGATATTATAATTTATATTTCACATAAATAAATACTTAAAAACTGTTAAGAACATCAAGTTCTATGATATGCTACTAATAAAGAAACATGATGCGTCTTAACACTTATCAGATATTTTGGTGGTCAAAAACTAAAAAAAATGAAAGTTGTGGGGGCAATGCATAATTGTTATCCATCCAGCATACCACGTGTGCCACGTAGATAGAAATAGTGTCTCTTTTGTTGGGATCCCAACATCATGTTAATTTGTTTAGTTTAGTTTTCCTCGTCTTTGTATGAAGGCTTTAAATTTGGGTCATGCTAGCTGCACACGCCCAAAATTATTTTCACACCCCAAAGCGTCGCGCTATGGCCAAAGCGCGGCGCTTCGATCGACAAAACGTGCTTCGATTGACGTTTGAAACATTCGATACTGTTTGCTAGACATAAAGCTGATTATGATGTTTTGTCGTTAACCCTAAGCGCCGCGCTTTGGCCATAGCGCGGCGCTTCGACCCCAAATTTCACCCATTTTACCTTTTAAAAGCAACCTCAGACAGACACTTCGACCATATACATTTTCATTCACAGACACCACAGACACTTCGATATACATTCACCCATCCGTTGTGTTTCTTCAAAATAACGCGCGGTTTTGCTGTATTAGTTACATCTCTTGAAAAAACGATGTCGTGGTTAAACAACTATATTTTCGGTCAATATTCTGACGAGACAGTTGTTCCTGATTCTTACGAGGGGACCGCTATTTCTGACTCGTATGAGAAACCGGTCTCGTCCAACTTGAGGGAGGCAGAGGTTGTATCTGGCATTCGTTATCGTGATAACACGGTGACGCTGGATTTGAATACCCATGTGGAGGACCCTTACGCACAACAAGGTTATTCGAATTTCGGTTACGGTGGCGAGTACAGCTTTGTACAGCAGGAGTGTGGTCCAAACGACAGTTACGGTTGTCAACAGAGCTTACAAAGTTATTCGAATTTCGGTTACGGTGGCGAGCACAACTTTGAACATCAAGTATATTCAGACCTCGGTGACGATGGTGAGCCGGGGGATGTGTCTGTTGACGAGGAAGGCTGTTACCCGGTTACGTTTTCGTTTGATACGACGCAGACCTTTTCGTCACGTAAAGAGTTGGTGCGTTGGGTACAAGACACGGCAAAAGACAACGGTTACCTCATTGTGACTAAGAGGTCGAATAAAAGAGGAGAGAATTACAAGATTTGGTTTCAATGTACTTTTGGTGGGGAGCATAAGAGTATAGCTACACAGAGGAAAACGGGTAGCAAGAAAATAGGCTGCCCGTTCGAGATGATCGGGTTATCGGAATCATCCGGAAGTGTTTGGAGGATCGAGGTGACGAAGGCGAAGCATAACCACACTCCTATTGAAAACTTAGAGGGTCACGCGTATGCGAGAAGGCTTTCTTCGGAGGATACAAAACTGGTTAAGGAGCTGGCAGAGCAAGACATTCCCAACCAAAGTATCTGGCGAACGCTGACAAAAAACAATCCGGCTAGAAAGCTTATTCCGAAAGATATACACAACGCTGTTCAGAATATCAACGCCGAAAAAAATGTCGGTAAGTCTCCGATGCAAAAACTTGAAAGCATTCTTCTCGAAAAAATTACACTTATTACATGCGCACGAATGAGATATCAAACGAAGTTGAAGATGTCTTCTTTGTTCACGAAAGATCATTCAATATGTGGTGTGCCTTCCCGCATGTGCTAATTATTGACGCCACCTACAAAACGAACATGTACAACCTGCCATTTGTTCAGGTCGTAGGCATGACGTCGACAAACAAATCGTTTACGGCTGCTTGTGCGGTAATTTCCGCTGAGAAGTCAGAGAACTACCTATGGGTGTTGCAGAGGATCAAGTCTATGCTAGTAGGATGTATGGAACCGCGCGTGATTTTAACAGACAGGGATTTTGCGCTGATGAACGCGTGTGAACAAGTTTTTCCAAAAGCGCATAAGTATCTTTGTCGGTTCCATATTCAACAAAATATTAAGAAGAACAGCAAGAAGAAATTCTCTGACAAGGATTGGAAAGAATTCGTACGTAGTTTTTGGTTATTGTGCGAGTCTACGACCGAGGAAATATACAGGTATAACTTGGAAAACCTTGAAGCACAGCTGAAAGAAGATGACCGTGAACGTAGGTATTTCTTACATAATTATGTTCAAATTTTATATAATAACAAAAACTGACTATTTACGTTTTTTTTAATTTTAGAGGTTTTTGATTATATGAAGAAATCCTGGTTGGATCCGTACCGTGAAAAGTTTGTATCATGCTGGATTAACAAAACTATCAACTTTCACCAAACTACGACCAACAGGGTTGAGGGCATGCATGCAACACTAAAAAGTCACTTTCCAAGTCATCGCAACACACTGGATAAACTTGTACTGTATGTTGATCATGTTGTTGATAGACAATACACCGAGATTAGTACAAGCTTTGAAACAAGCCTCCGAAAAGTGATGACGCACCACAAGAAGCAGCCCATGCTTGCATATATTCTCAGAAAGGTTTCAATATATGCGATTGAGCTTTTGAGTAGGGAACTAAAACGTAAGGAAGACGGGTTGAGAGCCTACGGTGCAAGCTGTGGTTGCCAACTTTTTACCAGCTGTGGTTTGCCATGTGCCTGTCGTTTGGAAAAGTTGGAAAATAAAGGTAATTAATATCTTTGACCTTTCTCGTTATGATTCTGCCACCTAATTTGTTTTCATCCACATGTCAGCAACTCCGGATCACACACATAGACGTGTTCTGGAAGAAGCTTAACTTCAAGCCTGCAAAGAAAAACATAGAGGATATCGATGTAGACGCGGAATTTTAAAAATTGAAACAAAAGATCGATCCAACACCCCCTCAAGTGAAAAGGAGCTTCTTTGAAAAGTTTCAGCAAATCCTCAATCCAGGGAACAATAACAAAAAACCTCCTGCTGTTCTGAAGAAAAATCGTGGTCGCCCAACATTGAAAACGCAGGAAGAAAGAAAGGTTGAAGCCGCTAGAAAAAGCTCGTACATTCCGTCGGAAGAAACTTGGGTCGAGGCCTCAGATGATCTTCCCCGTCACAGCTCGTACATATCACTCGAAGATTCTAGAAGACAAAAGAATACCAAACCGATCAACCTGCACCCTGATTTCCCGATGATCAAGCTCGGTCCTAATACGGATATAGCGATCCGCAACTACGCATCTCAGATTCCCGAAGTGATCCATCCATACATCGTTAGAATAAAGGACGTGAAATGTAACACCCTAGTTTCTATTTAACGTTTATAGTGTAAATACCAACAATTAGAAGTGCAGTTAAGACTACACATACTATAAAAATACGGGTTTATTAAAACTTTTACAATTCATAAATTATTCTAGGTAACATGATCGAATTCGTTGTTTAAATTTTACAACGTGGCAAAGTGCGGAAGCGTGTATCTTTATCGTGTTCGGTTCTTCGTTGAGCTTGATCGTCTTCCGGCGTCCAAAAGTACCTACATTTCAATAACATGAAATGCTTTAGTCATACAAGATTTAAATCATGTCCGAACGATGTCCGGGGAAACAATTGATTTCTCAATGAAAAACAAAATATATAAAAAAAATTCACCACCGTAAATTACGGTGGGACCGTAATTTACGGTGGTCCCTGGGTTCATGCTTTTCTACCGTAAAACAGTAGAAACCCACCGTAGCTTTATTGGCTCCACCGTAAATTACGGTGGCACCGTAATTTACGGTGGACCCTGCATCCAACTTCTCCATTTTGCCGTAATTTGACACGAAATCTTTCGTATCTTTCAAACCGCTTATCCGTTTGGCCTACCGTTTCTTCCTACGTGTTTGTAATTTGATTCTCCATCATTTGGAGTTAAAATCCGACATCCGGATTGGCAAATTTTTTTGAGACTTTTAAGTCTTCGGCTTATTACATTTTTACCAAATTTTGACCCGTTCGCTATTTTATCAAACAAACACGTTTACTTG
This sequence comes from Helianthus tuberosus, assembly GCA_030545235.1. Taxonomy (NCBI): domain Eukaryota; kingdom Viridiplantae; phylum Streptophyta; class Magnoliopsida; order Asterales; family Asteraceae; genus Helianthus; species Helianthus tuberosus. Next base: position 2,253,051 of record CM060452.1, read on the forward strand.
ATCTATAAACTCATGAGAATCATCATTTCAATATTTCCTATCAAATAAATCATAAATCATGGGTTTCTTACTTAGTTAGAACCCGTTTATGTTCAAGTGCTTATTTTGACCCGTTAGGGTATTTAAGCACTTTAAGCTTAAAATTGCTTTCATTCATTTCTAGCGTTATTTACAACATTCAAATCAAGAAATCTTCCACCACAACTATAATTGTGGTGGACTTAATGATGTGATCCATATAATCCGAGTTTTTCTCATCTGATTACTAATTCACGACAAAGACTCATATAAAGTCATTTGACCAAAGATTTACATATTTCGCTTCTTACACTTATTCCAATTATTTGATTAATCATAAAACTCGTTTCAAAACTACATTTAAAGGTTGTTTATTCGAATTAGCCAACAAGGGCGTTTTAGTCAATTTTTGTCATTCTTTTACGACGAAGGACTATTAGTGCTTGTTTGAACCACAAAGTCCGACCTTTTAACCATATTCTTGTTTAGAAATCAATATGTTTCTAAACACCATAATTATAACTCAATTTATTCGCTTTTCCTAAAGATAACCGAATATCTTATTTTAACCTTGTCCAACTGTTATAAAACTCCAAATTCTACATGATGAGTTGTATTACTATACATACCTGGCTCGGATCAATATATTGACCCGTTTCAATACCTTCCCTTAGTGGCTACTAAGTGATAACGATGTAAGCATCCGTGTGCTATTTATTTCCTAAATTCACGCAACTTGACAACCCATTAGTCGATATTGTCAAAGGGTGATAATTTCACCTTTTGACCCGTTTAGTCTATATGACCAATTACCATTGTCAAATTGTCAAAATTACCATTTTGCCCTTAATGGTTATTATGTTTTAACTTATATGATAACCATTAAAAGTACATGCTTCATTCGTCATAATATGATCGAATTACCGGTTTAACTCATTTTTAGCCATCACCATGTTTTCTTGTCATATTTAATTATCTTGTTCCGTACGACCACACGTCGGAACATCATATCTCAATTAGGTATTTTTCTTTTTCGCAACTAATAAGACGAAAGAATATTATAAATATATGACTAGTGTAAGATATACTTACCTTGCATCCCAAATACGCTTTTCCTTTATGCTTGACTCGTTCGACCCGCTTTCTCCCCAAGCTTCACCTAGCTTGTTAAGCGCCAAACTATTGTCAAACATTTACAAGGCGGTTAAATTAGTCATTAACAATCACGACTATTCCACCTCACTTATTTTCTATGCCGATGCTACTATTCGGCTTCATGATTAGTTAACTTAACTTATCTAAAGTTAACTACTTTCAATCACATGTTTTCTACTTTAAATCTAAATCAACATAGTATTTAGAGCTCTTATCACTTCATATCACGCGTAATTGCCATATCATTCGAATATGCGTTTTCACTCTAAAATTCATTACTTTAGTTCTCATTTAGGCATTTTATCGAACACCTAATGTGCATATTTTCCATATTTACTAACTAGTTCATAACTAATTATTTTCACAAAGATTTACATCAAATCAAACCTCTATGTCTAGTGTTCATGAACTACATCAAGAACTTATTCCATAACAATCAATATTCATCAAATTAACACTCTAGCATGAGTGTTCATCATATTAACATAAAACCCACTTATCACAATATAAGGTAATTACCAAATCCCTAGTTTTGACAACAATTCATCCAATTTTCTACTAGGGTTTGTTTCTACACCAAGATATAATCACCATAACATTCATAGATTCAAGATTCATTCCAGAATTCCGATTATGATTGTTCATCAAATTCTCAAGGTATCACCAAATCATAAATTTCAACATACCTTGTAATCCCCATGACTAGGTGATCACGAATTTGTGTTCATGCAGTGATTTGGCTCTTGATTTGGGCTTCAATTTGATCAAGTTGTGGAAGTTAGGGTTTGAGCTCCCTGAGCTTTCTCCTGGTCGACCTCACACACGCACACACTAGGTGTAGTGTGTTTTTATTTTTTTGTTTTTAATAAATAAACCTTATTTCCAAATATCCAACTTTGGTCCCTCATGTTTCGTTAATTATTAAGTAGGTTATAACCTACTTATTTACAATCCATATTCCCTTTTATTAACCGGGTCAAGCATTCCTAGTTAGCTTAGCGGTTTCGGGAATATTTATGACTAAGTTTAATTTAGGTCCCGTTAACTCGGGCCTTCTAAGCTTTTATTTCCTAAAAGCTTTTATTGATTTTTTGTTTAATATTAGGATTAATTATTTAAATCCTAATATTTACTGGTTAAATTTTTACCACTGACGGTACTTTACCCGTCTTTTGGTATTAACGAAGTTTGATTACCCAAGCCTGTTTTCGGGGTGTTACAAGTCTACCCCCCTTAAAGAGGTTTCGTCCTCGAAACCTGTTCTTACATAATTCATTGAGTTTAAACTCAATGTATTTGAGCCGAGAAATCTTTTAAATATTACTTATACTTTTTAACCAATCGTTAGTATTGTCCGAAAAGTACGGTAACATCTTTTTGGTTACTAATTGTCTACATATCTCATACGACATAGTGTAACTTCGAAATAACGTAATCTCGTTATTTCCGCTAGTTTGGTTAACTTAGCGATATCTATCGCTTTTATATATTATCGAACTCTTGGTGAATCCGTTACCTTGACCCGTTTAAAGGTCTTTATTGAAATATTTCGCTTTTAGCAATAATTTCTTTAGTTTTCGGATTTATTGATTCGGCTCAATTATACCGAATCCCCCGTTTCCGAGCAAATCAAATTTCTTGACTTGAATTGCTGACCTTAACCGGTCTCACTAACCGGACTTATTAGTCCCGTTACTTTTCACCGCTCGCTTGGTTATAATGTGATTTTACTTCACATTACATTTCCTAACCGTGATCGTGTCACATCGTGTTTAGTTTGCATCAACCTTTTATTTTCGAAAATAACACTTTTCGAATATATCGTCTTGCGCCAATCTGTGTCAAGACTTGTATCTTTCATGCTTATAGTTTAAATTCCTATCAGGATTTATGTTTGTAAAAACGCTATTTCTTACTAAAACCGAAATTTTAGTTTTAGGATCTTCTCATTAACCTTTGTCCATTATCCATGCCAGGATATTGACAGTCCATAATTTATTCTTTTACAGTCTTAGTTTTATGCGGGAATCACAACTAGTTCCCTTGCTTTACACTATTGACCCTTAGATTCTTTCATTTAGCCCCATAGGCTATTTCTTTAAGTTTTTCACCCTTTTTAAGGTGAGATATTAACAACTCGTCTCCTTCTCTTTTATGACCCGAGGGTCTTTTTGGTCCCGTAGACCTTAACACTGTGTTTAATCCCGTAGGTTATGATGATCCCGTAGATCATCTTTTATTCTTGTCTATATTCAAATGTATATATACATATATAGCTTCTAAGAATCTCTTATTATGTTTGGAATCATTTATTTTCGCTCTTGAATTTCAATTGACCTTGACCGTAGTCTAAGGTTTCATTTTTATATTCCGACTTTGTCCTTAAGTATGACGTTTTACAAAAACGACTCGTTAAGGGACATATTTGCATTTTCCGGGTTCGAGTGTAAGTACACCCCCTCCCAATAAATATCTAAATCATTTTACATGTTTACATTCTCCGGGTTCGAGTGTAAGCACACTCCCTCCCAATACTTGTCTAAATCATTTTACATGCTTGCGTTTTCTAGGTTCGAGTGCAAGTACACTCCTTCCCAATACTCGTCTAAATCATTTTACATGCTTGCGTTTTCTGGGTTCGAGTGTAAGTACACTGCTTCCCAATACTGGTCTAAATCATTTTACATGCTTGCGTTTTCTGGGTTCGAGTGTAAGTACACTCCTTCCCAATACTCGTCTAAATCATTTTACATGCTTCTTTGTCCCTTCACTCGGGCTCATTATCCTAATGTAATACGCTCCCGTCACTTGGTTGTGCGTTTACATTATTATCAAATATTTTGCTTATCTGATTCATTTGGGTACTTTTAATTAGTCCCCTTTACCCCGCCTTTACTACATTGGATGTAGATGTGTCCGCTATAAGAAACTCGTGGTATCATATGTCACTACTTACTTGGCCAGAGTAAGTGATTAACACATGACATACACGACCTTTTTATAGTTTTCACATCACGCCCTATGTAAGTAATACCTCTGTTTATTTCTCTTGGAAACAATATCCTGGATAGGTATTCTATTCAGTTTTGTCCAAGTTTTCAATCTAAATCAGCAACTATCAGTTCCTACATATTGGTTGCATGTTTATATTCATGCAATAATTTAAACGTGCACCTGGTAAATGCTTGCCCTAACGGGCTTTTCTTGCCATTAGCCTTGTTCGCGACCATTACGCAATTTAGGTCCGTAATGAGCATGTTCTTCTTGTCATATCTCAGACCATTCCATCATCATATCCACGATTCGTTTGACTCTCGTCGTCTTCAAACGCGAGTGTCCTTCAATTAAAACATTCACAAAAGTTAGTAACATCTACTTCAATAATCGCCCGATTTCTAATACAAGGCTTTTTCTACTATACGCGTCAATGCACGTATTTTCGTCAACTATATCAATCATTTCAATTGGGGTAACGTGTATCACACGGTAGCCCTATGTGTTGTTTACAACACTTTAACATGCTAAGCTATTAACATACTTGTACTTACCGGATTTGCGATCAAGCCTCGAACCGAACACTATTCTTTGTCAAGAGCATAAGGTTTAAGTCCAAGCATGGTTCCTCCCCACCATACTCGAATCTCTTAAACCAAGGCTCTGATACCAACTTGTAACACCCTAGTTTCTATTTAACGTTTATAGTGTAAATACCAACAATTAGAAGTGCAGTTAAGACTACACATACTATAAAAATACGGGTTTATTAAAACTTTTACAATTCATAAATTATTCTAGGTAACATGATCGAATTCGTTGTTTAAATTTTACAACGTGGCAAAGTGCGGAAGCGTGTATCTTTATCGTGTTCGGTTCTTCGCTGAGCTTGATCGTCTTCCGGCGTCCAAAAGTACCTACATTTCAATAACATGAAATGCTTTAGTTATACAAGATTTAAATCATGTCCGAACGATGTCCGGGGAAACAATTGATTTCTCAATGAAAAACAAAATATATAAAAAAAATTCACCACCGTAAATTACGGTGGGACCGTAATTTACGGTGGTCCCTGGGTTCATGCTTTTCTACCGTAAAACAGTAGAAACCCACCGTAGCTTTATTGGCTCCACCGTAAATTACGGTGGCACCGCCGTAATTTACGGTGGACCCTGCATCCAACTTCTCCATTTTGCCGTAATTTGACACGAAATCTTTCGTATCTTTCAAACCGCTTATCCGTTTGGCCTACCGTTTCTTCCTACGTGTTTGTAATTTGATTCTCCATCATTTGGAGTTAAAATCCGACATCCGGATTGGCAAATTTTTTTGAGACTTTTAAGTCTTCGGCTTATTACATTTTTACCAAATTTTGACCCGTTCGCTATTTTATCAAACAAACACGTTTACTTGATCTATAAACTCATGAGAATCATCATTTCAATATTTCCTATCAAATAAATCATAAATCATGGGTTTCTTACTTAGTTAGAACCCGTTTATGTTCAAGTGCTTATTTTGACCCGTTAGGGTATTTAAGCACTTTAAGCTTAAAATTGCTTTCATTCATTTCTAGCGTTATTTACAACATTCAAATCAAGAAATCTTCCACCACAACTATAATTGTGGTGGACTTAATGATGTGATCCATATAATCCGAGTTTTTCTCATCTGATTACTAATTCACGACAAAGACTCATATAAAGTCATTTGACCAAAGATTTACATATTTCGCTTCTTACACTTATTCCAATTATTTGATTAATCATAAAACTCGTTTCAAAACTACATTTAAAGGTTGTTTATTCGAATTAGCCAACAAGGGCGTTTTAGTCAATTTTTGTCATTCTTTTACGACGAAGGACTATTAGTGCTTGTTTGAACCACAAAGTCCGACCTTTTAACCATATTCTTGTTTAGAAATCAATATGTTTCTAAACACCATAATTATAACTCAATTTATTCGCTTTTCCTAAAGATAACCGAATATCTTATTTTAACCTTGTCCAACTGTTATAAAACTCCAAATTCTACATGATGAGTTGTATTACTATACATACCTGGCTCGGATCAATATATTGACCCGTTTCAATACCTTCCCTTAGTGGCTACTAAGTGATAACGATGTAAGCATCCGTGTGCTATTTATTTCCTAAATTCACGCAACTTGACAACCCATTAGTCGATATTGTCAAAGGGTGATAATTTCACCTTTTGACCCGTTTAGTCTATATGACCAATTACCATTGTCAAATTGTCAAAATTACCATTTTGCCCTTAATGGTTATTATGTTTTAACTTATATGATAACCATTAAAAGTACATGCTTCATTCGTCATAATATGATCGAATTACCGGTTTAACTCATTTTTAGCCATCACCATGTTTTCTTGTCATATTTAATTATCTTGTTCCGTACGACCACACGTCGGAACATCATATCTCAATTAGGTATTTTTCTTTTTCGCAACTAATAAGACGAAAGAATATTATAAATATATGACTAGTGTAAGATATACTTACCTTGCATCCCAAATACGCTTTTCCTTTATGCTTGACTCGTTCGACCCGCTTTCTCCCCAAGCTTCACCTAGCTTGTTAAGCGCCAAACTATTGTCAAACATTTACAAGGCGGTTAAATTAGTCATTAACAATCACGACTATTCCACCTCACTTATTTTCTATGCCGATGCTACTATTCGGCTTCATGATTAGTTAACTTAACTTATCTAAAGTTAACTACTTTCAATCACATGTTTTCTACTTTAAATCTAAATCAACATAGTATTTAGAGCTCTTATCACTTCATATCACGCGTAATTGCCATATCATTCGAATATGCGTTTTCACTCTAAAATTCATTACTTTAGTTCTCATTTAGGCATTTTATCGAACACCTAATGTGCATATTTTCCATATTTACTAACTAGTTCATAACTAATTATTTTCACAAAGATTTACATCAAATCAAACCTCTATGTCTAGTGTTCATGAACTACATCAAGAACTTATTCCATAACAATCAATATTCATCAAATTAACACTCTAGCATGAGTGTTCATCATATTAACATAAAACCCACTTATCACAATATAAGGTAATTACCAAATCCCTAGTTTTGACAACAATTCATCCAATTTTCTACTAGGGTTTGTTTCTACACCAAGATATAATCACCATAACATTCATAGATTCAAGATTCATTCCAGAATTCCGATTATGATTGTTCATCAAATTCTCAAGGTATCACCAAATCATAAATTTCAACATACCTTGTAATCCCCATGACTAGGTGATCACGAATTTGTGTTCATGCAGTGATTTGGCTCTTGATTTGGGCTTCAATTTGATCAAGTTGTGGAAGTTAGGGTTTGAGCTCCCTGAGCTTTCTCCTGGTCGACCTCACACACGCACACACTAGGTGTAGTGTGTTTTTATTTTTTTGTTTTTAATAAATAAACCTTATTTCCAAATATCCAACTTTGGTCCCTCATGTTTCGTTAATTATTAAGTAGGTTATAACCTACTTATTTACAATCCATATTCCCTTTTATTAACCGGGTCAAGCATTCCTAGTTAGCTTAGCGGTTTCGGGAATATTTATGACTAAGTTTAATTTAGGTCCCGTTAACTCGGGCCTTCTAAGCTTTTATTTCCTAAAAGCTTTTATTGATTTTTTGTTTAATATTAGGATTAATTATTTAAATCCTAATATTTACTGGTTAAATTTTTACCACTGACGGTACTTTACCCGTCTTTTGGTATTAACGAAGTTTGATTACCCAAGCCTGTTTTCGGGGTGTTACAAGTCTACCCCCCTTAAAGAGGTTTCGTCCTCGAAACCTGTTCTTACATAATTCATTGAGTTTAAACTCAATGTATTTGAGCCGAGAAATCTTTTAAATATTACTTATACTTTTTAACCAATCGTTAGTATTGTCCGAAAAGTACGGTAACATCTTTTTGGTTACTAATTGTCTACATATCTCATACGACATAGTGTAACTTCGAAATAACGTAATCTCGTTATTTCCGCTAGTTTGGTTAACTTAGCGATATCCATCGCTTTTATATATTATCGAACTCTTGGTGAATCCGTTACCTTGACCCGTTTAAAGGTCTTTATTGAAATATTTCGCTTTTAGCAATAATTTCTTTAGTTTTCGGATTTATTGATTCGGCTCAATTATACCGAATCCCCCGTTTCCGAGCAAATCAAATTTCTTGACTTGAATTGCTGACCTTAACCGGTCTCACTAACCGGACTTATTAGTCCCGTTACTTTTCACCGCTCGCTTGGTTATAATGTGATTTTACTTCACATTACATTTCCTAACCGTGATCGTGTCACATCGTGTTTAGTTTGCATCAACCTTTTATTTTCGAAAATAACACTTTTCGAATATATCGTCTTGCGCCAATCTGTGTCAAGACTTGTATCTTTCATGCTTATAGTTTAAATTCCTATCAGGATTTATGTTTGTAAAAACGCTATTTCTTACTAAAACCGAAATTTTAGTTTTAGGATCTTCTCATTAACCTTTGTCCATTATCCATGCCAGGATATTGACAGTCCATAATTTATTCTTTTACAGTCTTAGTTTTATGCGGGAATCACAACTAGTTCCCTTGCTTTACACTATTGACCCTTAGATTCTTTCATTTAGCCCCATAGGCTATTTCTTTAAGTTTTTCACCCTTTTTAAGGTGAGATATTAACAACTCGTCTCCTTCTCTTTTATGACCCGATGGTCTTTTTGGTCCCGTAGACCTTAACACTGTGTTTAATCCCGTAGGTTATGATGATCCCGTAGATCATCTTTTATTCTTGTCTATATTCAAATGTATATATACATATATAGCTTCTAAGAATCTCTTATTATGTTTGGAATCATTTATTTTCGCTCTTGAATTTCAATTGACCTTGACCGTAGTCTAAGGTTTCATTTTTATATTCCGACTTTGTCCTTAAGTATGACGTTTTACAAAAACGACTCGTTAAGGGACATATTTGCATTTTCCGGGTTCGAGTGTAAGTACACCCCCTCCCAATAAATATCTAAATCATTTTACATGTTTACATTCTCCGGGTTCGAGTGTAAGCACACTCCCTCCCAATACTTGTCTAAATCATTTTACATGCTTGCGTTTTCTAGGTTCGAGTGCAAGTACACTGCTTCCCAATACTGGTCTAAATCATTTTACATGCTTGCGTTTTCTGGGTTCGAGTGTAAGTACACTCCTTCCCAATACTCGTCTAAATCATTTTACATGCTTCTTTGTCCCTTCACTCGGGCTCATTATCCTAATGTAATACGCTCCCGTCACTTGGTTGTGCGTTTACATTATTATCAAATATTTTGCTTATCTGATTCATTTGGGTACTTTTAATTAGTCCCCTTTACCCCGCCTTTACTACATTGGATGTAGATGTGTCCGCTATAAGAAACTCGTGGTATCATATGTCACTACTTACTTGGCCAGAGTAAGTGATTAACACATGACATACACGACCTTTTTATAGTTTTCACATCACGCCCTATGTAAGTAATACCTCTGTTTATTTCTCTTGGAAACAATATCCTGGATAGGTATTCTATTCAGTTTTGTCCAAGTTTTCAATCTAAATCAGCAACTATCAGTTCCTACATATTGGTTGCATGTTTATATTCATGCAATAATTTAAACGTGCACCTGGTAAATGCTTGCCCTAACGGGCTTTTCTTGCCATTAGCCTTGTTCGCGACCATTACGCAATTTAGGTCCGTAATGAGCATGTTCTTCTTGTCATATCTCAGACCATTCCATCATCATATCCACGATTCGTTTGACTCTCGTCGTCTTCAAACGCGAGTGTCCTTCAATTAAAACATTCACAAAAGTTAGTAACATCTACTTCAATAATCGCCCGATTTCTAATACAAGGCTTTTTCTACTATACGCGTCAATGCACGTATTTTCGTCAACTATATCAATCATTTCAATTGGGGTAACGTGTATCACACGGTAGCCCTATGTGTTGTTTACAACACTTTAACATGCTAAGCTATTAACATACTTGTACTTACCGGATTTGCGATCAAGCCTCGAACCGAACACTATTCTTTGTCAAGAGCATAAGGTTTAAGTCCAAGCATGGTTCCTCCCCACCATACTCGAATCTCTTAAACCAAGGCTCTGATACCAACTTGTAACACCCTAGTTTCTATTTAACGTTTATAGTGTAAATACCAACAATTAGAAGTGCAGTTAAGACTACACATACTATAAAAATACGGGTTTATTAAAACTTTTACAATTCATAAATTATTCTAGGTAACATGATCGAATTCGTTGTTTAAATTTTACAACGTGGCAAAGTGCGGAAGCGTGTATCTTTATCGTGTTCGGTTCTTCGCTGAGCTTGATCGTCTTCCGGCGTCCAAAAGTACCTACATTTCAATAACATGAAATGCTTTAGTTATACAAGATTTAAATCATGTCCGAACGATGTCCGGGGAAACAATTGATTTCTCAATGAAAAACAAAATATATAAAAAAAATTCACCACCGTAAATTACGGTGGGACCGTAATTTACGGTGGTCCCTGGGTTCATGCTTTTCTACCGTAAAACAGTAGAAACCCACCGTAGCTTTATTGGCTCCACCGTAAATTACGGTGGCACCGCCGTAATTTACGGTGGACCCTGCATCCAACTTCTCCATTTTGCCGTAATTTGACACGAAATCTTTCGTATCTTTCAAACCGCTTATCCGTTTGGCCTACCGTTTCTTCCTACGTGTTTGTAATTTGATTCTCCATCATTTGGAGTTAAAATCCGACATCCGGATTGGCAAATTTTTTTGAGACTTTTAAGTCTTCGGCTTATTACATTTTTACCAAATTTTGACCCGTTCGCTATTTTATCAAACAAACACGTTTACTTGATCTATAAACTCATGAGAATCATCATTTCAATATTTCCTATCAAATAAATCATAAATCATGGGTTTCTTACTTAGTTAGAACCCGTTTATGTTCAAGTGCTTATTTTGACCCGTTAGGGTATTTAAGCACTTTAAGCTTAAAATTGCTTTCATTCATTTCTAGCGTTATTTACAACATTCAAATCAAGAAATCTTCCACCACAACTATAATTGTGGTGGACTTAATGAGGTGATCCATATAATCCGAGTTTTTCTCATCTGATTACTAATTCACGACAAAGACTCATATAAAGTCATTTGACCAAAGATTTACATATTTCGCTTCTTACACTTATTCCAATTATTTGATTAATCATAAAACTCGTTTCAAAACTACATTTAAAGGTTGTTTATTCGAATTAGCCAACAAGGGCGTTTTAGTCAATTTTTGTCATTCTTTTACGACGAAGGACTATTAGTGCTTGTTTGAACCACAAAGTCCGACCTTTTAACCATATTCTTGTTTAGAAATAAATATGTTTCTAAACACCATAATTATAACTCAATTTATTCGCTTTTCCTAAAGATAACCGAATATCTTATTTTAACCTTGTCCAACTGTTATAAAACTCCAAATTCTACATGATGAGTTGTATTACTATACATACCTGGCTCGGATCAATATATTGACCCGTTTCAATACCTTCCCTTAGTGGCTACTAAGTGATAACGATGTAAGCATCCGTGTGCTATTTATTTCCTAAATTCACGCAACTTGACAACCCATTAGTCGATATTGTCAAAGGGTGATAATTTCACCTTTTGACCCGTTTAGTCTATATGACCAATTACCATTGTCAAATTGTCAAAATTACCATTTTGCCCTTAATGGTTATTATGTTTTAACTTATATGATAACCATTAAAAGTACATGCTTCATTCGTCATAATATGATCGAATTACCGGTTTAACTCATTTTTAGCCATCACCATGTTTTCTTGTCATATTTAATTATCTTGTTCCGTACGACCACACGTCGGAACATCATATCTCAATTAGGTATTTTTCTTTTTCGCAACTAATAAGACGAAAGAATATTATAAATATATGACTAGTGTAAGATATACTTACCTTGCATCCCAAATACGCTTTTCCTTTATGCTTGACTCGTTCGACCCGCTTTCTCCCCAAGCTTCACCTAGCTTGTTAAGCGCCAAACTATTGTCAAACATTTACAAGGCGGTTAAATTAGTCATTAACAATCACGACTATTCCACCTCACTTATTTTCTATGCCGATGCTACTATTCGGCTTCATGATTAGTTAACTTAACTTATCTAAAGTTAACTACTTTCAATCACATGTTTTCTACTTTAAATCTAAATCAACATAGTATTTAGAGCTCTTATCACTTCATATCACGCGTAATTGCCATATCATTCGAATATGCGTTTTCACTCTAAAATTCATTACTTTAGTTCTCATTTAGGCATTTTATCGAACACCTAATGTGCATATTTTCCATATTTACTAACTAGTTCATAACTAATTATTTTCACAAAGATTTACATCAAATCAAACCTCTATGTCTAGTGTTCATGAACTACATCAAGAACTTATTCCATAACAATCAATATTCATCAAATTAACACTCTAGCATGAGTGTTCATCATATTAACATAAAACCCACTTATCACAATATAAGGTAATTACCAAATCCCTAGTTTTGACAACAATTCATCCAATTTTCTACTAGGGTTTGTTTCTACACCAAGATATAATCACCATAACATTCATAGATTCAAGATTCATTCCAGAATTCCGATTATGATTGTTCATCAAATTCTCAAGGTATCACCAAATCATAAATTTCAACATACCTTGTAATCCCCATGACTAGGTGATCACGAATTTGTGTTCATGCAGTGATTTGGCTCTTGATTTGGGCTTCAATTTGATCAAGTTGTGGAAGTTAGGGTTTGAGCTCCCTGAGCTTTCTCCTGGTCGACCTCACACACGCACACACTAGGTGTAGTGTGTTTTTATTTTTTTGTTTTTAATAAATAAACCTTATTTCCAAATATCCAACTTTGGTCCCTCATGTTTCATTAATTATTAAGTAGGTTATAACCTACTTATTTACAATCCATATTCCATTTTATTAACCGGGTCAAGCATTCCTAGTTAGCTTAGCGGTTTCGGGAATATTTATGACTAAGTTTAATTTAGGTCCCGTTAACTCGGGCCTTCTAAGCTTTTATTTCCTAAAAGCTTTTATTGATTTTTTGTTTAATATTAGGATTAATTATTTAAATCCTAATATTTACTGGTTAAATTTTTACCACTGACGGTACTTTACCCGTCTTTTGGTATTAACGAAGTTTGATTACCCAAGCCTGTTTTCGGGGTGTTACATGAAACCAGATGGTCATTGTGGGTTTCGATCGGTGGCTGTTGGGTTAGGAGTGAAACAAAATTCATATTTGATGATCCGGAAACAACTTATAAAGGAGTTACGTACGAACGAATCGCTTTGGAGGCAGTTTTTCGATCCGGAAAACATAGGACATTATGATGCGCTGCTTAGACGGATCAATTTCAAGGGGGTGGGACGAGCAGATATCGAAAATTACATGACGATGCCTGACACGGGGTTTCTTATTGCCCAACGATACGGTGTGATTGTTCACACCTTCGACATGTGTGGGAGCTGTACAATTTTCCCTCTGCTGGGCGGGCCAAACGAAGCTGAGCAACCTCACCTGGTGGTTGCGGTTGTGTTCGTCGACCATGGGCATTTCATACATGTAGATCTTGGAGGTTGTTATCCAATGCCTCCCCCAAACCCACTCTGGACAGCGAACAGAACAGAGCGCGCAGCAGCCTGGCACACATTATACAGGGATCAGATCAACGCGTACGAAATGCTTACGTATCGTGCCCCTGACCTTAATGTAACCCCATATGTTCACGATGTAGGTTAAATGTGTTTAATAATAATCACGTTTGTGTTTGTTCAATATATGCGTTACATCACGTTAAAAACCGAATGTCACCGACACGACCCAATCAGATTCAATACGCACTTGTACGACCCAAAATGACCATATACATCATAATACTACAATTAATGAAAAAATACGTCATGTTCATGTGCGGTAGGCGGCTGATACACATAACACCTCTCACAGGAATACTTGTGCTTTCAAACCAAAATGATACGATATAACGGAATAAGACATCACACGTAACCGATTTGATCCGGAACTTGCAGTATAGTCCATATATTTTAAAAAATGATGTATAATGGAAAAAACGTAAAATTTAGACTATTATCGACGCGTTTGTGAATAAAAAACAATTTTAAAAATTTAAAAAAAGGGCCGAAGCGCCCCGCTTAGGTCATAACGCTGCGTTTTGGCCCGAAGCGCCCCGCTTTGGCCATAGCGGGGCGCTTTGGCCCCTCGTTATACCTGAAGCGGGGCAGCCTTCTCCCCCACTTCACCCTCAAACAAAACACACACACTACGGTGCGATTACACACACTAGTGCGAAGATCGTCTTTTTCCGGATTTCAACCGCTATTAGGTACGATCGAACTTCGTTTATTGTTTTGGTTCAAGTTATATGTTTGATTTTGATTTGATTTGGGCGGTTGTGATCATGTTGCTGGGGCTGTTCTTCATAACGAAGATCCAAAGCGCCGCGCCGAGGCCAAAGCGCGGCGCTTTGGTTCATGTTTATTTTTTTTTAATATTATTTGTTTAATATTGTTTGTTTATTATTTAAATTATATTTAATATTATTTGTTTATTATTTAAATTTTATAAATAAAATTATTTCTTTATTATTTTTTGTTTAAAAATTATTTGTTTAATATTATTTATTTAAAAATTGTTTAAATAATATTATTTGTTTATTATTTAAATTGTTTAAATAATATTATTTGTTTATTATTTTATATTTAATATTATCTTATCAACGTGCAGGGATGGATTCCTCCGATGACGAGATTGAGCATATGGAGGCTGAGGGAGATGAGGGAGAGCAGGAAGAGCCGACATGTCCGTACCTGCAGTTTCCGCCGGGGTCACGGGCGAGGGGGAGATGCGCGAGGTTGCGCGCCATCCCCATTGGGGAGCATGTAGGGATAGACTGGGTCCTGTTGGAGACCGTGGGAGAGGCCGCGCGGGCGCGTGAGATAGTTGGACTATATACTCCTTGGTCGCGCCTATTTGAGTTAGCGATGGAGGACTCGTACCCTGAGCTTACGTGGGAGTTTCTTTCCACGTTTACATACGCGCCGCATCCGGCGGATTACGTGGAGGACCTGGATTTTCCAGTCTACGAGGTTACATTCCGTCTTGCCGGTCAGGAGTTTCGGATGAGTGTGCGGCAGTTTGTTGTCCATACAGGTTTGTTTAAATAATATTATTTATTATTTTATATTTAATATCATTTGTTTATTTAATGTTATTTGTTTATTTAATGTTATTTTTTTATTTAATATTATTTGTTTATTATTATTATTTGTTTATTTAATGTTATTTGTTTATTTAATTTTATTTGTTTATTTAATATTATTTGTTTATACAGGTTTGTACACAGAGGCCGAGCTTGATACTGATTTATATACGCAGGCGGTTACGATGATGGACAGGCAGACGCTTATCAGTTTCTGGAGGTCCATTTCCAGGGTTCCCTTTGGGAGATCCTGGCAAAAGGCCACCACCATTAGAGACCCCTTGTTCCGATACCTGCAGCATGTTATCGCGGCAACTATCGTGCCGCGGGGTGCCAGCAGGGAGAAGGTCAACCTCAGTGACCTTTTCTTTCTATACTGCCTACTGCGCCGCCAGCCCTGCGATCTAGCAGCCTGCCTGGCAGATTACTTTGCCACAGCATACCACCGGCAGCTCCGCGGGTGGGTGCACACTGGCTCATTCATCACCGCCATCGCACGCTCGCTCGGGATCGTGCCCGAGGGAGATCCGGTGCTGTCCGATCCGGTCCCGTCTACCAGGTTGGGCCGCGCGTCAGTTTCTAGCATGCAGATCACCCGTCGCTTTGATGTTGGTCTGAGGTTTAGGGGCGGAAACGGGCTGATTTGGCACCCGGAGCCGGTGCAGGAGGTCATCCCAGTTGTTATTGAGGTGAGGCCTGGAGTGTTGGCCCCTCCTGATGTTCAGGCGGCCGCTCGGCAGGCTCAGCTACAGGCTCTGGGACTCGATGAGTTCCCGGGCCAGCCTCAGGCTGAGGCTCAGGCTCAGGCTCAGGCTCAGCCTGAGCCTGTATTAGAGGATCCGGCTCAGGAGGAGCATATCGAGGAGATCCCGGTACCACCAGTTCAGCCAGCTCCGGAGCCGCCACAGTACCCGCAGCACGTTTACGCTGACCTGCCTCCGGTAGCGCGTGAGGTGGCTCGGGACTTCGACCGGCGCCTGAGACGCCAGGCCGCACGCCAGGACTGGATCATCGAGACGCTCGTTTCTCTACGAGAGCTCGCTGGGTTGCCTCCACTTCCCCTCCCACCGTCCCCACCGCACGAGGATTAGTACCTTAGTTTGTTTGTATAGTGTTTTGTTATGTATTATGTAATCAGTTGTACCTTTTTGTTTTGTATGTACAAACTGATATATATTTACATCACATTGGTTTTGGATTGTTTACGTTTAATTCTTATGGCTTTCTGTACAATTTATTTAACGTGTTCGTTTAATTTAACAAAATAAACTAGGTTAACAGTTTATAAAGACGCACTTATATTATATACGTTCTATAAAAATAATGACGTAAAAAAACGTAATTATAAAACAACGTATTATAAAACTCAAATACAATTTTTTCCTCCAAAAAAACACTACCAAACTAACCCACATCCCACCTATTTCAAAAAAAAAACAACAACACAAATTAAGGTACTAATCCTATTTCAAAAAAAAAACAACACAAATTAAGTCCTTGTCTGTTGACTTTGGCCAAAGCGCCCCGCTATGGCCAAAGCGGGGCGCTTTGAGTGTGCAAAAAGACAAAGGCCGTGTGCGAATAGACCAGGCCTTAAATTTAAATAAGAGTTAACTTTCATTTTGTTTTGAACTAGTTGATGTCTCGAGTGTGTTGCGGGGCGATAACCGAATAATTCTCAATCAATTAAAAAAACACAACTATAATTTTGCTAGGGAAAAAACTAAAACGATGATAAGACCGTAATTTTCGGCTCAGGGCAAAAATGTATTTTTTTATGACTAATGAGCGAGTGTTAGGCAGCTCTTTGACACGAAAAAAAAATTTAAATAGAGTAAACCAATTAAAACAAAAACTTTTATAGTTTTGCTAAAAAATAAAAGAGTTAATTACATAGTTAGTCCCTGTAGTTTGCACAAAATAACATACTTAGTTACTAATAGTTTAAAATCACCTTCTAGGGTATTAACCTTTCATTTTGTAACGTTTGGAGGTATTAGCTTCTAGGGTATTAACATAGTTAGTCCCTGTGGTTTGCACAAAATAACATACTTAGGTATTAATAGAATGTGATTTTAAACCTACAAATAACGTTAATACCTCCAAACGTTACAAAATGAAAAGTTAATACCCTAGAATGTGATTTTAAACTATTAGTACCTAAGTATGTTACTTTGTGCAAACCACAGGGACCAACTATGTAATTAACTCAAAATAAAACGATGGGAAAAGCGTAATTTTGAACCGAGGGCGAGATGATAATTTTAATTCAGGGATGAAATCGTAAATTAAAAGGATCAATAGGGGAGTGCCAGGCACCTGCCAGCATGACTGCAAATTTACACCGGGGGCAAAATAGTAATTTAACCAGGAAAACAAACAAAAACGATAGAGAAAATGTAAATTTAAGTTGGGGGAAAAATCATAATTTGGAGGTGAGAAAAAAAAAACTAATGGCAAAACTCTAAATTTAAATGGGGCAAAATCGTAATTTTTAACCGAGGGCAAAATTGAAATTTTTAGCTGGTAGCAAAAGCGTAGATTTATTTTTAAGTGGGGGGTAAAAACATAATTTTGAACTGATGGCAAAATCGTAATTTTAAGGAAAAAAACTAACGGTAAAAGTATAAATTTAAATGAGGCAAAATCGTAATTTTTAACCTAGGGCAAAATCGAAATTTTTAGCTAGGAGCAAAAGCGCAAATTTATTTTTAAGTGGGGGTAAAAATATAATTTTGAACTGATGGCAAAATCGTAATTTTAAGGGGGAAAAACTAATGGAAAAAGTGTAAATTTAAACGGGGCAAAATCGTAATTTTTAACGGGGGGCAAAATCAGAATTTTTAGCTGGGAACAAAAGCGCAAATTTATTTTTAAGTGGGGGAAAAACATAATTTTATACTGATGGCAAAATCGTAATTATAAGACGGGATAAAATCGTAAATTTGCTCGGCCAAAAGGGAAGTGCCAGGCAGTTGCCTGCTACTGTTGCCTCAGCCGCCCATTTAATCCAACAAGGGACAGGGACTATTGCCGCCGACACATAGATTTGTAGTTGTTGATAATGGTTTCGTTTTTAACGGTTTTATCTCATTTAAAAAATATTATTTGCATCCCTAATATATTTAAGTTATTATCATTTCACTCACTGCCTCTAACTCTGTTTAAAATGTTTGCTAAAGTTAATGGGTATTATAATAGTTCTACATATGTATTTAAATTGATTTTTAAAATCCATTTTTTTGTCTTTTTGTTAATATTAAAAATAAAAAATATAAATGTATTCATATATATTTATGTATATGAGGAAAAAAAACCCTCTTTCACTTGCGCTCCCTCTCTCTCTTTCTCGCACCCCGTCTCTCTATATATACGACCAATCACCATTAATCCACCAGCGGATCAACACTGTCACCTCCTCCCCTTCACCTGTAACAAAATTAATGGTCTAAAAGTTGTTTCTCCCCGAAACAACAAGATCCGAGAAGGGGATTCAAGCCCTAAAGATTTGTCACGATCTGAAAAAGGATAAGAGGCATTAAGCGCCAAAACCCTTGTTTCCTTATACCTTCTTTGGAAGCAGCGAGGCGGATCTACTAGAGCCGCTTCCAATCTTTAGGGTAAGACCGAAAGATATGGACTAGATTTTGCCCCCTTATGATCTGAAAAGAGGGTATGGTGGTTTGAAAATGATTGGTTCCCACTACATCTAATAGCTTGGAGGTAGATTTGAGTTAAAAATCAGTTGTAGTGGATCTGAGGATGAAGACTGATAGAGTGGTGTAGTAGTAGTGAGTGAGAATTGATGTGAGAAAGTATATCTGATGGAGTTGATGGTGTAGTAGTGGTGAGTCGGAAAAGTCGTGTGTAACACCCCGAAAACGGGTTTGGTAATCAAACCACGTAAATACTACAGGACGGGTAAAATACAGTTAGTGGTAAAACTTACCCGGTAAATTTTAGGATTTAAATAAATAAATCTAATATTTATTAAAAGGATGAGAAATACTTTAAGAAAGCAAAGTATGTAAAAGGCCCGAGATTTAACGGACTTAAAATAAAACGGGTTGAGAACAAGATAAAGTAACTAGAAAATAAATAACCTAGTACAAGTCTTGTAATTAAATGAAAGAACAAAATATAAAGTTATAAACCAAACTAAAGTTGAGGGGCTTATGTTGTTAAATTTGAAACTTAATAACATTAAACAAAAAAAAAACACACCAAACACCCATTTTGGGGTGTCTGGTCGATCAAGAACACAGGGGGCGACCAAGACTCCCCTCACAACCCTAGCTCTTTCATTTTCACCAAATTGAAGGCTCAAATATGTTCCGAATCGAAATCCAAGCATAGATTAGTGATCACCTCAGTAAAGGGATCATGAGGTATGCGAAATTTTACTATGTGGTTCCTAAAAGTATTACGGAATTGTATATTTCTGAATGAATCATACGAATACAATTGATCCCATTATATAGGGATCAGACCTAATCTCTGTACAAGGAAATACAAATCATAACCATAATACAATATCGTAAATATAGAAACTCAATCAATCTCCGCTAATACTCCCCCGCAGTTTGAGCGGTCAATGGTCCAACGGTCAAACTGGATCGGAAGGACTGAAACAGTTGACGTGAGAGTCCCTTGGTGAAGATGTCAGCGTATTGAAAAGGGGCAGGAACATGTAATACCCGAACATGTCCAAGGCGAACCTTTTCACGAACAAAATGGATATCTATTTCAATATGCTTCGTACGCTGATGCTGAACTGGATTATCAGATAGGTAGACGGCGGAAACATTGTCGCAGTAGACTACCGAAGCGTGAATGAGAGGAACTCGTAGTTCCAGCAATAAGTTACGAATCCAAGTAAGCTCGACAACAGCATTGGCGACTCCTCGATATTCGGCCTCTGCACTAGATCGGGACACTGTAGGCTGTCGCTTAGAAGACCATGAGAGTAAATTGTTACCGAGGAAGACACAGTAACCACTAGTGGATCGCCGGGAATCTGGACATCCTCCCCAGTCAGCATCAGAGTATGCAACAAGAGACTGGGTAGGAGATTTCACCATACGTATACCATAATCTATCGTCCCTTGAATGTATCGCAGGATGCGTTTCATGAACGCATAATGAGGATCATGAGGCTCATGCATAAATAAGCAGACCTGCTGTACTGCGTAGGAGATGTCTGGACGTGTAAAGGTAAGGTACTGAAGAGCACCGGCAAGACTGCGATACAATGTTGGATCATGAAATAGCGGGCCATCTGTGGCACTTAACTTGGATGACAGATCCATTGGAGTAGCACAAGGTTTACAGGATTCCATGGAGGCCCTCTGAATAATCTCTTTAGCATATTGTGCCTGATCCAAAAACAAACCCGAAGCGGTGCGGGTGACTTTAATGCCTAAAAAATGATGCAACTGACCCAAATCAGTCATTGCAAACTCCCTTGAGAGTGTATGAATGATGTGTTGCAGGAAGCTATCCGAAGAAGCTGTCAAAACTATATCATCAACATATAATAACAAATATGCAATCTCATGACCCTTGCTGTAAATAAACAGGGAATTATCGCACGCACTACTGGTGAAACCATGAGATAAAATAAAATTGGCAAAGCGTGTATACCATGCTCGGGGGGCCTGTTTAAGTCCGTACAAGGACTTTTTCAACCTGTAAACAAAACCCGGGTACCGTTTATCAACGAACCATGGTGGCTGGTGCATAAACACGGTCTCATTAAGGTGGCCATGGAGAAAAGCATTTTTAACGTCCAACTGATGAATAGGCCACGATCTAGAGACTGCCAGTGACAAGACCGTTCTGATGGTAGCCGGTTTAATAACCGGACTAAATGTGTCATCACAGTCAACCCCCACGGTTTGAAACTTCCCATTAACAACTAACCGTGCTTTATGCCTCTCGAGTGTACCATCAGATTTAAATTTGTGGCGAAACAGCCACATACACCGAATGACCGGACTATCAACTGGTCGTGGAACCAAATCCCACGTCTCGTTTTCCTGTAAAGCAGTAAATTCAGCCTGCATTGCGTGCAGCCAGTTCGGGTCGGTAAAGGCCTGGTTGTATGTTTTCGGGACAGGAGAGATAGTAGAGGTATGAAGGTTGTAGTGGGGAGGCTTAAGGGACCCGGTTTTGGATCTGGTGGCCATGGGGTGTGTGGAGGGTGGTCGGGTCATGGGTACAGGCTGCTGTTGTGAGGCCGTAGAGGGCCCAGCAGCAGAAGTGGGTCCCGAAGAGAGGTTGGGCCGGTCAGGGGAGGTGGGAGCAGGTGGGGTGTGGGCTGAGGGGTGGGTTGGGTTGGCTGTAGGTGAAAGTGGTGAGTGGGCCGAGTGAGGTGGTGGATTTAGTGGTGGTCGAGGACGGCGAGAATAGGTGAATCGGAAGGGAGTGGTGGTTGTGGGCTTAGGTGCGGATGGTTAAGTGGGAGTAGATTGTCCCACGGGTCTAGTGAAGGTGAAGTCGGGAGGGGCGGTATCATCAAGGAATTGATAAGAGGAGGCGGGTGTTGGGATGGTATAAGGGAAGACCGATTCGTCAAAGGTGACGTGCCGGGAAATAGACACTTTCCCGGTCGTGGGGTCAAAACACCGGTATCCACGAAAATCTGGTGGGTAGCCAAGGAAAATGCATCGGGTAGAGCGGGTGTGAAGTTTGTGAGGTTGAGTAGCCGAGGTGTTCGGGTAGCAGGCGCAACCGAACACCCGAAGGTGGTCATATGTGGGATGACGGAGGTAGAGGGCAAAAGTTGGGGTAAAGAAGTTTAGGCGTTTTGTGGGAAGAATATTGTGAAGATAGGCTACGGTGTGTAGGGCTTCTACCCAAAAACTGGGTGGGAGATGGGAGTGAATAAGGAGGGCACGAATGACGTCATTGAGGCGACGTATCATGCGCTCTGCACGGCCGTTTTGTGAAGAAGTTTGAGGGCATGAAAAACGGAAGAGGAGGCCGTGTTGGATGGCAAAAGTCTTGAAGGCGTTATTGTCGAATTCGCCGCCAAGATCACATTGGAATGTTTTAATATTTCGGTTAAATTGTGTGGATATGAGGCGGTGAAATTTGACAAAAGTGGAAAATGTTTCGGATTTGTATTTTAAGGGGTAGACCCAAACAAAATGCGAAAAATTATCTATCAAGACCATATAATATTTGTATCCTGTTTGACTTGTAACAGGAGATGTCCAAAGGTCACAGTGTATGATATCAAATGGTGCAAATGTAAAAGAATTTGACGAGTAAAATGGTAAACGTTTACTGTTTGATAGTTGACAAGAATGGCAAATATTAGATGATTTATGTTCATTACAAGAAAAAGGAAAATAACGACTAAGAACATCCAAGACTTGAGTGCCGGGGTGCCCCAAACAATCGTGCCATGGAAGGGAAGCAGTGGTGATGAAGGTAGCTTGTGGCGGAAGTTCTGGCGGTGTTATTGGATACAGATCCCAGGTACTATTGTGGCGGGAGAGTAGACGCCCAGTGCGAAGGTCCTTCAAAGAAAAACCAAAGGGGTCAAACTCAATAGAAACACTATTATCACGAGTAAACCGCCGAACAGAAATTAACTTTTTAATAATTTGTGGGCAGTAAAGGATGTTAGGTAAAATGTAGGTACGATTGGGTAAGGTTAAGTAGCCTGTTCCAGACCCTTGAACTGGCAAAGACGCGCCATTGCCGACCAAAATTTTACTACTAATAGGAAAAGAGTTGGGTATTTGAATCGTACCTTGTTCGTCAGTGGCGTGTGAGGTGGCGCCTGTATCCATGATCTGGTTTGGATCCTGATAATTCAGCTGCATAGATGCCATTACCGATTGGAGATCAGAGGGACATAGAGGATTGTAACCGGTCGGTGTATTGGTGATGTAGTGAGCCTGCGGAGTCAAAACAGGAGAATAGGGAGTGGTCGGGTATTGGGCTGGGTTAAAATTTTGGGTTGGTTGAGGTATGGGGTGTTGTTGGGCTGTATAGTGGGCCATCGGAGGTGGTGTAGCGGGCTGGGAGAAGTGGGTATTTGGCTGAAAAGCGGGTTGTGTGGGGTAAGGGCAAGGTGGAGTATTCCACCAAGCCCATTGTGGGTAGGAGGGATTGTTTGGAGGCCATGTTGGCTGCTGTGAAGGGGTGCCACGGCCAGAACCGCTTCCGCGATTACCGCGTCCACGGCCCCGACCACGTCCACGAGTTCGATAGGGCTGCTGGGGTTGATTGTAATAGGGTTGCTGGGGTTGGGTAGTAGGGTTGGATTGTGAACCTGTTGGTGTTCGGCTGTGGGTAGTATTCGGCTGCTGTCCAGAAGTAGTAACCAGAACCGGATGTGTGGTCTTTTGGCGTGCCTCCTGTCGAATGATCTCGTCTTGCAGCATACTGCGTGCGAGATCCAAGTCAGCGTTGTTTGCATTGATGAGGGAGGCCGTGGTATCATACTCTTCAGGTAGGCCTCGAACAAGCTGTAAAACAAGTCTTTCTTCGGTGACCGGATGGTCAACATCTTCAAGTTGATTGGCGAGGTCCTTAAGACGCTCGCAATAATCGTCCAATAACGAACAGGCTGCCAAGGTAAGGTTGCAGAATTTAGTTTCGAGAGCACCGACCCGCGCCTTTTTATTGCTGAGATAAACTTTTTCAAGTTTCAGCCAGGCATGACGAGCGGTTGGTCCAGCATCAAGAACACGAGGCAGGTTGCTGTCTGACACTGTGCTATAAATCCATTGAAGCACAGGTGCATCCAGCTCCTGCCAAGATTTAAAATCTGCATCAGTTTCAGCCGGCGAGGGGGAACCATCTATATGATCAAGGACCTGATAAGCCAGAGCATGCAGTCGAAAAAGCTTGACCCAAGAAGTGTACGTAACCTTAACACCGTCAAGGATACGTATCTTCGATTGGATGTTCGTAACAGAGTATGCTGGGTGCAGGGTTTTGATGGTTTTGTCAGCTGAAGATGATTCGGGTCCATCGTTCTTGTTGCCAAGATCATCTTTCTTGTTGCCGTCATCCATTGAATGCTAGGGTTTGGATGAAAAAGAAAAGGGGGTTGTCGAAATAGCAGGGGAATCGAAAAAAAAGGAAGGAAAAAGGTAATCAGAACCTAATGCTCTGATACCATAAAAGTATTACAGAATTGTATATTTCTGAATGAATCATACGAATACAATTGATCCCATTATATAGGGATCAGACCTAATCTCTGTACAAGGAAATACAAATCATAACCATAATACAATATCGTAAATATAGAAACTCGATCAATCTCCGCTAATAGTTCCATCTTAAATTTTAGATGAACTTGTGAGATTCGAATCTGAGCTTGCATGTTCGTTGTTTGGATGAAATTAGGGATGAAACTATGTCTAGGAGTAAACCCTAGTCATTTATTTGTTGAATTGATGTTCATGGTTGTGAATTCATGATCATACTCTCATGTGTCAAGTGGGTTTTGGAGAAATATGTTAAACACTAGGATTATCTTTGTTAACTTAGTGTATTTGAGCTCTATGAAGCAAATCCAGATTTATTGTTATGAAGATTTGTCATTAACATGTGAAATGATGTTTAAATCTTGTTTAAATATTTAGTCATGAGCTTGATTGCTAGTAGTAAAAATTTCATGCTCATAAGGTGTTCGATGTAATGCCTAAGTGAAATTGGGTACCTACTAGTTTATATGAAGAACTTGATTATATAAGGTGTTGGGATGAATGCTAGTGATATGATGAACGGGTCTCACTTATAGATGAGAACCCTTAGTTCTTGTGAAATGAATGAATAAATTAGTCTTGATAATCGCTTGAACTAATTAAAGTGATTGAAATGTGATAAACGTGGTTAGAACTTTGGTTAAAACGGTGGCCTAAAGATAACGCCTACCGGGTAATTAAAGAATGCAAAAACTAGTTAATGAATTCGAATATGCATTTAGTATACTAATGGGCATTTGACTTTTAAAAAGTCAAACTGACCTACGATGTGATGAATGATAATTAGATATAGAAATGCGTAAGGTGGAATAATCGTATTAAGTCATGATTAAACTAACCACCTTGTGAATGATGAATAATAGTTGGCGCTTAACAAGCTAGGTGAAGCTTGGGGAGAAAGCGGGTCAAACGAATCAAGAAGGAAAAGAAAAGTGTAGCTTGGATACGAAGTAAGTAAAACTTACACCCCTTTTGTAGGACACGTGTTTACTTTATAAACTATAAATGCGAATGATGTAATATCCAAAATAAGGGTTCCGACACGATTGATACAAGTCGGAACAAGTATAAATGATAAAAAACATGGTTTATGGTAAACGGGGCAAATGGGTGAATTTGGAAATTTAAAACCATGCTTTTATTCTAATTTATGTAAATGTTTGGTCTTATAGTCCAAACGGGTCAAATGGAGATGATGACACCATTTGACAATATCGACTAATGTGATTGTCAAGTTGTGTGTTATCAGGAGTGAATAGCAATTTGGATAATTGCGATGCCATAGAATATTGGTTAATTTAACGCGAGGTATAAAACGGTTCTATATGTTGACTCGAGCCAGGTACGCATATATACAAATTTATAGTTAAAAATGCAATGGGGGCCAAATACCTTAGCAAAAGGACCTATGTCGTAAAAGGAGGAAATAAGTTGACGAAAATGCCCTTGATAGGTAAATCGGGCAAACGACCCTTAGAAGTCGTTTAGATATTAGTATTATCATTGGGTAACTCTTAGACACATGTAAGAGTTGTAAGTATCAACCTTGGGGGTCAAATGTACATAATTCGCTCTAAACGGGTCAAAATAAGAACTTGAGCGTAAACGGGTTTTTATTATATAAGAATCCCGTGATTTGAAATTAATATGATAGGGGATATGGAAATTATGAATTTCATGAGTTTAAGGATCAAATAAACATGTTTGTTTGATAAAAATCAAACGGGTCAAAATTTGGTAAAAAGGGTAATAAGCCGAAGACTTAAAAGTCTGAAATTTTGTTTAACCGGATGTTGGATTTTAACTCCATAAGGTGGAGAATCAAATTACAATCACGTAGGAAGAAACGGTAGGCCAAACGGACAAGCGGATTGAAAGATACGAAATTTTTCGTGTCAAAAACGGCAAAATGGGAGGTTCTGATACAGGGGCCACCGTAACTTACGGTGGGTACCGTAAGTTACGGTGAGGGCTAAAAGCCTTACGGCAGTTGCCTCCTGCCTTACGGTGGGGCATTTTACACCAGGAGCCACCGTAACTTACGGTGCCCACCGTAACATACGGTGCCCACCGTAAGTTACGGTGGAGGCCAGTTCCAAATCCTTGTTTTTGGGATTAAGATAGCAATGTTGGAATTTCTTGATTTCCTTGTTTAATTCGATTATTCGACCCAAATCTTCCTTGTTGTATTAGTTATTTAATTATCAAAACTAACTTTTAAGTTGGTTTTGATCACAGGTGAATGTCAATAGTCCCGGATAAAGATCAAGCATCGAGCAAGAACCGAACACACGTTTAACGAAGCTTCCGCAATGTTGTTTCGTCGTTAATCTAAAACGGCGAATTAGACCACATTATGTTGTATCACTTTAAATTGTAAAAGTTTTTAATAAACCAGTATTTTCATTGTAATTGTGACCGTGATTACATGATTATAGACTTAAATTTTATGAAAAACGTAAAATATTATCAAGGGTGTTACAAGTTGGTATCAGAGCCTTGGTTTAAGAGATTCAAGTATGGTGGGGAAACTATGTTTGGACTTAAACCTTATGCTCTTGATAAAGATTGGTGTTCGGTTCAAGGCTTGATTGCAAATCCGGTAAGTACATGTATGTTAATGGTTAGCGTGTTAAGGTGTTGTAAACAACACATAAGGTTATCGTGTGATACACGTTACCCCAATTAAATGATTGAAGTAGTTGACGAAATTTCGTGTGTTGATGTGTATAGTGGAAAAAGCATTGTATTATAATACGGGCAATTATTGAAGTTGACATTACTAACTCTTGTTAATGTTTTAATTTAAGGACCCTCGCGTCTGAAGATGACGAGAGATGAATGAATTGCGGATATGATAATGAAACGGTCCGAGGTATGACGAGAAGAGCGTACTCATCAAGGACCTAAATTGCGTAACAATCGCAAATAAGTAATGGCAAGGAAAGCTCGTTAGGGCAAGCATTTATCAGGTGCGCATTTTAAATGATTATGTGGATAGTAATATGCAACAAATACGTAGAGATTTAAAGTTGCATATGTAGATTAAAACGTGGAAAAAAAAAACCCCGAATAGGAAAACCTATCCGGGATAGTGTTTTCAAGAAAAACAAACAGAGGCATTACTTACATGGGGTGTAATGTGAAAATTATAAAAATGTCATGTATATCAGGTGTTGATCGCTTACTCTGGCCAAGTAAGTAGTGAACATGTGGTAACATGAACTTCTTATGATGGACACATTTATGTCCGATGTAGTAAGGGCGGGGTGAATGGGACTAACTATAATGGTACCCAAAGGAATCTGATGTGTTCAAAATGCAACATATAAATTTCATCAATCGTGGCATAAAACTAACCCTTTTTAGTACTAATGTTGGAAAAAGTGTGCTTTTGTCTTCCTTTTGTATTTTCAGGATTAAATGAGCTCAAATTAACAAAAGAAGCAAAAAGACATCAAAATCTAACATAAATACAAGAAAAGGAACAAGACGTGACATGCCCGACCCCACGACATCATCTTCCCAAGCAAAACAAGACATCAGAAGCCTGAACACGCCCCGTGCTCAGCCAGCACGGGGGCGTGCCCAAGTGTCAGCAGAAAAGACAAAGTGGTAGAAGCTTCTATTGCCCACCACGGGGCCGTGCTCAGCGGACACGGGGCCGTGGTCAACTATAAGATTCGCACAATCCAGGAAAATCTTCATAGTACAAAGATTCTTCTGCACACGGGGTCGTGCTCAGCGGACACGGGGGCGTGGTCAACTAAAAAGACAAAGCTGCATTAAATGAAGAAAGAGAGGATGTGGACACGGGGCCGTGCCCGAGCTTCTGTTCAGCCTATAAATAGGAGTGCTTGGCTCAAGCTCAAACCATCCCTTGGCACACCACCTCTCTCACACTTCACCCACCACCCACCACCACCATAACACCATCATCCACCACCATCATCCATTGTCCATCATAGAGTGTGTGAGTCGTCTCGGGATCCAAGATTGATCGTAAGAGTTCTTGACAATCAAGGCCATGTTTGCCTAAGTCTCTTACATCACTTGGTGAAGACAAAGTGTCTAGTGTAATACTTTTTATTTCTAATCTTTTGCACTTTTTACTTGGTTTTGTATTAATGACTTTAATAACTAGTTGCTTATGTTGAAGGTGATATTTCCTTATCGTTTGTCTGTGGTGTCTTGGCATTATTTTACTGTCTATATAAAATAAAAGATTTTCACCATTCATATCTCCACGGTCTATATGGAGGTATGTTGGCTACCTGGTCGGGGGTTAAGGGAACAGTTTGGTAAAGGTCTTGCCATTGTTCAGCGTTTAGAGATCCTGCAATGGACCTGGGTCAAATTTAGTAGGACCTCCTTCAATACTTAACGGTATTGGATGGCGGGGGTCCAAACTCTTTGATCCCCTCATAAGTTAACTACTATTAATACTATAACCCGGCTATTTAGGACTGTATCCCTGCTAACTCAGACTACTTAGTCGAGGGTAACGTCACCTCCAAAAGAGGGGCCTACCATAATTTGCATTAATAACTTAATTAATTATCTTTCAATAATCCACCCTTTTAGGATTGTATCCTTGCTGACTCAAACTACTGGGGTGAGGGTAACGTCACCTTCAAAAGAGGGGCCTACTACAATAACTAAGATAATCTCTTAAAATAGTGCAAAAGTGCGGAAATAATAAAAGGTTACACTAGATACGAGTCGGAACCAAGTGATTCATCTTGTCTATCTGTTTTTCTTTTTATTTTATTTTTTCAGCATTTTTAGTTAGTTTTTATTTTTCTTAGTTTAAAACATTTTTCTAAACTTTTATTTTGATTAGACGTTGAGGATAAACCGATACTAAAAGCTCTTGTGTCCTTGGACGACCTCGGTATCTTACCAACACTATACTACGCTCACGATGGGTGCAGTTGCCCATATGTGTGTTTAGTGTTAGTAAAATATCGTGTTTTATAAATTTAAAACTTGGCTAAAAATAAGTGTTAAAGAGGGCTTAAAATATACACCTAATATATATAACACTTCACACGCATCAAGTTTTTGGCGCCGTTGCCGGGGACACAAGGATTTTAAGAAAGCTTAAAATCGACGGCCTAATCAGTTTTTCAAAACCTTTTTAAAACGCGCGCACATTTTTCTGCATTTTAGTTTAGATTTGCATTTACAGTAACCTGTACACGGGGCCGTGTTCACTGAACGCGGGGCCGTGCTGCACATTTTCATAAAAAGACCCAGTAACAGTAGCTTGAACACGGGCCGTGCTCACTGAACACACCCCGTGCTCAACTAGATCAGTAAATTTAATTAAAACGCCCAGATACAGATCCTGAACACGGGGCCGTGCTCACTGAACACGGGGCCGTGTCCAGCCTCTGTTTCCGTTTTTATTTTTGTTTTCTGATCTCGAGACTTGGTTGTGGTCTGCTGAGTGATTCTTATGGATCAATACTCTGGAGGTTACAACTACACCTATGAGGAGGATGATTATAGGGGTAATTATTGCACTAATTGTCGTAACTCACGCTCGGTTCAAAATAATCACTCATATCAACCATCCAATTCATACACCTACTATGAGGAGCCCAGGTACGAGCCATCAACTTCATACACATCCTATGAAGACCAAAGGTATGAACCTCCTCCCTCATACTCATATTTTGATGAACCAAGGTATGAGCCTTCATACTCATACTTTGAGGAACCAAGATATGAGCCACCACCTTCGTTTGCTTATTATGAGGAACCATGGCGTGAACAACCCACCTCATATGAGTATTATGAAGAACAAAATTACGAACCTTATCCATCATATGCTTACAATGAGGAACAATGGTGTGAACCATCTACTTCACATGAGTATTATGAGGAACAAAGGGTCGAACAACCGGATTCAAGCTTAGAAAATCCCGATTCTTTTTCTATAACCGAAGTAACCGATAGGATATTAGAACACATAAGAGTTATCGATCGCTGTATAAGAGAATCTCGCGCAAGGGAAGAGGAGTCCCGCGCAAGAGAAGAATTAAAAAAAGAAGAGATAACTGAAAGTGTAAAAATGGAAGAACAAATAAGTGAAAAGCCGACACATGAGTTAAACAACGAAAAAGGTGAGTCCGACAAAGGTAAAATTCAAGAAGAGTCTAATTTTGAAGAAATTAATCTCTTGTCACCTTCTTTTGAAAATCATTGTTTAGTACCCACTCATGCTAAGTTTTTAAAAGAGTTAAACACTAACACTAAAATTGACGAAACGGTAAGTGTTAAGTTAACTATTGATCAATCCTCGCTAATAAAAGAAGACCCGTTTGAAATTAACATTACACCGGTTCCATGTTTCTTTCAAAATTCGTTTATTAGTAATGTCACAATTGATAAAGATCTTTGTGTTAACATAATTCCTAATTACATTTTCGAAAAATTAAGTATTAGTGATTTTTCTCCACTTCGAATACCCATTTTTCTATCTAATCGGAAAATAATAAAATCAATCGGTGTAGTTGAGGATGTCTTGGTTCAAACAAATCAAATGGTAATCCCAACCGACTTTGTCATCCTCGATGACGCTCCTCTAGTGTTGGGACGACCCTTTGTAAAAACCCACGAAGCTTTGAAGAACCGGAAGTATAACAATCTACCTCTTCAATTAGGGGCCTTTAAAAAGAGTGTCGACCTTGAGCGATCAATGAAGTATCCATTCGGCAATGACGACCCGCTAATTGAAGATGAGCCAGAACCACCTGATAAGGTGGGTCTAGCCAAGGACCCTTATAAACGTGGCGCACCACGGAGGCATTCCGCGGAACTATCCGTAGTTTTAATTTAGATTAACTTTTATATTTTCTAGTTTAGTTTTAATTTTCAGGAATAAAACACACTCGGGATGGTGAAGGATACTAAGGGAAGCTTGAACCAACAACCCATGCACAAAAACAGAGCCTCCCGACAATTTTTCTTCATTACAGCAAGTTCAGCACGGGGCCGTGCTCACCCCAACACGCCCCGTGCCCGAGGTTCTGTAGAAAATGCCCAGTTCAGGTACCTGGACACGGGGCCGTGCTCACTGAACACGCCCCCGTGCCCAGCCTTCTGTTTACTTTTGGTACTGGCAGTCTGGACACTGGGTCGTGCTCAGCCAACACCACCCCGTGTTCAGCTACCCAGTACCATAAAATCTTGTTTTTAACCCACTTTTACACATTTTAATCAACCGAAAAACTTATTTTTGGGACACATTGAGGACAATGTGTAATTTAAGTGTGGGGGGATGCTAAAACCTTGAATCTTGCAAGTCCTAAATACAAGCCTTACACAAAACTCTATTGGAACCGCTAATCACCCCAAATTTTTTTCAAAAAATTTTCATTTTTTTTACTTGTCTAGGTTTAACTTGGGAATTTCAAATTCTAAGAAAGTTATATTTTTACGAATTTACAACCGATAGCGTCGTGATAAAAAGAACCAACATAAGAAAATTATGAAAAGGCATGACAAGCTTAGTTAAAATTTAATTATATATACTTGATCACATAAAAACTCATTCCCACAAAAGTGAGTTT